>OX243827.1:21300467-21387967 GCA_945859605.1 Lumbricus rubellus | reverse complement strand
TCGATCGACGAACACGCAATAACACCGGCCGATACTCAACATGTAGCCGCAGAAAAACACTCGAAATCAATCCATACAAAGAGCGCAAAGATTATGACACTCGGCGGCACTCGTAAACGCCCGATAAACGCAGCCGATAAACTCAGCCGATAAACTCAGCCGCTCGCCGATTGTCATAATCGACCGCAGTCGTAAACTCTGGCGCACACCTCTCGACCGTCCGCAAAAAAACACCGGTGGTACAAATTAATGGCCGCTCGGAAGACATCAGGAAAGCGAATTCCTGACCAAAATGCCCTCCGAACGGGAAGAGTTTCGTGGAAAAAACACACGGCGGTTTGCGCCGAACAGGAAAAGCTATCTTTACTGACATCAAGCGGATGATTTACTGGCAGAGCATTGACTATACCGCGATAGTGATGCAAATCAAATATGCGACCTACCGTTATTGTTTTGCTATTATAATAGACCTAAGGGCAGTAGCAGCCAGTGTTATTAATGTGGTGACCGAGTTCCGTTTAAAAAACACAAGAGGCGATTTCGCGAGAGAAGGTCGAGGCAGATATAAAATTATAAATGCAAGGGAATGGATCTGAGCTTTGCTCACACATGCAACGCATACTGGCCACAGCCCTGAAAGAATGGTTACAACTTACAGCCCTGAAAGAGTGGCATCCCAATTGCCATCATTTTCTGGCTTAATTAAGTGCTTTCGGTATTACAGTTTTAGAAACTGAATATTATCGGCCTATCTTCCTGTCAAACCTTTTGAGTTATAACAGGAACGGAAGCGGACTAAATCTGCCTCGTGAATATAGACACATCAACCTGCCCTTTTCTAGTGTAAATTAATTATCCAATCTCTCTTTGGGTCCATCCATATTATTACGTACGCAAAAAATCGTGGTTTTGACTCCTCCCCTGTTGCAACTATAGGCTACTATTTTTTATGGATTCCCCATAGGGCCTACGTAGCTTCGTCCGACCTTCATATCGAAAGCGTAGGCCTATATGCCATATCCCACCAGCACTCGGGCCTAAACTTAAACAAAGCATGCTAGGGAGGATGAAAATGGAAACAAATTCTATGAAGTCTATTTATATAGGCCTGCATAAATCGGCTATCTTTCTGGTCAGGCAGGCATTCGAACCTCAGCCTTTGTGTTGACTGTGAAACACGATAACCATTACGCTGTCGAGCACCCTCATTAGCGAAAATGTATTTGGTAAACAACCGTCATATCACCAGCGTCGTCATTACACGATTGCTCTCAGCCAACAAGTGTTACGTGTTTATTCACCAGATGGCACGAGATGCTTCGTAGAATAACCAACAAACGCTTGGTAGTAGGTCTGCTATTGGATATTGTATAAAAACTCTAACGTATACGTGTGTAAATTCTCCAGTAACCTATAATGGAGTTCGGTGGTTAGTAGGTATGTTCATTGCCTCGCAGCTGAAGAGTTGCAGATTCAAATCCACCTCAAGTCGCCGCGTATACCTTGGACAAGTCTTTCACACGCAATTGCTCAGCACTTCGGCGTGAAACTCCGATTCGGTGTCCGCGCTGTGGTTGGGAGTGAAGGACTTGCAAAAGGTCCTTACGGACATAGCTAAACCCACTGAAACAAATGAACTTTGATCTCCTCAATCAAATCTCTTTAAAATAGTCCTGCTGGAAGGAATCACAAGACACGGAAACTGTGACATTTAGTTGATGAATTGAACCTATTTGTTGCAACTGAACATTATTTTCGGGGGCGAGCGATGAGAGGGTTACGGGCGGTCTACGACTTCAGCGTATATCATAAAGATCTTGCCACGAGGGACATAGAGGCCGACTTCTGTTAGTTTTTTGTCTGCTGGCATCTTGACGGAGGAGGTGATTGTTCTCGGAGGAGACCTTAATGGAGTTGGCGTTGGCAAACGTCTCATAATATACTGTACATAATATGAGAATGTTTACGACGAAGCATGAACAACGGATGCCATGGGTTGGATATAGGAGAACGACAGGGACAGACCGTAGGCTATTTACAGGCAAAAGAGAGATTACATGAAGCTCTGTCTCTTGTTGAGCGTTTACCTCTCTCCCCTCTGTCTCCTTCTCCGCAGCCTCGGTACTCTGTCTATCTCTCTCTCTCTCTCTCTCTCTCTCTCTCTCTCTCTCTCTCTCTCTCTCTCTCTCTCTCTCTCTCTCTCTCTCTCCTCTCTCTCTCTCTCTCTCTTCTCTCTCTCTCTCTCTCTCTCTCTCTCTCTCTCTCTCTCTCTCTCTCTCTCTCTCTCTCTCTCTCTCTCTGCCTCGCTGTGTGTGTGTCTGTCTTGTTGTGTGTCTGTCATTGTGTGTCTGTCTCTGTCTGTCTGTCTCGCTGTGTGTCTATCTGTCTTGTTGTGTGTCTGTCTGTCTCGCTGTGTATCTGTCTCTCTGTCTGTCTCATTGTGTGTGTGTTTCTCTCTGTCTCTGTCTGTATCTCTCTCTCCCTGTCCCTCTCTGTCTCTGGCTGTCTCTCTTTCTGTGGCTCTTGCTATGACAGTCTCAGAAACACATGCAACGGCTTTATTTACGAAAAAAGCCTCCCTTCCTTTCCGGGGGTCTACCCTCCTCTTTCCCCCACCCCCGCAGTGTTTGCCCTCTGTGCCCATCGTCGTCGACAGTCTGATTAGGTCGTCATTTGTCAAATTAGCTCAAGCATCATTTCGTTGTCCTTTCAACCGAATGTACATGTACGGCAGCAGCATAGAAACAACAGAGAGGAATTACGACCAGAGATCATGGACTATAGTAGCCAGTTCAATATGGTATACAACCAAGATCTATGCACACATTAGGCCTTTGTATTCAAAGAACCTTGGTAAACAACCATGGCAGTATGGAACCCAAGTAGGACCCGTATTCCAATGTGTGATGGCTCATGCAAATTGCAGAATCCACATGAGGTCCATCTAACGCCCATGGAAATGCTGTTGTAGGTCATCTGAAGTCAACAGCTTCGGAGGACTTTTCGTTATAAGCCTACGCTGCATTTAGATTCATTCATTCCGAAAACTTATATAGCGCCCCTTCAAGAAGTCTACTACGATCACAAAGAGCCAATCAGATCCTAAAACTGCTACCGATTGGCCTTACATTATTGCAAGTAGCCTATTGTGTTATTCCTGCATAGGTCTAACATTATTGCAGGTATTGCATTACCTTAGACTAGGCCTACACCTGAGACAACATAGACTACATCAGTAAATACAGCGATCTTTTAGGAGGGGGCATCATACTTCAGGTGGCGAATCCCAAATCCCAGGTTATGGATCTCAGACCCAGCTGTATTAGCCTAAAACACTGTAGCTGCAGGCATCTTGAGTAATACAGGCGTGAAATTAAATCATGGTAGTACAAAATTACAAATCGACGCACAAAATATGACAATCTAGTTTTAAAAGAGGCTCTATCACGATATCACACACATAGGCCTACGGCAGAAATTAATATTTTTTCATATTCTTCGAGCAATATCCTAATATTGTCAACCGCAAAACGCCATTCGTGAGAAAGTTCCTGGCTAAACACATTGCTCAGCCTCGAGGAAGGAGGGAGGAGGAAGGAGGGGGTCACCACCGTGCAATACGGTTACGAATACCCCACAGTGCGATGCTCGCCCCAGGTGCATAACCTCTTCGTAGATTTTACAATCCTCTCACGGCTTTTTAATCCTCTAACAAATCCTCACATCAGTGCGTAATCCCCGACCGGTCATGCTTCATCCTGCAGCCACAAAATCTGCGGCCGACTAAATCTTAGCGGACGTTTTACAATCTGCAAACATTCGACGAGCCGAAAATAGCGCTCGGTGAATCGATGCAAACGGTCGGCAGATGGCCGAGACGACCAACCAACCAAGTACAAAACAACCACGCTATGCAGTCAGCGCCGCCATCTTGGACGAATGGACTACCGCATGCGTGGCTCGTATCGATGTTCCCCGTTGTCAAAGCCCTGTCTAAATATATCAATTTCCTTGAGCAATTGATTTGATTAACCGCCTGGGTCGACTAGGGGACTCGACACGCAGCAGCCAGCCGCATCTCGGATCACTCTACCGCCATAAAAGACGACTATACGCTCTTCTGTATACGGTGTCTCCTGACGATTGGGACGCCATTCTTTTGTCCGGCTAATTATTAATCTCTCTCGCGTCGTACGCGACCGATTTACTGAACGCTCTATATAATTATTTCTCGGTGCGATAATTAAACGGCTTTTGTTGTAGCGCTATTCCGTGTCGCATTTTCTGCGAATCGTTGCTACGGAATGACTGTAGGCTATTTTTCCAGCTTTCACAAAACGAGCAGTGAATTATTGTTCTTCGAAGAAACCACCCGTAGGGCTACTATAAGGCTATTATTTACGTGTGGTCACCCGAGTGGGTTTACAAGTTGCTCGTCTTTCTTCTTTAGTCGTGGCTGGGCTGGGAGTGTTACTGCGTAGATCCTGATAAAATTGTTCAAAATTGATTATAGGCTATAGGCCTATATAGTATATGCTCTAAAAGTCTAAATGAATGAATTGCAAGAACTATGCTACGCCTAGTGACGTGACAACTAGGCCTATAATAAACCTATCTATTAAATGTCACTGTAAAAATAGGCCCATATGGTATAGCGTATACATTTAACGAATTGTTTAGGCTATAAGCGCATCTATAAAATAAACGAAGTCTGATTGGCATTGCTCAAACCTTTGACCTTATACTCCTCAACAAAGATCAGAGTCCGCACGGTTGAACAGGAGTGTTATAACGACAAGGTATACTAAGAACAGGGAGTAACCCCTCTCTCAGCAAGACTGTTGCCAGTGTACCAGTTTACCTATAGTTTTTCATGATTTTATCAACAGAATTGAACGTGTGCAATAAACATATAAAAAAACTAATAAAAAAAAATAAAATCTTGAAAAACCTCAAAAACTCCTAATTATATACCTATAAATCATCATGGCCTTTCTTATACAGCGTATCCAACGTTTTCCTTTTTGCTGACCTCCCCACAAGACCGTAACAGATTTTATGCATGCAGACATTATTTTGCAGAGAGGTTCATTTGGTGCGGATATGCTTTGGCACGTGATTTTCAGACTGCAGGCATCAAAACGCAATAAAAGTATAATCGTTAAGGAGAAAAAAATAAGTAGGTCTAGTGCATATAGGCTACCTTTAGAGCAAATAATACTGCCTATACCTATACTGTTGAAATCTGCAATGTGTATGTGAATATTAAATTTTGTAAACGTATTAAGGTGAAGCCAAAAACCTAGGCCCCTATTGCTATTTATGAGCAGTTTGCCTATAGAAAAACAGTAATGCATTATATATGTCACTCAAAACTTCAACTTTCAAACAAAAACGAGTTTAAATTTAATTGTAATTAATATCACTTCTTTGTATACTTGTTAACATTTTGTTTAACATTACTTTTTTCATTTTATACTACCAAATACATTATTATTACTTCTAAGTTCTATAGTGTTGTTGCATCATTTTGCAATGTCGCTTACTTATTTACTTATTTATTTACTTACTTACTTATTTACTTATTTGTCACGACGGTGCCAATAAGATAGGCTATAGCGCAGATCATACGAGGTATATGCTATCCACAGAATGTCCACATGGAACTTTTTGGAACCCATATTCCAATGTGGGGCCCGTATGAATCCACTCTAATGGCCATGGAATCATTGACAGGAAATTCATCCATTCGTTCGTTCAACCATCTATTCAGTCATTTATTCACTCTTTAATTCATTTATTCACTCATTCATTCATTTATTCACTCATTAATTCATTAATTCACTAATTCAAACATTCATCCAAATTAACTCATTCGTCCATCCATTAATTGACTAATTCATTCATTCATTCATTCACTCGTTCGTTCATTCATCCGTCCACCAATACAGCCATCCATTAGTTAATTAATTTTATGTATTCATTCATTCATTCATTCATTCATATATTTATTAATTAAGAAAATAATATACAGCACGCTTTCGACAATATATCTACTCAGAGGTGATGCATGCGTAAATCTAAATAATCTTATTAGTAGGCTAAACAATAAACAGACACGCAATGGCAGACCAGTAATTTATACACTATATTATACAGAGCCAAACATTTGATAGTACCAGCTGTTACAACACACGCAGTCACAAACAACCCGCAGCTATTCTGACAGAAAGCTCTTTATGCCGACATTCGTAGACATTTTCACAACAATGAGGCAGGTTGAAGTGCAAAGGTCACCATGCACCTATACAATAATAGTATACATGTAACAGACATTAATATATCTTCTCTTTTTCTTCTGTGACATCCTCCCCCCTCAAACGTCCCACCTCATCATTCTAAACATCGCTACTTTGTAACACAAACTCAACTGTCAGTCTACGCTATTTTTATGAACACAAACAGCTCACGTTATTCCGACACAGTGTCGACTATTAACGGGTCGTCGTGTGAACTATAAATTCTATCTATAATAGAGGTTCAGAGGGATTGTAAAAGCCTTAAAAATACCCCATGTGCACTGTCCAGAAATGACAACAAGGATTGAATCAAACCAAACCGAACATCTGCAGGGCCCACTTTACAGTGTTTAATCCCCCCTAATGACATTCTCACCTCCCCCCATAACATTTCGAGAGCTGCCGTTCACATCTATATTGCACTACATGAATGGTTACATGAATGGTTACAAGAAACCCCTTCTCTGTCGACGCTATGCTCCTAAAGCGGTTGCCTCCGCCGAACGGCCTCTTGTCCCCCCCCGCCCCAAACGTGGATCCACCTAGCAGAGAGACTTGTTTAAACACTCCCTACTTTAAAAAAAGATGTCTTAGCTTCAACAATCGAGTTACAGCACGGTGTGGGGTGCAGTGGTTAAGTGGGTATGCTCGTTGCCTTGCAGCCGAAGGGTTGCAGTTTCGAATCCACCTCAAGTCGCCGCGTAGGGACCTTGGACAAAAGCATTAACTCGCAATTGCTCAGCGCTTCAGCGTGAAACTCCGATGCAGTGTCCGCGCTGTAGTCGAGGGCACCTCTGAGTAGCTGAAGGGGCGCTATATAGCAAGTGCACATACAAAACCCAACCAGAAAACATTCTTACGTGAATTCGCTCAAATCTACCAGTTGATAACCACAACTAACGATAAGCGCAGCAACATATAGGCTATATTATGTCGGCTATTTTCGGCTCCAAATCAACGCGAGCGCATTCCAACTGCAACCTCTACAGTAGATTACACAGTGTTTCCGATTCACCGGCTCGATGCGCTGAAATAGTAGCCGCTAAAGTGTAGGCAATAATCCGTGAGTCGGCCGGTCGGCGTCATATCTTTTGGCCGTCAGACTTCAAAGCCTTCAGATCAGGCGCAGCTGAGAGAAATGAGCTTTCGGCAGGTGATTACTATATTATAAATCGAAGAAATGCAGACAAGTTGGAAAACATTGGCATGCCACATATGATAGCAACAGGTCAGCCGTAACTGAGCCGTTGACGAATGATCAATGAACAGGTTGTACATTAAACAACAGTGCAATCCGACCTGCAACCTGTCTGGTGGGTGGGGGGGCAGGGTTGTACACAATGGTATACGCGGGTGTGCATACAGCGTGTACTCGTCTAAAAAGTGGCGTCGTGTATTAACTGTATTTAGTTTCGTAAACGAGGGTATACGCGGGTATAGGCGTATATTTACATCACAAAGAGTAAAGTAAACAATTCGTGAAAATCAGATTATATAGGAGCGGAAATTAGTGTTTTTGGACCGCAGTGACCCACCTCTGAGTAGTGAGTTTGAAGGGACTCTATAGCAAATAAATAAATAAAATAGTCACGGACGACTCTCCATTAGCGAGCACAGCACACTGTGACTAGATCCTGGATTGTATACGAAACCTGTTCTGTTCTTTGATTTAAATCAACTTTGATGAATCGAAGAAATAAATCTAATCGTGCTTTAATTTTTTAAGTCTGGCGTGATTCAAGTTTTCGCAGCTCTCTCGTGTATACGGTTTATTCAGAGCTGCATAGAGTTGCAGACATAAGCATTACAAAGGTTAAGATATCTATCTCATCCGCGACAGACGATAGGGTTGTTAATGACGCCCTTTGCCTTCGATTCATCCATCTCTGGCGAGAATAAATGAGAAATATATTATATATATATATATATATATTTATATATATATATGAGACGTATATATATATATGTGTGTGTGTGTGTGTGTGTGTGTGAATTGTATATATATATATATATATACAAATGAGAAGTATAGATATACATGTACATATATATAAATGAGAAGTATATATATATATATAAATGAGAAGTATATATAGGCTATATATATATATATATGTATACTTAATGGTGGCAGAGATGAAGAGACCTGATTAAACGGTCTGTCAACGATTTGAGTCAACTCAAGTCTAAACAGATCCAGGCACTTGTCAGCTCAGATAGCTCTGATACCTTTGATAGCTGGTATAGTTCCTCTTAGAAGAACTATAATATGTTATGGGCGAAGGAGTAAGGAGTTCAAAGGCTTGGAAAACAGAGGCCGTCTGTTAAATGACATCTAAATAACCACACCAACTCCTTATGTATGCCTGTATATAAACACAAATTATATATACATATTATATATGTTTGAGTATATTTGTGTGTGTGCATGTGTATGTTGGTATGCAAGTGTGCATGCCTGCATTGTATACGGGTACTTTTCGCTCAGGGTCGAATGCACTGGGAGCGCTTCTGAAAGGCTCTTGCTGTGAGAAGCGCTATATAAATGGTCAGATACAATAACAATACAATGCAATACAATACAACGACAAATACACAACATTGGACGGGTATTACTGTGGAAAACAATAAATTTCACCATTGGATTCTGCCCCCCCCCCCCCCATACCCCCTGATGCAGAAAGTGTAATCTGTATAGTAACGACTTCAACACTGCCCTGTTGCCATGCATTATATATAATGTATTATACATATTAATATGGTATATATAGTTATATACAGTACTTCGTTTTCCACATACGTGCATACCTTTATTACTATATTGGCACGTTGGCTTGACAGCATCCGCAAGGTGTCACTAGTCACTATACTTGACTCAGCAATGCACTGCAATAAAGGATTAGACTTGGTCAACCACCAGTACATATCATCACCAGCATCATCATCATTACCATAATCACCACTCCCAATACCACAGTACCACCACCATCATCACGCCATGGCACTACCACCACCACTACCACCCCATCACCACCACCAACACCACTACGACCACCATCAGTTCCTCCTGACGCCACAGCCAATTGATGGCGATGGGTTCGAAATAAATTACCTCCATTTGTTTCCGTCCATGCCTTGGTTACTCCGGAACACATCAATATCCCGTTGAATGTAATTACACCGCTACAACCCCCCTCAAAATCCGGCAACACTGCAACCGCGCTGTCATCACCCCTTTGTTATTGGCTTCGTGCCTCTTCCTCACTTGTGCCAAACCTGAACCTTATGAACTGCGTGTATCTGACACACGGTATGTTTCGACCAATCGTGTGACATCTTGGAAGTTGGAGACCATAGTTTCGTCACCACAGAGTCGCCATTTTGGTGAACGTGCAACAAATCTATAATAGTGGAAGTTTTTATTGATGGAATTACGCGAGCATCAGGTAACGACTTGGGTCACAGGATCATTTGCAGGACGAATGCGTTGGAAAATGGCCATGACAAAATCGAACTGCAGACTAAGAGACCATGACAAGAAAGAAATGCAGACCACAACAACAAGCAATAGAGAATAATATAGAAAAAGATCACAGCAGCAACAAACGAATGTAACCAAACAGACCACAGCAAGAAACAAATGCAAATTATAAGATCATATAATTATAGGTCCATGATGACGATCAATATTGAAGATGCATGTTTGTCTGTCTATCTGTCTGTGTATCTGTCTGTCCGCCTGCATGCCTAACTACCTGCCATCTGTTTAATTGTCTGTTTTCTGTCTTTTTCCTGTTCTCAGTATTGGATCCGTCTTTTATTTGTCTGCTTGTTGTCTGTCTGCCTGCATGTCTGCCTGTCTGTCTCTTTCGTCTTCTCAATATGAATATATATGTCTGTAAATATCCTTAGTTCCACATTGAAAATTCCTCTCTTCTTGTTCTCCTCCTCCTACTCCTCCTCCTCCTCCTCCTCCTTCTACTCCTCCTCCTCCTCATCATCATTCTATGACTCATCCTCCTTCAATTCTTCTTTTCGTCTTCCCAGCAGTTCCTCTTCATCATTTCCCTTCAACTTCCTTCTATTCATCCTCCTCAAGTTCACCATCATCATTCTCTTCCGTATCCTCTCTTTCTCCTCTTCATCTTTCCACTGAATTGCCTCCTCCTTCTGCTCCTCCACCTTCTGCTCCTCCTCCCCTCCTCCTCCACCCCTTCCCATCCTCCACTTCTTCCTGGATTGAACATTTTTCACGAAATCGACTTAAAAATCGCTTCATGCAAGATTAATAATAAAGCGCGCGTCTCGTGGACAGTCCATAATGTCCACACGTTGAAGATCCGGTGGGGTGGGGGGGGGGGTGGATGGCGGCTGTACCACCTAACGACATCAAACTACGATATTTGTCCCACAACACTCAACACCCTATAGCCCATCATTACCCTATATCCGGGCTTGAGCGTCCACTCCCCCCCGTGGGGACTCAGGGATGAGGTTTGAACCCGTACTGTCTGAGTTACTAGATGAACACTCAAACCAATTGGATCTAACGTGTTCCTCAAAGGTGTTTACCCATGAGGTCAATTCACAAGAAATCTAGAAGCAATCAATCAATCAATCAGTTAAAAAGTCAACAGAAACTTAGCCAGTCAATAAGCCCACCAATTAATCAATCAACAAAACAACAAGCCAAGCAACTGGATCATTCAACCATAGAGTCAATCAACCAAGCAATCAACCAATCGATTAATCAATCAATTAATCAATCAATAAACCAATCAACTAACCAACCAAGCAACAAACCAAATAAATCAATCAGTCAATCAATCACTTAATCAATCAATCAATCAATCAATCAATCAACCAATCAACCAATCAATCAACCAATCAACCAATCAATCAACCAACCAATCAGCCTTTGTCCCTTACGCCACGGTTCACAAGTTCCAACATCCCACATAATAATATTAGTGCTCACATCAATAGACAAGCGCACTCGATCGATGTTGACCCTTGCTACAATCATCAAACAACGATATACCCGTCAAAATATGACTTCATATTCGTCAAATATGACTTCATATTCGTCAAATATGACTTCATATTCGTCAAATATGACTTCATATTCGTCAAATATGACTTCCTATTCTGCCCAAATCCAACAGAAAAAGACATCACAGGTGAAATACAGACGTCGTTAAAACGACCCTCTGCAGCACGGCGCTGTGCCGTCAAAAGGACACTTCTTCCATCAACGGTCCCTTGATGCACTTACGATCGACGTGGCTACGCAAACTAAAACGTGCATAACGACGACCACACGCGGATTATTATTATGCACCAATAAAAATAGAAACATTGTTCAACCTGATTTGTTGCGGCTCGCACATAAGGATAAGTTTTATCCATTTCAGCTGGTGCATATTATCCTTGCAAATGCAAAATGCAAATGCAGTGGTACACGATGGACAATTGGGTAGAGTGCATGTCCCCCTTGTACTGCGGAGAGTGCGAGTTCGATTCCCGCCCCCTCCAATACTCTATAGGGATCGTGAACAAGTCACATGTACTGCATGGGTTCTATTCATAAATGTTGTTTAGAACTGCACAACTCTTTCTTCTTTGCCACAGGGTTGAGAGCGCCTCTCAGTAAGTAATATGATGAGGTGTACATTAATGAATAAATGAATGAATAAATAAATGAATGATTAATGATAAATCCGCTGTACACTTTACTACTGAGGAGCTTGCTCCAACCGGTCACTAATAGACTTCCATTCACCCTCCGTTCACGGCCACATGACTTTGTGCAGTATACCAGCGACATAAAAACTTTGTACCAAGAGCTATTTGCTTCCCGAAGGTGGTTTTTTCAGAGATTCAAAATCTCGGGCTAGCACCGTACGTCCACGGGGACCTAAATGGCGTGGCGTCAATTCAAAGGGGCGAGCGGTGTTGAAGAATCTCACCGATCAAATTCATTGCAAAATGAACAGGGTCGAGGCCATAGACGGCCACTATATAAAATCCGATTACATTTACATATACACTGTGTCCGGTTAAAAAGTAGCAACCACAAAAAAGTGTCATAACTCGGTCAAAACGTTTGGGATTTGTCTGAAATTTCAAACACAGCAACAGGGGCCATATTTACACGAGATTCTAAAACCGATTAGAAATATACGTGAGTTTGTCAAATTTATAAGTGTTTGCGTTGGAGCACCGACAAATTGAACTTTCCAACATGGAAAACTTGCAAAGAAGTGAAATTCAGCTAAATATGCTGTTCAAAATGTCCATCTTGTTCACGGACACACGGCCGTAAACTTAGACGCTACTGTTTGATGGCCCTGTCGATGATCACCTGGTTAAGCAACTGCCAATCTTCAAACAGACGCGCCCTACGGTTATCGATGTCATGAATACGCGGCTACGCGCGAACGAAAAACACGCTCCTCCAGTACATGTACTCCGGATCAAAGTCTGGACTGCTGGACGGCTACAGCTGCAGGATATGAAGCCGAGTGTCTCCCGGGATAGCTATTAACCTACTACGTCTACGATCGTGTGTCCGAGAACAAGAAACACATTTTTTGGCACCATAATAGCTGAATTTCACTTCCTTTCAGGTTTTCCATGTTGGAAAGTTCAATTTGTCGGTGCTCCAACGCAAACGCTCATAAATTTGACAAACTCGCGAATATTTGCAAACGACTTTGGAATCTCGTGTAAATATGGTCACTGTTGTTGTGTTTAAAATTTCAGACAAATCCAAAACGTTTTGACCGAGTTATGACACTTGTTTGTGGGGGCTACTTTTTATCCGGACACAGTGTATAATTGCCTACTCAAACAGCGCCCGTATAACCCGTGTCCCTTCATTGCAACGGAGTTGCCGTCTTGTACACCCGTTTTTTTCAACAAACGAATGTATATATTTATAAAAACACATTCAAACGTAACATAAAGAACTCACCGATTCGACAATCCCTGCAGCGCCATTTAAACAGCAGTCTTCACAGTTTGCCATCGAACATGCTAATTAAACATATACGAAGCTCTTTGCCATCGACAGCTCACAGTTGAATAACTAATCGCGGCGACAGTGATAAGTCTGACCCAGATACGTCAACTTGATGACAGTCAAATAGCTACAAAGTGTTGAGACCGCCGTCATGATTCAATTACGACTATCAACTTATAACTATCAGCTCACGCATTCCGTATAATACAAGGGCTATAAATAATAATCATACAAACGATCCTTATACACTTAAATTTAGCAGACATACTTGAGCAATTAACTACACGCTCTCTAGAGCAGAACAGTTGAATTAACCTATCATCATCATTATTATCTCAGCTTAAGCCTTAAGGTTAAGGTTGTTGGACAATAGGCTGATAATAGGCTGATAATAGGCTGGATTTGCAATCGAGGTTGATGGTTCAAATCATCGCTAGGGCAGAAGGACAGACAAGGATTTGAGTCAAGATATCAACTCTATACATGTAGCTGCATTCACCCTCAATAGGCTATGTAATCACCCCTATCATTGCTACTAATTCTGTGTGCATTTCGCAACCATGTCCAGAGATCCTGAGTGGCCTAGTGGGTTGGTACTTGGTAGCCCGCTTGCCACGCCGGCGGCCCGGTTTCGATTCCCGGTCGGTCGGTTTATCAGAGATTAATTTATCGGATCTTTACTGCGGGTGGCTCGGTCGAAATATAAGCGTGGAGTGAGGTTGTAGGCCTACTCTGCCTCCGACACTAATCATCTTCGACATGAAAAGTGTCGTTAAGCCCGAAGTACACACGCAACCATGTCCATTGAATGTCTCCCAAAGACAGCACCACAAACAGTTTCCGGTGTAGGCTGCCCAACAAGCAAACTCTGACCTTACTACTCACTTCAACGACGGTGGTAGTGCATGGTAGAACTCAGCACTGTTCCCCTTCCCCATATGGGATCTCACATCAGGCACCACTGATAATAGTCTGCAGCCGCTGTACTCATGAGATCCACCACGTAGAAACTGAAGACCTGTCACCTGCGTTTTTTAACAATTACTGATGGATGACATGCACTGGGCTTCAGGTATTCATTGGAGACGGTTTAATAAGATAAAGGTAACACCGACATAAACGCTTCCAGGTATACCGTACTCTCGCAACATTCCACTGAACCTTCCATTCGGCAGATGGCGTCGGTAAACTAAGTGGGGCTTAATATGTTATCCGTTGTGCATACTATGAATATAAATTATATAATTGTGATCAGTACTTCATTGTGTCAGTGTGAACTTAAACGAAGATCATCATTATTATTATCTTTACGTCTATTCAAGCAACGAATACTATCAGTTACAGATTCACTGCAATAGGTTTATTTTCCAGAATAAAGTAAACACACCACAAACCCTGTATGAGCAGCAGCAATTCAACGATCGAGCAAAGGCAATAATAATTATAGTCGCTAATTTACTCTGCTGAAGAGAAAAAAACAGGTTTTACGATGATCGTCGAGAGTGATCATGCGAGACAAACATCTGCGATTGACCTTTTTTACGCCAACCGGATTCTGCATGAAGCGTACGACTAATCCGCAGGGAAAAGACGTTTTCCCAGTTATATATATACACCGTGATTCAAAAAAAAGTAAGCCAAATTGTTTTTCACATATCTCTAATGCCTGATAACATATCATGCCAAAATTTTCCAAATATTTAGAGAAGTGGACCAAGAATATGATTCCAAAATTTCATGACATAAAGTTGAACGGATAAAAAGATATGAATCTTTGAACTTCATATACCGAAATTGCAGTTTACAAGCAATTTTCTGTCAGATTCAATCAAAAGTAAGCCAAACTGTTTTTCTTATATCTCCAATGCCTTATGATTAATCTTACTAAACTTTTCCAGATATTTAGAGAATGGAACCAAGAATAGGATTCCAAAATATCATGTGATAAATTTGAACGGATAGAAAGATATGGATATTTCAACTGCATCACCAGAAATTTCAGTTTTCAGCAAGTCGGTTATGGTGTTCGTTGCGGTTTCGATGCTTGATAGTTCACAATTTTGGTCTTCAGGGACCCTGGAGTAAAATTAACGGAGTATATTATCGCAATGTTCTGCTGTAACAACCTCTTCCACCTGTTATAGCCCCAGAAGACTGTTTTCTTTTTCAACAGAACAGCGCCAGCCCACAGAGCCACTGAAACCATCGAAATGCTAACAATCTTCATTTCTCTAACATTACAGCCTCCGAACAGCCCAGATTTGAATCCTGTCGACTATAAAGTGTGGAGCGTGATGCAAGACTAAGTCTAGCAGACAACAATCCATGATATAAACGATCTGAAGCAACCAACGCTTGTTGGAAGTGTGGGAAGGCCTGGACCAGAGGATAATTGACGATGCTGTTGCGTAATGCATGGCGCCAGCGCTTCCAGGCTTGCGTGCAAGCAGGAGGAGGACATTTTGAGCATGTTATTTAATTAAATAATCAAACCATACTGTTGGGGTCATATTGTTAGTTCAATTCTATACATATCTGGAAAATTTTAGAATGATTAATCATCAGGCATTGGAGATAATAAGGAAACATTTTATTGAATCTGACAGAAAATTGCTTGTAAACTGCAATTTCGGCATATAAAGTTTAAATATTCATATCTTTTTATCCGTTCAACTTTATCTCATGAAATTTTGGAATCATATTCTTGGTCCACTTCTCTAAATATTTGGAAATATTTAGCTTGATATGTTATCAGGCATTAGAGATATATGAAAAACAATTTGGCTTACTTTTTTTTGAATCACGGTGTATATATATATATATATATATATATATATACCCCGCTCCACCTTCTCCTCTATGTATATATATATATGTATACATACATAATATATACATATATATATACACACATATATATATATATATATATGGGTGGAAGCATGTATATATACATACATAATATATAAATATATACACACACATATATATATAAATGGGCGGAAGCATGTATATATATATACATACATAATATATACATACTTAATATATATATATATATATAAAAATATATATCAATGTATATACACATATATATATATATAAATGGACGGAAGCATGTATAATTGTATATATATATACATACATAATATATACATATATACACACATGTATATATATCTCTATATATATGGGCGGAAGCAGACACCACGGCTCCAGTAATCGGGTCTGATGGGCTTCTAACACAACGCAGAATGCAATCAACGTATTAGATGCTAGCAACGCCGCACGTCTCCTAGCAACCAGCAGCAGCAGCAGCAGCAGCAGCAGCAATAGCATCCAAGTGGATGTTGTCGCACGAGTGTTGGCCTCCTTGGCCTTCTATGATGTATGCTATTTCCTTCAACGCTTCACCATGCTTGTGGGCAGAATAAAGGTATACCCGCGGTGACCAGCCGGTGTACTCATTTTTAGGTGAAGTGTGCCTCTGAAATGCATGCATGTATTATGCATGTGTGTCCCATGGGCAGGTATATATAATATTATATATATATTATATATATATAATATATGTATAAATATATGACTATGTATGTAATGAGTATATAGGCCTATGTGTGTATATTTGTGGGTGTGCATTATATGCATGTAAACATATGTACACCAAATTGTTTTTGTACACCCAATTGACATGCAAGTTTAACAAACCTGTGGACAACTGGTTTTGGCAATGCATGCTTAAAGTATAAAAAAGAAGTGCCTGGACGCGCCTCACCTTTTCAGATGTGCTGGCCAAATAAGTGGTAGGATGGCATAGATTTTAACATAGGTGCCTGGAGCCCTGGACGCCGTTCATGACCGTCCTGCCACATTTTAAGCCATGCCCGCTGTATGTAGGCCTACTTTTGTTAGATGATAAAGAAATTGCTGCATTGAAATCTACAGAATGCAGATGAGCCAGGTCTAATTTCCCACCCCTCCGTAAGACATGATGGCTTATCTACAGCAGCAACAAGAAAGCCATTAGCCCTTAATATAAAATACAAAATAAAACATTAAGAATAACTAGTAATATTATCATCATCAATAGGCCAATAACATCATCGAACAGAGCTATCAAACATCATGCCTATCAACTTAATTAATATTAAAGCTAGATTAAGAGAAAAATAACAAAAGACCATAGAACACCTGTCAAAACTCGGTAATCTAAACAAAACAACTATGCCCAATGCTACAAATAGCTAGAGTTACAGCCATTATACCGGCGTTTTCTATCTGCTTATGCCATTATACGGCTAAAAAGGTTTCCTTCAATAAATACCACTCGAAAGCTGATACAGCAAAAACACGGTATAACAAACACTGCCCTGCGAGGCTGCGAGTACAAAGTTTGGTTTTAATCGCATGCAAGCATATCGTTTTATAGGTGGAGAAAGATATCCAAGATGAAGCACGCAGAGTCTCGTATAGGAAGCCTACTATAGGAAGCCGCGTCCTGCTATCAAAAGAGTATAATTATCAGGTAATAAGATCACTCAGCACAGGAAGAAAATAGAGCGATGAATTGCGTAAGAGGATCCCGAATCAGAGAAGAAAAACACTGAACTGGATCTAAGCAGGGCTGCGACCTTATCAGTGAAACTGCTAGATCAGTTGTGTAAATATAGGCAGATCAAATATCACAGAAGATGAAGTATTATAGCACTGAACAGAACAGGGTTAAAAACTCATTCATCTATATTCTATTAAGTATAGAAGTATACTACAGTAGTTGTAATAAGTAACCTCTATTGTAATTAGAAACTTCTAATGTAATTAGTAACTTCTATTGAATTTTTTTAATGAATCTTCTTGTAATATACGCTGGATTGATAATAAACAATTCTTAATTACATATTATGTTTCGTTAATAAAAAAAGATCCCTGCTTAATTACAAGATATATCTTGCTTAAATGGAAGTAATAATAATTGTAATAATAATTTCCTTCATTGAACAATCCGATTGACAGACCGCAACCGGTTACAGTGTACAAAAAACTGTACAATGTACAGTTATCAAATTTTGAAACAATTCACAAGAACAAAAATCACAAATCTTAGCAACTAACAGAACAGTAGCCTACATCATCAGGCTAAGTGGGTTTGATCTGGGACACTAATATCGATATTAGTCACATGCTTAGTGAAAATAATTCTTGCCTAAAGATAAGTTGGATTGATGAAAGATAATAGTAATGCTACAAATGACGAGTAGCCTAAAATACATGTCAACCGGTGACTTTTAACAACTGTGGGCAACACAGATTGCACGGTAATAGAGCGCATGCAGAGTTCCAAATCATCGGATCATTAAACCCGGTCCAACAGCGTTAAATTTCCCATCATCCCTAGCCACGCATTCGTCGCCTCACGCACACTCATCGATGCGTCCTCGTCCGCATTGAAAGTAGTTCCCACATCGCCTGACATCCGCCGCATATTAACTGAAACGCAAACACTTCCTAACATTGTTATCCGGTCGGAACGCCAACTAGTCGCATTTATTGGCCGGTGTCGCGTGATATTCTATCCCCCTTAAAGCTATCCGGGGGGTGAATTAAATTAATCTATCCCCCCGGATGGAATTGACCGGTCTAGAATTTTAGGGGGTGGATAAACCATTCTATCCCCTTTATTGAAAAAAACGTATAATTGAAAACATTATGATGCAATCAAAATGCAAGGTGACTCTAATTGTCTTAAGTGTCATAAACAATGCTCAGAGCAAGGCAACTCGAATTTATTTAGTGGCTCTAAGTGTTCTTAAGTGTTCTTAAGTGTTCTAACTGCTCTAAAACCAAAGCAAGCAAAATTATCGAGTAGGACTAAACATAGGCCTACCGGTTAGTGTAATAGTGTCATTGTTAAAAAAAGCAGATGGGTGTTAATTTGAATAAACAATAGGCCTATATACGCGGAAGGTTCTTTTTCGACTTCTCTTGGGGGGGATACGATTAAATTAATACATGGATACTCTATTTCGTGACACCGGCATGATCTCTGCGGCGCTCGAAAACAATTCCGCCATGTGCCACTGATAAACGACAAAATAGTCCGTCCGCACAGCGCACAAAATGGCCGCCGCTGTCAGCGCAATGCAACCGCACGAAATTATCTGCGCCATCAGTGCTGCCTGCCGAATGGCTACCAGGAGACGGAGGCTCGAGCGGACCATAAAATACCCTCGAGTATTTCTCTCGCAAAATGGATAGAGTGTGGTTCGTCGAAAAGCGGAGAGTAGTAACTAGTAAGTAGACTCTGTGAAATGCACGAAGTACACGCGGGTCATGTATGGACGTCGAGAGTATGCTGTGCAAGATAAATGAAATATGGATGGTGAGGACTGAGGAGGCGGCCATGATTGTGGATTGCGAAATGCATTAAGTATGGATAGCCATAGAAGCCGCGGATATGCAGAGGCAAAGGCGTTCGGAGTACAATCGGCAAGAGGCATGCATGATTATGTTTTCCTAAATAAATAAAACATGAGCAGCGACTGTAACATATAAATCATGAACGCTTACAGACAATCAGTCAACACTAATTGCATCATGAATGAGGCCATATCACATGGATTGCAAAATCATGCTGTATGCATGATGTTGCATCTATATTATGTAAGCTTATACGCTGACTTTTTATCTTATAAAAACGCATTGTAAATGATAATGAAGGTGATTAATTATCTCAGTTCTGGCAAGTCAGAGTAGTCCTTTATTGTCTTATTATTCAAGCGCTGATGTAGAGGTTTTTTCTCTAATCAAATAGCGACTTGATTGAGGTAGAACATTGCAACTGTATTCAGCAAATGACAAAAGTGACAGGTCTCTAAACAAGGCTTCCTCCATTAAATACATAAAACTCCATGATCCAGTATTCAGAATTTTATTAAACCATCACAACCACTCTGACTATAGTTGCTAAGAACAGCATGGAGATTTCAGGCTGTCTGTTTCTGTTATAATTATGCGTTCTTGCGAATTGTTTCAATTGCATAACTGCAGTTTGTACGCTGTAACCGGTTGCGGTCTGTCAACCGGATTGTTCAATAAATAATAAAGATTATAATAAATTAAGTGGCACGGCGTGGATATGTAAATGGAGTGAAACCAGACTGACAATATTATCATCTGTATTTATAGGACAGCTCATATATAGAAAAGTAGCGTATACACAGTTTTGTTGGACACAGACTGTACAAAAATTATCTTACGAGTTTAACACTATGATGCTATGTTTGCAGATAACACCTGCGTCAAAAGTTCCGGACAATGACAGCTGCGTGTTGCGTACACAGCTGGTGTATTATATGATATTCTCTCAGGCTATAGTGCCAAGAATTGACTAATACCAGTAGAGAGGTGATTGGCCAGATTGACAGCATCAATCAGACGAAGGAAAGAGAGGTCTAGGGTATAATGGTAAACACTATGGCACGAAGAGCCCACGGATGCAGGATCGCTCCCAGCTATCCTCCCAAAGGTCCACTCAACCTTCCATTCGGCAGGTGGCGATGGTACCTTGAGCAGTATGACTAAATAGACGCCTTGCATGATTGCCGACAGTTAAATTCGACTCATACAATAACTTATGATCACCATCCGTTCATACAATGAATTGTAATCATATACTGCGATGTGTCGGTTTGAAATAAAACCAAGATTGTTATTATTATTGAGAATTGCAGAAATTAACAAAACAACCTATAGCTGTAGCAAATGACTGCAACTGCAAGTAGATAATAATTATTATTCTAAAAGACCAAATGACAAACTTTATAACGGCACCTATTGGAGCCATGGCATCAAATGAACGGTAAGCGGTGGTGTAGTGGTGGCGTCATTGCCTTCGAGCCGGACGGTTCGAGGTTCGAATCCACCTCGCCGCATAAGGACCTTGGGCAAGTTCTTCACTCACAATTGCTCAGCGCTTTGGCGTGAAACTCCGATGCAGTGTCCGCTCTGCATCGGGAGCGCCTCTGAGTAGAAGGAGAGCTTGAAGGGGCGCTAAAACAAGTGCACATACAAACAAACATCATTTTAAGCTGTATGCAGAATTGAATTGATTCAATTTAAAAATCGAGGAATTTCCTTAGCTGCGACAGGACTCCTAAAATCAATTGCACCGTTTATACAACACCGTGTGTATACATCGGTGGGGCTCGGTGGTGTAGTGGGTATGTTCGTTGCCTTGCAGCCGAAGCATTGAAGGTTTGAATCCACCTCAAGCCGTCATAAATAGGGACCTTGGGCAAGTCCTTCACTCGCAATTGCTCAGCGCTTCGGCGTGAAAATCAGATTCAGTGTTCGCGCCGTAGTCTGGAGCGCTTCTGACTTCTGAGTAGAAGAAAACCTTGAAGGGGCGCTATAACAAGTGCACATACATTCAGACAAATTTCAGAAGCAGTTTTTCTCAAGGAAAGCCCTGCCACCCATCGTTATCATAGCACGGCTCAGGGCGGCTCCTTAGGGATCATCCATCACTTGAAGCTCTCGAAAGACAGACGATTTGACAGCTCCCTCCCTAAGGCTTGAGATGGGTTTTGAAAGCAAATTTCCATTATTTTATGTACATTTGTGAATTTATACATCGTCTCCTAATAATAGTGTACATCTATAATTGGTCGGCGTGATAAACTGTCTATTAAGAGGTTCGGGGTTTAATTCCGGATATAAATTTGTTTTTGAGATTACTGGTCAACCTGTGCCGTACACCATCCAGCACTGCTACAATGAGTACATCTACCGCACACTGTTGGTGGGGAGAATGCGGGCCACCCTCATATGCCGAGGCTAAGAAAATGAAGTCACTATTATAGCACTTCATATCCATGGCTGTTCCCTGCAGGGCTATAGCTTAATGGATTCCTTCTCCTGTTTTCCTCCACCTTCTCTTCCTGCTCCTCATCCTACTCCTCCTCTTGCTCCTCATTTTGCTCTTTGTTCTCCTCTTACTCCTCAATCTCCTTTTGCTCCTCCATCTCCTCTTGCTCCTCCTCTTTCTCCTACTCCTCCCGCTCCTACTTCTTTTCCTCCTCCTCCTCTTGCTCCTCCTTTTGCTCTTGCTCCTCCTCTTGCTCCTCTTCCTCTTGTTCCTTCTCCTGCTCCTAAGAGGAAATCCCTTGGAATATACCCTAACGTAGACAAGCCACATATTGAGACAAGTTGACCAAATCATCAAATAACGTAAAAAATACAACAATAACGCCCCAAAAAACAACGACGAAAAATACAACAATACAGCCACCGATGATGGTAATATGTTGACGACTATGAGGATGATGACGATGAAGCCGATCTTCTCTTACGCTCCAAACCGTCACTTGCAGAAGCAGTACCAGCAACAGCAGCAGCAGTACCAGCAGCAGCAACAACAGTGGCAGCAGCAACAACAGCACCAACAACAGTGCCAGCAGCAGAACCAGCAGCAGACTGCCTGTACAGCTCGTGTTGGCCGCTGTAGATTAGACAGTCGACAGCTAACGGTGATCTACGATCGACCGCTAGAGGGAGCCAGGGAGGGTGTCGGGGGGGGGGGGGAGCCAAGCATCATCACAGCCAACATTGCACAAGCAGGCAGCGATGGCAATTACTCCCCAGACGTCCGCAGAGGGTCGACCGTACCCCCCCCCCCCATCTAAATAACCCTACATGCCCCCCCCCCACTCCATCGGCCTTCCTCCACCATGCAGGGGTCAGGATAAACATGCATGCTTCTTCCCACAACGAATGTGTCTACACGATTAACAACAAACTGACACCCGCAAATTGCTACCACCGCCCGAACCTCTCGCGTTTAATAGAAAGCCACAACACGCAGTGTCCCAGCTTAACCTTATAATGATTTAATCACTATCCGTATATATATATATAAATTTATATATATATATATATATATATATATATATATCAAACCTGATCTCACATATCCCGGTATAACGTCATCGAGGCCTAACCTATAGCCTCATAATCATATCCCCCAATCTAACATATACGGTAGTCTTGTCTAGCCTACCAGACACTAGGCCTATATATTAACCTAACATAGCCGAGCTTAGATTAACCTATTCTAATCTGGTCTGACCCATTAGGTCCCATCTCAACAACTTTAACAAGTTTGATAACCTATTATACGCTAGTGTAGTCTACACTAATCAACTCAGATTAACATGACCAAGGTGCGACGGTACTTAAGGAACGTACTTAACATGACCAAGGTGCGACGGTACATATAGAATGCACGTCATTTCTGTCGATAACGTACGTAAGTTGTACGTGCACATGCACGTTATTATACCGTACGTTAAAAGCGATAATTTATTAAGCCGTGTGCATCACTCAGCTGTTTAGTAATCGTAATCGTAATCTCGAAATTTCTAAAGCGCTACTAGAAAGCCAAGCGCGGGGCACCAGCTTATTCACGAGCGCTGCGTTAGTATGCTTATAGGACTCGGCGTCAATGGCATACTGCGATTATTATCAGCGCAACTATAAGCTTATACATTCATTCATTCATTCATTCATTCATTCATTCATTCATTCATTCATTCATTCATTCATTCATTCATTCATTCATTCATTCATTCATTCATTCATTCATACATTCATTCATTCCGAAACTTATATAGCGCCCCTTCAAGAAGTCTACTCAGAGGCACTCACGCATAACTCCATTCAACAGCAGAACAGCTGCCTCGTGATAATCAACAATTCCACATAATCCATTTTGTCCAAAAAACCATCATTTGCATGGATGTACACAGATTCTTCCGTGAGCTAGTGAGTCTTGATGAAATAAACGAATATTTTTTGTTTGTATGCGCACTTGTTATAGCGCCTTTTCCAGCTCTCAACCGCTACGCAGAGGCGCTCCCGAATGCAGAGCGGACACTGCATCGGAGTTTCACGCCGAAGCGCTGAGCAATTGTGAGTGAAGGACTTGCCCAAGGTCCATACGCGGCGAGGTGGATTCGAACCTCGAACCTTCGGGCTCCAAGGCGACGACGCCACCACATCACCACCGCGCCCAATATTGTAATATTTTCATAACAGAACGACTTTAGGAAATGCATGTGATTGAGAATATAAACAGCTACAAGTGTGTGATGAATTAGTCTTACTCAACGAGGTTGTTTCATTTCCTCAGTTCATCAGACACCTGTTACAGTAGCTGTTTCTTTACAATGTTCTAATAATAACACATCACAATACAACTTAACACTAGCGCAAGGGTCAGCGAGTCCGTGAGCGCGTCAAATCCGCCCCCACCGCCAAGCAGCAGGCCTCCCTGCCCCCAGCCCCGCAGAAGAGGGTCATCACGGACCTTTCTTAATCATCACGAGACCGGACACTCGTATTCAGCCAACCCTGCACCCAGTGACCCCACCACCATTACAATCAACGCAATGAATCACGAACATCTCACGAAACTATCAACACAGTTCTTCATCGGATGAAGCAGAAGCAGTTTCCACCGAATTATTTACTTATCAATTACTTCGTAACAGGTATCGCGTTACCCCCCCCCCCCAACCCCCCCCCCCCCCCCACCCCATACCCAACAGCCGCGAGTACAGGCTGCAGCGCGCCGCAACACGGTAGCCATTTCCCGAGGCGAAAAACGCCACCGGAACATATTATCACAAACCGATTAGACGATTTAGAGGCAAAGCCGACGAAATCCAACGATATTTAACAGGCCATAGCCGACTAAATTGGGCCAACTAGTCGAAGTCTGTCGGGTCAAACGGCTCAGTTTGCCGACCTAGTGAACCCATTAAGCCATTATAATACTGCTGAGGAAAAGCAGATCACGACGGTAAACCGGACGGCCGCTTAGCACACACGCTCGAATAAATGCATTGAGATATATAATATCCTCACCCGCCCCACGAAGACTTTGCCTTTGTGTGCGGACGCATTGTCGCGGGACTATTATTCACAACACGTATACACTATAATACAAGCGGATACATTCACGTGTTCAATTTCCTTCTGTGAAATATCCAAAGGACAACTTAATAGAATGATCTGACGGCGTGAGAACTGTCAACGACTAAAGGACTGAAAGTGTCGGGTTGTTCTGCTTTATAAGATTTCTCAATCACACTGACGACATCCATAGACTATACAGTGTATACACAACAGCTTGTTTTAACGTTTCCGACTTTTATATCTTGACGTTTTTACTGCACTTTTAGAAACCTCTCAACTGTGCTGAAGCACGCCTTGTAATCTCACTCTGTTAGTGGTCACTTACAGAACAAAAACAATGACGTCTTATCTGTATAGAGTCTAGACCAATACAAAATGTCTCCTACGCATATAAAGCATGAATTAAACAATTCAAATGAGTGCGGACACTGCGGACACAGTGCTCATAGCATCTGCTTAATTTAACTAATTCTTACTCATACAAACAAAGACTAAGCGTAGCGGTCGAAATTATACTAAGAATAATAATTATGATTAGCAGAGTATCTCTAAGTGCACTCAAAAGCCTGCATAGGCTTATCTGCATTAGATTTTTTTTAATTGCAGAAACTATTTCAAAACAAGTTTTGGCGCTTCTGTATATAGGCCTAGACACAAACTGCGTTATTTTCATGTCTTCACACATGCACACAATCATAAAAAAATACTTCAATACAGACAGAAAATGAGAAACCCGGTTGAATGACCACTTCGCAAAGCAATAGCATTTATCTTGAAATAAACAACTGAGAGCACCAGCATTTTGACCATGCATATAGCTACTCTCCAACAGAAATGAGGCTCCAAGTTTTTAAACATTGCACGAGCTATAAACGAAAACTTATTTAATCACGATCACCATTGCCATCGTCATCATCACCAACATTCACCATAACCACGAATTCACCATAACCACGAATTCACCATCATCACCAATTCACCATCATCACCAATTAACCATCATCACGAATTCACCATCATCACCAATTAACCATCATCACGAATTCACCATCATCACCAATTAACCATCATCACCAATTCACCATCATCACCAATTCACCATCATCACCAATTCACCATCATCACCAATTCATCATCATCACCAATTCACCATCATCACCAATTCACCATCATCACCAATTCACCATCATCACCAATTCACCATCATCACCAATTCACCATCATCACCAATTCACCATCATCACCAATTCACCATCATCACCAATTCACCATCATCACCAATTCACCATCATCACCAATTCACCATCATCACCAATTCACCATCATCACCAATTCACCATCATCACCAATTCACCATCATCACCAATTCACCATCATCACCAATTCACCATCACCACCATCATCATCATCATCATCATCATCATCATCAAAGTAATCATTGTAATCGTAACCATTGCCTTCGACATCGACATCACCACCATCGTCAATGCCTGTTTCAATTGCTTCACCACTTCTATAGGAAAGAACAGTACTGCAGGCCTCAAAACAGCAAACAACAGACAACAGTGCAAACAAACAGAACAAAAGAAGAACCAAAGTATACTGAGTCATTACTGACCTTCGTATGATGATCAACCTGCAATGATCCTCCATCATCATCCACCTGCAGTTCGTTGTAGTACCGAAACCTTTCCTCACGGTCAAGAAGCGTCACCTTCCGTCGGTTAATCTCACCAGCATCGTCGAGTATCCTCTTCTTCGGCGACAACCGCAACTGACCATCGATCACCGACCCACCACCGTTCGGAACAACAACGGGGGTCAACCCCGACGTCAACCCCGACGTCAACCCCGACGTCAACCCCGACGTCAACCCCGACGTCAACCCCGAAGTCAACCCCGACGTAAACCCCGAAGTCAACCCCGAAGTCAACCCCGACGTCAACCCCGACGTCGACCCCGACGTCAACCTAGACGTCAACCCCGACGTCAACCCCGACGTCAACCCCGACGTCAACCCCGAAGTCAACACCGACGTCAACCCCGACGTCAACCCCGACGTCAACCCCGAAGTCAACCCCGACGTCAACCCCGACGTCAACAACCCCGAAGTCAATCCCGAAGTCAACCCCGACGTCAACCCCGGCGTCAATCCCAACGTCAACCCAGACGTCAACCTCTCATCGCAGCGGTCAACAACATCACCATCCACAGAGATTGGCCTCGACGAAGACAACACATCGGCGTTCAAGATCGCTGGCGACGACGCCGACGCCAATGCTGGTTTCCTACCATGCGACGAGTTTACCACCGTCGCACTACCACTTCTACCACCAGGTACACCTACAAGGACGTCGTCATCACCACCGTTACACAGCCAGGCGGCGGTCGCGAGACTCGGAAGCGCTGCATCGGGAATCGGAGAAACCAGATAATCCAGAGACAGGGAGGAGGAAGAGGAGGGGCAGCAGACGACCCCCGATGAGAAGGGTAGTGGCGGTGGTAGTAAGCCAACCATCGATTTCTCCCTGGAAAGAACGTTGAAACAGAGCGGCGGTGGCAGAGGCGAACACCGAGCGTCCGACGATGCTACTAACCCCGATGCCAATAGCTTCCCAACCGATACAGCGGTCTTATTACTACTCGACTCCGAAGAATGATGATGATGATGATGATGCAGGAGACTAACCGAAGCAGAAGAAGACGTCGTCATCGGCGATAGGTGGCGTCCTGTCGTTGTAATGCAGCTACATAAATTCGTTTCCTGCGCTGAGGCAGAAGCAGAGGATGCAGCGGTGGCAGCGAAGTCGGAGGCGGTGGCGGCGATGGAGCAGGGTGCGTGCAGCGTCAGTAGCGTCGGGGGTAGAAGTGGCGTCTGTCGTTGCGTCATTCTCGCCGCTTCATTCTCATCGTCGTCGTCAAAACAGAACGGCGGCGATCGACGCAAAGTCGATATTATTACTTCCGAAGAAGAATAAGGACGATGGGGAAGATTTTCCGCTGGAAGAGGGTGGGGATGGGGAGGGTGGAGATGGGGAGGAGTTGGGGGAGTGGGAAGACCGAAGTTTCCGTCGTCGGAATCGTAGAGGGATGCGGTCGACGATAGGGATCCCTTGTATCGTCGGGAGGAGTCGGATGGACACCCACCGCTTGTTTTTGTCGTTGTTGCCGTCGTACTGTCGTTCGTAAAAGCCTGAAATCGAATAATAAGAAGTACTTTCTGTAATTCGATACAGCAACAGCAGTGCAGTGCACAGCTGCATAGAACGGACAACGTTCTCTCGCAAACGTGTGGTTGGTTCACATTATTATGGACGAGAGCCACAGCAAAGTGTTTTCATTCAAGGCTTGACTGTGATAAATTATTCCTATATAATTATATGCATGCGGACAATTATACACGTAGTCTATAATTAATTATGAAAGCCACAGTAAATTGGTTCATTCCAGACACAGCTGCAGCTGCTGCTGCACGCAGAAGTTTTTGCAGGAGGGTCAAAAATAATTGTCATGGTCAATTGTTTTTAGCAAGAGCTTGAAAATGCAAAGCAGAAATTTAAGAACACGGTTATTTTTCACAGAGGTTTCTATAATGTCAATTTCGCAGTTTCACATTGTGTGCAATTATTAACATTAGTGCTTTAGTGCGAAGAAATTTGTGAAAAGCCAAAAAGTAGTAGTTAAAAAATAGAAAATCGATTTTCCAGGGTGGGGGCAAGTGGATGAATGAATGAATGAATGAATGAATGAATGAATGATGAATGGATGAATGGACGGATGAATGGATGAATGAATGGATGAAGGAATACACGAATGGATGAATGGATGAATAGATGAATGAAATGCTGGATGAATGAATGGATGAATGACTGACTCAATGACTGAATGAATGATCTAATGAATGAATGAATGAAGAATAATGGGAGGATTTACACATTGTTTTACAGTGATATTGTAGCTGCACGGCATGGCTGTGTTCTGGCGCCCACATTATATTACCAGTATTATTACTATGGCAATCGCTGTATAGATCGAAATATGCTTTCACCGTCTGAGTGATGTTCAAATTGAAACCAGATACAACAGATGTTCCGATCACTCGGTCGTTCAACTATAGCCTCCGAAGGCAAGTGATGATAAGCATCGTTCAGTTAATGTCCACCTTTGATATCTGCCGCTCCACAGAAAATTGTGCCACACCGCCCCTCTCCCCTACCACGCCTCCCATCCCCTTCCAGACCGCCACTCCCCCACCCAGTTGGTATATCTGTATATTTAATTTCCTATAGAGGATGTTTCGGGAGAACAGTTCACGGACATACAGTAAACACAAATAAATTGAAGAGTCAGCCAACACATAGTCCAGCTGTTAAGTCCCCATGTAATTTTTAAGCAATTGTACTTCTACAATGTACATAGTATGGACTTGGTTGACCTTTGTCCTTCCGTTAAGAGACTTCAATCAGACATCAACCGGAGGAGACATCACTTGAATAATAGTGTCGCATATTATTAGCTGAATGCTTGAAAGTATAAGCAGACAACATAATAATAAAGCACCACAAAGCAAAAAATAATAATAATAGGTCTAGTAACAACACCACCAACAACAGCAATAACACATGTAATTCATTCCAGATACTAAAAATAAACTATACAGGGGAGAGATGTTACAATTAAGCACCAATATATACACAACTGACATTTAGAAAGTCTAGAGGCATGATCACCCGTGCCCTGCATGGTACTGAGGGTACAATAGGATGTCGGTGCCATCACCTTACAGGGCACCATGAGTAATTTTCTACTGATGAAAAGGTCCCGTGTCAGCGTCACTGCATGCACTGTGGCATTGTTTAATTTACTGTGGGTCAAATGACAAAAGCTGCCTACAAACACCTTTTTAACAGTCCCATTGTTGTTACGTGATAGTAAAAATAGCACAAAAAGATAATTATACATACATTCATTCTCCAAGGTCCTTAAATTTTTAAAGCACAATAAAACTTTCATTGCAGAATAATTAGATTGCATAAGTCATCCGTAATTCAGTGATTACTCACAGATATAAAAGACGAAAACAGAGACAGATAGGCAGACAGACGGATACAGAGAAAGAGAGACGAGACTGATAAACAGACACACACAGACAGACAGGTCAAAAGACAGATGGACACATAGACAGTGGGTCACAGAGAGAGAGACGGACAGACAGAGACATAAGGACATAGAGAGACAAACTCAACACAACAAGCAGACATATACAGGCAGCCAAGCTGACATACATAAAAGCAGACACAGAGACAACGAGACAAATAATTATAAGCAAAGACAAATCAACTGATCCAAACCAAAAGACAGACATGTAGACACACGGACAGAGTCACAGAGAAAGACAGGCCAGCAGACAGACATACAAAGACAAACACAGACAAACACAGAGACAATGAAACATATATAAATAAAGACAGACCAAAAGACTGAGCAACAGACAGACAGACACAGACATAGAGAAACACACAGCCATAGCTAAAGGGAATATGGACACATGTTCAGAAGAATCACAAAGAATAAAGAGAGATGGACAGATACAGGGACAAGGATGCAAGCAGACATACAGAGGGTCACAGTCTGGCACATATATACCCAGACATGCAGAAGATCAACTCAGAAAGATAAGATAAAAATATTCTCTAATAGACATTGCTATCCGCATTCTGGTGTATACACGTATATAATAAACAAACGTACATCATTTCTATATCCAATCAATGTCAAATGTTTTAAAATAGCAATAGATGAAAGTACTGTTATAAGACCAGAAAGAAAGAGAGAGAGACAGAGAGACAGACAGACAGACAGACAGACAGACAAAGAGACAGACAGAGACAGACAGACAGGGATAGCCAGTAAGGAAGCACCACCGAAAGCTATCTGCTTTCTTGCTATCTAACGACACTGTGTCATACCAAAGATGATTAGTGTCCACCTCCTCCTTCATCGAGGCTTGGGACTGGCATTGTCAGAGTGCGTATACAGTGGCGGAGTTCCATACGAAAGCCATCTGGCGGTGATTTGCTTAAATATTAATTCCTACAATGAACGAAAACGCCTCAACGATTTCCCCCCAAAGCGCAAATTCCCGTCTATGGTAAGAGCAGCGCGAGGAGGAGGGGGGGGGTCATTTCCCCTTGCCCCGTCTCCCCGGGGTGCAACTTAGCGCCCCCTCTACCCCGAGCAGCGCGAGAAACCCTCAATTTAATCAATAATGGCCTTTGTGTTCGGAAATCAATAAGTCAGATAGCCCGGTGTCAATTGCCTCGTCAGTCATTGGCGATACGCGGCGAATTGCCATCAGCTTTACATTGCCATCAGATTTATATTGCCATCAGCTTTATATTGCCTCAGCTTTACATTGCCACCAGCTTTATATTGCCATCAGCTTTACATTGCCATCAGCTTTATATTGCCATCAGCTTTACATTGCCATCAGCTTTACATTGCCATCAGCTTTATATTGCCATCAGATTTGCATTGCCATCAGCTTTACATTGCCATCAGCTTTATATTGCCATCAGCTTTATATTGCCATCAGCTTTACATTGCCATCAGCTTTATATTGCCATCAGCTTTACATTGCCCTCAGCTTTATATTGCCATCAGCTTTATATTGCCATCAGCTTTACATTGCCATCAGCTTTATATTGCCATCAGCTTTATATTGCCATCAGCTTTATATTGCCATCAGTCTGTCATTGCCACTAGAGAATACCGCCACTAGTCAGCCAGCTTATCACTGTCAATAGCTCAACACTGACAGCAGTTAACCAGTGAAGCACTGCTAAAGAAAGCACTGCCACTATAGCTTACCAGCTTTAGCAGGCCAATAACTGAACACTGCCACATACATGCCAACCAGTTCAGCACTGTCAAAAGCTATTCATCTCTGTTGTTACTGATTGCGGTCTGTCACTCAGGTTTCTAATAAACGAAGATATAGCATATACTGCAACTAGCTCTATACATTGCCAACAGCTAACCAGTTAGCATTGCCAGCAGCTAACCAGTTCAGAACTGCCACTAACCAACCAGTGTATAGTAGCACTGCCAGTAGTTTAACACTGCTACTAATGTCATCATTCATCGCCTACTCCACCAATGGGAGCGTTGCACAGTGAGTTTATTAAATTTTTCCACAGTGTCCGATTCCCAGCCACAGTGATGGCCATGTTGCCATGTTACTAACCAAATTAGTGTACAGTACATAGCACTGCCAGTAGTTTAACACTGCTACTACTACTATAGCCAACCAATTTATCAGAGCCTCGAACTCAACAGTGCCACCAGTTAACCAGCTTAGCGTCGACCCCAATGAACACAGTTGAGCAATGCCAGCCAGTTCTGCACTACCACCACCGGCTCAGCACAGCCACCAGCTTAGCACTGACTATAAGCAGACTGGAGCGTGGTTTTTTCCATCACACGGACCCGAGTGATGGCAGATGCAGAGCACTTATCACTCTGTCCATCTGGTCAATGAAACTCCCCCCTCCCCCACCTCCAGCAAAACGAGTTATTTGAATTGCAAAACAGGCGTCCAATTCGCTAAAGCGAGGCGCGGTAGCCGGCTGGTTATAAAGCGAGATCGCCTTGTAGACTGCTACTAAGCAGTTAGCAATTAGTATATATATATATATATACATGTATAAACGTATATACATATACATATATATATATATATATACGACCACTGTACATCAGATTTGAACAATTTATATAGCCCCTAACACATTCTCCATTGGGCTAACCGTCTTTGTATCCAGCCAACAGCAGTCTACGGCACGCAGCAACAACATGTACACGCTCACTGACTGCATCAATATATTATTACGGCAAAGGTAGAAAACACACGAAGCACATGATTTATCTCTATGCATCTTGCTCCCTATGGAGTGTAGTATGCAGCTCAGGGCGATAAACACAACCCTAATGTGATTTACCTGTCAGTGGACTGACAGCACAGTATGTATTAATCCGCCAGACTTCGCGCAAGGATATATAGGCGGTTTGTCTTCAGCCTAAGGCGCGTCGAGGAGGGGTGGAGTGGAGGGGTGTGGAGGGGTAGAGGAGAGTGTGCACCAAGTAAACGAAAGCAGGTTTAAAAATCCGGTAAAATTCGCCCTCAATTCATCGAGTAGCTATAGCTTTGCGAATTTTTTTAACCCATTCGATACTTAATCTTAGCCAACTAATAAAAAGTCTATAACATCAGAGTCGAGACATTTTTTTACCTATACATGATTCTGTATTTTGTTCGAAGAGCTGAAACTTGTCAGAGTGACACTGCATAGAATAAACGACATGACTGACTGAATTGGTCAATCATGATCATTGATAAGTTCCAATTAACCTTCTTTTAAATGATGGCACATCAAATTGGACACTGGCCTAATGTTCTAGTGCCTCTCCTTCTCTATCTCTCCATTTCTCCATCTCTCTCCTTCTATCTTTATCTCTCTATCTCTGTCTGTGTGCGTGTCTCTCTCTCTCTCTCCGCACTGTATAGTTGGGAGCGCTTCTGAGTAGCTTACCTTGAAGCTGCGCTATAACAAACGTTATTTCACTCTCAGCAGCGTCAACACTAAGGCAACTTCTCCTATATACAGGCTGCAGACCACAATGCGTATGTGTGCATCTGCTGCATTCGTGGCGAAATGGATTGATCGAAGGTCAGAAACGGGTGGCAACTATCTTCCGGCAAACACAGTTAACACTTTATAATGAATACACGGACTACGGTCGGCGGAAGAAACAACGACCATGTCGACACAGACAGACTGACAGGTAGGCAGAAAGGCACACAGACAGACAGACGGACCAACAGACAGACAGGCTGAAAGTATACACACAGACAGACATTGTGTTGAAAAACTTCAGTAACGCCATTGACCGGGTGAGAATTGCTAAGGGTTTGAGAGGACACATTTGAACAATAAACCATACACACATCAGATACGCAAACATACACACATGCAAATGTAGACATACACACGTCATATCTGTTAATACAGACACATACATAAGGAGACATGCACACATTACACGCTAACATACATACCTGCAGATACAAACACACGCATATTCACCATGCACCATCGGTCGGAATAAGACGCCGACAAATTCCATCTTCAATCAGTTATACAAGGTTCTGAAAAATTAGCTCCTCTCAGCAAATTGCCCGAAATCGAGTTACTCCAAGATGCCACTGCTGCTGCTGCTGGTGAATTGCAATGGAAGCGCCATCCCTCAAACGTTCCTCCTCCTCCTCTTCCTGTATCATCCGCTGGCATATGACGTACATCAAGCATCCATGCCGCCCCACCGATGCCGCGCCGCGCTGCCACCGCCGCGCGTCGCGCCGCGCTGCCACCGCCGCGCATTTGGCGCATCGCCTGACGCGGCGCCGCTGATTCGATTTGACGTTTTCGGTCCACGTATCGCGGTCCAGCAATCCGTGGAGATTAATTCGACAATATCTTTTCCATTTCTTTCAGAAGCGGCGACGGCGGTTGGGTGCGGGATTGGGGTGGGTGGCAGGACACAACGAAACACGTGGCGCCTCCCAGTGGCCATTCAGCAGCCGAGAATCTGTCATTTTGTGTCGGCAATCTCCGACCAAACACATCGGGAAGTGCGGCGATCCAAATGAAACGGCGTGTCGCATGTATTGTATACACTGTCACAGTGTCACGACGTGTATTATAATCTGCGAGGAACGCTTGTACAATAATTGTGGCATCCCGGCTATTGCAACAGTTCGCCTGATTCGCGTATTATGAACGCGGCCACTATATGTCACTAATTTAGCTGCCAGTGTAGTGTGCAAGTACGCTTGACGCGTTTAATTGCTGTTATACCACGTGCTTCCTTTGCTGCCAATAACTCCGGCTGCTAATCTGCTTTCATTGAACCGCATAAATACGGTCACATCGCAAAATTATTTTTGCGTACCCTCCACTGTTGCATCTCAGACATCTTGTGCACCCCTCCCCCATGTGCGCGCACAATTGCACTTCTCCAACCAAACCACCCCAACTACCGCCCCCTCCACCTTTACCAAAGTTCACTAGATAAAGTCACGTCTATTGTATCGTACACGCTACTATTTACCACACAGAATAATTTGACAAAAGGCCATGTGACCTTTCTTACCATTTTGCATGCAAAGACGAGTGCTTCTACAGCTGTACAATTCCATTTAGAACTGCACATTAATTTTTGCGTAGAACTGCACATTCTGTGTAGAACTGCACATTCTGTGTAGAACTGAACATTTTGTGTAGAACTGCATGCACATTTTGTGTAGAACTGCATGCACATTTTGTGTAGAATTGCACGCTAAAAAAGCCCTGGGAGGATATGAAGCGAGAGAAGAAGAGGCTGTTCAGTTTTTAAATTCCTTCCAACAAGCTTCTAACGCCTGTACGTGAAACCTGCACCAAATATCAGCCACTAAGTCCTAGTCATCGAGACGCTTAACATATTATCGCCCCTCAAGAACGTCACGTCGGTGGCGCCATCTATAATTATTATGCTAAAGATGTTTAAAGTCATGAAGTACAAACACTCAGCCGATGAGCAAACAGACCCGGCCGCCACAGAACAAGTACATTCTTCAAAGATATCCGATGATACTCTGTCAAGGACTGGGACTTCAAGGGCTCTCAGTGCCTCTCACCTTAACAGCTCAATTAATATGCGATTAACCATACATATATTATCGCAAGGTGACTTCAGATATATCTTGATATATGTAATTGATCGGTTTACTTATTTATAGGACTTGAGATATATTGAAATGTTATTGATTACGGTTCCTTGACATCAGATACCTATATATGCGATTGATTAATTATCGCAATTATTACTACTAGTCCTACTATTATTAGTACTAAACTATTACTATAATTAATCTATAATTATTATTATTATTATTACTACTACTACTAGACCTATTGATGCTACTATAGCCTGTTAATAGTAATAATGGGCCTAATAATATTATTGATAATGTTATTATTATTAATCAATATCACGGAAAAGATATTCCACCCTATCTTCAAAGATATGCGTCGAAAAATGTAAAGTCGCTGAACATTGGAAGCAAGTTCATTCATTCCCCAGAGAATCATGGGAGACAATGATTTAGCGTTTGAGGTGCTGTAAGGTTAAGGCTATTAGCTGGGAGGTCTTCGGCCAGACGGAGAGCTGCAGAACGGTTTAAGAGTTCACGTGATACCCTATGGCGTCGGAGTAAGTACTTTGCTTATCACCCGCTTGAATAAACATTCTCGATTATTTGGCCAAAAGATCAAGACATATGAGGGCTATTGAAGCTGACGAACGAACACACGGCACAGCCCCAGCGGCGTAACTAACCTCATACTCAATTGGTAAATGTTCCTATGCTTCGCGAGGATTTTGAGCAGGCACGCCCCCCCTCCGCTTAAGATCTAGGTCTGGCATCGCCTGTGCTGTAGTTGCCGAAGTTAGAAGCAAAACAGAGGGGTTTTGAAGTTCCAGAAATCAGTTCTTTTGGCCACTGCATTCATCGGGTCTATAATTATAGCCACCTCTTTAGGCGTATCCTGAGGACTAGTAGTACTTAGGCCTACTTCACAAGAGAGGACGTCCTTTTATGCTGCCTTTGTTAACTCTAAATTGTTTAAATTGTAGTTTTGGTAACAGATGTATCTTTATCTCACAAACCTCCACAAGGACACCATATTCGTCAACTCCGCCACCGATTGAACTCCATGCAGTACCAGCCCCAAGCCTGGATAAAGGAGGAGGGCGTCTCTAATGATCTTTGTTTTCACACTGCGACGCTAAACTGCAACTACTACTACAGTATTTATCTCCATTTGTTCGTTCTACACTTCTGTTTGGCAGTGTCTCCTCTGCTTGGTCTCTTTTCAAAACCTGCTTAATTCTTCTTGTGGGCCTTGTGCAATGGGAGCACCTCTGAACGATTCACCCTACTATATGCGCTTTATAAATGTTTAAATACAATACACTACAATAGTATTCGTTATCGCAACAACATGCAGTCATGCCGAAACTTCGTACATTCCCAAAATAGGTTCTCTTACAATTATATAAATAAAAGACTTTGTTTTATATGCATCATCACAAAACATAAAAATCTGTTTCAAAATACAATAAAACCGAAAGCATTTGTTTTCGTTTCACAGGCCGAAGAGTACGCCATGCATACATACAACCACCGTAACACCATATTATTCTCCTCCATCTTAGCGTACACAACATATCCTATATACCCGGCGAAGCAATCCAAAAACGGCAAACACGAATGCCCGCAGCTGCGGCAGACGAACAATAACACCACGTCGTCTCCGGTCCTGCCGCATCGTAAACCATCGAATCCTGGCGGAGCAGACTGCAGCTAATAGCAATTCCCGTATTTCGTCGGACGCTGAGTATATCTGTCTGGCGTGCCAGCCGCTCGGCCGACAGACCGTTCTACTGGCGTGCGACCGTCTGATAATCTGGTTGGTGCACGGGCAATATGAATGTTTCCGATGATGGAATTCTATCATTAAGCGAGCAATCATAGCGGTCACCACCGTGGGGTCTTTAATTCTTTATGCCACCAACACACAAGACGACATGGAGAGGAGAAATGAAGAAGGAGCACGCGAAACACAAAAGGACGCCAAACAGATAGCAAAAAGACAAGATGGCGACGACAAAATGGCCGACGTAGGCAATATAATTATTACACGACGTTGCGGCGGAATTCATTTCGCGAATTTTCGCGAAACCCGGCCTTCATGAAAAGTTCATTGACGAAAATATACGACCACTTGAAGGTCTAATATTCCTGCTACCATCGACTCACGTTGATTTGGAGATTTGGACTAAGAATGGCAATCAATGTAGGCTAAATAAAACCTTTCTGTTAGATCGCAAACCTGACCCCATGTGCTGCACTGATTTGGATTCAAAAATCCTCAAAAAATGTGCCAAACAGAGAAAACTCACAATTCAAACAAACTACGTACGAATAACGTTTAAAATATGCAAATACTCACAAAGGAGACCATTTATTACAGCTTCAGATCTAAACACAAAAGGACTGGTTTTATCCCACATTAAGTCTCCATACGTTTCCTACAGAAATGTGAAAGCAAATTGATCTAGACAGCCGGGATAAAAGATGAAACTGCCATGCATTCTTTTCCGTGATGCCGAAGAAACTGGAGTGGCGGTGTTATAAGACGCATAATTATAAGCTCATATATACATGCCCATTAGTGCCGAAACCTAATGGATAAAAACGTCTAAATTTCTAAAAAAAGATATAAAAAACCCGCCTGAGAAACCTTAAATAACAAAAGACAGGCAGACAGACAAACAGACAGACAGGCAGGCAGGAAGGCAGACAGACAGACAGACAGACAGACAGACAATCAAACGGATAAACACACAAACATACAGGCAGACACACAGACAGAGAGAGAAACACAGAAAATGGCACAGCGAACAAAACCAGAGATTTATTATATCACTGGCAGACGACATGCAGTACACAAATATCTGCCACCCACCCACACACAGGCCCCCTCGGTGTAGCACAATCTAGAATTAACCAAATAGCACATTAGTGAAACGTATACATGTAGTAGTACACAACAGGGCTGTTGACCCCCCCCCCCCCCACTGTAATACTACTACCACAACTGCATGATCGACTGACCTCTGTGGTGATGGAGTGTCCTATCATAAAGGGAATCATTCTTCCACCACTACCTACTCCATCCCTCCCCCTTCAAGGAAGACGAATATCAATCTGCCGATGCGATGGGATACAGACACCACACGTCAGTTTACAGGGAGGGGGTAATGGTGAAGCGATGTAACCAATTTGAAACTGTCCTCTTCATTGGATATAAATAATTACAGTATGTCAATCTTACTTCCAGGCAGTCTGCAATTGTCTGTGCCTGTTTGTGGGTCTGTCTGTCTGTCTGTCTGCTTGTGTATGTCTGCTTGTGAGTGTCAGTGTATGTGTGTTTGTGAGTCTGTCTGCTTGTGTATGTCTGCTTGTGAGTGTCAGTGTATGTGTGTTTGTGAGTCTGTCTGCTTGTGTATGTCTGCTTGTGAGTGTCAGTGTATACGTGTGTTTGTGAGTCTGTCTGCTTGTGTATGTCTGCTTGTGAGTGTCAGTGTATGTGTGTTTGTGAGTCTGTCTGCTTGTGTATGTCTGCTTGTGAGTGTCAGTGTATACGTGTGTTTGTGAGTCTGTCTGCTTGTGTATGTCTGCTTGTGAGTGTCAGTGTGTGACACTGTGCGTCTGCTTGTGTCTGGGTGTGACGGTCTGAATGTGTCTGTGCATGTGTGCATCTGTTTGTGTGTGTCTGTTTGAATGTCTGTCTATGTCTCTGCCTGTCTGCGCTTCTAGAGTATCAAGGTATAGAACATAGCTCATGAGGGCAGGGCTGTTTTTAAGGAATTTTTAGAACTGCACAACTTCTTCCTTTCCTTCCCATCCTCCATGGTAAATTGTTTTCAATCGGAGAACAATGACCATTTTCTGCTAGTTTTAACTGTACAGAAGTGCTTCTACAACTGCACAAATCCATTTACAACTGCACATTTTGTGCAGAACTGCACGTTAAAAAAGCCCTGCATGAGGGAACGAGAAGGAATCCATGTTTACATGAGATCGTGGGTGGGGGAGTAAGCGCTGTGTGGAGAGACCAACCGCCCCCTACCACTGCTGCCAGAAGGTTGAATTATCTACACCTTACATCAAGTACACACTCTCAAAGCATGTCAACAACAGCCTACAGTAGGAAATAAATATGATAATATAAATCGCTGAACAATGAAAATATTATGACAGCGCACAATGTATCATGTGAATCTGCCGCACCCTCCAAGCCACAATGTATACTTCAAAAAAAAAAAGTCTACAATATCAACTGGCAATATCTTTATTGCAAAATGTTGTTGTATTGCAATATTGTATTGTATATGAAAATCTGCAAAGTATTGTATTGTACTGTATTGTGTTGTATTCAATCGTATTATATTGTATTGTATTGTATTGTATTGTATTGTATTGTATATGAAAATCTGCAAAGTATTGTATTGCATTATAATGTATTGTATTCAATTGTATTGTATTGTATTGTATTGTATTGTATATGAAAATCTGCAAAGTATTGTATTGTACTGTATTGTATTCAATAATTGTATTGTATTGTATTGAATTGTATATGAAAATCTGCAAAGGTTCTGGGCGTAGTGTAATTATTATTTTGATATGATGCATCACTAATTCTATATAATTAACCTTCCTAAGGATTAAACTAATTACTTGTTTTTTTCTCACCTATCTCTCTCTCTCTCTCTTAAAAGGCATTTATTCTCCTAAGTTTTTTGTGCTCATAGCGCCTCTGAATAGCCATTCTGTGAGAGGCGCTATATAAATTTATAGACACAATGCAATACAATAATGCACACGCCATCAAGCAAACCTGTTTCGCTTGTTATGGCTTTAAGACTTTTGCAAAAACAATACAGATTGGCTATCCTCGACTAACCTCAACTAATGCTTAGAGCATTCAAGACTACGTTCTACTCTGCTCTAAAGACTGCTCTCTATAGTCGTGGTTGGGTCAGGAACGCTTCTGAGTACAAACTCTTGAAGAAGCGCTATATAAATGTCTGAAATGAATTAAATGAATAACCATCGGTATAATACTGATATTGCATTTGCTATCCATGTTTTACTTTTAGTTACAAGACAACTATACAGCTATTGTCACACACTCCAATATTGCAGTTTCTATATCCCTAACAGATAGATTACCCTTTTATCAAGCCCCAGCTACAGCCAATCGGTTATTGATCATTCAGGGTTTACGACACCCAGTGCAGCAGCAGCAGCAGCAGCAGCAGCCGTACTGCAGTCTCTATTGATCAGCCTCGGTCTATCGCACCCAAGGGAAACATGCACCCGCACCAGCAATTATACTTAATTAATTGCTTCTAAAGATAGCACCATGATATCATCGCCAACCTCCCCACCACCACTGCCTACATCGTAGAGCCATAAACACGGCAACAATGCTGTAGACAAGGCAGCAGTACCGTAGCCAAGGCAACCGTACTGTAGCCAAGGCAACAGTACCGTAGCTAAGGCAACAGTACCGTAGCCAAGGCAACAATAGGGTAGCCAAGGCGACGGCAATATTTGCCGGTCAAGCGTCGCGGGGCCCGCGCTGCAAGTGTGCTCAAAATAATTGAACAGTATTCCCGGAGTGGGGTCACCGGCGGGTCACTGGCCACCCGTGGGGCAATAAACAAGGGGGCTGCTGTCAGCGGCAAAGGCGGCGTCTACGCGTGGGGGCCACCCACCCTCTACCCCCCCCCCCCCCCCCATCCCCCACCGCACCAAAACTCTGTCGGCGTCATTCACTTTATTAATTAGCACCTTACCGGATTAATTACATAGGGATTTACGTAGTCCGACGGGGTAGAACGAGACGGCATAAAAGAGAAATATTATAGATAGTTATTACAAAAGGTCTTTATTACCTATCGTCAGGTATTGTAATTATGACATGAAAGACCCAAGGAGATTGATCCCCCCTTAATAATATAGTCAAGGCAACTTACACTAGACCACAAAATAGGCAAGGCTATTCAGACTATAGTCTACTACGCTAAGCTGGGTAAGGCTTCACTAAAGGCTAGTCCTAGATGCAAAAAAATGACAATGATACACTGCCAATAGGCAAGACGCGATTTAGGTAAGCAGCACAAATTCGTTGAACCTGTATCATATGTTGCACGGCTAATAATAATAATTATAGATTAATGTCTAACATACTAATGCTGTTGCATAGTAGTCCCTAATGTATTAAGCGGCAAATGTGTCAGACAGTAATGCATTACACACTAATGTCTGCTACAAAGTATAAAGTGTTATATAGTAATGGTGTTACACGATAAGGCTTCTTACATAGCAATGCATGATGATGATGATGATGGTTCTCTGCATGCCCGAAGGCAGGTTCATTGGCTGTTACGCCCCTGGGGATGAGGTGAGTGAGGACGTTTCCCGTTGCATTGCCCACAGACAATGATGGGTAAGCAACTTGCCCAAGGTTGCTCCGCAGCAGCTTGCGCCCCTGCGTCCCACACGTGCTAGCCCGAGATATCGAAATCTCTTAATGTCAACTCCCAGCCCGGGGCTTGAACCGGAGCCCGTTGTATCCAACAGACGAATGCCGCTCTCGCTTACCGGTGTTTCATCATATTGACGGATTAATTTGTTGCATTCTAACGTGCTACAGCACACTAATGTTTTATGCCTATATTATACTCTGTTACACATAATGATGTGCATACACATGTTACTCGCACACGTGTGGGCATACACACACACAAACACACACACAGACAGACAAACAGACACACACAAACACAGAAGCAGTTGAAAACAGGATCAACAGACAATAATATTAGACGTTTCATTGACACAAAGCATTGACAAGAAGACAGTGAGAAGAGCACATATCTCATCTCTTAATCATCTCAGAAAGTCCTCAGAAGACTCTCTTTGAAGTCTTCATTTCCCAGATGTACATACATAAATATATATATATACATATAAATATATATACATATAAATATATATACATAGTATTACATATATAGGGTGACACAAAAGTTCGTTCACCGTTTTCAAAATGCGTTATCTCAGTAACGGCTTCATATTTCTTTATAATATTTGGTCAGTGTATGCATCATTCAAATGAAAGATATTGGTACAAATTTGATTATGATCCGTTCCGTTTTCGCCATTATTTATAAGAAAACGTAAAGACGACCAGTTTTTGCGGAAAAACCGCGTTCATCAAATTTACACAGTAAAGAAAAAGTGTAGGCCTATACGCATAGCCTCGTATACAAGCGTGACAAGACACTGTTGTTATCTATATAGGACATACACAGATGTAGGCTATTAGCGTCCCGTATCTCCTTTCTGCTTAATGATAGCACTGACTCTATCCGGCATAGGAAGAGCATACATTACGCCTGCTCCACAGATGAGGTTTAGTCCGTCGGTGATGGTTTGGGGGTGGGATGACTGCCAAGGGTCTCACAAAAATTCAATTTGTGCCAAATGGTACCAGACTGAACTCGCAGTACTACGTACATCACCAACATTCTCGAGAAGATCGTGAAGTGAGCGTTCGAGAGAGAAAATGACAACGGCAGTGTCATGCAACGAAAGTTGTTTGCTGAGCAGGATGGCGCACGCTGTCATACATCAGCTGTGACGATAAAGTGGCTACACGACAACCATCCGTCACACATAAAGCCGAAGGATTGGCCACCAAACTCTCCGGACCTTCCTCCTATTGAGAACTTGTTGAGTATTCTATCTCTCAGCGTTTATAAAGATCCTGAGCCAAAGAACTCAAACGTCGCCTCCAACAAGCGTGGAGATCGATGGCAGTTGGGACACTTCAGAGGCTGATCCAGTCATGCCGGATAGAGTCAGTGCTGTCATTAAACAGAAAGGAGATAGCCTACTGCATGTACGCTAATAGCCTACATCTGTGTATGTCCTATATAGATAACAACAGTGTCTTGTCACGCTTGTATACGAGGCTATGCGTATAGGCCTACACTTTTTCTTTACTGTGTAAATTTGATGAACGCGGTTTTTCCGCAAAAACTGGTCGTCTTTACGTTTTCTTATAAATAATGGCGAAAACGGAACGGATCATAATCAAATTTGTACCAATATCTTTCATTTGAATGATGCATACACTGACAAAATATTATAAAGAAATATGAAGCCGTTACATTTTGAAAACGGTGAACGAACTTTTGTGTCACCCTATAATATACACATAGTATCATCTATATATATATATATATATATATATCATGCATGTATATATATATCATCCTATATATAATTTTATACATACAGATACATCTACAGTAATACACACATATATAATTATATATATACATATATACATATATATAATTATGTATATACTTAGGGTATCAGCAGCCCAAGCAGTCCAGCATCCTCCATCACCTCACAACCACCCGTAGATCCAGACTCGGTCGTCTTTTTTACACGCTCATCGTCTCCGATTTCTGACATCTGTTTGCAATCAGTTCACAGCGTCAGCATCACCACCGACCAACCCACCGACACACCAACCAAGGGAGGGGGTTGCTACGGCAAAAATGTCGGGGTGGGGGGGGGTCTATAGCCTATAGAGCGGGCTGATACCACCACCCGTTAGTTGGTTGGCGCACTGACTGGTCAGACGCTGAGAGCGTTGCCACTCCTTGGGTTTTTTCACAAGATCTTGGGTTTTTTATCCGAACTTGAGAAATGGGTTTTTTGCGATGAACTTGGGTTTTTTCTTGGGGTTTTTTGGCCACAAAAAATCTTGGGGTTTTTCTCACGAACTTGGGAAATGGGTTTTTTTCGGGAAAAACTTGGGTTTTTTCAGGCAAAACTTGGGTTTTTTGCTTGGGAACCGGGAATTTTTCGACATTTCTGAAGATTTGGGGCAAATGACTAAAAAAAAGGTCATCAGATTTTTTTGGACGGGAAAATGGTTAAGATTTCACGGAAATTTTTGGACGGACGACTGAAAAAAAATGGTCATCAGAATTTTTTGGGCGAAAATTTGTGAAAATTTTGGAAGATTTGGGCAACTTGGGTTTTCTTGGGTTTTTTCGACCGACCAACTTGGTTTTGTTAAATTTTTTAGAGTGGCAACGCTGGACGCTGAGATGAGCGCTTCGTGCACGGGCGATGATCCTCTCTGGCTTTGTCTGAATGGATAGATAAGCTGTAACTAAGTAGTGTACACCTCAAAAGGATTCGGCTTTTCAGTGGGAGTCGGTTGCCTTCTTTCGTTGCATACAGTTGCAGCATCCGGTAGCCACAGCCGCCCCAGTGGCCCCACTATATTATATTATACTCTGTGCGGCGCTGCCTCTTTCATCCGCTCTGCTCTTCCCGAGTCAGGTCTTTGTGTCAATGAGACCTCTTAGTTTCCAGGTTTCTACTTCCCCTCCTCCTCCTCTTTCCTCCTTGCCGGTCTCTTCCATGGATCTTTTCTTATTCCTCTGTTACTACTTTGCCGCCGCCGTATCCTGCTCCTTCCTCTCCTCCTTCTATTCTTCAATTTTCTTCTCCTTAACTACTTGTTCCTCCTTCTTTGCCACTCTTCCTTCTCCTATTGTTCCTCCTTCTTTGCCACTCTTCCTTCTCCTATTGTTCCTCCTTCTTTGCCACTCTTCCTTCCCCTATTGTTCCTCCTTCTTTGCCACTCTTTCTTCTCCTATTGTTCCTCCTTCTTTGCCACTCTTTCTTCTTCTCCTCCTCCTCCTCCTCCTCCTCCTCCCCCTCTCTTCTACTTGTATTCCTCCTGCTTGTCTGCCTCCTCCTCCTCCTCCTTCTCCTCTCCTGTCATCCCCTCGCACTAGTCCTATTCTTCCCTCCTCCTCTTCATCCACCTCATTCTATTCATTCTCCATGCACCTCCTTCTCTCACTCTTCTTCACTCATGCTTCCTCTCTTTCTGTTCATCCTCCTCTTCTTCTTCTTCCGACACTATTCCCCCTACTTCCCTGCCTCCTCCTCCTCTCTTTCTCTTCCATTTCCTCCTCTCCTCCTCCATCTCCTCCATCTCCTCCTTCTCTTCCTTTTCCTCCACTCCTCCTCCATCTCCTCCATCTCCTCCTTCTCTTCCTTTTCCTCCTCCTCCTCTCCTCCTCCTTCTCTTCCTTTTCCTCCACTCCTCCTCCATCTCCTCCATCTCCTCCTCCTCCTCCTCTTCCTTTTCCTCCTCTCATCCTCCTCATCTCCTCTTCCTTCTCTTCCTCTTCCTCCACTCCTCTTCCTTCTCCTCCTCCTCCTCTCCTCCTCTTCCTTTTCCTCCTCTCCCCCTCCTCCTCCTACTTTTACTCCTCCAATTCCACATCCTCCCATCCTCCTCTTTGTGTACACGTCTCTCTCGTCCAGGGCTTTCCAGAATCGACTGGATATAATTTCAAGCCCATAATTACATCACCACTGATGTGGCGATGACACACGCACGGCTATTCATCCTGCATGTTTTTCAACTCCGATGGTTAAGTCAGGCCTCTACGACTGCATAAAATCTGTCCGCTCTGTCCTTACTCTCTTTCAGCATCTGGAACTTTTCAGTGCAAATAGCTGACATTTAATTCCTATAGTTCCTGTCCAGTTTAAAATCCTGGCACCCTTCTACATCGTCTATAGCAGTTAAGTCTGTTATGTTTTCTCTATTTTTTATCTAATTCACTAGACAATATACGCCACAAGAATGCACTAGGATTGTTTAAAGATTGCTTAAGCAGCCTCTTCACATTTACTACAGAAAAATATCATGTGTCTCTATTTTGCACAAGTTAAATTTTTTTAAATTATTCACTATCTTTTATTTGCACTTTCTGTAGAACATTATATCAAATTTAAATCTAATTTCATTACAATTCATTTACAATTTTACATTATACTTGCTTATAACGCTCTACACAAATGGCTACTGTGAACTTTTGGGAAGTGCCCATAAAACTAGAGCCAACTTGAAAAACCACCTTCACTTTTAAATTCAGCAACCCCAAAATACCAAGGATCTGATCAAATATAACTGGGTGAACAAATTTCTTGTGTTGACAAGTGTCGTCAATGAGTAGGCCTATATATAGGTCGCGGGTTTCTTAGAACTCAGCTGCCAAATGAATAGCCTATAAATAGAAATTCCGAGGAATTCAATCACAACCTCAACCACATCTACCGGTAGTTTAAAATTAATAAATAAAAGTCACCCGCGAACAATGAACAAACTAATTATTTTATAAACTATTTTTCTCTTCATATTGTAACTGTGTTGCGGCTTGTCAACTTGATTTCTGATTAAACGAATATTTTTTTAACTACGGAACAACAATGTTGTTACTACACACTGAAGGGTCTAATTAAAATGTTTCAGTAATAATTAATCTTGCGCTATGGATCTCCCATTGTCGCCATTTAATTTTGTTCACATCCTTTAATTAAGAGTGCCATGCCTTGAAGTGGCATCAATAAAACATTGACTGGTTGATTGATTGATTGATTGATTGATTGATTGATTGGTTTGCATTGTGCGAACAATCTCTCAGACTTATGTTGCAATTCCTAAATTTCACCTAAAAGTGCGAGGCACCAGCTTATTCACGAGCGCCGTGTCGTGTCAGAGAGCTTCCAAGCGGTTGTCCAAGTCCGGCTGTTGAGAGACCAGATAACTAAAAGAAACTGTAATTATAGGATGGAGTCAAGTAGGACATCTAGGAATTAACTAGACATAGGTAGAATGACTTTTATATAATTGCTGGACAGACAGACAGACAGGCAGGCAGGCAGACAGACAGACAGGCAGAAGACAGACAGACAGACAGAGACAGGCAGGCAGGAAGACTAACAAGATTAACAAACTAACAGACTGACAGTCAGAGAGCTTCCAAGCGGTTGACAGACAGACAGCCGGAATGTCTGCCTTCTTTCCTGCCTGTGTGTCTGCCTGCCTGTTTGTCTGTCTGGCAGACAAACAGACAGACCGATGTGCCAGACAGACAGACAGACAGACACACAGACAGACACTCCGTCGAAAATGATGATTAGACACTCGACGGAAATGATGATGATTAGAAAATCTCTCAACACATTTCCTCAATTGCGCGACGATTTCTAAAATACGATTATCGCCCGCAGCAGCAGCAGCAGCAGCAGCAGCAGCATCAAGCAGGCGTCCATTTTGTCTATAAGCGTTGCGCACACCACCGCAATAATAAGCACGGCTCACAACAGCGAGCGATAGTTTATAAGACAGCCGCCCTTAGCATTCGCATTCACGTTTGATTTCTTCTTTTTACTCCGCCCCTCCTCCTTTTCCTCCTCCTCCTCGTTGTCGTCCTCCTCCTCGTTGTTGTTGTCCTCCTCGTTGTACTCCTCTTCCTTCTCCTCGTTGTCCTCCTCCTTCTCGTTGTCCTCCGCGTTGTCCTCCTCCTCCTCCTCCCCCTCGTAGACCTCCTCCTCCTTGCCCTCCTCCTCCTCCTCCTCCTCGTTGTCCTCCTCCTCATTATCCTCCTCCTCCTATCCTCCTCCTTCTCATTGTCCTCCTCCTCCTATCTTCCTCCTCCTCGTCCTCGTTGTACTCCTCTTCCTCGTTGTCCTACTCTTCCTCCTCCTCTTCCTCCTCGTTGTCCTCCTCCTCGTTGTCCTCCTCCTCCTACTCCTCATTGTCCTCCTCCTCCTCTTTATCCTCCTCGCTGTTCTCCTCCTCTTTATCCTCCTCGCTGTTCTCCTCCTCTTCCTCGTTGTCCTCCTCCTCCACTTTCTCCTCGTTCTCCTCCTCCTGCTCCTCCTTCTCCCAACGTCATTAGACGTTCTTCACTTGATATGTCTTTCTAGCATGTGGCTAGCATTAATGGCCCACCGCATTGCATTATACATGACACAGAGATAAAAATTCTGTGGAAAGCCGAGGCAGCGGCGAAGACCGTAAATCACTTAGAGTATTTTGAACTATAAGTACCACTTCTTCGACTCTGTTTGTCCGCGGTAGTACTATACGGTCGGTCGTGTCTTTCAAACGCCGACGACGACGACTTATACAACCGACTTAACGAACTTCTTTGCACTGGTTGGCAATTTGTTATGGCTGTTAACCTTGAATTGAGTGTGGCAGCCGTTTCTGGAACTGTGTCCAAATACGGGGTAATGAATTAGTTTATATGTACATGTATCATCTTGAGTACAATGACAACAAATGAGTTGGCTAATAGGCCTATATATGTACAGTGGAGAATGTCTACAAATAGGTTAGCCTATCAGGTGGAAAATGGTGCATAAATGCAACAGAGCATAAGTCCAAGGATGTCCAAATGCAACACGATACCTCATTGGAAATATTCCAAAGATCGTGTTCGAAAATTTTCAAGTAAACATTCGGAAGTATTCCAAAGACCTTATTGGAAATTTTCCAAGTAAATATTCGGAAATATTCCAAAGACTTTATTGGAAATTTTCCAAGTAAATATTCGGAAATATTCCAAAGACTTTATTGGAAATTTTCCAAGTAAATATTCGGAAATATTCCAAAGACTTTATTGGGAATTTTCCAAGTAAATACTCGAAGTATGCCCAAATGCAACAAGATATCTTACTGGACATATTCCAACAATGTCCAGATTCAAGAGAAAATAAAATCTCATTGGAAATATTCCACGGATGCCCACATGAAACAGAATATGTCCAAGAATGTATAGAAACTGCCGAATATCCCATCGAAAATATATTCTAAGGATAGAGCAGGCATACGCGAGACGAAGGGGACCAACTCTGGCAATCAGAGCCTGCTGCCGTTGATGAATAATTCATTACTTTGATGAATAATTCATTACTTTGATGAATAATTCATTACTTTGATGAATAATTCATTACTTTGATGAATAATTCATTACTTTGATGAATAATTCATTACTTTGATGAATAATTCATTACTTTGATGAATAATTCATTACTTTGATGAATAATTCATTACTTTGATGAATAATTCATTACTTTGATGAATAATTCATTACTTTGATGAATAATTCATTACTTTGATGAATAATTCATTACTTTGATGAATAATTCATTACTTTGATGAATAATTCATTACTTTGATGAATAATTCATTACTTTGATGAATAATTCATTACTTTGATGAATAATTCATTACTTTGATGAATAATTCATTACTTTGATGAATAATTCATTACTTTGATGAATAATTCATTACTTTGATGAATAATTCATTACTTTGATGAATAATTCATTACTTTGATGAATAATTCATTACTTTGATGAATAATTCATTACTTTGATGAATAATTCATTACTTTGATGAATAATTCATTACTTTAATGAATAATTCATTACTTTGATGAATAATTCATTACTTTGATGAATAATTCATTACTTTGATGAATAATTCATTGCTTTGGACGTGAATCAACTTTTGCCTGACAGAGTATCATAAACGCTGTGCACAGCACGATTTCTCAGATCAACAAATCTGACAGACCGAACGAATCCCAGGTTAAATGCTTCATAGCGTGTAGCCTAAGTCTCATGTGAAATACATAAATCAATGACCGGTCAATCAATAATCAATCAATCAATCAATTGTTAGCCAATCAATCAATAATCAGTCTATCGATCAATCACCGACCAATCAATCATCAATAAATTAACCAATCAATTATCGATCAACCAATCATCAATCAATCATCAGTCAATCAATCATAAGTGAATTAATCACCACTCAATCAATCACCAGTCAATCAATCACCAGTCAATCAATCACCAGTCAATCAATCACCAGTCAATCAATCACCAGTCAATCAATCACCAATCAATCAATCACCAGTCAATCAATCATCAATCAATCAATTATCAATCACTCATTAACCCAGGAAATGATCCATTCATCTATCTATCAACCAATGTTTCTTACATACTCCATCAATCCACAAGACCAGCAGATGGCCGCCCTCTCTCCCTCAATCCCTCCCTCCCTCCCTGCCTCCCTCCCTCCCTCCGTCCATCACCATTGCATAACAACAAGTCATAACTAAGACAAAGTGTTAACCTATAGCAGGCCTCTGCATACATCCATCAATCCATGCAGCGGCAGCAATCCATCTATTTCATCTATTCATCCATCCATCCACCAATCTAACATCCACCAAACAATCCATCTATCCATCCATCCAACCACTCACTCACCCACCAACCCACTTCTATATCATAGCTCTTGATTTATAGAGACATTCTAACAGATGACTTGATAGTCGGTCAAACAATCTGTGCCGTTCACTGTATTTTTCCACCAACAGGTCAAAAAGGTCGCACCGACTTTTCCAGTTCACCAAACCAATAGTCGGAGACCAGCGGTCAGTCCCACTAGGGGACACGATGGGCTCGTCGCTACAACTACCCCCTGCCCCCCGCCCCTATTCCAGCTCAATTACATCAAGACCAGACCGCCTTAAGAGGCCAACCTGCCTCGGAACATTGAACCAGACTGCAGCGGTCAATGCTACTGCAATAAGGACAAGCGCGGTTTAAAAAAAGGTCGTCTGCTGATGTACATGACGTCACTCTACGCCGTCTTCCATGAACTGCTGATGACGACCGATATCACCATGGCAACACGACTAAATGATGATGTCTGAGAAACGACGACGGACTTCAGAAGAAGCAGACGATATATATATAATATATATATATATATATATAAATATAATTATATATATATATATATATATATATATATATATATGGAGACCGCCATTTTATGTATAATTGTCATTTCATCCTATAATGTGCTGTCTTGTCATGCCATATCACGTCAAATCGCGCCATTTTATCCGACGCACCTTTTGATCATATAATCATCTTGTCAATAATTAGGCCTTATCTCATTTCGGATTATACGTAATACCAGTGAATTCCACACGTCATGTATATAATGCGACTTTAATGTCGAGTTATTGCCACATGTCACGCAATGTTATCCTGTGATGTGACATTTTCTTTATCACGTTATATGTCATGTCATATACGATGCCATGCAATGCCCACTTATGTTACGATATGCCACGTTATACCTTTTAAGTAAACAACATTTGCTTCCAAGCTCCTTGTTGTTATATTCGGAAGTGACAGCAAAAGGCTAACATATTTAACAGTGTTACTTCACAGTATGTATGTTGTTGTATTCAGGCTTAACGACACTGTTTCATATCGAAGATGATTAGTGTCGGAGGCAGAGTACAACCTCACACTCCACGTTTATATTGCGACCGAGCCACCCGCAGTAAAGATCCGAGAAATTAATCTCTGACCGGGAATCAAATCCGGGCCGCCGGCGCGGCGAGCAGGCTACAACCCACTCGGCCACGCAGGATCTCGCTTCCAAGCTTCAAAACGATATCCCTATTTAAACCCAACGGGTGAGTGAGGTCGGGTCAACGTACTGGGATGAAAAAGAAGATTCAAAATAGCAGATTCAAAGAGGGGGAATGAAACATAAATTTTGTGTGAATGCCTCATTGTATCTTAATTAATTCTTAATCGTCTATTTGGTAATTTGTCAATTCTCTTATGAACGTGAACTGCCTGGTGGACATAAAAAAAACCAGACAAAGACATCAGCATAAGACAAACAGACAGACAGACAGACAAACAGACGGACGGACAGACAGAAACACAACCACACAAACACACTCAGGAGTGCAGAAGGACACTCAAAAATACAATCAGAAACATATGTAGATATAGCCAGCAAACAAACAGCAGCTATACATACACAGTATTACACACACACATACAGACTGACAAACAGGCAGGCATATTCCGACAACCACACAATGACACAATGACAGTCACACAGATAGAGGGACAGACAGAAGAGGCAGGCATAAAACAGGCAGACAGATAGACAAGCAGGCAGATAGACAGATAGAGAGGCACACAGGCAGACAGACACCGAGACAGTGCGTAATAAAAGAAAGGACTGGAATGACCAATGATGGAGAAAAGAAGCCGATGATAATAATATAGAGAAATCGAATCCGCGGAAAGGAAATGAAAGTAAGAGGATACACGCTCGCTGAGATTGTGGTATCATAGCTCCACATAATATGTGCATAGAGTTCTTCTACACAGTTCCATCCACAGAGGTGTGCAGCTACTGACATTCCCGGATGTTGACCTGCTTCTAGTGTGTAGCTATAGTGTGTAGATTCTTATGCGTAGGTTAGATGGAGGCCAACGTTCAGCGGTCTTTTCGCTTTGTCCGGTTGTCGTGTCAGGTAAGCTTTATGCTTTGGCATTTATGATATTTGTATGTTAATATTACATTTTCACAAAACCGCTGTGGTTGTACATTATTACACTAAAGCTTGCCAGACTTTTAGAACTGTGCGCGTGTGAATTGACGGGTTTTTATACAAATGTGATAGCGAGCACGTGTACATCCTTTGTACATCCGCCATGTTTTATAGCAAGAATTTATTCATTGTCACGGCATTTTGTTCCAATATTACGAGCATTAGGCTATAGGTAAAGGCCTACCTATAATCTTAGAGACCTAAGTGCCGTCGTGTGGCTGGAAAACTCGAAACCCGAATTCCCGAGACGAATTTTGGCCGATCCCCGAGATCGAGTTTCGCACACTAATGATTTTTAGATTCTGGGCTGTACTATCAATGCGGCTATGTCATTATTCATGCATATTATTTAACTCTGAATATTTTACGGGAGTTTGGCCTTTCTGCGTATTGAGGGTCGGTTAGGATCATCGTGGTCATCCCGAAGACAAAACAATATGGTTGCCAACGATTTAGCTAAAATAGAGCGCTGCGACCTATCAGTGGCATCTCATAATACAATGCGCTCAGCTATAATAAATGATAAACGCGAGATCTAAGTAAAACGGTCAGATTAATAGAATTATAAATGAGGGACGATGTGCAGTAAATAAGAGTAAATTGAAATTTGAAACTTTATTCTGTTTACATGGATGGGCACGCAGTCTTCGTTTTTACCAACATCATAAATGTCGGTTACACGTCGTAAGGGTGTGTTAAGGTTACATAGATATTCTATATGTTTTGGTCCCTGATACTATAATTTTGTTGCATTTCGAATGAGCTCAGATTAGTAATTTATCATTAGGTTCATAGAATTAATGTTTTGTTCTTTTTCGTTTTTAGATTATTCATCGGAACTTGCTCATGTTCACCGCTCGCTTTGTCGAATGGTCCTGTTCTGGTATGTCAGTGAAGTGCATTAAGCCAATTGTGACTCTTTTTTAAAACCTTATTAAATGCTTACATGAATAACAGTTTGATAACAGTTTGTTTTCGGCGGTTCTGACAAGACCAGGCCTTGTCCTCCACGAGTTGCTTCCACCAGCGAAACAAACGGGTTATAACCTGCGCCCCAGACACCATGACCGGGTACTTCCACGAGCAGACAATCAAATGAGGAAGACATTTATAACTAAAATGTTATTTACATATTAATTAATTAGTTTGATTAGTTTTAATAATTTTTTAAAATTTATATGTGATACTTGTTCACCAGAGTGCTGTTTGGCAGCTGGTTAAGAAATAAAGAATATACTTACTTACTTACTTATTTGACAATTATAACACTGAAGCGTACCATGCTTGCAGAAATTTTGCATTGGGATTTTGTGGGGGTAATTCTTTTATTTTACAGTCGATATTTCAGATTATTTATATTTATCGATCATTTCGCTTTGCCAAGTGGCTGTGTGTGAATATTCAAGTGCATCGAGCGCCTCTGAGTAGCTATCTTGAAGAGGCGCTTATATAAATTCTCAGAATGAATGAATGAATTAAACCAATTGTGTGCCTTTTGCTTTAAGATGTCTCTTTTGCAGATTGAAGCATGCCTATCAGTTGCTTGAATTATTACCAGGTGAATATTAATATTTATGTGGTTTTTGTAGGTCCAGTCTTTACTGACACTCTGAAGTATTAGTTTCGCTTAGATAGAACTGCCAAGACATTGGGCCTCTGGATGCACTCAGCCAAATCTAGCAGGTGAGCAGCAAATAATTTTCCATCATGTAGACTAATGTTGCAGTGTGTGATGCTAAGCCAAATTTTAGTGTTGTTTAAGTGTTGTTTTTTGGTAATTTTCTGCATTCATTATATGTTTTGGGTACAATGCCATAAAAACAGTGGAACTTCAGTCTATATTCATTCTTCTAAACATCGGGAACATTTAGTTAGTAATTGTGAAGTTATGTTAATGTAGGATCAGTGTTGAGTGAAGCGTGTGCCAACTTGTGGAAAAAATTTAACATTAGTGCATGTAATGATTTGGTTTGTTTACTTTTAAATTGTCTTTATTGCTTAAGGTTTCCTCTGGAGCAAAGTGACAATTTTCGAGAGGCATTTCACACTGAACTAAACTGCTTCAGACGATGGATCTCACACATGGAGACCGTAGAATTCGGGTGAAGAATTCATCGCCCTCCATAACTAGGATAGAGATGACATGGCACTACCCACGGCTGCTTGACATGCCAGATGCAGTAAGAACAGTTTTTGCACAGTACTTGCAGGCTTAAGTTAATTTTAGCAGTGCTTTTGCAGGGCAAAATGGTTTCAGAACTTTACATTTTTAGAACATTTGTGTAGGGTTTCTGAAGGACTAAGCCTCAACCTCTCATTTCAAAACATGTTAAAACTGATTATGAAATAATTTCTTATAAGAATTCATTATTTTAAATTCGAGCTCTTGTTTATAATTTATTTTAATTAATTAAATTAATTTTTAATCGCTGAAAAATATCCTGGAATGCTGTTCTCTAGTCTTTTTCTGAAAAGCACTGATTTTTAGTAGTATTTTGCAGATTTTATTAGTATGTGGCAGGTTATTCATTGTTGTATTCATAAGGTTAGGTAATTGCTTTGCTGATGCTTCCTTTTCAAGCTAATCTGGTTTAGACCATAAGCTCTTAGGTGGCATTGACAATGAAATTACTTTTCTTTTTGCCATTGTCTTATAGGGAGTAGAAGACTGAGTCGACATTTGTGGGCTTGCATGTTTTTAAAACCGATTCTTCATGCCAGTGTGATGCCATTCAGCAATTGCCGCATCCCATTTTAGCAGACATTTATGATTTGCTGCTGCAGTCTTTGTAGGTGGTGTCCATGTTGTCCAAGGTTGCATGTTTAATTTTTAAGTGTTAACTTGTTAAACTGTTGCTGGATAAAAAAATCTGCTATTTTGACAAAGGTCCTAATTAGTGAATTGTTGGTTTTAGATTTTAGGTCCGAGAAGAATTCCTTCATTGGATCAGATACGCAGGTGGTGCACGAATTTGTCAAACTCGATGAAGAACTAGAAAGTGTCCAATGATGAGTTAGATGAAGGTAAGAAATGAGCATAGATCTTGATGTTGGCTCTATATAAATTTATGTGATTGAGTACAATTGCCTTTGTTTGCATAATGATGTAGAATGATGTAATTTGGCAATGGAAAATATATGATCTGTTTATTGTGATATATTTAAGAATTTTTCACTACGCTGGCTTTCCAAAGCTTCTAAAATATGACTATATTCGATTTTGGGGTGTAAGGAATGCAAAAATAGCAAAGAACTCGTGCATGGCCAAGGAATTTTTGTGATAAAGCTGGATGCTCATCAAGTTTCGAGTCCATACCTGATGCACTGCTTTAAATCTTTAACTGTAATCTTTAGTATTGTGAACATGGGTTATGTAAGACATTCTGCTTCTTATTATACAGGCAGAAAGAGTTTGGTGATCTCAAAGTGCCTACTTCATCTTTTACTGACGCTACAGAACAAGTCGGTGAAAAGGTCAAGACTGTTTCGGGAATCTGTGGTTGGAAGCTTTTTTGTGAATTTTGAGGTTTGTTAAAAAGATCAGTTTTTCTGTCCACTAACTGGTTTGTTGTCTGATAGCATGGTACAACTTTTTAAAGCTTTTGAGTCTTACCATATTTATTAAGATAAGTTCTTGGTGTTGCTTGGCATTCTTCATGGCTGATTGCTCTGTTTTGTTAGATGCTTATTGTATTGTATATGCAATTATGCAAAGATCTGTGTTTACAGTTTATTATACTTTTCTATTAAATTTTTATTCCAGGTAAAAATGTTTATACAATATACATGTGCAGTATTTACTGCGTAAAGGTCTGTTTACAGGTCTAAGTTAAGTTAGAAGTTCACCATTCGCATTAGAAAAGCTTAGAAGGCATTTTGAGATAACTCAGTTGCACCGTTTGAACTGTGAAAACGTTTGTGAGGCTGTTGTACATGCTGCATGGTGCTCACTTACACACATACATGATTGCATGCCCTTGTAATTATCTCCAGCTTGTATTGATACCTGCCTAGATGCAAGTCTATTGCCACTGAGGTAAAACCTTTTGAGAAGTGTGGGACATGATAAAATATGGGCCCAATAGAAGAGATTAATATTCGCAGCCTTTATGTATATATATTTAAGCCTTAACCAACTATGATTGATTTTTTACAGGAGGATACTGTAGACGATGTGGTGGCCGTTCAAGAGAGAAAAGGACACAACCCATGCTGCTGCGGATAAACTATGAATACTGCTGATCCAAAGCAATTTAGCACTTGTTTACATTAAACTTGAACTGATGCTTTTTGCACTATAAAATGGTGCTACACAAGTTTTAGTTGCAGAATTGAACTATCCTGAGTCTGGATACTATGACTTCTTTGTGTTGTGTAATAAAAATAAATTTTATTCCATTTTTATATATTTGTAAAATATGAGTTGCTCTCCAGGGGGCTGCAAATAGTCCATTATCAGGAGAAACTTCACTATTCAATTATGTATTAAATGTTTATTCACTGGCATGTTAACAGCTGTGCACTATGCTGGGAAATTAAACATCTCAACAAATTTACTTGGTGCACGTTAATAAAAAAAACACTGCAAGAAAAGTGGGGTGCACGGTAGTCTAAAGGTTAGCATGCTGGACTGTCGAGCAACAGGTGGGGGGTTTCAAATCCCTGCCAAGGGCAGAAATTTGTGTAGAGATTTTTGCTTCACGTGTGCCCTGTAGCCGCTAAATCATGGATGATGAATGCAATGATCGTACACTGTTGGTGGGAAGATTAGACGGTGAGGGAGAGGATTGAACATCCGCCCTCGTATGCCGAGGCCAAAGAAAATGAAGTTGTTGACACTTCATAAACATGGCTACTTTAGGGCTAGATAAAAGGACTGCTATTCTTCAAAACTACACAAATAATTCAAGAAAAGCTACACAATTCTGTGTAGTCAAACTACACACTAGGTGTGCAATGAAATGGCTCCACATAAATGTGTAGAGTAGCTCCACAATACTGTGGTCGAGTGAGAGCTACACACTAATGTGGAGGAAAGTGTGTATGTTTACTGCACATTTTGAACGAGAGTGTATGTCTGCCACTCTTATAAAGCCACCACCAAACACACTGAAACTAATAAACTAAGCACTAGACCACGACCACCATCACCACCATGACCACAACCACCACCACCACCAAGACCACGGTCACCACCACCACCACCATGACTAAGACCACCACCACCACCAAGACCACGGTCACCACCACCACCATGACCACAACCACGACCACCACCACCACTATGACCACCACCACCACCACCATGACCACCACTTGATGGAGTGATGGTGTGTGTCTGTGTGTGTGTGTGTGTGTTTCTGTTTTGTTTGCTGGCCTGTCTGTTTCCATGTCTGCTCATACGACTATCTGTCTGTTTGATGTCCAGAGCGAAATAGATGGAAAAGAAATGGGGGAATTACTGTGAAAATGAAAATCTGTTTCAATGGACTAAAGACCCAATAGAACCATAGTTCATAATGTGCCACAAGCAGCAATTATGGGAAATGCCAAACCACGGTCTGTCTGTCTGCCTGTGTGTCTGTTTGTGTGTCTGTCCGTGTGTGTATGTGTGTATCTGTGTGTGTCTGTCTGTCTGTCTGTCGACCACCACCATGACCACAACCCTTCAGATCAGCAACAATCCGTGCAAACACATCATTTCTCCCATGCAGTCAGTCAATGAAAGGGATCATAAAAACACCACTGGTAGCAACACCTGAATAATAATTATCCCATCAATTAACAAACGATACGAAGATAATAATAATAAATTATCATCAGACATTAGACATAATATAAACAACGTTAAAACATACAGACAGACGAAAGCTATGATCGACGAGCGTGTACGTGTTAAGTTGCAGCTGAGCTTTGATTGACAGGTTATTAGAAACGTAGACCTTGAAAGGTATACGCGAACATCGACGAACATGTCAAACAGGTTGTAAGAAACGGTAGCAGATGAAGGATGAATGCAGCATCTGTCTGTCTGTCTGTCTGTGTGTGTCTGTGTGTGTCTGTGTCTGTCTGTCTGTCTGTCTGTCTGTCTGTCTGTCTGTGTCTGGCTGTCTGTCTGTTGAAAGCAGAAAAGTCCAAGACTATTAGACCAAGAATGCAGCACCTGTATGTATGTATGTCTGTCTGTCTGCTTGTGTCTGTCTGTCTGTCTGTCTGTCTGTCTGTGTCTGTATGTCTGTCTGCTGAAAGCAGAAAAGTCCAAGACTATTAGACCAAGAATGCAGCACCTGTATGTATGTCTGTCTGTCTGTCTGCTTGTGTCTGTCTGTCTGTCTGTGTCTGTATGTCTGTCTGCTGAAAGCAGAAAAGTCGAAGACTATTAGACCAAGAACCAGATCACATTCCACCTCCCGACTCAGACGACACTTGCCTGCTATGTATAATATGGAGCAGCCCTGATTATCTAGCAGCCGGACTCGGACCGCCATTGAACTACTATTACAGGTCTTCTATTATCCTCCTCCTCCTCCTCCTCCTCCTACTCCTCCTCGTCCTCCTGACTCCTCCACCTGCTTCTCCTCCTCCTTCTCTCCTCCTCCTCTTCCTCTCCTTCTCCTCCTCCGCCTCTGCCTGCTTCTCCTCCTCCTCCTCTTCCTCGCCCGCCTACTACTCCTCCTCCTATTCCTCCTCCTCCTTCTCCTCCTCCTCCTCCTCTTTCTCCTCCTCCTCTTCCACATGCATCGTCTTCCAACAACTTGGGATGAATGCAGAGGTCAAACGATGGCATTCACGTATCCTGCATGCCTTTCTTCCTGGATATACTTTATCCATCCCAAAAGCACGGATGGAGAACAACACGTAGGCAGACAGACAGACAAGTCAGACAATCAGATAAGCAGACATATAGGTAGAGAGGCAGGCAGAGAGACAGACAAAAACTCGGGAGTGAAACAGGGAACAACTGATCATATCTGACAACATACAGACAACACCGACACAGGCGACATACAGACAACACTGACAACATACAGACAACACCGACGGCATACAGACAACACCGACACCGACGGCATACAGACAACACCGACGGCATACAGACAACACCGATGGCATACAGACAACACCGACACCGACGGCATACAGACAACACCGACACCGACGGCATACAGACAACACCGACGGCATACAGACAACACCGATGGCATACAGACAACACCGACACCGACGGTATACAGACAACACCGACACCGACGGCATACAGACAACACCGACGGCATACAGACAACACCGACGGCATACAGACAACACCGACACCGACGGCATACAGACAACACCGACAACATACAGACAACACCGACACTGACAACATACATATGGCTGACGGCCTCTGATCAATACTTGCCTCAAGACCAACAGAATGATATTCCTTTGGCAAGAATACATCTTCTGCACAATGCAGAACATACGGCAAACTCACACACATTTAAACACAAACAAACAAACACACACATAAACACAAACAAACACACAAACAAACAAACAAACAAAACACACACACATACATACGCACATTTCAATACAGATTGGGGAGCATCACAGCCCTTTCCCCTCCCGTAGGGCCGTAGTGATGACAAAATTTATATCTAAAAACAGAATACTATAAAACAAGGTTCAACGAGTACACAATGAAAAATTAGCCATTCGCCTTCACTCACAAATGGCCAACAAAATTCAGAAATCGCAAATCGATAAACAACCGTAAATCATAATCTGTTTTCGATAACCATAAGGTTGCGGTAAAGTTCAAAGAGGGCAAACCGGTTCAACTTCAATGAGAAATCAAATGTGCAGAACGTGCAAAACGACAACAAATAATAATTACAACATAATCTGTAATCAATAGAGAAGTGGGGCGCAGTGGTGTAGTGCATAGATGTAAAAAAACGATGAAAATAAAATGAAAAAGGAAAAAACCATCGTTTCTTTCAATTTAAAAAAAACGACTTTTTTACAACTATGAGTAAATCATTCAGCGCTTCAGTGTGAAACTCAGATTCAGTGTCCACGCTGTAGTCCGGAGCGCTTCTGAGTAGCTAGCTTCAAGGGGGCTATTGCAAATGTGAGAAGAAAATAAATAAATAAACAACAACATAATAGTCGTGGGGAAACTAAGAAACCACAGCACTGGTTTCGCACTTCTGTTCATCGCTAATTGCTAAGTCGAGCAGTTCCCTGCGCCCCACACTCCCCTCCCCAGGCCACCACCCCCCCCCCCCCCTCCCGCCCCCTTCCCCAGCCCCTCTGTGGAAACCATGAGAACAAAGTCTCACCTATATACTTGGTTTCTTAGGCATGGCACGGAAGCGATAAATCACAGCCACAAAACACGAGACCATTCATTGGTCATCCCAACAAATTGTATACACCGTTCCAACAAGACCCCGACGTAGGCTATATGCGTGGTTTTTCGACTGTAGAGATATTGACTCACACGTGTTTTATATAGCGCATTTTCATGAGCAGCAGGAGTAACAAGAGCAGCGGATTAGATTGGCTTCAGCAGATCATTCTCTGCCTTTCTCATGCGCAGAAACTATCTTAGAGAAAGAGAGAGACAGAGACAGACAGACAGAGAGAGACAGACAGAGAGAGAGACAGACAGAGAGAGTGACAGAGAGAGACAGAGAGACCGAGACAGAGACAGAGACAGAGAGAGACAGAGACAGACAGAGAGAGAGAGACAGACAGAGAGAGTGACAGAGAGAGACAGAGAGACAGACAGACAGACAGACACAGAGACCTACAGAGAGAGACAGAGAGAGAAACAGATAGAGAGACAGACACGGAGACAGACATAGACAGAGAGACAGAGAAACAGACAGAGAGAGAGTGACAGAGAGAGGCAGACACAGAGACCTACAGAGAGAGAAACAGATAGATAGACAGAGGCAGACACAGAGACAGACAGAGACACACAAAGAGAGACAGAGAAACAGACCGAGACAGAGAGAGACACACATACAGACAGACAGAGAGGGAGAGAGAGAGAGCAGAGCAAAGGCAGAGGGTTCAAGGGATTGAGAGGCAGGCACCTCTGGCGCAAGCTTGTCAACACGTCTGGAAATGAATAACATTCTTTGACCCTAAAACTAGTCAACTGGAGCCGTAGTTATGAGATAGAATAGCGTACGCTAGGCGAAAACGCTGTTCACCGACTTTGTTATTCTCTTAACGGGTTTTACTCTTGTATGGAAGTCATATAGCAGGCGCAGACCATGGATTATCAATTCATCTCACTAAAGCGTGGTTATAGATACTAGGTTATGGCGCATGCGCATAGCCTACTATATTTATATGCATCGTCTCCGACAAGAAGTAAGCAAGTAAATAGGCGGCCGCAAAGCAAAACAATTCATATTTAATATAGTTTAAATTTCAAATCCAGAGACTTGACAAGATAATAATAATTATGTGAGTGAAAGTTAGATGTATAGTAATAAAATTACATAGCGAGAAAGTGAAAAAGATTTTATATAGAACGGTGATGTGTGGATAGAATATGATGAAACCGTAACCGGTTTCAGCTAGTGATCGCCGAATTAAAATTCTTAAAGGAGCTATTTCTTGTTAGTTTCTCAAACTGTCCAGTTTCACGTGGCATGCGTTTGATTTATTGTGGAGTTTAATATGCAAGCTGTCGCTAGAACAAACTAATTACAACAGATAGAACGGCCGCTACGTTAGACACGTTAGGCAAGCGACCCACAAATTGGTATTCATTCCGCGCAGCGGCGCTTGGAATGCAATTTCCTAGGGTATTTAGCCAAATTTTAATATTTTGTGACGGCGAAAATAAAAGCTAATATAATGTTCGCCGTCGACGAAGGATACGAGTTCATTGCAGATGTTTTAAACACGTTTTGACGTGTAAGGTGTCGTCGAATGCAGCGAGTTTCGAGTCATAAACAGACGCCATCTTAGGGAGTAGAGACTTATAGCTGGTCGAGAATGGGAGTACCGCTATTCAGAGAGTACAGGTCTGCGCCTGCCCCGTGACTACCACTTTATATCGTTATTCGAGAGCAGGATAGATATACGCCGAAAACGTCATGTACGCACCGTATAAGAATGTCCAAGACTACGGGCCCAGCAGTGATAAGTCTAGTGCGTGTGTTAAGTTGTGCGTGTGTGTGTGTACATGTGTGTGTGTGTGTGTGTGTGTGCGGCGTGTGTGTGTGTGTGTGTGCATGTGTGTGTGTGTGTTGTAATATAATCTCTTGTGTTTACTCGGATGAAAAAACCCAATTGCTAGACAATTAAATGTCATTGTAGGCGTTTTCCAACTATCGCTCGTACCAGAGAGTTAGATGCACTCATCAACGGACGTCAAACTTTATACAAACATATTCTACCAGAAAAAAAGGTGTGCGCATATAAAATTATGTATGTATATATGTATTTATATATGTGTATATAACTATATATTATATATGTATTTATACATTTGTATACATATGTATACATACATATACGGACACACGCACATTAACGTATACTTAATCCAACTAGCTAGCTATCGGAACAGTCAAACCTTTGAAACCACTTAAAAACACAAAAAACGTTCCTTGCGAAGAAAACTCAACATGTATCGTCATTGTCGTCGTCGTCATCATCGTCGTCGTCGTCATCATGCTGAAGTTGTCGTTGTTTTTTATATTGTCATCATTGGGAATCGGTACCGGTAACAAACGCTCTGAAGCAACGTTGTTGTCATGTTGTATCTATAGTATGGTAAAGCTGATGACACGATGCATGTGGGAGATTGGAAAGCAGTGACTGATCTTTATCGCAACGCACTACAGCGAAGGCAAATCTCATTACGCGCTCATCATAAATAATTGAGATAAAACGATGATATCGATGGTCTAACAATAAATCATCGAACTTTAACGCTTTGCTGCATGCAACATGTTGACACAATAGAAAAATTATGAGTTTCATCTATGTATACATGTATGGATCTATGTATGAATTCATTTAGATATGTAAAAGTAAAAATAAAGTCCTATCCCGTTCCACGAGGACCATAGGGAGGCGCTCATCTCCTTTTCCATGGCCCTGAGCCAGCAATGGACGAATCCCAAGGTCCTGGATACGGGGCCAGTGTATCGCAGGACTTGCTGTTTACTTCCTAGCTTACGCCGGTACCAAATTATACTGCTTGGTGACAGAGGCACGTGTGCGTGAACAACTTGCCCAAGGTCGTTACCCGGAGTCGAACCCGCAACCTCCCGCACTGTGAGCGGACGCGTTACCGGTCTGCCACCAGGTCGCACACCTATGTACATGTATGATGCATGCATGCAGGCATGTACAGCATTGTGTATAATTACAACTCTCCCACTGTCTATATACACTGGTGGTGCCAGTTACAAGCCTGGGTAAATCAGGGGGTGACTCTGATCATCTTTCTTATGGCTCAACATAATTGAATAGAAACTAAATTGAGTGTATATGTCAATTACATGTAGAGTTGCGAAAATTAACGATTCATTTGATTAATCGTCAATTAATTTTAAGAATACATTTATAGTTAACGACTAACGAATGATTAACCTTTCACACTGTTCTGTATATACAATTAAACACATAGCTACTACTCAAGTTCCGTGTGAGAAACCTTTTAAGGTCGGCTGGTTACATTGTCAACAATTAAAACACGCTGCACACTATAATAGAACCTACTATAGCAGTGTCAACATGTCAGCTTGCTTTCGTAATAATTATGATTGAAGGAAGTAATTTACAATGGTAGCACTTTGCAGTATACATTGTAGCAAATGTAACATTACAGCGCCCTTTTCCCACCCACCCCCCAGCCCTCGAACAATAAAGAAGTAAAGACATGTGAACATGACGAAATCACACAAGCACAACATGGAGAGTCACTGCATCATCGCCCTATAAAACCTTGTATCTGCGTTCAAGTAATTCAACCTATCCCTCTACACCCCGCACCCCTAGCACCCTCACCCCCTCCCCTCCCGCCCCCCCGGTGCACCGCATTGACACTAGATATGAGCAGATGTCGCTTTCGTCATGCAAATAATAAATCGCTCGTCCAATCAAACAACCAACAGCAGAACATCATCGCACGGAAGAGCCTCGTAAAAACAGAGGATGCTGCATGCTCCACAGCCATCTGTCTGTCTGTCTGTTTGTCTGTCTGTGTCTGTCTGTGTCTGTCTGTCTGTGTGTGTCTGCCTCTGTGTGTGTGTCTGTGTATGTCTGTCTATGTCTGTCTGTCTTTCTGTCTGTCTGTCCCTCTCTGTCTCTGTATCTCTGTCTCTCTATTTCACGTCCGTCCGTCCATCCATCCGTCTGTCTGTCTGGCTGGCTCTCTCTGTTTCTATCAGTTTCTTTCTGTCTCTGTCTGTCTATCTCTCTCTATCTCTCTGTCTGTCTATCTCTCTCTATTACTCTGTCTCTCTCTCTCTGTCTGTCTCTGCCTCTGTCTCTCTGACTCTGTCTCTTTCTCGTCTCTCTGAATCTGTCTCGCTGTCTGTCTGTTTCTGTCTGTTTCTCTCTGCGAGTCTCTCTCTGTCTATGTCTCTGTCTGTCTCTCTTTTTATGTCGATCTCTTCTCGGCATCTGTTACATAAACTACAAAAATAAGTTTAAATCGCATCACCATATATACATAGGCCTTGACAGAACTGTAGGTAAATTATCCGACAAGCACGTTCATCATATTACCAGCATAAAAAAATACATCACAATCGATCAAGTTAGGCCTGTTTTAAAAACCTTGCACGAATTTCATGTATTTCTAAAGACTCACCAGTGCAGAATTAAAACTTCTGCACTTCACCTTTAACACTTGCACCGTCATCATCATCAGTAGTAGAAGCAGCAGTAGTAGTATAACCACCACGACCACTACCATCACCACGACATACATCATACAGCGAGTCATGTGGTGGCGGCGGCAGTGTTGGTGGTCACCACTGCTACCACCACGTCTTCATCATCATCATCATCATCATCATCATCATCATCATCACCACCACCATACCTCCCCCCAAACCACCACCACCATACCCCGAACCACCACCACCACAACCACCGCCATCACCACCACCATCACCATACCCACCACCACCACCACCATCAACATACCCCCAACCACCACAACCACAACCACCGCCATCACCAACCCCCTACCCCACCACCACCCCAACCACCATCACCATCACCATCATCATGTCTATTATCCAGTTAACATCACTTCTCATAACTTCCAATGACCGTATATAATTATAACATACATAACGCTCTCAATAATTACTCAATCCTAACTCTGTTAGCTATGTAGGCCTACTACTTGTTTATCATCAATCAACTTCAACTGAAAATTAACAGGACACGCGGTCACCGCCATATTTCATTTTTTCACACGAACCAACCGCAATAGGTAATAATTTTACAATTTTTCTCCGACCACTATATCAGCAGCAGTAGCAGCAGCAGTATCAGCAGTAGTAGCAGCAGCAGCAGCAGTAGCAGCAGCAGCAGTATCAGCAGCAACAGCAACAGCAGCAGCATGCAGTCGTTCCCACAGCATCAGTCACCCAATTCATCACCATTATGCACGCGCTATATAAGTATATATTATGTGAGGGCGCACGAACGATCTTGCACGGTTGCGACATCTGTTTGTCGGTTAGTAAAAAACTTGCTACTCGACTCAATCAACATTGAACGTCACCACCGTTACACGAGCGAATGTCGGTGAGCAGACTATACAATCATGGGGTGAGACACGAATTGAAGACGGTAAAATGGACCGACTAATGTTTTAATTCTTCCGCGAGTATAAACATGGAGGTGGCGTATACAATAATTGGCCATTCATCTAGCGCTGTCTATATCCGTCTATCTGCCTCTCTGCCTATCCGTCCATCTGTGGGGCACGGTGGTGTAGTGGGTATGTTCGTCGTCTTGCAGCCGAAGAGTTGCAGGTTCAACTCCACCTTAAATCGCCGCGTATTTAAAGGACCTTGGGCAAGTCCTTCACTCACAATTGCTCAGCGCTTCGGCGTGAAACTCCGATGCAGTGTCCGCTCTCTAGTCGGGAGCGCCTCTGCGTAGAGAGATACCTTGAAGGTGCATATACAAACAAATCTGCCCACTCACTCACCTCAGCACCATCTGTATGAGGACCCCTCATCTCAGGACCATTCGTTTCATGATGACCAATATAGATCTATACCATTTTGGCATTGCCATATAAGCGAGTGCTTACACAAACATGCAGACACACAAACAAGCAAACATACCCACACACACACAGACCAAAACGAGGCTCAAGGATACAGGATTTACGCTCCAATTCGAACACTTCACAAATTACCAATAAAAATTCTTAGGTTAGACAAATATTTGGCAACCATGTGACCCGTATAAGCCAACCTGTCACTTAAAAAACCAATCACGAACTTGCATCAGATTTATATGCGAACACACACACACACACACACACACACACACACACACACACGCACACACACACACACACACACACGAGCACACACGAGCACACACGCACATGTACACAAACACACACGAGCACACACACAAACACACGCACACGCACACACACACACACACACGCACACACGCACACACACACGAGCACGCACGCACATGTACACACACCCAAACACACTCAAATGCACATGCACACACACAAAATAAGCATAAAAACAATGTACATACATTCACACATAATGCGAGACGGACATACCAAGATTGAGACAGGCAGACAGATACAAACATAATACAGACAGATAGACAGAGAAATTGACAGAGACAGCCACAGAGACATAAACAGACAAAGAGAGAGAAACAGATAGACAGACAAAGATATATAGAGACAGGCAGACAGATACAGACAGATAGACAGAGAAATTGACAGAGACAGCCACAGAGACATAAACAGACAAAGAGAGAGAGAGAGAGAGACAGATAGACGGACAGACAAAGATCCAATGCATTGAAATTGGTCAGCCAGAAAGGTTCAACGTCTGACCAAGATTTCTTCATGTCTAACATATTAATATTAAGCAGAATCTTGAAAGCACTTCAGCCAATATCAATAGCCAAGTTTTTTCTTATTTGCATCTGAAAGAACTTTATACATCTACGGTACATAATGCAGGACATCTCGGTCTGCCTGTCCGCCTATCTGTCTGCCTGTTTTTCTATAGATCTGCCTATCTGTATGTCTGTCTGCCTATCCGCTTATCTGTCTGTCTGGTCTGTTTTCCTATTTGTCTATCTGCCTATACTATAGTGAGGACAGAGATGACCGGAATGCAGCACTGGCCATACAATTGGAGTGTGCCTGTGCCCACATGAGCACTTGAGCAGGGTGCGAACTGTGTTCCACTGCAATACTGTGTGTGTGTGTGTGTGTGTGTGTGTGTGTGTGTGTGTCTGTGTGTGTGTCTGTGTGTGTGTGTCTGTGTGTGTCTGTGTGTGTTGTGTGTGTACACATGCATGTGCTCGTGCACAACGTCATTATATACATCTTAAAAATGAGCTATCATCAGTGTAGCAGATTATAAAATCACACATTCACGCGAAAAGCGAAATCTAGCAAAATATGCATGGATACTAAAAATAACTTCCATTCATTTAAACCAGTGGTTCTTAACCTTTTCAAGGGAGCCGAACCCCAAGAGAAATATATGACCATTCACCGAACCCCTCAAGTTTGAACAATAATTTTTTTTGCTCCACATACTCTGTGGTAGGCTATAAGTATATAAGAAAATGGTAATAGTTACTTTTAGCGTACGTCATACGATGCTATTTCTGCAGAAAAACAACGAAAAATTACATAGGCCTATCTTATCGGTAATACCTTATAATTATTACTTCACAGAAAGATGCCTGCCGGTGTTAATTATCGGGAGGTAGGTGCACTGATGCAGTAAGACAAAACTAAGGTTAACAGGATGAACAGCTTTAAATTTACCCAGGTAATAAGGTTTCAAACAAAATTTATTAAATAAAAGTTGAAAAAATAGCAGATGATTTTTCACTGAATATGTATATAGGCCTATTTCAGAGGACCTCTGCCGAACACCTGGAAATGGCTCACCGAACCCCAGGGGTTCGGTCGAACACTGGTTAAGAACCACTGATTTAAACAAACAATTTTGACTTATCAAAGGCTGTAGCATGAAATCATTTGATCAAGCAACGATCAAAAAAACCAATGACTTAAAGACGTAGATGAGATTGACACATCTATAGTATAGACTATTTATTCAAAGTAACATTTATGTATGTATGTATGTGCACTTGTTATAGCGCCCCTTCAAGCTTTCTCTACTCAGAGGCGCTACCGATGCAGAGCGGACACTGCATCGGAGTTTCACGCCGAAGCGCTGAGCAATTGTAAGTAAAGAACTTGCCCAAGGTACTTACGCGGGGAGGTGGATTCGAACCTCGGACCTTCCGGCTCCAAGGCAACGACGCCACCACTAGACCACCGCGCCCCACGACATATCTGATCATCATCGACTACGGTATGTTGCCATTCCTACCCGGCCTCGCATGCCTCAGGCGCTATATAAATCGTCCTATTATCATTCATCATCGCTCTTACAAGTCGTCTGTCTTGAGACCGAGGCTCAGAACGTCACTGTTCAGCCCTAAAGGCTCTTTGATAGACAGCCTCGTTTCCATTACAGCAACAACAAACGACATTTAGCATTTATAACCATTTCCAAAAGACAACAAGCAGACCGTCTTCCGTATAAACACACACGCACACACACACACACACACACACACACACACACACACACACACACACGCACACACACACACACACAACACACGTCGACGACGTACGTGGGTCGTAAACCCATCTTAATTAATAATTATCTGCGAACGACTCGACCGAAGCTTTGATCAAGATTGTCACAAGACCCGATTGCTTGTCACAACCTCCATCATCATCCGACGGCCAGCCACTAGTCAGCCGCCGCTTCGCACATCCGAACGGTGTCACACCAAATAAGTTCCGCGGCGAAAACGGTTCCTACAAATATGAATGTCTATTTCGTGTGACCAGGAGGCTGGGTTATTTTGCCGATATTGCAATACTGCTTAGCTTGTCAAATCAGCTTCTCAACAAATTTGAAACTGTTGAACAAAAAATGCCACTTGCGAAGTCCTATTTGTTTGCCCTTATTCTACCCCCCCCCCCCCACACACACCTTCTAAAACACCCCGTATAAGAATTGCTTAAACGTAGCAGCGAGGCTAGACTGTGATCCACTGTGAGTCTGTGATGAAAAGAAGGCTCTACTAAGCGGCCTTAAAAAGACTAGGGCTTGAACTCCTCAACCCCCCCCCCACACCCCCCAGAAAAATTCTCACATTAAAAACAGCATAATTATTATATCCAATCAAAAGTAACCATCCAGTTAATAGCACATACACTGAAATCCTCTCACATTACCCTACAAGTGGGACTGTTTTTCGCAGACCGAACCAATTCGGCACCACACCCGCGCTTGCATCTTGGTGGCAGTAATTCCCGACGCGAGCGAGCGAGGCAGGCTGGCAGACGACGACAGACGACGAGTCAATTATAACGGACAATGGAGTTGGTCAGACAATTCCGAAATCGCCGACAATTGTCGCCGCCGACGCCGCCGTTCGCAATTTCTTGTCGACACAAGAAGAAGAAGAACTCAAATATGCAATTACTCCGTCGTTTCCTGAGTCGTCCACTTCCTCATCGTCCTCATTCTCCATCCTCTCCTCTCCTCCTCCTCTCCCGGATGTATGACCTTCTCCGTATTTCCGGTCACTCACACCCACCCATCCCCACTCCATTCACAAAGATCAACGCAAACGCACTGAGCTGTTCTTAGAGTCTAAACAATAGTTATTGTTTTCAAGGTAAACAGTAATCGTTATCGTTATCGTAAAAACTCCAATAATTGTCTGGAACACTCTACTATGAACTGCGTCGGAGCAGGGCATCAGCTTATTCACGAGCGCTGCGTCATATCGTCCAGAGATTCTAAAAGAGAAGATCCGAATCCTGATGTCAGAGACCAGAGAGAGGAGGAGGAGGAGGAGGAGGAGGAGGGGAGGAGGAGGAGGAGGAGGGGAGGAGGAGGAGGAGGAGGAGGGGGAGGAGGAGGAGGAGGAGGAGGTGAGGAGGAGGAGGAGGAGGGGAGGAGGAGGAGGAGGAGGGGGAGGAGGAGGAGGAGGAAGAGGAGGAGGAGGAGGAGCAACAACAAAAACAACAACAGTAACAACAACAACAATACTTAATAATTATTACTACTATTATTACTATTACTATTATTATAATTATAATTATAATTATCATTAATATCAGTGTTATTTTCGTGAACGTGAACGAAACGAGAACGAAAAAGAATAGGCAATCGTTCACGAGAACGAAAACGAAAACTATAAAGAAATTGTGAACTGAAACTGAATAAAAACGAAAAAGAATCATTGTGGAACGAAATAAAAACGATAACGATATTGAAATCTTGAACGAAAACTATAGAAAATACAAACACAAATCTGCTGGAATTTTTGAGCGCGAAGCAGTTCAACGACGCGCATGAGTAGGTCATGAATTACTGTCACCCTACCCCTTCTCGTCTTTCTAGGCCACAAAGAAGCGATTGTTGGAAGGTTGCTCTTTCGACCGTCAATTCATTTTATGACTCGGCTTGCTGGTTTCTCTTTAATTAACCTCAGCCTTTGAAAGGTCTATCTTATCCGCCTTATTGGTCCCTCATGCACCACACTTTAATAGCATACTTGAATATTTACCTCCCGCCTCGGATTAATCCCTTTTGGGCGACGGGTCAGCCAATTGCACGCTTGAATGGCTCCAGTTTAACATTGCTATGCCCTACCCCCACTCACTTAGAACCAAGTGGGAGAGGTTGATTCTTTCCATCTGAACTGTATAGGCTAATTTTATGGCTTAGTTTCTAATTTCTGTTTACTTAACCTCATTCTTTCCAGTCGCGTTGCTCTCCCCCTCATTCACAACACTTGATTTTCAAACCTGCTCAACGTTACTCACCTGTTAACCCTTTGGAGGAAATGTGGGGTATGACACATTCAAGAACTATTCTACTTTACCCTTTTAGCGGAAAACGTGGGTACCAGCTTGGATTATTTTTGTCTACCTTAGTGACTATGAAACACGGACACTACAGCAATTTTAGGTATTTTGAACGAACATTAAGAAGGCTGAAGATAATGACGACTACAACATTCTATGTCGCACTTGAAATATTGGCTATTCGTGTTTTTGATAAGGTTGGTGGTAAGTAGACATTGGACGGTGATTAGTTCACCTGCTGGCCATTTCAAAAAGGTTTGAAAAGTTATTTGTTCGTGATAATCGCCAGTTAATCTGCTAATTGGTCATAAAAGAATAGTTTAATTCACAATTAATGTTTTCTATGGATATCGAATTAATATTGTCGTTTTGATATCTTGCAACAAAAAACATGTAAGCCTATTGGGACATGTCATACCCCACCTCACCCCAAACGTTCCAATGCTTCACTTCACCTTTAAAGGGTTAATTTTGTGAACGAAAACGAAACGAAAAAGATTAGTCATTAGTTCACGAAAACGAAAACTAAAATGATTTTATGAATAAAAACTAAACTAAAACTAAAATGATTACCAGAAGCAAAACTAAAACTAAACTGAAATGATTTGATGAAGAACTGAATAAAAACTAAAATAGAAATGATTTTCTGAACTAAAATAACACTGATTAATATTGTTAATAAAATACTATTAGTACCATGTTCATTATGATCAAGTCTAGTCCGTTAATTTCTGAGCATTGGGTTCAATGTTCACGGGTCCTTGTGTAAATGCCACATAAAAAGAGATGCACAGGTGCATTGGCATAAACCATAAACAAAAATGTCTACAAAAATGTCTACACAGTCGACATAAACTATCTATAAGCAACAACAAAACTAATAACACATCAATTCCTGTATCATTTGCTGTAAATCCCATACAGATACCAAATAGCCTCAAATAAACAATGCACAGACCTCTGCATATTATCATATTATCATATATAGCAGGTCCACGGTATATATACGTTCGTACAGTGTACAGCTCAGTATTCCACTAGACCCAACCCTTTTCTTCTCATCGCCCTATCCATAGCAGTTCCGTTGATTTTGTCCAGGCTCAAATGTGGTGTACGTATCTGACTGGGCAGTTGGATTTATATGAACAACAAGCAGAGTTTGCAAGTTTCTGAAAGGTAGATAGGCTGCATGGAAAGAAATAGATTGTTCAGTACTTGTGCTGGAGAGAGAGAGATAGACAGACAGACAGAGACATGCAGAGACAGACAGACAGAGACATACACAGAGACAGACAGACAGAGATAGAGACAGACAGACAAACACAGAGAGAGAAAAAGACAGACCACAGACAGACAGAGACAAACAGACAGACAGAGACAGACAGGCAGACACACAGACAAAAAATTAAGGCACACACTTAAAATGGTCACACCGATTGAGTAACAGAGCAATTGAAAGGCTCTCATTTTCGACATGTTTTTATATTGTTAGCCAGTTGCTTTCATAGACCATAAACCATAGACCATAGACCATCACTGGCACTTCACACTTCAGCACAAGCAGCCATAGATATAATTATACCTGTCTTAATAATCACAGCGCCGTATATAATTGGATGATTTTAGCAGAATCCTAATTAAGTCGACATCCATTGACGATGAACCCGCGAGGATAAACCAATATATAAGAAGAGAACAGTCTTGCGAAAATAGGAGTATATATATATATATATATATATATATATATATATATATATATATATATATATATATATATATATATATATATATATATATGTATGTACTCAGGAAATCCAGCAACTTTGTAACAGCTGCAAAACCAGGCTGCCAGCATCTTACAGTGTATACAAAGCACATGCTGTGTGTGTGTGTGTGTGTGTGTGTGTGTGTGTGTGTGTGTGTGTGTGTGTGTGTGTGTGTGTGTGTGTGTGTGTGTGTGTGTGTGTGTACATTTATCCGTGTGTGCCTGTCTGTTTCCATATATGTCTGTCTGTCTGTCTGCATCTGTCCTTGTGTCTCTCTGTCTTTCTACCTGTGTTCATATTGTTCTGTGTGTCTTACTGTCTATGTCTCTTCCTGTGTATTTATCTATTTGTCCGTCTGCGTATCTTTCTCTGCCTCTGTGTCTTCCTGCGTTTCTCTGTTGCCCTTTGCTTCGTGGGTTTCTCTCTGTGCTTGCCTCTTTTACACCTTCCGTCTTTCCGAATGGCTCTCTCTGTCTCTGTCTTTATCTCTCTCTGTCTCTCTCTGTCTGTCTGTTTGTATGTCCGTCTCTGTCTATCTCTATGTCTGTTTATCTCTCGCTCTGGCTCTCTCTGTCTCTCCCTGTCTCAGTCTGTCTATATGTCTCTGTTTCGCTCTGTGTCTCTGAGTCACTGTCCACTCAGTGTATGTGTGTCTCTCTCTGCTTGTATGTCTGTCTCTATCTGTCTCTATGTCTGCTTATCTCTCGCTCTGTCTCTCCCTGTCTCTGTCAATGTTTCCCTCTGTGTCTCCGAGTCACTGTCTACTCAGTGTCTCTGTCTGTGTCTCTCTCTGTCTGTCTGTCTGTCTCTCGACGTCTGTTTGTCTCTCTCTGCCTGTATGCCTGTCTCTATCTGTCTCTCGACGTCTGTTTGTCTGCTTCCGTCTGTATTTTTTACTCACTGCTGTCCGCTGCTGCTTTTCGGATCCATTGACCGACCGACCGACGGGCATTATACACGAGCCGTGATAGCATAGAGATCCTCTTTCATCTGTTCATGTTTCTGGCGGTGCCAAGGCAAGTGCCGGTGCCGAGGCAAGTGCCGGTGCCGAGGCAAGTGCCGGTGCCGAGGCAAGTGCCGGTGCCAAGGCAAGTGCCGGTGCTGACGCCATTGGCACTGGTCGTAATGAGATGTAGCGCAAGCAGAGGAAGCTAAGGAGGGAGGAGGATGACAGAATGAAGGAAGGAAGTGTGCATGCCTGTGTGTCTACCTGTCTGTCTATGTGTGTGTCTGTCTGTCTTATTGGAGCTTTGATTGCAAGAACATCATACAATATATCCTCACTATACCTGATCTGTCTCTGCTTGTCTGTCTGTCTCTCTGTCTGTCTGTCTGACTGTCTGTATGCCTGCCAGTGCCTGTCTGTCCATCTGTCTGCATGTGTATGTTCTGTTTGTCCCTGCATAGCTGATCAGCTTGTCTGCATGTACGTACATGTATGCATACCTGACATGGCTGTCTCTCTCTCAGTCCGTCTAAGTCTAATCTGTCATCCGTCTGTCCACTTGTCTGACATAGCCGTCCGTCTGTTTGTCTGTCTGTCTGTTTGCCTGTCTATATGTCTACTAAATCTGTCTGCCGAATATATGTCTGAACAATCATGTCTCTTTGTTCGTCTATCTATGTCTGAATATGCATAATTGCATATGCTTGCCATGCGAAAAGCAACATCTATAGTGGATTGAGTGAGAGCAAGCAATGAGGACCAGCATCATCACCATCAGCATCATCATCAGCAGTATCACCATCAGCAGCAGCATCAGCAGCACCAGTATCATCAGCAGCAGCATCACCATCAGCATCATCACCATCATCATCACCATCATCATCACCATCAGCATCACCATCAGCAGCATCATCATCAGCATCATCACCATCATCATCAGCATCAGCAGCATCACCATCAGCAGCAGCATCAGCAGCATCACCATCACCATCAGCAGCATCACCATCATCAGCAGCAGCATCACCATCAGCAGCAGCATCAGCTGTATCTGCATCTGCCTCATGACCTGCCGCAGCATTGAGAGATGGCTTGAGGCGGCTGTTGCATCTATTGGCTGCTGAGCTGGTTTCGTCCGTCCGTCCATCCGTCCGTAAGCCATTGAGGATATATACTGGTCTGGAATCCGAGTCCCACGTGTCTCACGTTGACATAAGCTGCTTTTGAGATGGTTTTGAAAGGCACTCGATAAAGCATCCTCACATTAGACACATATATGCATCCATTCGTATACGCAAACACATATTATATACACTCAGAAATACATACATGTGTACATGTATGCATGCGTACTTGCTATATAGCGCCCCTTCAAGATTCAAGTTCAACGACGCGCATGAGTAGGTCATGAATTACTGTCACCCTATCCCTTCTCGTCTTTCTAGGCCACAAAGAAGCGATTGTTGGAAGGTTGCTCTTTCGACCGTCAATTCATTTTATGACTCGGCTTGCTGGTTTCTCTTTAATTAACCTCAGCCTTTGAAAGGTCTATCTTATCCGCCTTATTGGTCCCTCATGCACCACACTTTAATAGCATACTTGAATATTTACCTCCCGCCTCGGATTAATCCCTTTTGGGCGACGGGTCAGCCAATTGCACGCTTGAATGGCTCCAGTTTAACATTGCTATGCCCTACCCCCACTCACTTAGAACCAAGTGGGAGAGGTTGATTCTTTCCATCTGAACTGTATAGGCTAATTTTATGGCTTAGTTTCTAATTTCTGTTTACTTAACCTCATTCTTTCCAGTCGCGTTGCTCTCCCCCTCATTCACAACACTTGATTTTCAAACCTGCTCAACGTTACTCACCTGTTAACCCTTTGGAGGAAATGTGGGGTATGACACATTCAAGAACTATTCTACTTTACCCTTTTAGCGGAAAACGTGGGTACCAGCTTGGATTATTTTTGTCTACCTTAGTGACTATGAAACACGGACACTACAGCAATTTTAGGTATTTTGAACGAACATTAAGAAGGCTGAAGATAATGACGACTACAACATTCTATGTCGCACTTGAAATATTGGCTATTCGTGTTTTTGATAAGGTTGGTGGTAAGTAGACATTGGACGGTGATTAGTTCACCTGCTGGCCATTTCAAAAAGGTTTGAAAAGTTATTTGTTCGTGATAATCGCCAGTTAATCTGCTAATTGGTCATAAAAGAATAGTTTAATTCACAATTAATGTTTTCTATGGATATCGAATTAATATTGTCGTTTTGATATCTTGCAACAAAAAACATGTAAGCCTATTGGGACATGTCATACCCCACCTCACCCCAAACGTTCCAATGCTTCACTTCACCTTTAAAGGGTTAATTTTGTGAACGAAAACGAAACGAAAAAGATTAGTCATTAGTTCACGAAAACGAAAACTAAAATGATTTTATGAATAAAAACTAAACTAAAACTAAAATGATTACCAGAAGCAAAACTAAAACTAAACTGAAATGATTTGATGAAGAACTGAATAAAAACTAAAATAGAAATGATTTTCTGAACTAAAATAACACTGATTAATATTGTTAATAAAATACTATTAGTACCATGTTCATTATGATCAAGTCTAGTCCGTTAATTTCTGAGCATTGGGTTCAATGTTCACGGGTCCTTGTGTAAATGCCACATAAAAAGAGATGCACAGGTGCATTGGCATAAACCATAAACAAAAATGTCTACAAAAATGTCTACACAGTCGACATAAACTATCTATAAGCAACAACAAAACTAATAACACATCAATTCCTGTATCATTTGCTGTAAATCCCATACAGATACCAAATAGCCTCAAATAAACAATGCACAGACCTCTGCATATTATCATATTATCATATATAGCAGGTCCACGGTATATATACGTTCGTACAGTGTACAGCTCAGTATTCCACTAGACCCAACCCTTTTCTTCTCATCGCCCTATCCATAGCAGTTCCGTTGATTTTGTCCAGGCTCAAATGTGGTGTACGTATCTGACTGGGCAGTTGGATTTATATGAACAACAAGCAGAGTTTGCAAGTTTCTGAAAGGTAGATAGGCTGCATGGAAAGAAATAGATTGTTCAGTACTTGTGCTGGAGAGAGAGAGATAGACAGACAGACAGAGACATGCAGAGACAGACAGACAGAGACATACACAGAGACAGACAGACAGAGATAGAGACAGACAGACAAACACAGAGAGAGAAAAAGACAGACCACAGACAGACAGAGACAAACAGACAGACAGAGACAGACAGGCAGACACACAGACAAAAAATTAAGGCACACACTTAAAATGGTCACACCGATTGAGTAACAGAGCAATTGAAAGGCTCTCATTTTCGACATGTTTTTATATTGTTAGCCAGTTGCTTTCATAGACCATAAACCATAGACCATAGACCATCACTGGCACTTCACACTTCAGCACAAGCAGCCATAGATATAATTATACCTGTCTTAATAATCACAGCGCCGTATATAATTGGATGATTTTAGCAGAATCCTAATTAAGTCGACATCCATTGACGATGAACCCGCGAGGATAAACCAATATATAAGAAGAGAACAGTCTTGCGAAAATAGGAGTATATATATATATATATATATATATATATATATATATATATATATATATATATATATATATATATATATATATATATATATATGTATGTACTCAGGAAATCCAGCAACTTTGTAACAGCTGCAAAACCAGGCTGCCAGCATCTTACAGTGTATACAAAGCACATGCTGTGTGTGTGTGTGTGTGTGTGTGTGTGTGTGTGTGTGTGTGTGTGTGTGTGTGTGTGTGTGTGTGTGTGTGTGTGTGTGTGTGTGTACATTTATCCGTGTGTGCCTGTCTGTTTCCATATATGTCTGTCTGTCTGTCTGCATCTGTCCTTGTGTCTCTCTGTCTTTCTACCTGTGTTCATATTGTTCTGTGTGTCTTACTGTCTATGTCTCTTCCTGTGTATTTATCTATTTGTCCGTCTGCGTATCTTTCTCTGCCTCTGTGTCTTCCTGCGTTTCTCTGTTGCCCTTTGCTTCGTGGGTTTCTCTCTGTGCTTGCCTCTTTTACACCTTCCGTCTTTCCGAATGGCTCTCTCTGTCTCTGTCTTTATCTCTCTCTGTCTCTCTCTGTCTGTCTGTTTGTATGTCCGTCTCTGTCTATCTCTATGTCTGTTTATCTCTCGCTCTGGCTCTCTCTGTCTCTCCCTGTCTCAGTCTGTCTATATGTCTCTGTTTCGCTCTGTGTCTCTGAGTCACTGTCCACTCAGTGTATGTGTGTCTCTCTCTGCTTGTATGTCTGTCTCTATCTGTCTCTATGTCTGCTTATCTCTCGCTCTGTCTCTCCCTGTCTCTGTCAATGTTTCCCTCTGTGTCTCCGAGTCACTGTCTACTCAGTGTCTCTGTCTGTGTCTCTCTCTGTCTGTCTGTCTGTCTCTCGACGTCTGTTTGTCTCTCTCTGCCTGTATGCCTGTCTCTATCTGTCTCTCGACGTCTGTTTGTCTGCTTCCGTCTGTATTTTTTACTCACTGCTGTCCGCTGCTGCTTTTCGGATCCATTGACCGACCGACCGACGGGCATTATACACGAGCCGTGATAGCATAGAGATCCTCTTTCATCTGTTCATGTTTCTGGCGGTGCCAAGGCAAGTGCCGGTGCCGAGGCAAGTGCCGGTGCCGAGGCAAGTGCCGGTGCCGAGGCAAGTGCCGGTGCCAAGGCAAGTGCCGGTGCTGACGCCATTGGCACTGGTCGTAATGAGATGTAGCGCAAGCAGAGGAAGCTAAGGAGGGAGGAGGATGACAGAATGAAGGAAGGAAGTGTGCATGCCTGTGTGTCTACCTGTCTGTCTATGTGTGTGTCTGTCTGTCTTATTGGAGCTTTGATTGCAAGAACATCATACAATATATCCTCACTATACCTGATCTGTCTCTGCTTGTCTGTCTGTCTCTCTGTCTGTCTGTCTGACTGTCTGTATGCCTGCCAGTGCCTGTCTGTCCATCTGTCTGCATGTGTATGTTCTGTTTGTCCCTGCATAGCTGATCAGCTTGTCTGCATGTACGTACATGTATGCATACCTGACATGGCTGTCTCTCTCTCAGTCCGTCTAAGTCTAATCTGTCATCCGTCTGTCCACTTGTCTGACATAGCCGTCCGTCTGTTTGTCTGTCTGTCTGTTTGCCTGTCTATATGTCTACTAAATCTGTCTGCCGAATATATGTCTGAACAATCATGTCTCTTTGTTCGTCTATCTATGTCTGAATATGCATAATTGCATATGCTTGCCATGCGAAAAGCAACATCTATAGTGGATTGAGTGAGAGCAAGCAATGAGGACCAGCATCATCACCATCAGCATCATCATCAGCAGTATCACCATCAGCAGCAGCATCAGCAGCACCAGTATCATCAGCAGCAGCATCACCATCAGCATCATCACCATCATCATCACCATCATCATCACCATCAGCATCACCATCAGCAGCATCATCATCAGCATCATCACCATCATCATCAGCATCAGCAGCATCACCATCAGCAGCAGCATCAGCAGCATCACCATCACCATCAGCAGCATCACCATCATCAGCAGCAGCATCACCATCAGCAGCAGCATCAGCTGTATCTGCATCTGCCTCATGACCTGCCGCAGCATTGAGAGATGGCTTGAGGCGGCTGTTGCATCTATTGGCTGCTGAGCTGGTTTCGTCCGTCCGTCCATCCGTCCGTAAGCCATTGAGGATATATACTGGTCTGGAATCCGAGTCCCACGTGTCTCACGTTGACATAAGCTGCTTTTGAGATGGTTTTGAAAGGCACTCGATAAAGCATCCTCACATTAGACACATATATGCATCCATTCGTATACGCAAACACATATTATATACACTCAGAAATACATACATGTGTACATGTATGCATGCGTACTTGCTATATAGCGCCCCTTCAAGATTCCTACTCAGAAGCGCTCCCGACTGCAGCGCGAGCACTGCATCGGAGTTTCACGCCGAAGCAGTGTCCGCTTTGTAGTCGGGAGCGCCTCTAAGTAGCAAGCTTGAAGGGGCGCTATAACAAGTGCACATACAAACAACTAGACCACATCATGCTCAGTTCACCATCTAAGAAACGACTGCTTTCCCACGTTTATATATACTGAACAATAATTAACTAATGGTGTCCTGGGCATGATGTTAAACTGCATCCATCCTCCGCCACAGGGAACCAACAACGTCCCTGTGCCGGTCCTAAGCCCGGACAAAGGAGGAAGGTTTGCCATGCAGATTGGTGGCGATACACTGGCAGGAAAAGACCAAGACGATTGAAATCCGCAAAAACCACGACACAAGTGACATACCGACCCAGATGCTTCAAGGTGTCATGATGTGAAGCAGACATGCACAGGCCGGTTAGGACAGACCGGTGGAGAGAGTCCGGGGGAGAGCGTGGGACACATACGGGCATTGTCCCAGGTTGTCCTTCATGCCTCTCTCCCAATATTCTCTTCAATCAGACAAGGTGGTCTAAGTGGTCTAGGTGCTCCAAGATGTTAATGGTATGGAGCAGAGCTGCTGACCGGATCGGTTGAAGCTGGGGAGCATGACGCGAGACAGACTCAGACAGAGAGTGGCGTCGGACTCTTACGAGCATTGAGCCCAATGATGTTGATGATGATGATGAATTAATTCATGGGCACAAACATGTCTTCCAAAACTCACAAGCAAAATCCCGAAGAGAAAGTCACATACAAAATTATCAGGGCTATGAGCGGAAGAGCTCTCTGGGGCGAGGGGAATGGGAAGAAAGCATCGGTCCGGAAGAAAGCGAGGATGATGATAAATCGGTGACCCCCCCCCCCCCAGAGCGCAGGGTCCGGCACTACTACACCAACACCGAAACACCAATCCATCTCGACGCGTTCTCGACCAAACATCGTGTTGCAGTATACCATATACAGCACCGATATGACAGACGGCTATAGAGGATGATGCAGTCAACGGACTGTCTGGCTGTCTGTCTGTCTGTCTGTCTGTCTGTCTGTGTGTCTGGCTTTCTATGTCTGTCTGTCTGTCTGTCTGTCTGTCTGTCTGTGTCTGTCTATCTGTGTGTCCGTCTGGCTGGCTGTGTGTCTGTCTGGCTATCTGCATGTATGTCTGTGTGTTTGTCTGTCTGTTTATATGTGTGTCTGTGTGTCTGTCTGCGTGTCTGTCTGTGTTGTGTTGGTCTGTCTGTCTGTGTGTCTCTGTCTGGCCATATGTCTGTGTGTGTGTGTGTATGTCTATGTCTGTCTGTCTGTCTGTTTGGCTGTCTGTGTGTCAGTCTGCATCTGTCAGTGTGTCTCTGTCTGGCCATCTGTTTGTCTATGCCTGTCTGTCTGTCGGTCCGTATGTCACGATGCACGGCTGTGATGGATGCTGGTCACAACCATCCACAGAAATAAACTCTACGACTTTCAAGTGCAAGAATATTAAAAGAACATCATATCTGGTTTATTATAATTTTATTGTTGACCGGCTAACATAAAAAAACAATGAACATTCATTTGATTAAGTATGATAGTGCTTTCCCACGTTTAACCTGATTATACGAATCGCTAATTAACCTTGTTAAGTCTTCGTAATTAATCAGGTTAGGAACCACGATGCCATGCTGAGGTTAATTTACGAGCTAACTGTCAGTTTATTGTTGAAAGGTTAACGATAAAAATACAATGAAAACTCTCATCTGATTAAGTACAAGACTGCTTTCCCACGTTCAACCTGATTATATACGAATCGGTAATTAACCTTGTTTAAAAGTCTTCGTATTTAACATAACAAAGGTGAAATAAATAATTACACTAATTATACAGCTTGTCAAAATGACATGAGTTCCTGTATTTAAAGACTACTGTTCGTTAATTAACCTAATTACGTATTCTTCGTAATAAACTTGATAAGGGTTAAGTATATAATTAAGCTGTTTACTGCTCGCAAATTAACCTCAGCATGACATCATGGTTCCTAACCTGATTTTACGGTCCAATAAGTAACTTGAGTAAACTTTAATTAAACATTAATTAAATTGGTTACAGTTTAATTGTTAATTAACGGATTGGATTTGGCAAGTCATAGGTTGTTGTCTCATGAATGCATTAGACATAATAAATATTAAATAATAGCACAACAACAACAACAAAAACAACAACAGCAACAATAATTAAAAAATAATGTTCAACAATAATAATAACAACAACAATAATAATAATACAGTTCTAACACAAAGCAAAACATGCATGCTGGAACAGCTGCAGAAAAGAACAGCTGTATAGAATGACAGCAGGACAATCAAGAAAAGAACTGTGCACTGGCACGCACAACTGCCTTGTAAATAAACAGCCACTCGAACAACTAGCAATATCTACTCAAACAACTAGTAACAGCTACTCAGACAACTAGCAACAGATATATACTCAAACAACTAGTAACAGCTACTCAGACAACTAGCAACAGCTACTCAGACAACTAGCAACATCTACTTAAACAACTAACAACAGCTACTCAGACAACAAGCAACAGCTACTCAGAAAACTAACAGCTGCTCAGACAACTAACAACAGCTACTCAGACAACTAGCAACAGCTACTCAGACAACTAGCACCATCTACTCAAACAACTAGCAAAAGCTACTCAGACAACTAGCAACAGCTACTCAGACAACTAGCACCATCTACTCAAACAACTAGCAAAAGCTACTCAGACAACTAGCAACAGCTACTCAGACAACTAGCACCATCTACTCAAACAACTAGCAAAAGCTACTCAGACAACTAACAACAGCTACTCAAACAACGAACAACAGGTACTCATACAACTAGCAACAGCTACTCAGACAACTAGCAACAGCTACTCCGAAGAGCACAGACAGGTGCGAACGTAACAAGCGCAACAGCTACTCTATCAACAGACAAGCACATTGTACAGTGAAGCACAATACAATGGGAGGCTTTTATAAGGAACAATAGAATCCGTACAACAAAGAAATGAATAGAACGTGGAAGAGTATGTGTTGAATTGCATGATAATGGTTGCATTCTTCTTTCACATAAACAATAATAATTATGTAGCAGAGCTGGTCAAATAAAATGACAATGGAATGGATCAATAACAAAAGAGCAGTTTATAAAATAATGTTTTAATACAATAAACTTCTACCGATATTAACGGCGGTGGTGGTGGCGGCGTGTATCAGCAAAGTAATTGTACAGTACAATGGAAGTAATGAATGTAACTGATCAAATAAGGTGCTGAAACAAAGGAGTTTTTCGCACTGAGATCACCTCTGAGCAGTCATATTCCATGAGAGATGCTATCTAAATTTATAGATGCAATATAAATTACATTACAATATAAATTACATTACCTATAAAGTTATATCGTGTGAGAATAACGTCATATTTATGAGCAATAAATCCTCTTCGTTTAGAGCAGAGGTGTCAAAGAGCTGGCCCGCGGGCCATTTCTGGCCCGCCGACGATTTTTTTCTGGCCCGCGGAGCCTTCCCTAAAGATTAAAAAATTATTTAAAATGTTGTCAAAATTTAATAAAAAGCGAAAAGTGGACATCTTTTCGCCATATTTGGACTTTTCTGGAAATTGGCTGACCAAGCCCGGAGCTCCCTCTCAGATCACTACCCAATTTTGCTCAGGAGCTTCGACACCCTGGCCCGCCACTTGCTAGAAAATGTCCACACTGGCCCGCCACTTGTTAGAAGATGTTCAAACTGGCCCGCCACTAAAAAAGGTTTGACACCCCTGGTTTAGAGGCTATATCTCCAATCCGACAACACCAAATTTCCAATCACCTCTCAACCTAATATCAAGTACGTTAATGGCTCAAGCTGTAGAAATCATCCGTAGAATACAAGCTGCATGCGCTCATATATCTACAATGCGTTTAAACACACTCAGGGTCGCCGAGAGGGGGGCTTAGGGGTAAAAGCCCAGGGCCCAGTAACTCTGCCACTGTTCTCACTCTGGCAGTGCCAGTCCCAAGCTTGGATAAAGGAGGAGAGCGACACTAATATAAATCTTTGTTATGACACAGTGTCTTAAACAGAAGCAAGAGAGAGAAAAAGAGAGAGATACAGACAGACAGACCAACAGAGATACAGACAGACAGAGACATATACAGACAGACAGAGACACAGACAGACAGACAGACAGAGACACCGACAGACACAGACAGACATACAGAGACACAAACAGCCAGTCAGACAGAGACACAGACAGACAGAGACACAGACATACATACAGAGACACAGACAGACATACAGAGAAACAGACAGAGAGACAGAGACACAGACAGACAGAGACACAGACAGACAGACATACAGAGACACAGACAGACAGACAGAGACACAGACAGACAGACAGACCAACACACCACAGACAGACAGAGACACAGACAGACAGACAGAGACACTGACAGACAGATAAACAGACACACAGACAGACAAAGACACAGACAGACAGACATGTAGTCGCCCATTATTTCTAATTCACATCGTCCCCTCCACAAGAAGACGGAACCACCAACAGCTTATGAATAAATCTCAGTGGACAGACGTACGGACGGAAGGCGGGAAATAATAAGCAGACGACAACGATGAACCGCGAAAGCCTCTTGGCGGGAAACCGGAGTTCGTCGGAACGAAATGGTGCGACAGAAAACCCTGAATTATACCAACCCGAAACCTGCCTGAGGAAAACACGGATTGCATTTCCTATTTTCCTATATTATACAGGGGCAGAACAATTATTGGCCTCATGATTCATGAATATCAAGTGGCATGGCAGGAAAGCCAAGGGCGAGTACCGAGTAAAGAGTCTAGCGGTTAGCTTGCTGAACTGTAAACCCGAGAAGTTGGGGTTCAAATAGCACTGCAAAGCGGAAACTACTCGGCGACTGGTTGCACTCTGCCAGTGCCAGTCCCAAGCCTGGATAAAGGAGGAGTGTGACACTAATCATCTCTGATATGGTGGTGTCGTTACACAAGAACAAGCGGAAAACCGATTCCAGATTTTACCTGAATTCATAGCCGACTAAGTATCACACTGTCGGTACTTTGGTAGTGCTAGTCCCAAGCCTGGTGAAAGGAGGAGGGTCACACTAGGCATTCTTGATATGCCACAGTGTTGTCGTTAAACAGCAACAATCACTGTCGGTGTGAAGATGATACGGCGAAGGAGAGGACTGGCCATGCAGTGAGTGGTCGACCTGCATGCCCTAGGGCCTAGTATATGCCAGGGCTAAGAAAAATGAAGTCTCTATAGCTTAGTATAGCACATCATATATCCGTGGCTGCATGCCGTTGAGGTTAGTTAACCCATGGAATGCATACACTGCTCTTCTTTCTCTTATTCATGAAAATCAATACAACATACACAAACTGGAATAAATTCAAACATTACCTGTTGTAGCTCTATATGTCATAACTGTCATGCATGTGAAATAATTCGAAAAGATTTAAAGGCCTAGGTTTGGTCCCAGTATTCTCTCCGTAAACTGGCGTGGCCTATAGAGACCGGCTTGTCAATCAGCTTCAAGCGCACCTGCATGAGAGCACTGACCACTGCTATAGATAGCTATAGCCTATCTAAACCAGGTTGAGGAATTGTCTCTAGACTTCCCTGAGTGGGGTACCTTATGCAGATTACCTTGGCGTATACTGCCGTGTGTGTGTGCGTGTGTGTGCAGTTGTGTACCACTGATGCCACTGACCAGAACTCTTGCAGGTCAGCTAAGCTGTTGGACGGTTTGTCTAGAGGCCCTAGACCATGCCACCGGGGACTAGCCATCAATACCAACGGCCATACCTGTATACAGCAGTGGAATGATCTTGATAGCTGTCAGCCACACTTCAGTGCTAGTGTCTGCTCATTTCCATACCAATGGACACAGACAGAGACATGCAAACACAGGCCGTATACGCGAAGGTAAAGACAGAACCAAGGTTCTTAGAATACACTTGAGACAGAACCATCAAGATCATTCAAAGAACCTTGGCTGACCATCGAGCCCTTCGATATTCTGCTAGAGGGAGGAGACGGAGGGGTGGAATTGTTTGTTCTTCTCAGTCTGCTCCTCTGCTTTTCAATTGTTGAGCCTTCCATTTTGAAATGCCTCCCATTAGAGA
>OX243827.1:21268249-21288249 GCA_945859605.1 Lumbricus rubellus | reverse complement strand
ACACCGATCTTTCCACCACCTGTAGTGTATACCTTGTTTTAACCACTTTACAGTTGAGGTGCTAGAGGGCATAGGTGTATCAAAGATATGACCAGCTAGTTTAGAGTCAGGTGCATACAACAAGGCTTCCAGCAGCAATAATATTGCGGCTCTACATAAATGCACAATTACATCTAAGCTGTGTCGTCTCTGAAGCAACACAATTCCCATTAAGGTACAAAATAATGCATTTCAAGACAATAATTCCCTATTTATAAATGCAACTACATTTCATATACATGGCATAATATCAAGGCTATCACATTAACAGTACCAAACAATGCATTTAAAGACAATAACTCCCTATTTATAAGTGCAACTACATTTCATTTACATTGCATAATATCAAGGTTATCCCACTAACAGTACTAAACAATGCATTTCAAGACAATAACCCCTATTTCTAAGTGTAACTACATTTCACCACCTATACATTGCACATATAAAGGCTATCACAGCTATTAATTGCGAAATATCTGCTTGCGATATACATGTATATTGCACTGCAATCAGCAATTATACAGCCAGATAAATGTGTATTGTTCTCTCCACACATCTGTGGTTGACAGCCAGACAAGTCAAGTGTCTACTCGACCTAGCCACCAACACCAGTGATTATCACATAGTGTCTCCGCAATTACTGATAAATATATTACATGGCGTGTAAATACCTATAATGGGTACTTATTTCGGCTAATTTTAGCTGACGTCTCTAAGCTGAAATTAATAACCTGCCAGCTCTGACATCGGACCAAGCACAAGCCCAGCATTTTAATAATTATTATCTAAGTATAATTATATAGTGCTTGTTAATCTGTCATATAAAACCCATTAGCCGTCTCTAACCATTTAGTTCAGTGCTCTAACCACATCCATCTTTTAACATAGTCATATACTAGTTGCTTTAGATAAAGTACAATCAACTTGAAACCTTTCACACTACTACTTTCTAAATAGTTAGCTCTGCTTTTTTAAATTACTCTGCTGTAAAAAAGTTTAACTCTGCTCTAAAAATGCAGCTCATTCGCAGTGTAATTCTTCAGTCTTCACTCTGTTTCAAATAGTTCATAATACTTGAAAATAGTCCACTCTGCTTTAACATCGTTCAAAGTGAAGTCCTCTAGCAATCTCAATATGTTTGCTCATATAAGCACACAAAACAGTTGACTCTTGCTCTAGAAATGCTCGTGCTTTTATCACATTCACCCTTAAAAAGCCCAGTGCACAGCAAAAATCTTCAACAATTTAGTACAGTTACTACTCCTGTTTTGCTTATATATACCAACCATACCCTGCCTTAATTAACTATTGCTTACTATTTCGTTTTTTTTCTAAAAATTAGTTTCTTTTTGTTTGTTTGCTTTTTTCGGTTACACCTCGTCCTCCTCCTCCACTTCCTCCATCTCCTCCTCACTGCCCTTATTCCTCAAGCTCCTCATCTTCCTTTGCCTCTTCTTCGTGTGCGATTATAAAAGCAACGTGCTACTAACAAAAGCAGTCTTTAATAGAGTTCAAACCTGCCTTATACATCACACACGACATCACACACGAAATGAAAGTCCAACTCTCTCATCCATCTCCTTACAGAAAATCATCTTCATTCAATTGTCTGAAACAATAATATTCCAACGGACTAAACAACACAAGAGTGGCATGTATACCACCCAGATGGTCCTCACCACTTTAACCTGTAACCTACCTGCCATCAACCGAGCCGCCCTCTGACTACTTACAAGGCAACTTGAACACACATACACACACGCACACCTACACGCGCGCGCGCGCACACACACACACACACACACACACACACACATATATATATATATATATATATAATTATGAAGAAAAACAAAGAGTCATGAACCAAGGCCAGTCAAACAGGCGAGGCAGGGATGAATGTAAACTTAAACTATGAAGTGATTCTTTTTCTTTTCAGCTTCAACAAACGCTACTACGCTCTCTCCCTTCTCTCTACTCTAGCCCCTCCACCCCTCCTTGTCCTATCCCCCCCATGCACTGGCAGCGTACAATACAAGGTTTCCATGCAGGGCCCATGGAGACGCAGGACTCCATTCTACGCTACAGCATCATTAATATTAAGCAGACAATTGATGTCTATCACAGAAGAATGGAAATTTCCAGAAATAATACCTTTCTGCAGGGTCCAGTAAAGAGTCACAGGCAGGGTGAGAATTGCCAGAGGGATGCATGGGTAGGGTTCAACCGCCCTAGTCATTTTAGGATCTTAGAGTAACGACTTCACCACTACACACCTCAACTACTGTGGGGCGCGGTGGTGTAGTGCTGGCATCGTTGCCTTGAAGCCGGAAGGTTCGAGGTTCGAATCCACCTCGCCGCGTACGTACCTTGGGCAAGTCCTTCACTCACAATTGCTCAGCGCTTCGGCGTGAAACTCCGATGCAGTGTCCGCTCTGCATTCGGGAGCGCCTCTGAGTAGGGAGAGCTTCAAGGGGCGCTATAACACCTCAACTACACGCAAACCAATGTACGCGCCTCCCCTATAGTTATTATTTTTCAACAATTCTCAGATGACTATCAATGTATAATAAATGATTAATAACTGATGAAAATAGGCGAACCTGTTTACCGCAACCATATTATGTTCCTTTGGGCTTTTCCTATTCACAACCTGAATGCGAATTTTTTAAACTGCGTGCTTGTAAATTTTTAACTATCGTGGTAGTCAATAAAGATTGACTGACTGACTGATTGACTGACTGATTTATTTATTTATTTGTTTATTTATTTATTTATTTATTTATTTATTTATTTATTAATGCACTGGTCAGAGGGATTTGAATCCTGACATCTCCGTTAACAGTCGAGAACACTAAACACCAGCGTACTCTATCTATAACACAAGACACTTAGTCTGATTAATAATTAATCTATCTCACAGGGACAATTAATTAATTAATTATGCATGCACACATAATCTCATTCAACATAGACATACACACAGAACACGGCCCAATGGATCATTGATCATTCAGCAGTCATATATATATATATATATATATATATATATATATATATATATATATATATATATACATATATATATATAAATTGGTACTTGTCGGTTAATTCACCCCCACAGGTTTCGTCTGTCTACCTTGTCGGTTAGTTCACCCCCATAGTTTGCGTGTATTTACGCACAGCATATATTATATTTACGCACTGGTTTTCAGTGACGTCATGTAATGGTGACATCCGATTAACTTATAGCACGTGTTTATTTCTTGGACGCCGTCTTGAGCGCCATGAATTTTTTAAGAATTTCGGCTTTAGTTCACGATAAACAAAGCAGCGTTAACTTCTTGCAGCAGCATGGCATCCTACATGCTGCAAGACAGTGTGCGAACAACCACCAAATGGTGTTAAGTTTAAAAGATCGGCAGGACAGATGGAGATGTCGTAAGCGTGACTGTAGGCAAAACATCCCACTGCGACAAGGCACGTGGCTACAAGGATCACGCCTAACTTACCGACAAATCATCCTGTTCGTATATTGCTGGGCCAAGAGTGAAGGTGAATGGACTGGATGTGTTCACTGCCATTCTGAATGACATCGCACAATTTTGGCCACCACAGTAGGATAGTTACATTGCAAGTTGTAGGGCTGTAGGCTATTAGTCCCCCCATCAACAGTCATGTTTACGATTATTTCTTTCGTCTTTTATGCAACCTACATGTAATTTGAACAGTTCTAATTTGAACAGTTTATTTTCAATGCCAATGGCGTAATTAAATTTCTATTAAAGTTCACATGTAACCGGAGGTTAATTAATTTCTGGTTGTAAAATTTCGTATATACGGTTTCTGTGAGTGGCGGTGAATTAATATCTGCATGTAAAATTTCGTATATAGGGTTTCTGTGTGTGGGGGTGAATTAACCGACAAGTACCTATAAATTATATATATATATCACATTATATAATTCTATATATATATATTACTATATAAATATATATATATATACTATATATATTTATTTATACACATACTTAGACCCAACAGTTACTCTGCATACAAAATCTCCCACCGGCATTCTAATGTTTCCCCACGGTCTATTTCTCCACCCGGTGCTTTTATCTCTTTTACATCATAACCGCAGCACAAACGCATCAGATATCGCCCGTCCAACAGATTCTAATGCTTTAATTAATCGAACAGGCTACAATATCTACATCCACCACTGTAAGAGATCGTCAACATGTTTGTTGCTCTTACAAATGTAATGAATAGGACGACGAAAACAATAGAATCTGTCTGTCTGTCAGTCTCTGTGTCTGTCTGTCTCTGTGTCTGTCTGTGTGTCTGTTTGTCTCTGTGTCTGTCTGTCTGTCTGTCTCTGTCTCTGTCTCTGTCTGTCTGTCTTGTGTCTGTCTGTCTTGTGTCTGTCTCTGTGTATGTCTGTCTGTTTATGTGTCTGTCTGTCTGTCTGTCTCTGTGTCTGTCTGTCCGTCCGTCTGTCTCTGTGTCTGTCTGTCTCTGTGTCTGTCTGTCTCTGTGTCTGTCTATCTGTCTGTCTACCTCTGTGTCTGTTTGTCTGTCTCTGTGTCTGTCTGGCTGTCTATCGGTCTATCTGTCTCTGTCTGTCTGCCTGTCTCCGTGTCCGTCTCTGTCCGTCTGTCTGTCCGTCCGTTTGTCTGTCTGTCTCACACACAGCACCGACATCAATCACTGTCAGAATGGAACAATGGAGTTGCATTGAAAAGAACATTTACAACCATTCATTCTTTGGCGTCCAGTATCATGCATGATGGCACCGCATGACGACAGGCGACGTATTATAACAATACAACATGCACAAATACACATACACACACCTGCGCATACGTACGAACACACGCACAAAAATGCATACAAACATCATTCATGCCCATATAAATACACATATATACAGACACAAATGCACACAACTATACATGCATCCGTCCATTCATCTATCTATCCACCGTCCATCAAGCCACCCATCCATCCTTACATCCGCCAATCCATCCAATCACTCATCCAACCATACATCCATTAATCTACCTACCAATCCCTCATCCATCCATCCCTCCACCCACCCACCACCAATCGTCCACCACCACCCATCAACCTATCCATCCAGCTACTCACCCAACCATTCAGAGCGCCTCTGAGTAGCTTTTTACTTGAAGGAACGCTATATAAATGTCTGAATGAATGAATGAATGAATTAATTAATTAATTAATCCATCCTTCCATCCGTCCATCCATCCATTCACTCGCTCATCCAACCACCCACCCATCTATCTACCCACCCATTCATTCAACCCTCATCCACCCGCCAGTCCATCCGTCCGTCCTCTGTCAACCTGCAGTTGCTGGTAATGGCCTTCCATTTAATGCCTCAACAGCAACAGCGCTGATAACTCACATACCATAACAAATCTTGGAACAATAAAAACTCCTTGAATCGATTTGAATTATCAAACTTCTACATCAACAAACAAAAGCCTTGCCTTCACAAAACACAGTTCAAATTGAATGCAATCATATACACCGTAAAATCCGCAAACATCGAAGTCCAAAAGTCCCATGCATGCATGTAGACATCGTTATAACACACTAACAATTACATAGTATGTCATAGTTTACAGACATCGTTATAACACGCTAACAATTACATAGTATGTCATAGTTTACTTAAAAACACACGTGCAGTCATTTGCCAACCTGTGCATATGTGTATAATAGACGTTGAAACGCCCGTGGCAGCATCTGCCATCTTCTATAAAGCTCTCAGAAATGGCAAATTTACGTGCGGATAAATCAGATTAAATACCTTAACCCGAGTCGTTCTCCGATATATCAGACGCCGCTGTCGGCCGACGTCGCCGCCGGGCGCATCCATCAGATGCTCGGGCTCTGCTCGGGGATGTGTTAGAGCAGCGTCAATATCCTGCGTCCACATCACTTTGCATCTGGGGGGCGGGAGAGGGTAGAGTCTGGGGGGGAGGGGTAGAGTCTCGGGGGTGGGTAGAGTCTGTTTTATGTGGGGTGCATGCGGAGAGCAGTGAGCAGTGAAGAAACAGTTGCGTGAGGAGCGGGGAAATGGGAGTTTGTACGTGCACTTGTTATAGCGCCCCTTCAACGTCTCTATTCAGAGGCGCTCCCGATTACAGCGCGGACACTGAATCGGAGTTTCACGCCGAAGCGCTGAGCAATTGTGAGTGAAGGAGTTGCTCAGGATCCCTCAAGTCGCTGCATAGTCCTTCACTTGCAACTGCTCAGCACTTCGGCGTGAAACTCTGATGCAGTGTCCGTGCTGCAGTCGGGAGCGCCTCTGAGTAGGAAGCTTAAAAGGCACTATCTTCTTCTTTCTGTTCTCTGCCCTTAGGCAGGTTCGAATGTTTGACGTCTCCATTCTTCCCTGTTCTGTGCATTCTTTTTCAGCTTCTGATAACCGTCTTTCATCATCCAGTCCAACAGTCTTTGTCTTGGTCTTCCTCTCGTTCTTTTCCCCTCCAATTTCCCCTCTATGATTGTTCTTAGCATCGAGTCTCCTCTGAGTGTGTGCCCTATCCATCTTCTTTGTCTTTCTCTAATTGTGTGTATCATTGATCTCTTTTATCCAACTCTTCTCAATACCTCCTCATTCGTTACATGATCCCTCCAGCTGATTCTTTCTATCCGTCTCCATAACCACATTTCAAATGCTTCTACTCTCTTGATGTCTTCCATCCTCATAGTCCATGTCTCCGATCCATATAGCATCACACTCCATACTAAGGTTTTTACCATTCTCTTTTTCAGTTCTTTACTGATTCCACCTCTCAGTATCTCTTTTCTCTTTTCAAATGCATCTTTTCCTATAGTACAATCTTCCGTTGTATTTCTCTGTGACACCTTGCATCCTCCGTAATAGTACTGCCGAGATATGCGAATTCCGTGACTTGTTCCAGTTCTTCTCCATCAATATATATTTTGACTACCTTCTGCTCTCCTTTGCTTATTCTCATAGACAAAATGTATGGCGAATTCAAATATCAGGGCATAAAGATTTGCAGACGATCAAGCAATGATGGCAGGAAGTCAGGAAGGGTTACAAACAATGATGGACAGACTGAACACAACATCAAAAGAGTGTGGAATGAAAATCAACAAAAAGAAAACAAAGGTTATGAGGCGCTATAACAAGTGCACATACAAATATAATTATAGTGAGAGAAAATAGTGCGATGGATGTTTAAACGCAGAGCATCAAGAGGAGCATATAGGCAAAGTGTGAATCGCATATGAGCATGCAGAGGTTATTTACATCGCCCTCCTCCTTTACCAACGCTAGGGACTGGCACTACCGACTATGGCGCAGTAAGCGAAAGAGTGACGAGAGAGGAGGGAGAGGAGGAGTCAGCGGTGAATAGATTGAGCAGAGGGATATCGGCAGACACATATTGATCTCCTACTTGGTTGGATGAGGCCGTTGGGTCTTCTATATATACTGTCTCTGTCTCTGTCTCCTTATCTGTCTCTCTCCCTCTCTGTTCCTGCCTCTGTCTGTCCGTCTCTGTCCGTCTCTGTCCGTCTCTCTCTCTCTCTCTCTCTCTCTCTCTCTCTCTCTCTCTCTCTCTCTCTCTCTCTCTCTCTCTCTCTCTCTCTCTCTCTCTCTCTCTCTCTCTCTCTCTCTCTCTCTCTCTCTCTCTCTCTCTCTCTCTCTCTCTCTCTCTCTCTGCGTCGTCTCTTTCTCTCTATGTGTTGGCTTGTTTGTCTACATTAGAATTCTTTAGTCTGTCTAGCTGTCTGTGTCTCCCTCACATCGTTTTTATCTCTCTTTCTGTCTCAGTTTCACTCTGTCTCTGTTTTGCTGCCTCTGTGTCTGTCTGTCAATCTCTTTTCCTGTCTGTCTGTCTGTCTGTCTGCCTCTATATGTCTCTCTGCTTCTATCTGTCTGTCTATCTATCTGTGTCTTTATCTTATTCTCTTTGTCTCTGTCTCTCTCTCTGTATCTGTCTCTGTCTTTCTCTTTCTGTCTGTCTGTCTGTCTCTGTCTGTCTGCCTGTCATCGTTGTGCATCTCACCGTCGTCGTCCTCCTACCATTGATTCCTGTTAAATGTCAACAAGACACTACAGGGGGCGCTGCCAACAACTTCCGTCGAGATCGACTCAATAGCGCCAAGGCAATTCCGCACGCGCACGCATACACACAGACACAGACACACACACACACACACTTACACACTCATGTATACACACACACACGCGCGCACACATGCACACACACACATGCACACACATATGTACACACACATGCACACACACACACACACACACACATTCACACATACAAACACATTCACACACACATACACATACACACATGTACAAACACACACACACACACACATACACACACATACAAACATACACACAAACACACACACACACAAACACACACACATATACACACACAGACACGCACGCACAGTCGCACATACACTGATGAATTCAGAATCAGTCCGTGGCCATATGATTGGATTAGAAAGCAAAAGCAATCTCCTCCTCATCTGCATTCATTCAAAAATAAGCTCCACGTTTCTAGGATATCACTTAAATAATACCATACAATGCAACAGTGTAACAGCCCAATCGAACAAGGCCATCCACGACCACAAAATATATCGGGCTTATAGCATGCAACTGCAATCTTATCACTGACTAAAATATCTGGCAAATGGCATGTAACAGCTGTGTGATCAGCTGACTAAAATCTCTAGCAAATAATTATCATGCAACTGCTTTCGAATCAGCTGACTAAAATATCTGGCTAATAGCATGCAAATGCTGTTTGTCGAGCTGACTAAAATATCTGGATGATAGCATTTAAAATACGCTTACCAAAATTTCTAGCTAATAGCATGTAAAATATGCTGACCAAAATATCTAGCTAATAGCATTTAAAATATGCTGACTAAATTATCTAGCTAATAGCATTTAAAATATGCTGACTGAAATATCTAGCTAATAGCATGTATAACTGCTTTCAATCAAATCAGATGACCATAAATAATTATTATAGCATTAACAGTTCATAAAATATACTAAATTCAATGTATACTGTTTATTTATTAATCCATTGCCTGCAAACTATTCGTCTAACATAAAAGAAATTGTGGAAGGTCACAAACGCACGAACAAACTTGTAGCAACAGTCAAAAAACTTGCAGTAACAACTGCATATAATGTTGTATATATATAATTATATATGTGCATATATGTAGATATAATTATCTGACACCTATCACTGTTGCTCTTGCTCTGCCCTAAACGTCATGGGGCCATGTGATTCTGCTCTCTGTTATCAGCGCGTGCACCGACATTAACTTAAAAATGAGAGAATGCACGAGTAAAAATGCTATATGCAAAAATTAGTAAAAGTACAACAAGCTGTCGAGACAGTTTGCACCACAGCCGACAGCAGAACAACTGTGCGAACGAATATCAGACTAGAGGTTAAAGAATGCAAGGGCATGGATAAAAGAATGTCCAGGGTATACACGGTTTAAGGAATGGTATGGCATAGGGGTACAGAATGCCATGGTATAGAGGTACAGAATGGCAGGGTAGGTGTTAAAGAATGTCCAGGGTATACGGTTTAAAGAATGGCATGGTATAGAGGTAGAGAATGCCATGTTATAGAGGTACAGAATGCCAGGGTATATAGGTGTTAAAGAATGTCCAGGGTATACGGTTTAAAGAATGGCATGCATACAGGGGTACAGAATGCCAGGGTAGGTAGGTGTTAAGGAATGTCAGAGGCTAAAATTGTCAGGGTATACTTGTTAAAGAATATTTCGTTACGTGCTACAGATTGTCATGGTAGGGGGTAGAAGAATGTCAGGGTACAGAGTTAAAGAATGTCAGGGAATCAGGGTAGGTATTAAAGAATGTCTGGTTAGAAGTTAAAGATTGTCACGGTAAGGGTAAAAGAATGCCAGAGTAGGGCTAAAGAATGTTAGGGTAGTGGTAAAAGAATGTTAGGCTATAGGGTTAAAGAATTTCATGGTAGGGGGTTAAAGAATGTTGAGGAATGGGTTACAGAATGCCAGAGTAGAGGTTTAAGAATGTCAGAGTATATAGGAGCCACAGAATGTCATGGTAGGGGTCAAAGAATGACAGGGTATGGTTCAAAGAGTGCCAGCGTATAGGGGGCCAAAGCATGCATGAGTTGGGTTAAAGAGTGCTATAAGAGACCGGATAAAAACACGGATATAGGGTAGGCATTAAAGAACAACAACCAAAACGGGCCCAGATATTTCCTACACCACGAATAATGAACAGAGACAGAGCACCAGCTATCACACCGCCTCCGCTTGGTATACCTAGACATTGCCACTCGCTATAGATATACACACGAGCTAAATTTGGCTGTTTGGGATTTATGGAAATGTTGAACGATGATGGTGTGGACTTTAGAAGCAGCCAAGACTTGTGATTAATTGTTCAGAAAGAGAACCATAGACTGAACAGAGATGTCTGTGGTGAAAATTCTCACATCATGCAGCAACATCAGCAATATATAACAATCTAATCACCATGCACAGCTTAGAGGGTCACTTGTGGTGGTGGTGGTGGTGGTGGTTGTGGTGGTGGTGGCGATGGCGATGGTGGTGGCGGCGGTGGTGTTGGTGTTGGTGTTGTTGGTGGTGGTGGTGGTCGTCGTCGTCGTGTGGTTGTGGTGCTGAAAAAGGTGACCAGTATTGGTGGCTGTGGTGGTGTGGTGCTGAAGAAGGCAGCTGTGGTGGTGATGGTGGTGGTGGTGGTGATGGTGGTGGTGGTGGTGGTAGTGGTGGTGGTGGCGGTGGGGGTGGTGGTGGTGGTGGCGGTGGGGGTGATGGTGGTGGTGAAGATGAAGAAGATGCGTAGTGTTAGTGACTATGGTGGTAGCGGCTGTGGTGGTGGTGCTGAAGAAGGCAGCTGCGGATGTGGTGTTGGTGGTGGTAGTGGTGGTGGTGGTGGTGGTGGTGACTATGGTGGCGGCGGCTGTGGTGGTGTGGTGCTGAAGAAGGCAGCTGTGGTGGTGGTGGTGGTGGTGGTGGTGGTGGTGGTGGTGGTGGTGGTGGTGGTGGTGGTGGCTGTGGTAGTGGTAGTGCTGGTGGTGCTGCCGGTGATGGACGTGTGAGTTCTACTAATCCTATTTTTAGCCACTTATTATCAGGTCCTGTATGGCCTGAGGACCGCCAGTTTGACCTACACCTAGAGTCCTATAGACATTCTCCACTGTATAGTCCGCTCGCAGGTCCATATGTATAACACCCGGCACAGAGATAGCTGCACTTCAATCAAAACGTTTTCTACCGATTTTCTCCATTTCCAATTTCCATCAATGTTTGAACTTATATACAGACAACACTAGACTTCAGGCGGTGCATGGACGGAACCATAATGTTTTTCTTAACCAACAACCAACACCACTATCACCACAAAGTGCAAATGCCAGCGTTACAGCCACTAGCACCTACACCACCTTTACCACCCACCACCATATGCATCACCACCTCAAACCACCACCGGAACCACCAACACCATTACTACCACCACCACGACCACCACCATGCCAATTACACCTCTCAGCAGTGCAGGTGCTACTAATTTACACTCATCACACACCTGATTCCTCTTCACTATAACATGTTTCCATGCACGGCCTATTCCTTGGAAAAAATCTCATACATATATAAACCCAACGCAGCATGAAGGATGATTTTCCAACATCAGGTTCTAATAGGATGAAAGCTATTCCAATTTTTACGGAAAGAGCTCTCTCGTGTTTACACGCGCGCGTGACGTGGCATACAGCACACACTGCATTGCATAAGCAAGCACACGGCATAATATCCATAAGCACTGAATGACACGCGAAAAACACAGCGAAAGTCGAAAATGATAAAGTCAATAGAACCCGCAGCAACGGCCAATTTAAAAAACAAGCGAAAACAGCTAAGCGAACGAACGAATAACACCGCTGCCGCCGCACTTATAAACTGTAAAAACAAAATGTAAGCGCTGCGGAACCAGCTAAATAGACTTCACGGAACGCCAGTATATAGGGCCTATATTCGCCGGTTCGTGATCGAAACCAAATGGACGATATTTGGTACACCCTCTGATCGAAAGGAAATAGGACTACACACATTCGCAGCAGGATACGCATTTGCGAAGGAAAAACGGACGGCGATTTTCATGGCAGATCTTCAGGAAATACTTCCGCGAAATACATACGGTTTATATAAAAGGATGCTCACGACATTTCATTAAAGATCCACAGGTGGTAAAAGCTTTCTGCGTGGTAAAAGTAATACAGACTTCAGAGTTTGTATACACACCTTCCGAAACAGCACAACATGCAGCAGCAAAGGATGTTAACAATCTGTTGTAGGCCTATATAACAGATTTAACAGCTGACCAGTTTATTTATTTATTTATTTACTCATGCATTCACACTCATTCATTCCTTCGCTCACTCATTCATTCACCCACCCATCCATTCATTCATTCACTCCCTCTTTCATTCAATCACTAATTCATTCACTCATTCATTCACCCATCCATCCATTCATTCATTCATTCCTTCATTACCTCTTTCATTCAATCACTAATTCATTCACTCATCCATTCACCCATCCATTCACCCATCCATCCATTCATTCATTCATTCCCTCTTTCATTCACTCACTAATTCAATCACTCATTTATTCACCCATTCACTGATTCATTTATTTAATCATTCATTCATTCAGCCATTCATTCATTCGGCAATCACATCACAGAAGATGGGCAGTTTTTCTAGAATGGCAAAAGCCTTATAGTAGAGAAAGATTCCTGACGGTGTAAACTGACGAGCAAACAGCTGCGAATATGATCCTTAGGTCGACACCCATACCAGTGCAAAACCGCGACCTAGTGTACAGGTCTATTACAGCAAGCACGGCAGCTATTGGGGCCGAAGCAGGTTGGTCCTGAAAGGTGAGATAAGTTGAACAGGTGGAAGAAGAACCTGAGATGTGTCGGAGAAGATATAGGAGGAGAGAGAGAGGAAGGAGGCTGCAGAGACGAGTTGGAACAATCACTTAAGGTATGTACTTTGATTTACTGGAAATGGAAGTAATCACAGAGAAAGTGTTGCTGAGTACTGTGTAACGCACTGGATAATCAACTGCCATGTATAAATATCTCTGCATGTGACCCATTATACATGTCCTCTGCTCTGTCTCTATCTCAGTCTGTATCTCTGTGTGTCTGTATCTCTGCGTGTCTGTATCTCTGTGTGTCTGTCTGTATCTCTCTTTCAGTCTTCCAGTGTGTATCTCTCTTTACCTTTCACGCCGCGCGCGCGCACACACACACACACACGCACACACACACACAGTACACCTATACGAAATCTTTTCCCTTCCACATAAATATCCCTGCTCATCCGTTCTCAATCATTCTCTGCTGCTGATGAGGCTGCACATGCACCATGCAGCACAACCAACAACACCAAACTCATCATCAGCACCCAATCACACATCCAACCAATACATCCGGAACTACTACCGAAGATGCAGATGATGATAACCCTGAGTGTTACTACAACTAGAACCATCACAGACCAGACTATTGTCAATTGACATCAAAATAAACCCCACAACACACGATACACAACATTTGGTTGTTCGTCCACACTGACTCCACAACAGGCATACGAGGTCACATGATCCGGTCACGTGACCAAGCCAGAAGGCCGAACGTCTGCAAACGAATTCGTCGATCTGTTATTTCAATATTGTGCGGCAAAACGTCGATTAATTATGGAAACAAGAAGACCAGGACGTAAGAGCATGACGCCTGTTGTTAGTCCCGTGACGATATATAGACCGCAGCTGCTGCTGGTGCAGCCCATCACACACTGTAGGGCAGAGGTGTCAAAGAGCCTTCCCTGAAGATTACAAAATTAGAGGATAAATTTAAAGTTCAAAATTTTATATTTTACAGTCAGCGCCAAATACATGGAGGTTTTTCTTACTGACGTCACTTTTGCTCAGACGCACAGCTCTGTGTAGACTGTGTATCTATGGTTTTCGGTTGGTTGTCTGTTAACAAAATTATAAGAGCTACAAAACACATATTATTTTAAATGTTCTGGGATTTTGCTGACCAAACCCGTAGCTCCCTCTCAGATCACTACCCAATTTTGCTCAGGAGCTTCGACACCCTGGCCCGCCACTTGTTGGAAGATGTTCACACTGGCCCGCCACTAAGAAAGGTTTGACACCTTTGCTGTAGGGTAACAGAAGACTTACTATGCACCCCAAGATCAGTCCAAACATATGTGAATTCAAAGAACCTTGGTGCACCCTATGATACGCGCCCCAAATACTCAAAAGACATAAGCAACAACTACCACACGGATTGTCAATAAAACCAGGGGTATAGACTAACTGGAAAAATCAACTTCACCCCGTACACAGCTGAGTGCGTACCCGACTACGATTTCAACTTAACTTACCGGGAGGGCTGGAGGCAAGTCGAATTGGACAAGTGCAATATAAAATCGCTAAAATGGCCCTGACATGTCTAGCTTGGGTATGGGCGTCTCTAAGCATGGCTTGTTGCTATTTAATGACACACTGTGTCATATCAGGGTTGATCAGTGTCGCCCTCCTCCTCTTTCAAAGCTTGGGACTGGCACTGCCAAAGAACGAGTTCAAAGTGGCGGAATTTCTCCGAGCATTGCGCTACTTGACAATACTTAAAATATATATGCACACACACACACACATATATATATATACACATATAAATATATCTATATATAATATACATATTTATATGTGTGTATATATATGTGTGTGTGTATGTATATATATATATATATATATATATATATATTATAACATATATATTATATACATATATATTATATACGTATATAAATATATATATATACATATATATATATATATATATATATATATATATCAACTGCTGTATTCTACTCATATATTATTGTCGGCAGCCGTCCTTAGGCATTAGCGCGGCTCAAGGGTACTTAGACATTAGAAGGCGAATAAAGAGCGAGAGAGAGAGAGTCTAGGCTTGGAATCTGAAAATTACACTATTAGAAGCAAATCATGTAACAATTTGCTAACCGGTGTTTCTAGACTAATTTGACCCTCCTGAAACCGAAAATCGCGGTTAGCAAGCTGGATTTTTGGCGGTTCCATGAGAAAACAAGATGGCGGACAAAATGGCTGCCAATTGTTTATAATGCCTAAAAGTAAAGTATTCTATGTGATAGTAACACGGTTTTAGACTCTAAATTAAGACTATGGGGTTCAAGAAATGCATTTGAATCAAATACATATATGAAGCACTGCCAAAAAATCAAAATGGCGGACAAAATGGCGGCTAGAATCTTAAATGGCCGTAAATGAAGTTATGTATGCAATAGAAACATGATTTTAGAGTCTAAATCAACATTTTCGAGGTCAAGGAATGCGATGGGACCAAGGTTACATATGTAGCACTGCACAGGAAACCAAAATGGCGGACAAAATGGCGGCCAAATCTTAAAATGGCTATAGCTGAAGTCATATATGCAATGGAATCATGATTTCAGGGTTTAAGTCTGCATTTTCAAGGTCAAGGAGTATGATGGATGATGATGATGTCCATCCTCATTGCTGAGGGTCGGAGACCAGAGGCAACGACAGCAGCTTCCTCCATTCCACTCTGTCCTGCGCCCGTCTGGCACAGTCCACAGGTGTCAAATGGTGCCAAAGTCAAATATGTAGCACTGCACGAAAACCAAAATGGCGGACAAAATGGCGGCCAGTATCCTAAAATGGACACAAGTGAAGTCATGTATGCATTAGGAATTTGATATCAGTTTTTTACCCGGTCTTTGCAAGATGAATTCTGGGGTCTGTGCTGTGGAATTTATCTACAATGTTCCATTATTTGGCTAGATATGATCATTCAAATTATCACAATTGCCTCAGCAAGTCTTAAACCAAGGAGCGTTTGGCAAAAGATCACCGACGTAGTTACCATGTATCACAATATCATAACATATCAAGCTGACTATCCCATGGATCTGGCATGAGTGACATCAATATCGTGACGTGTAAAGGTACTTTCAGTTGGCTACCAGAGGGTCATTAATTATTGTCTTGGATATGCACTGGACCTAGACATTGCTTATAAAAAAAGGGCAACCATACAGAAATGGTGACTATGACCACAACTTCGTCACGGTATAGAGTCTTGAAATAGCGGTACTCAGTAATGTTGTCGGAAAATTGGCTGAATATTCTTGGCATGCCTGAAAGGAAAGCTGATCTAATTTCATTCCTGTCCATTCAGCTCTCAACAGCTACATTTGGAGATATAGATGTAGGCCTAGCTGTTGCTGGTGGTTCGGTGAAAAAAGAAAAGGTGTTGCCTACGACCGGTCAGATGTGTATGCCTTATATTTAACGATGTTTGGGTGATGACGGGAATATCAACAAAGCGGAAGTTCATCCAATTCAAGCAACTATGATATGAAGAAATATATTGGCTTGTCATGCCATAACTGGACTTGATGTGACATATTTAACAGGATTGAACTGAACTAATGCATGAATAACCTAATTGTAAAATTCTCACTTGCCTTTTACACTGGGAACATTCCTTTATAAGCTGAGTTAAGCTCATTACCAAACTGTAAGTTGGGAGAGGCCTATCTTCCATATATTGATGCTCATGCAGACACCATCCACATTAGGACGGAGTGCGGTGGACGACAGTAATCTTTACTAGTGTGGTCTGGGACTGGTCCTGCGCCACAGTCACATTATGGAGTTTATCTACTGCAGATCATGCAAAGTTAACAAGCGTATAGCATCGAGCCCTGCTGCTATCAAAGTGTGATCTTGCAACAATGCTTGAATTAACTCCACATATAATAGCAGTCAAGTCATGAAACATTGAAACAATAATATTGATAGGACAAGTCATGAAACATTTAAGCATTAATATTGCGCCAGCAATAGTTAAACTTCAATGCAATCATGAGCTACTAAAATATTTCCACTAGACAATCTTACCGCATTAAGCTCAATGATATGGATATAGAAGATAGAATCTGACTTTCTTGGAATTATTCCACCAAGAAAACACTAGTCCAATCTGAAATCATCTCTCTATCACATACATTCAATACATCATTTACAGCTGGTCAAAGCTTTTGTTCATCATTTTGGATTTTGGCTTTCTGGCAGCGTCACATAATATATTATGTGCCCTTAATTAAATCACAAACTTGGACAAATTTCATTTACATTCTGGAAGCATATTTACATCAGATGCAGAACTCCACTAATAGCCAATTCAAGGATATGGCTGCCATTTTGTCCACTACTTTGGTTTCATTGGAGCTGCTACATATGTTACATTGGTTCCATCGCATTCCTTGATCTCGAAAATGCTGACTTAGACCCGAAATCATGATTCCATTGTATACATGACTTCACCTATAGCCATTTTAATATTCTGGCCGCCATTATGGTTTTCGTGCTGTGCTACATATGTGACATTGGTTCCATCGCATTCCTTGACCTCGAAAATGTTGATTTAGACTCTGAAATCATGTTTCTATTGCAAGCATGACTTCACCTATAGCCATTTTAAGATTCTGGCCGCCATTTTGTCCGCCATTTTGGTTTTCGTGCAGCGCTGCATATGTGATCATGGTTCCATCGCATTCCTTGACCTCGAAAATGTTGATTTAGACTCTGAAATCATGTTTCTATTGCATACATAACTTCATTTATGTCCATTTAAGATTCTAGCCCCCATTTTGTCCGCCATTTTGATTTTTTGGCAGTGCTACATATATGTATTTGATTCCAATGCATTTCTTGAACCCTATAGTCTTAATTTAGAGTCTAAAACCGTGTTCCTATCACATACAATACTTTACTTTTAGGCATTATAAGCAATTGGCAGCCATTTTGTCCGCCATCTTGTTTTCCCATGGAACCGCCAAAAATCCAGCTTGCTAACCGCGATTTTCGGTTTCAGGAGGGTCAAATTAGTCTAGAAACACCGGTTAGCAAATTGTTACATGATTTGCTTCTAACGGTGATTTCTAGAGCCCTTTTGAAATTCCAAGCCTAGACTAATAGACTGCGTGCATTGCACATGGAGCGTGGTCGGCAACCAGATGGCAATGTTGTCTGTTCACAGTAACAATACGCTGGAACAATGCTGTCATGTTGACCTTACACGCGCATACATACACATGCAAACAGTACACGCTGGAACAATGAGCTGTCATATTTAAAACTTGCACACACATAGATCTAATACACAAAACATATAATAGTATCATATATAAATATATACACACACATTATATACATAATTTTATATATATATATATATATATATAATTATAATCATATATAAATATTTATTATATATATATATACACAGACAAAATTATACGTATACATACAAGAACACGTAAATACACATATGCATCCGAGCAAGTATATATAATCTATTATTATATATAGTTATATACATATACATAATGTGTATATAAACGCACGTATAATGTAAATCTTGGATGCAGCGTATTGTAAAGGATTACATTACTTTACATTACACCACAGCTTTAAGTCTATTCACCACAGAACGTATAGCCTTAATAGGTTGCAAATGTTGTGCAGTTGAAACCCGATAGGTGTGTCACGTGCAATTTAGTTTAACACCATGCTGCAGGCGACTCTAAAAGCCAACGTTAATTGCCACAGACCTATAACTGTTTAAGTTTCAAAGTTTTTACTTATAATTATATTCTTTCAAGTTCGTCTCGCGAGCAGTCATAAACAAAAGTTAATATTACTTTTTATTTTTTGCCGCCCCTCCCTCCCCTGACTGTGCCGCCCCTCCCCTACGCAGCCAAGGTTTGGTTCCTTGTGTTGTATACTATAGGATCTATACACTATGTTAACATAATTAATTGGGTTTTTAGAGATGAAGACACAGACTTAAATATTGATTATTCATAAAAAATACCGCCAATCTTTATATAATTATAATTATAAGATTTCATAATATGCTAGACTCGATTAGAATTGATTAGATTAAATAAGATCACATCATATAAATTTAGAATATATTAGATTGGATTAAGGGTGAGATGAACACACACACACGCACGCACACACACAAACACACACACATGACATGCAACAGAAAGCAGGGTAATGCCGAAAAACAACAAGCATACATCTATCTATTCTATTTACATCTCAAGTGAAGAACAATGATCTGGAAACACATCTAAGGACAAAAGGAGGAAACAACATCATCAACTGCAGTAACCATGACGACCAGCTTCCCTGCAATTCATCATTCTCATCCTCACCAAGTACCAACAAAACAATAATCATCATTACGCTCATCACATCTGTTCTACACCCACCCTCTCCAACGTGTATATACCCTAATTTTTCATCTCCCCAACCCCCCAACTTCCACCTATTCATACTCATCTGCCTATTAAGCCTCACTTCCACACACTTCTAATTCCTCTTCATTAGCCAGTTAATGCTCGCTATCATCCTCTCCCCATATTCTTCCTCATTTGTCCATCCTTATTTCATCTATCAATTCTTGCCCTCATCCCTCCCCTATCCTTGATCATTTTGTCCATTAATTATTCTTCCTCATTTCATCTATCAATCTATCAATTCTCGCTGTCAACCTCTCCCCATTCCTCCCCCATTTGCCTATTAACCCTTGCTCTCATCCTCATCAATATATGCCTCTGTGGGCTTAAAATGTTCAAAAAATTGGCCCAAATGATTAAATCACCATTGTCGCCATCATCATTATCATCATCTTCATAAAAACAGTGCTCTCCCTT
>OX243827.1:21082861-21268049 GCA_945859605.1 Lumbricus rubellus | reverse complement strand
CTCTCTCTCTCTCTCTCTCTCTCTCTCTCTCTCTCTCTCTCTCTCTCTCTCTCTCTCTCTCTCTCTCTCTCTCTCTCTCTCTCTCTCTAAGCCTTTAAATGGGGTAGGAACGATTTGAAACAAACTCATTTACATAAATACGACTCTTAATTTCAACGTTAGAAAGTAAGTTAGTATTGCAAAATATAGCATAAATCTAGCACTATCCGCCACGCGTATCTTTTTATGAAGAAATTAAGTTAAGAGTTTGAAAACGCGAAGTGAAGTGAAATTTAAGCAGCTTCCCTACCTCTTTAATGTTTTGCCTATAACTTGCTTAAAAATGAATGGCAAGTGCCAATTTTTTTATAGCTGAGGCATTCTTCATATCTCCACAGGTACTATATAAATTTAAAAGTTAACCACGCACCATGTTGCACAAAATTTTCATATTGACAAAAATATCAAGTGGTTGTCATGCAGTCGACGTAGATCGAAGCACTGAAATTGAGAGCTTGCATAAAATGCTCTTTTTTCGATATTATTGCAATTTTCACTATAATAATAACTGATAGTAAAAATATGAACCATTCTTTCAATAAAAAATGTAATGTTACTCAGGAAAGTCCGCTTTTTCCGCATTTTTGGACCCCTTTCACCTAAAGAGAGACATATCTTTGTAAATGGAGGTATAAACGATTTGTAACCTATATAAAACGTTATTTCTAACGCATAGGCTACTGGAATCTCATCTAATTATAAGTGAAAGTATGCAGAAATCCTTCCGTTAGCTACCGGTACACATTTTAATGTCTAAGACACGTTTTTATCGCATTCATAACTTTACCACAACAATAGGCCTACTTTAAATTGCATTTCGAGGGGAGGTAGCCTATATTCTAGCATAAGCCTATAATATCAGGCTTTATAGCTGGCCTACAATGTCTTCCACCCCGATAGCACGACCGTGTATCGTAATCGTGACCTCCAAACTTCTAAAGCGCCACTTGAAAGTCAAACGCGGGCACCTGCTTATTCACGAACGCTGCGTCGAGTCACAGAGAATAGATACTCACTTACTTACTAACGCTACATCTTAATAAATTTGTTTCCTGTAGCGCCTGAATAAATTTTAAAATAAACTTGCTTATTAGCCTATAGGCCTAATAATATGATATCTGAACACTGGAATGCGTGCAGCTGGTTGAATAGAGGCTCACTTACTTACTAACGCTACATAATAAATTATATGGATCTGCTTATGCGTGGAAGCACATTAGCCTAACCAATGATTAGACTAGCCTATATAACAGGTGCAATCATCGTCAAGGATCGTGACGTTATAATAGTCTGCGTCTAGTAGGCCTAACTTTGGCAAATACGTAGACCTAGGGTATACTGTTGCCTAGCGTCTAACGCAGTAACCTAATTTATAGCAAGGACGACATCTATGCGCGCTATTAAAAAACCTGCCTCAAATGGATAAAGCAGCAGTTTTCCCATAAAATATTATAAACTTTACAACAGGCGAAATAATTCAATTAAAGCGGTATTAAAACTAAAAATTATTGAAAATGAGCCACTAGGACGACTAGGTACTCTTTGTTATTAGCTTGACCATTTTGTGCAGAATTTGTAGCCCAGACTGTAGGCCTAGTGCTTGCGCTAATAGCTATAATTTCATGTCAATCACTTCATTATGGGTAATCATAAGTTATGAATTGTTTATATGGGATGGGTATTTTATATTAAATTGTCCCACTCCAAGACCTGTCATTGCATACGCTGGTAACGTAGTGACGAACAACCGCGTTAATAGTGTCCAGCGCCTCTAGTGGTAGCTTAATATAGGCATTGCGGTCTCTATGAAGAAAGTAAAGTAAGTAAGTAAGTATGTGCTTCATTTAACCGCCTGCAAACTCAATGCGGGAACATTATATGAGAACAGAACATAGCGTGTACATTCATACAAAAATCGAAATATGCAATTTTCTATAATCACAGTAGGCGTATACAACTAAAAAACATAACATACATTAATTTTATGGAACCATTTTGGAGAAAAAATATAGGCCTAAACAGTAGGCTAATAAAAAATATTGAATAGCATCCGTGTTATAAATAGCCTAAGCAGTGTTCGGCAGTAAGTCGTCGAATATTGTTTGCAACCTTTGCAACAATAAACAATTGCCTGTGAAAAGCAAAACATATTTTTTGCTTGCCGTAATGCTTATTTGTATGGCATTTTAAGTAACTGAAGGCTAATCTGGTTAGCTTTCGCGGTGTGCTACCCTACCGTTCCGCATTAACAAATCTTCAAGCATGACCGAAGTCTTAGGTGTCTCAACTGGTTAACCCGGGATAGGCCTAATGGTCCTATTTGTGGATTGACTGCAATGTCGTCATTATCGCAAATCGTAAACTCTAAAATTTTGCAGCACCTACAAAAGCGAAGTCACGGGAACCAATGTTGTTCATAAGGGCTGAATCCGAACAAAATCAACTGGGCAAGGCCCAAGGGTTCAAATTGAAAGAGTCAGAAAGGCAGTCAGCCGGTTAAGGTGGATTTTGTTTGGAGTTAAAACTGTGAGAGATGTGAAAGGGAAGAGGAATATGGGTAGGATTTATGAAAAAGCAGTGTTTTAGTTTTGATTGAAAGACCTGTGGTTAGATAACAACAGCTAAGATTTATGGTGAGTTTTTAGGATGGATCAGATAAGATGTGTAGGCCTAATTATAATACTGGTGGAAGCTTGTTCCAAAGACTGCGTTATATGTGTTGCTATGGAGCGAATTGCGCATTTTAGCGATGTGTTGAACTGTTGATGGAGCAGTATTGGGGTGGAAGAGGAAAAGACTGAACGAAGTGCTTGAACAGTGAACAACTGGTGGTGGTAGGAGGGCTGTGGTGAGGGACTGAAATGTGTTGTTGTCTAGTAATATGACCATAAATATATTATCTTTCTTCATATATTTTGAGGCGGTGAAGTATTTAGATGACAGAAGTCATGTCACTTATGCACTGCATGACAACCAGAAGCAAGGTCGACTTTTAGGCTACAGTTTATCAACTGAACAAATCTGAACAAATAATTTAATTATTTATGAGTCAGAATTCCAATGGCTTAGAGGTGCAGGGACAAATTTAAGTGAGTGTAAAGTAAAAGTCAAATTAAATGAAGATCTACCCTGTGAGACACCAGGGATGTCCGGGGAAATTTTCCTGGAGTGGGGAGTGCAGAGGAAATGCTGGGGCTGGGCTATCTCATGGGAAATGTCCATGGAAATCTCCTATACTCAACTATGTTGTTATGGGGGCTTGGGGGGGAACTCCCCCAACACAAGTTGGAAGCAGTCTGCTTCAATTCCCTCACATAGTAGGCTCTGCATTCAAGTAGCATATACTGTCAACCAAACCAGTGTCAATATCGGTAATGACCTACAGTCACCCTATGAGTTAACAGAATTTCATATTGTCCTCAACAGTTTGTCAAAATGTTCTTCTAGTCTCCTAATGACTGCTTCAAACAGTTCTCCTGCAGGATGACCATTCAAGAATGTACCATCTCTTACAGTTCCAGATCATGTGTAAACACATTATGTACAATCTTTTATATGCCAAATAATTTTTAGCATATGCACAGTAACAAGGCAAGCACTATTGAAAAACTATAAATACAGCATGGCAAATATACTAATTTACTTACATTAGGTTTGGTTGGATCTGGTTACGAACCTAAGCATTGAATGACTTCAACTAGTGTGATTTGATAATGTAACAAGAGCACTCACATCAAACACAGTGAAGTTATAGTCAAGCAGCTTCTCAGCATTCTCAGGGCAGTTAGCTGTTAACCTGCCTGTATTATATTAACTAAAAAGTGATAACATAGTCCAAATCTCTTTATAATCAATCTTTAATTCTCTAATCATTGGTAGCATAAGAACATGATAAACAGCAACAAAAGCTCAATCACGTAGGGTGTTTGAGACAAAACACATCAGAAATCTGACATAATAGTCATGGAAAGGCATTTCTCAACAAATCACAGCCTTCTGTATAACCAACAGCCTTTAAGATTCTTTCATGCATGAAGTGCTGAAGTTATCACAATACAACAACGAGAGATATTGAAAGTTTTGCAAATTACAAAACTGTGCAAAACGTGTGCATATACTCTAAGGCTTGTGTTTGCTATAGTTGACAGCTTCCTATCCACAGAGGAGAACTGATTTACATTGGGCACTATCCAATTGTAATAAAACTGGTTCACTTAATAAGTGGCATTTGTTGCACAAAGAATTAATTAGCCTATAAAATTTCACATGCATATTATGCAGACTAAGTTTAAATGACTTGACTGCAACTAGAAAACAGCATAGATTTTATTTATCTACAAATTTCAGTAACTGATATTAACTGTGTTGATACTGGTGAACGGGCATTAACTCCTCTGGACAAACTCCTTGAACGGGCATTAACTCCTCTGGACAAACTCCTTCGGATGAAACCCCAGGGTAGGACATAAACACTCAGGGTAGGACATATAGTGTATACTTTATACCAGACATTAAAACTGCATATAAAAACATAGATACAAGAAAAGTTTATTTCACTAGTCCAAAGTTTCTCATGATCTATAACAATATGGCTCAAATATTATATAAACGACTTGTGTGTATTTGTATATGTATAGCCTACTAAAGATGAAACTATATAAAGCTGAACGAATAGCGGCAAAGAAACTTAGACCTGTCATGACTTGAACATTTCAGGTGTCTTACTTTTACATAATTATGGTCATTCTGATAGACAATTTCCATTTGTTCATTACAAATACATTAATGTGAATACCTTTACAAGTCTCTAAATTTAGGCCTTAATGACATTAGCAAGTCTTCATTGTTGTCCTAGAGAACACTAGCAAGTACTAGCTCTGGTATACAGACTATTGGTCATAGGACTATTGAACATAGTATGATTGGTCATACGACTATCGTTCGGTTACATGGTCAATTCGGCATAATTTACAAGGATAAATTATTCAATTATAGCTATAATCATTATATACTTACTGAAGAGGTTAAAACACCAACTAACATTTACTATATCATTTATGTAACATGTAATGTAAAGTAAAATGTGTTGAACTCTATTAAATTTCCTAATATACATTAATTATATAATTGTCTAAAAATGCTGAATATTCTTAATTGACAGGGTACATACATCCTATGAAAACATTCATGAATATTAATTGAGAAGAGGGTTCAGGATAATATAAGCTACTGGCTTTTGCTGGCTCCTGTTGCATTGTACTGTACCTAGTTGTTCGTGTTTCTATAACCAGAGTTGAACGTGCAATAAAAATATAAAAAAATTAAAATCAATTATCTAAAGAATATTGCCTATTTTGTCAATGGTTTATTTGTTTAAAAAAATTAGTTTCATGTCATTTATTTGTGGCATATGACAGATAGACCTTATGACCAGTCGTCCTATGACCAATAGTCCTAGCTTTGTATGGGAATGATTGAATGACAAGTTTTAAGTTGAAACCTGATTGACGAATGGCAAAGACAGCTCTTTATTCATAGATTATTTGCTAGTTGACATAGGCACGAAAACTTGGCAATTAAGCTTTATAATCAGCTAAGTGCAGAAATAGGCTTTTGCACAGTGGGGTGGGGGCAATGTCCGGGGAGAATTATGTCCTATGCAAAATTGAGGATTTTGTCTGGTGTTTGTACATGGGTGCTTTGTACAGTGGTGTTTTGTCCATAGGATAGGCCTAATGTCCTGCATTCGTTGACACTAATGTTCTTACACGTAAATGATATGCCCCATACCATACAATACTTCAATTCATATAATTAGTGATTTTGCTGCTGTTAGCTTCATATCTATTCTAGCTCAACAGTGTCAACACAGCAAATGTCAAATTTAGTTTGGAAATCAGCTTAGGCCTAACAATTGCAGTTGGCACTATTCCAGATTATGATTGTGTTCCATCATACTTTTCTAGCTTTTGTCGACCTGTCTCCGACCTTCTCGAAATGAATAAATGAATGAATGAATTTGGATGTTGAAGTTGCTAGAAGTTGACAGTTTACTGGACCTTATTAGACTTCACAGGATTACCACCTTCCCAAGCAAGCCTAAGAGTCAATATATACCAATTCATACTGGTTTCACTGAAAAGTGGCAGACAACGCTAGATAATGAATTTGCTTATTGCACACAAAAGTCAAATAGTACAAACGTGAAACAACAAGTAAGCTTACAGTGCAACGGGAGCTAGAAAAAGCTAATAGCTTATGCTGCCATGACCCTACATCCTTGACTATTTTTCATGCATGCTTTCATTAATACTTAACTAGAACATAACTGATAACAGTCATAGTGATAAACACAGTAATAATAGTAATAATAATAATAACAATAGTAATAATATTACCAGCAAAATAATAATACAGCAGTATATCATCTTAAATCACATACACCTTCAAAGACGGTCTATAGAATCTAGGCCTATATGGTTCTAGTAAGGTTTGGTATAATAAAGTTTTTCAATGTGTAGTAATGCCAAACCTTTAGTAAAATGCCCACGACATTATCACCATATCCATATGTTTATGTTTGAGATTTTCAGTAATAGAACACCCAGAAATTTTGATTTCACCTAGACGAGAAAGATGCATATCGTCTACACATAATATTATATTGAAATCTGTGTCAGGAATCACCTTGCTGCTAAAAATCATATAATTAGTCTTATCTAAGTTCAAGGATAACAAGTTTGCAGAGAACCAGAGTTCATCATTCAGAGGTTCAGATAGCACGATGGGACTATCATGCCCAATGGCAAAAATATTCATGTCGTCAGTAAATATTAATTTTAAGGCTGTCACAGACTGTAAACTATTTATTGCATTTATTTCCACATGTCACTTTTTTGATTCTGTCGGGGACTTGGGTGTTACGCTGGATGAAGAATTTAGTTTCTCAAAACATGTCAATCAGCTGACTCGAGGCTGTTACTACCAAATTCGTCAGCTACGGGTGATCTCTCGCTCCCTATCAGAGGATTCTGCTGCTACCCTTGTTCATGCTTTTGTCACAAGCCGCCTGGACTACTGTTGCTCTATTCTGGTTGGTTTGCCTCTGCTTTTGATATCCCGACTTTACCGTGTTCTCCGGTCTGCAGCCCGGCTAATTGGTCGAATCCCTAAATATGCTTCTGTTTCATCTTACATGCGTGATACTCTACACTGGCTCCCTATCTCACAGCGCATCGAATACAGAATTGCTTCACTGGTTTGGCGTTGTCTCCTTGGCTGTGCCCCGACTTATCTCTGTGAACTCTACTGTCCAATATCTGTTGTCTTGGCTCACAGAGCCCTTCGCTCTGCCTCTAGCGGTAAGCTTTTGGTCCCACATGTTGAAACATCAACCTGTCAGCGTCGTGCTTTCTCAGTTGTAGGTCCATCTGTCTGGAATAGTCTCCCATTGCAGATACGCCTGCTACCTAGGGTTGACTCGTCTGTGTTCTACAAGCTCCTTAAAACCTTTTTTCACCGTGGTTGGACTGGGAGCGCTTCTGAGTGGATTTCTTGAAGGGGCGCTATATAAATTCTTGAAATGAATGAATGAATGATTGTATTATGTAGGCAACAATGGCCCCAATATTGAACCTTGGGAAACTCCACATATCACCAAAAGAGAAGCTGAGGAGTGGTTAACATAAAGATACTGCAGCGTATTTGATAAGTAGCTACAGAACCATTTCAGAGGTGAGCCTCTTACTCAAATCAAATCAATTTATTGATCCAAGTATTTCAAAGTGTGAAACAATAATAATCAAGATAATCAATTAATCAGAGACAGTACAACACATATCACAAAAAGAGAAGCTGAGGAGGAGTGGTTAAGTCCAGTGCTTAATAGATCTATTAAAAATTTTATTGCAATGATTTCATTGGGGTCAGTTGGGAGGACAACAACAGAATTCTTAGTGGATGGAGGCAAATAATTTCCAAATGTTTGCTTAGGTTGTGAAGTTTAGGTGATAATGATTGTGCAAGACCATTAAAATAAAGTGCTGTTAGCAGTAAGTCACAACAGCCGAATCATCTATAATTCAATTCAATTTATTTATTGTAACAATCAACCATAAACAATAGTCATAGTACAAGATGTTTCACATAATCGGATGGCAGCAAGGAAGGCCCTAAGGGATGAGTATCCCGCTAACAGGGATACAAGTACATGGGCAATTTTAATTGATGGCTAAACGGTTGACATCGTGAATTGAACAGTAGGCTGAAAAAAACAGAATGAAATGACAATTAATGTAATAGTCTTAACTTAAAAAACACACGCTAAAACAGTGCTCACAAGGTTAAACATCTTTGCAGTCATTAATCAAATAGTCAGTAGCAGTGTCTTAGCCCTTAGTAAACTTGATGCCTGCTGAATGATTAGGAATCTAGTTCCATACATAATGCTTCGTCAAAGTTATGTTTGATTATTTTCATAAAAAGACATATGCCAAATTGGTTTTTATTTTCATTGCATAACTGCTTTACACATGTGCATTCAGTTTTAATTAATAAGTCTTTAAAAGTAAAAATAGTTTCATGACTTACAATTCTAGTCATTTCAATCTTATCTAAGTTAGGGGGTGATTCAGGCTGTTCAGGAAACCAGCTGATGATCGGTAAGATTCAGACACATAATAGCCAGAGTTGGTATTAAAATATATTATCTATTTGTACTTGAAGTGGGAGTGATTCTGGAAGGATGCAGGATCAATGGCAAGAAATGACCAGCCATCATGGATTCAAGAAAATTGTTGGTGGAAGAATGACAGGCTGATGCTAACAAGTCAATGACTCAATGTTAAAGTCACCTGTTATGAAGATTGGTCTTAAAATTTATTATTACCGGTTTTTATTATTTATTATTGCATACTGTTATATTTTATAGATCATTTTTAGGTAATGATATCATAGACGGGGGGGGGGGTAATGTCCTACTCCGGGGGGAATATGTCCAGGGGGCTAATGTCCGGAGGGATAATGTTCTACACCCGTTGAGCTTATTTCTATAAGCTTTTTGCTTTTGAAAAGATCCAAAAAATTCCAGTTTTCCTGTGCACTTTTTTGTACATAATTATGATTCTTTTTAGCAATCGATTTCTTTAGACATGGTAGATCAGTTGATTTAGGGCCTCTGCTTAACCAATGAGGTATAAGATGGAAAATTAATTTCATAAATGCATGAATTGTTTTAGAAAAGCATAGAAAGACACATTTGTATCTGAGCTGGAGGATGCATCTGTCCATGTATAATATATGTCTTGTCTGAATTTTTTATATATCGATGGAAATTATAAACTTGCAGTACATGTGTTGTTAATTGGCTGACTTAACTGAGTGACTGCTTGGTGCCTGGCTGGTTGGCTGAATGAGTGAGTTATTGAGTGAGTTATTGAGTGAGTGAGAGACCGGATCAGTTACAGACACACAGACAGTACAAACAAAACATTGGCAGACTGCATGGGAAAGGTGAAAAATCTTGTGGACGACCTTGCTTCAATTGACGACTGACATCATAATTTCGTACAATGGTGTCTGTGATGGCATATTCATACACAAGCAAGTGGTTTGTGTGCCTTAATCTCTGATTTATGTCTTTTCCTTTTCTGCTTTCTGCCTTGTGAGTTTACAAATACATTGAATTTGGGAATATAATTCTGATATTTCATTGAAAACTTAGGCCTACTTGACCCACTGTGCAGCAATTTTTCTTTGGTCAATAGACAGACAAGCAAGCAGAGGCGTGTCATGACAAAGAAAGGCTTATATATACATTAGGCATGTAATTATCCTAGGCTAAGCTGTGGGTATCAGAAACGTAAGCATTCAGCTGGGTACTCAACCATAAACGGCAGAGGTGTGACTGGAGGTAGGCTCTTCGGCTGGGGCAGCGGAGATGGGTGTGTTTCCCCTTGCCTGGTTCGTACAGCCTACAGACAAGATTGGCTACCAAGGTTCTTTGATTGCCTACAAACCAAGATCAATCCACACAAAGAACCTTACCTACAGACCACTAGTATTGACTACAGGCTCAGCATTAATATGGGAGACTGTAGCAAGCTGCAGTTGGGCTAACCTGCTGCTGCCTAAGTCAGCCAGCGCTCAAGTTAGTGGAGGGAATTTTGGCTGTCACCTGCTGCTGTTCTCCGACCTCGTTCCGGACTGTAGTATCACACTGTAGTATATTACTGTAATATCAGTATGAGAATTGTGGAAAAATAACTAGGGGGGGGGGTTGGACCATTATTCACTTGGAATTGGAAGTGGGGGTGGTAAAAAACATACTTTAACATGGGGCTCTAAGAAAGACTGAGGGGTTGAACCCCCCCCCAACCCACCCGGAAATTCTCACCCCGTGTAATATACTATATAAACTATGGTAGTATCAGTGGTCAAATTTCAGCCAAACCCCGCTGCCAAGACCGTAGCCAGAAATTTATGGATTGAACTGGGCTTGTCAGACATGCCACCGAATCGACTATGGGGTGTGGAGCTTGTTACTGCCGTTACAAAGACATCAATGTCACCCTCCTCCTTTATACCTTTTATCTAGTATTAGGACTGCACTGTCTGAGTACAAACAGTGGCAGACTTTAGAGCGTTTGTAGGAGCACCATCAGCTCTTTCAGCTGGTTTTGGACAACCAATAAATTGTACATTGTAGCACAATCAGTACTATACCATTCCAGAGTCTCAATATGCAAATGGACAATGGTATCACATTGCAGTAACATAGCATAATACTGGTAATAAGCCCATAAAGTGGTTAAGAAGATGTTCATTGTTCAGTCTGTGTTACCGGTACAACCAATGGAAGTTAGTTAGGCTTTAGGCCTAATGCTTAATAGTTTAGCTCTCATAGCTCACGCTTACACTGAAATTTTGCACATAAGAATTTCTGCCATAATATTCCTTTCGATTTCTTAAATAATATTATATACCTATGTATGTATGTTGGGTGCTAAATTCAAAATCCGCTCCATTTGTACTGTCACATTCCCAGTGATAATCTTGTAGGCTTTAATAAGGTATCCTCTGCTCTCCCATCATCTCTTCAATGTTTCCAGTTCACACCTCATGCCAGAAAAATACTAAGCAGTTCACTATTACAATATTTGGGCCTCAATTGTGGAACTCTATTGTAGGAGCCAAAGACAATATAGTTCCACAGTTGAGGCCCAACTATTCCTAAACTCTCTTAACTACTTTAAGTTGGCCTAAAAATATTTATACAGAGCCTGCTTCTGTATGTAAGCTTAAGCTTTCACTATGACTTGTATAAGCCACGATTCTTGTTTCTCCTTTTCTTCATCGTCTATTTTTACTATATAGTGAGGATAACTAGGCAAGTCTTTGAGCTTCTTCTCCTCAATAGCCGATCCACATTATCCTATGCTGTTACATCATTCTCAAGCTCACTTGAATTTGGCTGGCTAAGTTTATTTGATATAAACACTATATGATTTGAAGCTGATTTGAATGTTCCCAAATCTTCCAGCATTAACAGCTGAAATAATTATTCAGTACTTCATTAGCTTCCACATTATCATGATGAATTGATTATCATGATCTAATCTATTCTGAAATGTCACATATGGCTTCGAAATTATATACCCTTAGTTTTTAAAAACATGTTTTACTAAATGCACTATTTCACTTTTACATTATTTCATTTTTAAAGTGGGTGTAGCTAAGGCCTTGCCCACTGCTGCAAGTGCCCACTACATAATGCCTGTGGTCTTACTCAACATTGTTCAAGGTTTAAGTAGCCTACTGTCAACAAAGCGAATTGAAACTCTGCCACTGGTTATTCTCTGCCAGTGCCAGTCTCAAACCTGGATAAAGGAGGAGGGCGACACTAAGCATCTTTGACATAGCAAGGTCATTAAACATGTAACAAGAAAGCACATTGCACTATGTCTTACTCCATCAGCTGCATGAGGTAACACCAGTTGATGTGTCACGAGTGTTTACTTGCAGTAGCACTCATACACAAAACCACTTGTTATGTATGTCATGCATACATGCCAACAGTCAAAATTATATATGTATTGCAGGCATCCAAACATGCAAATGCATTTATAAATATATTGATATGTGCACTGCACACGTACATAATACATGCTACATTCAGATATACACAGAAGCATATATTAATAGAAGTATACATACAAACTCTGCTACATTATACTATAGCATTCCTTCTAATCTCTAAGTTTATTCACATTCTGGTCAAAAACTGGTCTAATTAGTAATTATGTAAATGTATTCATCCAAATTTACTACATAGACATACACAGAAGCATATATTAATAGAAAAATACTAACTCGGATTTCAACTCAATGGATTATTGTGTGTGAAGAGCTATGCTGGAGAAATAGTCTACCGCTATATGCAACCGAAAAAAAAGGGCGATACAAGAATTGATGGTCGCATTGCAGTTGAATTGAGAAGATTTACCTCCGAAACACATCAACAAGGCCATCAAGACCTTTATAAAGGCTCCCACAACAAGTGTCGGCACTGGTGGTGGACACAGGCGAACACAGGTTGTGAAGTTGATTTGATAACATTATAATCTTAATATCAATAACAACTGGCAATAATGTTTGAAAATCATAATATTAATAATAAAGCTAAATCCAATATGTAATGAGACTAAATCCAATATGTAATGAGACTAAATATTATTGTAACGTAAGCACAGAATAGGTAACGTATGACATGTGGGTCCACCAACGGAAAGATACTTGCAATAAAAATCGAAAAAATGGAAAAACCAATTGACACCGAACTTGAGTTGGTCTCATCCCAATTAGGATGGAGTGCCGAGGCAGACCATGCGACCTCCTTATGGATGGTCCCCTCCATCCAAGTACACTGAAAATCTTTATAACAAGCTTCACTATACAATATAATTATAATACAATTTGCAATTGATAATTCCCTCACAAAGTTCAGAAGTGCTCAGTGAAGCCAGGCAATCATTAGGAGCTATAAAGGTAGACTGGAATATTTAAGTGTTCAGTTTAGATCAAATGACAGGTCTACGTGCTAAAAGAGTTGCACACATGAGTAGGTAGATGGAGAACCCAACAACTGTGAATGAACACCAGTCAACGGAAAGATGCGTGTGTGTGTGTGTGTGTGTGCGTGCGTGTGCTAAGAACAACATTATTTCCAGCAGATAAAGACTGAAAAGAGGAACAAACTTTAACAGGAAGTGACAATGAAATACTAGCAGGATGGCAGATGATTGGCACAAAAGGCTTGAAGCAGATATGCACACCAACAGGTAAACCAAAGAGTAAATGCTATATGGTTTTGGTACGAGAGTCGAGTCTTGCAGCCTAGTGTACTCCACTACTGAATTTTGAATCAATTTCACTATGCTTCCCAGTGAAGTATGCACAGCACTAAGCTACCTAAATAATAGCAACGCAACCAGTCTGCCATATAAGTGCTAACTAAAGAAACAGAAAATATAGAACTGCACTACAGATTGTAGAGTATGTTGCAAGACCATTTGATGCTACGCCGGCAGCCATCCTGTGCCCTCTCACAGGGATATGAACCTCCACTGGGGGAGGTCCGAGGTCGGCTAAAAAAACATGTGTGTCTCAATAATACTGACTACCAAGTGTATTGGAAATTTAATAAGTTTTCCATCTCTAAAGTATTTACAACCTGATCCAGTAAAGAAAAACAGTGTGAAAACACACGAATGGCACGGAGGGGTGCTAGAACAAAATGTCCCCGGACAAAATATCCCTGGACAAAAAGTCCCGGATAAAATGTCCCCGGACAAAAAGTCCCCGGATAAAATGTCCCCGGATAAAATGTCCCGGCACAAAAAGTCCCAGGACAAAAAGTCCCCGGATAAAATGTCCCCGGACAAAAAGTCCCTGGACAAATAGTCCCTTTAAAGAACATAAGATCGCACGTTCTTTTACGAGTCCCTCTGTATTTTGGCAGCAGTTATTTGCGCAAAAATTTATTGTCAGTATTATTAGATCTACAAACCTTCTATTAGGGGACATTTTGTCCGGGGACTTTTTGTCCAGGGACATTTTGTCCGGGACATTTTGTCCGGGACATTTTGTCCGGGGACATTTTGTCCGTCCACGCACGGAGGAATTATGCAAGTTTACAATTTCTCGTGTACCTCTTATCTTTCACGCGTAATCGCCATGCCACCATTGGAAGCCATGTCCACAATACTGTAGAAATTGTAGAAAAGAAAACTAGAGAAATAAGAAACCTGTCTGACCGACTGACTGAAATGCAGTTCAGATATGAAGAAGAACCTAATGACTCCAAGTGAATTCAATTTCTCTAATTGTACAGATGCATTCCTTTGTTTGATACCAACAATCATCGCCTTCTAGGTCTGCGATGGAAAGTTAATCCATAGCAAATGATTTGTAATCGAGTAAAGCAGGCAATCAATGCATTAAATTATTGTTCAGCAACCCTGCATTTACGAAGCATAACATTTATAAAGTACCGTTCAAGACCCTAAAAACACAGTGCAATAAATGCAGTCCTCTTTCAATATGAATTCAAAAGTTTTGCAGTACATGCTGTGCTTTCAAAAAAACTTTCCACTAAGCACTGTTTTCAGAAACTTTGCAATAGATACAGACTGTGGTTTGAGAAGTTTTGAAAATCTGTAGGAAATGCGCTATGCTTCAGAAACTTTAATATAGACTACTGTACATAATTGATTGGCAACGAATTTCAACTTAGACTGAAGTGCAATGTCTTCAAGGCAGACTTCACAACCACAGTTAACAACAAAGCTCTTAAAACTTCCATAAATCAGACTAGGCTACCTCAAAAGAATACACATTTACAGACTTTTCATTGACAACACAACATTTAAAAAATCTATTGGGGGATTTTCCACTCCCATTGCAGTCACTATTCAACCCACAACACCTCTGCACCACACACCGATTAGAACCCGATTCACAAAGCAGATTATGCCAGAGATCTTAAAAAACCAATTTATATATCGCCTCTAGCCGATCAAACTACACAGAGGTGCTCGTGGTAGTACGGACGTTAGACGCACTGCCGCAATCATTTCCATCTGTTCAGACCGATGCTGTTGGCAGCAGAAAAAGAAGTAAAGGAATGATGAGTTTTTCACGACAAGATAGGTTCCATGTGAGATTGATGTTTTTTGATTCGACGGAAATGGTCGGTTACCACTGGACAGAATTCCGTTTTCCACGCGTCCTGGAAGTAGTCTCTCATCTCCTCGTCGAGTTCACCAACTTCAGCAACAACATCGTCATCTACCAAATGATAATATAATATTGCTATTATTATTATTATTATAATATTATTATTATTATTCAATAAATTCTGGTTGGACAAAAGAAACATAGAAGGCCACGGCACATAAGCAATGGAAGCTGAGATGACAAGTTTCTTTAGAGTATCATCATCATCATCATCATCATCATCATCATCATCATCATCATCATCATCATCATCATCATCATCATCATCATCATCATCATCATCATCATCATCATCATCATCTGTATTGCAGGCTACCAAGCAGTTAGGCACAGTTCAAATTTAATACTCAACAGGAGCAAAAGATTGAATTCCATTGCCATTAATCTTCTGTCCTACAGTACTCCTACTGCCAATTCTATGGACATCTCACAAAATTGAATGGAATTCAAAATAAACATTGTACACCAGCCAAACTTTAGTAGTAGATAAAAACTATACCCAGGTAATCGACAAGAATGTCGACAAGCTCCTGTGCTTCTTCCTTGCCGAAACAGGACGCTGTACTTGGGATCTTAGCAGTGAACTTCACAACGTCTGACAAACCATACCAGCCACCTGCCAGTCCGTACGGACAAACTCTTGCAGTACTCCAATCAACCTGCAGAAAAATGCAGAGAACGTGTTGTACAACATGTCATAAAATTAACGTTCACCACTAGATATAGAAGAGATGACAAAGAGGAGGTCACTTAAGCTAGCAAAAGAAGCAGATTTCAACATCCATATGTGTGAAGTGTCAACGACTTTATTTTCTCAGTCTCAGAATATCAACATGGGGCAGTCTACCTTGCCGTCTCATCTTCCCACCGACAGTACACTTATCATAGTGTTCAATGGAAATGTAAAAAAAACATAAGCAGTGGTCTCTGTAAATGGAAAAAACCAGCTAGACAATGCAACCTTGTTGAATAACGATTGGTATCCTATTCAAGAGTTTAGAACTTCAGGAGTCGAGGTCTTGTTGCGCCTATCAGAAATGAATTATGACTTTGAAAACGATAATCTTTGTATCTTTGATGTCATTCCAGTCTAAACTCAACACAAATCTTTTTCCACCTTTATTATCCACCAGAACCTGGTTTCCAATTTAACTGACTTTGATCCGAGTTTTCCAAACAGATAACGAGAGGTTGACTGCAGTTCTGATTTTAATTTGATTGATGCTTCAAGCAACGTGCTACATAAGATTCATTCATTCATCATTAAATGAATCTGTATAGCATCTTTTCAAGGAACTACTCAGAGGTGCTCTCAAACTCAGCAAGGCAAAATAAATCTGTCTTAAGATGAGAGAGGAATGCCTGAGAAGTTCTAGGAAGGGAGTGGAGAGTCAAGGGGAGGCCATTCCAGGTAGAAGGTCCTACCGCCAAGACGGTCGACTTTGCATAGTGGGACTGAGAGCAGACTTTGGTCAGCCAAACAAATGGAGCGAAAGTGGCGAGTATTAACAAGAGTAGGGCTACAGAGCTTGCAAAGGTAGACAGGAGCAAGGCCTAGGAGGCTGGGCCGGACTAGAGTAGTGCTCCTATACTCGATTGCACATCTTATACAGAAGCAAAATAAAGCAGACTTCAGAGGGAGATGCAGATCTTACTTTGTGATGCTGCCTTCGCGACTGAGGAGTGACCTTTTGTCTTCGTCTGCCATCAGATTAATGAGAATGCTACATTCGGCAAACACCAACTCACGATCACCGGAATCCAACATGGCCACCAGCACTTCATCGACTTCAACAGGAAAAACAACAAAGACACATTATCTGAAGAGCTTGTTACAATAGGTTTAATTACATGACAGATTCGCTGGTGAGCCTAGCAATCACCAAGCTCTTCACATCTTCTCCTGTGCTGGAACTTTACTCTTGGAACAGTCTTCCACTGCACACAAAGCCACACATGTTACGTTTCTGCTCAATGCAAACTGTATTTAAGACGCGACTTAATAAACATAGGTTTTTGCAACTTTTTGCTGCATTATGTTTTTGAATCGTCAAAAAACAGAGGGCGGTCTGAATAAATAATATAACTTTTGCTCTGTTTCGAAATATTTTGATTAAATCTGGTCATCATGTATAACCATAGTTTCCATTTAAGCCTGTAAACTTTGATTTAAAAATTCGTACTTATGGCCAAGATATTGGCAAAAAATCGTAGGGGACTGTCTTTTTTATGGCCCACCTGTATGTATCATCGACAAAGGATGATATATTCTGATGATGTACTGGGGAACTGAGGTGTTGACCACGTACGAGGATTAGTGTGGTTCACAGATACATGGTAAAAAATAAAGTTCAAGCCAGAAACCAAGACTACCTCTCAGTTTGTTAGACCTATCAATAGTATCATTGAGACAAAATTTCAGCTTCCTATTCCAGCTAGAAGGCGGTGCTAAGCGACTGTGTTACTTTGCATGGGCCAGTGTATAGACGTTAATTGTACAAAAATAATGTGTCGAGCATACATTCCTATACAATCGTAGTTTCTTTCAATATAAATCAAATATTGCTGTAATATGACAATATGTGTGGTACTTAAGCAATTGGCCAGTATTAAATCTAAAATTTGAGTTGGTTTGAAAAATTAGAAATGTTAAAAATTGTCAAAAAACATCGTTAAGTCCATGAATGTCGATAGTTCTCGTTTTCTTACTTCAACATCCGATAAAGTCTTTATAATGCAGAAGTCTAAGCACTGTAAGCAGGCACTGTGTCAACAGCAGATTTCTTTAATGAGTGAGTGGGGACAGCTTTCCTACTTCCCCCTCGACCACTTGGCTTTTCAACAACATCAGTGATAAGCCTTGAATTGAATTCCTCAAACAACTTTTCACATCTCTAAGACATGCTGTTCAACACTCTGTTGTTGAATTAAGTCTCTGCCCTTTTTGTAATCCTCATTCTCGATCTATTTTTCTGGTGGAAGTGTAAAAAGAAATCACCAATCTTCAGGCGTGATGGTAGCGTCCTCATTTGCTGAGATGCAAAATCACCCATGCAATCTCCTTTTTCAGCGCCATATCACTAAGCCTCACCATCCTTTCACCAAGCTTCACAAGTATTCTGTGGAATATTTACCTTGTCTGCTATGGGCAAATAGCCACATAACAGACCTATAATCCATGGGCGGAGTTTATCAGGGGCTAGGGGGAGCTAAGCCCCCCCAAGAAGGCCCAGATTTAGCTTTCTTACCATGAAAATGATATATTTTTTCGGGCTTAGCCCCCCTAAGAAGGCATTAGCCCCTCCAAGAACGGAAACCAAACTCCGCCCATGCTTTAACCTCATCTGAAAGGTACTACTGGTGGTTTTCTAGGACCTTCATGGAAGCAAAGCTGATCTCCTGCATGGGCAACTGACTCGTATTTTCTATATATGTCCATATTGAAAGATCTTGTCCTGCAGCTACAGCAGCAAGTCTTTTAGCCATGCCCTTGTGTGACGAAGGCCACCAAATTACATAGCCTAAGTTGATGAATTCGAGTTTTTTCTTCTTAATTAGATTGATTACATCATGTTGACTTTGTTGAGCACTAAAAGGTATATTTTGATGTCATACAGTAACCTGGCCATCCAATGTGCATTTTTATTATTGGACTCCAGTTTCTTATTGAAGACTGACTTCCAATGTCAAGCATTGATATCTGAATGAGTTCTTGTTAATTTATCTAAAACTGACTTTATTTCAGCAAAGTACTTGAGAAAACTGTATACTCTTACATGGAGGGCTTCAGTACCGGATGTGACTTCCAGTCCTAAGATGTTATCAAGTGTCACACCTTACCAAGCAGCATTAAATCTTTTAAACATTGGAATATATTGTGAATTCGATAAATCACAGGAACTTGCAGAAGGCTTATGGTCAAAATCAATTCCATCACATGAAGGTCAGCCACAGGAACTCTTGACCTATCTTGATTTCATGCAAAAGGAACTAAGAGCGCTTTTAGTCAAACAAAGAGAACAGAAATGGCATGCACTAAGGGTAGGGCTAACTCAGCTGCATTGGCTTCCTGATATGTTCCGGTTAAAATTCAAATTGGTCGGTTTGAACAAATCCCTAAGCAAAAGTACACCTACCGAACTGCAGTCACTACAAACTCCATACATTCCTCCTTGTTGCCTCTGATCATCAAGTATGGATATTTTAGATGAGCCCCAGTTATGGGCCCATGTATATTCCATGCCTTTGAACCCAGAGAATGGAATCGGCTTCTATTCTTGCTTTGTAGTTCTCAAATTCCTATCCAAAAGTGGCTCAAAACTCACTAAATATTTGTTCCTCGCTTTCAAGCACATAGATATCTAACTTCCTCTTTTGAAGACTTAGAATCAAATTTCAATGTGCTATTGCATGCTTTAAAAATGTATGTCGTCCTTACCTTAGACCTTCCAGTGCAGAGTTGCAATCGAGCAACGCATTGTCTACGATTCTCTGTCCACCGCCATCTCAACAGCGTCGTTCCACATCATCTCCAGACATGGAAAATCCTCTCGAAGAGTCTCCATCCAGCTTTTCCAAGGTCTCCCTCTTCTGTGTCTCTCCCTACATGACCCATGTTGTTTGTTTTTCTCTTCTGTCCTGATCCATTCTTATCACGTGTCCCATCCACTTTAGTAGCCACTTCCTGATGTTCCTCTCCAGGTTCTTCTGTCCTGTCTTTTCTCTAATGCTTTCATTCGTTAGCCAGTTACCTGTAATAATATTTACATCATAATATAATAATAACAACAATGATAATAATAATATGCTATCGGGGTAGATATTGCATTTGGATGTTTGCAGTTGCCTCCAGGGACAAACTAAACAGAAGCCATGTATAAGAATCCATCCATTCGCATAATGCATTGTGGGGCATGATGGTGGATGGGTATGTTCGGTGCCGGAAGATTGTGGGTTTCGAATCCATCTCAAGCCACCGCACAAGGGCCCTGAGCAAGTCATTCACTCACAATTGGCCATGTGCTTCAGTGTGAAACTCCGATTCAGTGTCCGTGCTGTAGTCAGAAGCACCTCTGAGAAGATTCGTTAAGGGGCGCTATAACAATTGCTCATACATACATAAAGTCAGCAAAGCGGCCAACAGGATAACAAAGGTAACTTTCACAGATGAGAACAGACTTTATTTTAATAAAACCTGTCAAATTCCATGTTAAATCAGCAACAATTTAAAACATTATGAAACTCAGCATATTTTAATGAAGTCCTGCACTATTAACAACCGGGTACGATAATAAATTATTCACAGCCTTGAATGTGAGTGCTAATGATCGAGACATAATGTTCTGACTTCGGTCCATATCCAATAAGTCTTAGGAGAGTTTTTATTCTTCAGGCAAACGTGTAGCATAGCATTCTAAATTACTTGCCCACAGTAGCACTATCATTTTTCATCAATTCAACTTCTACTGTGGGAAGATTCTTTTATCCGGATTCTGCTTATGATATATATAGAAGTCTTTATATGGTAGATGTTAACGTCGGCTAGGTAGCCGACATGCAGCAAGTAAACGCTATGGCTGTCACATTTCGGAGCAGAATAAAGCGCTCCGACATACTACGATCGATAGCGCAATGTTTACGCAAAAGTAAGTGATCAAAAGACCATGAAAACGTACATTTTCTGAAATATTAATAAACTTAAAATTAAGCTAAAGAACATGTCATGTGCAACTAAATTGATTGATCTTAAACACCAACCCTCTGTTTACCAATTCAAACACACATGTTTCAGCAAGGAACAGAGAACTTAAGGGCATAAAATCAAGACGCATTCTGGTTTGGCTCTACCTACAACCAAAATGGCCTATAATGGTAGGTTATTATGTTTAAATAGTAGAAAAAGTCGCAGAACTCTGAGTCAGTAAAAGTAACTACTAAGAAATATCCTGTTGCTGGTAGCCGAAATAATATTACAAAATGTTTATGCGCTATTTTTAGTCCTGACCATCGCTATACTCAGGAAATATATATATATATATATATATATATATCGCATGATAAACTATAGGGCCTAATTGTCGGACTACTACAATTAAGTCCTATAGTTTATTGGTTCCACGACAACTGGTCTACCGACAACTCGTCTACCCACAACTCGTCTCCAGACAATTGGTCTAACAACAACTGGTCTACAGACGAATAGTATTGATGAAATAGAAGCTGGATTTACAAAAATGGGTTTTTAGCTTAAATGGAAGCTGGATTGATGATTTTCATTCATGTATTCCAACATGCACCCATTTCTACTTCAAATCTAAAAATACTTTCAGCCAGCTTCTATTTCTCGCCTGTTATTTTAGTCAATCCAGCTTCTATTTCAGATATAAAAATACCCTCATCCAGCTTCCATTACTTAAGCGGTTTTATTATCAATCCAGCTTCTATTTGAGATCTAGAAATACCTTCATCCAGCTATTATTTATTATGCGTTATTTTCGTCAATCCAGCTTCTATTTCACCTGTAAAAGAACCATCATCCAGATTCCATTTCTCTTGCGTTTTTTCATCAATCCAACCTCCACTTAACCTAAAAAAAACTGTCATCCAGCTTCAATTTCTTAAGCGATTTATCAGTTGCCAGTAGACCAGTTGTCGTTAGACGAATTGTCCGGAGACCACTTGTCGTTAGACGAGTTGTCGGTAGACGAGTTGTCGTGACACCCTGTACTGTAGATAGCTACTATATACTTACTTACTTTACACGACAGCTTATTTTAGCTATTTACCAAGTGTAATCGGACACTTTTAATGTGTTCTTTAGCTTATTTAAGCTTATTAATATTTCAAAAATATACGTTTTCATACTCTTCTGATCAAAGACTGACTTACCTATACTTACTTTCGCGGAAACATTGGGCTATCGATCGTCGTACATCAGAGCACTCTATTCTGCCCCAATCTGTGACGGCCATAGTTTTTACTTGCTGCATTTCGGTTCCACGACAACTGATTCACAGACAACTGGTTCACGGACAACTGGTTCACGACAACTGGTTCACGACAGTTGGTTCACCGACAGCTGGTTCCCCGGCAACTGGTTCACGACCAAATGTTCACTGCGAATTTTGTTTAGTCCCTGGTTATTGTCGCTAAAAGAGAAGTTGGATTGATGAAAATAACTCGTGATAAATCGAACACAGACTGTTGATAGCCTCGCTGCAAAAGAGACCGAGGAAAAGAACGTTTCCTGAATGAAGTTGCACTGATGTAAATAATGCTTGTAAAAATTGAAGCCGGATGCACGAAACAATCGCGTTGATGACTAGAAGTTGGATTGATGAAAATACTTCAATTTTAAATAGAAGTCGGATTTAGACTGACTAAAATCGCCTTATTAAAATTGGAGCGATTGTAGTAAAGGAAGCCGGAATCAGTATTTTTTTACCTGAAATAGAAGCTGGATCGATGAACATCTTTTTATTTAATTGGACCTGGATGAATGAGAATGTTCTTGCTTAACTGGAAGCTGGATGGATGAAAATTTCTTGCTTAAATTGGAGCTGGATGTTCTTCCTTAACTGGGAGCTGTGAAAATCTTCTTGCTTAAATTGGAGCTGGATGGATCAAAATGTTCTTCCTTAACTGGGAGCTGGATGGATGAAAATCTTCTTGCTTAACTGGGAGCTGGATGGATGAAAATGTTCTTGCTTAAATAGGAGCTGGATGGATGAAAATGTTCTTGCTTAAATTGGAGCTGGATGGTTTATGTTCTTCCTTAACTGGGAGTTGGATTGATGAAAGTGTCCATGCTTAAATTGGTGCTGCATGAAAATCTTCCTTAACAGGGAGCTTGATTGATTAAAATGTTCTTGATTAAATTGGAACTGGACGGATGAGAATGTTCTTGTTTAACTGGTAGCTAGATAAATGAAAATGTTCTTGCTTAGATTGCAGCTGTATGGTCCTAATAGGTGAAATAGAAGCTGGATTGACAAAAATAACGCTTGAGAAATGGAAGCCAGATTAATGATAACACGCTTGAGAAATGGAAGCTGGTTTAAGGTATTTTTATATCTGAAGTGGAGGCTGGATTAAGGCAGTTTTAAACATATCTGAAATGGAAACTGGATGAAGGTATTTTATGGCAAAAATAGAAGCTAGATTGACGAAATTAACGCCTGAGAAATGGAAGCTGGATGAAGGATCAGAATAGGCGAAATAGAAGCTGGATTGACGAAAATAACGCTTTCACGTCCAGCTTCCATTTAAGATAAAGAAATACCTTAATCCAGCTTCTATTTAAGATATAAAAATACCTTCTTCCAGCTTCCATTACAGATATAAAAATAACTTAATCCAGCTTCTATTACAGATATAAAAAATAAATAACTTGATCCAGCTTCTATATCAGATATAAAACTACCCTAATCCAGCTTCTATTACTCAAGCGTTTTATCCGTAATCCAGCTATACCTTAATCCAGCTTCTATTTATGATATAAAAATACCATAATCCGGCTTTCATTTCTCAAGCGTTAATTTCGTCAATCCAGCTTCTATTTCAGCCATAAAATACCTTCATGCAGCTTCCATATCTCAAGCGTTAATTTCGTCAATCCAGCTTCTATTTAAGACACAAAAATACCTTCATCCTGCTTCCATTTTTCAAGCGCTAATTTCGTCAATCCAGCTTCTATTTAAGACACAAAAATTCCTTCATCCAGCTTCCATTTCTCTAGCGTTAATTTCGTCAATCCAGCTCCAATTTAATGCAGCACATTTTCGTCAATCCAGCTTCTATTCCTGTATAAAAATACTCATTCCGGTTTCCGTTACTACAACGTTATTTTCAGCGATCCAGCTCCAATTTTAACAAGAAGATTTTTATCAATCCAGCTTCAAGTTAAGCAAGAACATTTTCATGCGTCCAGCTCCACTTTATTTGGTCGTGAACCAGTTGTCGGTGTACCAGTTGTCGATGAACTAGTTGTTGTGAACCAGTTGTCGTGAACCAGTTGTTGTGAGACCCTGCATTTCGGCTATCAATTACACGCATTTATAATGAAATTAGTTTAAGATTGTTTTTAGATTGCTTATGTCAATAATAATTGTTGCTTTATGAGTGTCTTGTGAAAACATCTTAAACAGAAATGCATCTTTGGGGGATCAACAAGATTCCGTGAAAACCGAAACCACTGAACATACACAAAAGTACGATTTCCATTAGGTAATCTATTGTTTTAGCGTAGAAAATTATTCGCTCTTTGCACGATTATTATTTTTAATAAGTTCAATTTCTAGTGTAGCCAGAATCATTTTTATTAATACAGAGCTCTTTAAGCAAGAATTCATTTAATCAATCTCGCTTATATTTCGGCAGCAATTATTTTTCAGCAACATAACTACTATTTAATTCAAAAATTGTTAATCAATCCAGCTTCGATTTCAGCAGGATTATTTCCATAAATCCCACTTCTATTTATATAAAAATTATTTTCATCAATACGACTTCTATTTAGCAATAATTATTTTCGTAAACCGACTTGTGTTCGGCCAACACTGAAACCCATGCAATGGCGAATAATTTCCGACGCTAAAACGATAGATTACCTACCCTTAAACAGTTTTATAATAGAAAGCGGCCAAATCCCCGAAAATTATTCAGAGATAAATTGAAGACATGGCATAATAGACCAATTAAGTATTTACTGCCAACACAGTCATAGTGTATATAAATGACTAGGTTCTATGAATATTGATTCGGGGATCCGGCCAAATTCGAATGGGGTTTCGGGAATTTGGGCTGCAACCAACTTCTATTTAGCAACAAAGCTTTTCATCAATGCGACTTGTATTCGACCAACGCTAAAACCGCTGCAATGACGAGTAATTTACGACGCTTAAAAACAATACGTGTATAGTTTTTATTCCAACGCACAGTTTTCAAAGTAATCCGATACGTGGGTTTATTATCTACAATATTGAACAGACTTTATCCGTTTTTAGTGAGACCGCAAAGCTAACAAGTCTGAAGAAAGTTAATGTAAAATACTTACAAAATGCGTTGATTGTAGACAGACGTCTGATATGGCACTAAATATATAAAAGCCTACGAACAATACTTCCAGTATGACCATATTTGTCATTTAATGTTAATGTTATTATTATTTTAAGTAATGTGGATTCGATTCGAATCGAATCGATCAGAGAACATAAATCAGTAATCGAAAAACGGAAGTGTCACTACTCAAAGCACGTCATCTCATTTGCATAATTTTATTATCGACTGTACCGCCGATCCTGGCGATTCTGGCGGTAGGCTCGAAAAACGGCATATACCTCGGTGACTTCTTCGACTTAAGGAGGCCCATACGACTAAAATATCGAACCTCCCTCGGCAGATACAGTCTGGTCCCATGCATTTAGGATGAATCCTCGTTCCACTCTCCTTCTCTCTCTCTCTCTCTCTCTCTCTCTCTCTCTCTCTCTCTCTGCGTCGTCTCTTTCTCTCTATGTGTTGGCTTGTTTGTCTACATTAGAATTCTTTAGTCTGTCTAGCTGTCTGTGTCTCCCTCACATCGTTTTTATCTCTCTTTCTGTCTCAGTTTCACTCTGTCTCTGTTTTGCTGCCTCTGTGTCTGTCTGTCAATCTCTTTTCCTGTCTGTCTGTCTGTCTGTCTGCCTCTATATGTCTCTCTGCTTCTATCTGTCTGTCTATCTATCTGTGTCTTTATCTTATTCTCTTTGTCTCTGTCTCTCTCTCTGTATCTGTCTCTGTCTTTCTCTTTCTGTCTGTCTGTCTGTCTCTGTCTGTCTGCCTGTCATCGTTGTGCATCTCACCGTCGTCGTCCTCCTACCATTGATTCCTGTTAAATGTCAACAAGACACTACAGGGGGCGCTGCCAACAACTTCCGTCGAGATCGACTCAATAGCGCCAAGGCAATTCCGCACGCGCACGCATACACACAGACACAGACACACACACACACACACTTACACACTCATGTATACACACACACACGCGCGCACACATGCACACACACACATGCACACACATATGTACACACACATGCACACACACACACACACACACACATTCACACATACAAACACATTCACACACACATACACATACACACATGTACAAACACACACACACACACACATACACACACATACAAACATACACACAAACACACACACACACAAACACACACACATATACACACACAGACACGCACGCACAGTCGCACATACACTGATGAATTCAGAATCAGTCCGTGGCCATATGATTGGATTAGAAAGCAAAAGCAATCTCCTCCTCATCTGCATTCATTCAAAAATAAGCTCCACGTTTCTAGGATATCACTTAAATAATACCATACAATGCAACAGTGTAACAGCCCAATCGAACAAGGCCATCCACGACCACAAAATATATCGGGCTTATAGCATGCAACTGCAATCTTATCACTGACTAAAATATCTGGCAAATGGCATGTAACAGCTGTGTGATCAGCTGACTAAAATCTCTAGCAAATAATTATCATGCAACTGCTTTCGAATCAGCTGACTAAAATATCTGGCTAATAGCATGCAAATGCTGTTTGTCGAGCTGACTAAAATATCTGGATGATAGCATTTAAAATACGCTTACCAAAATTTCTAGCTAATAGCATGTAAAATATGCTGACCAAAATATCTAGCTAATAGCATTTAAAATATGCTGACTAAATTATCTAGCTAATAGCATTTAAAATATGCTGACTGAAATATCTAGCTAATAGCATGTATAACTGCTTTCAATCAAATCAGATGACCATAAATAATTATTATAGCATTAACAGTTCATAAAATATACTAAATTCAATGTATACTGTTTATTTATTAATCCATTGCCTGCAAACTATTCGTCTAACATAAAAGAAATTGTGGAAGGTCACAAACGCACGAACAAACTTGTAGCAACAGTCAAAAAACTTGCAGTAACAACTGCATATAATGTTGTATATATATAATTATATATGTGCATATATGTAGATATAATTATCTGACACCTATCACTGTTGCTCTTGCTCTGCCCTAAACGTCATGGGGCCATGTGATTCTGCTCTCTGTTATCAGCGCGTGCACCGACATTAACTTAAAAATGAGAGAATGCACGAGTAAAAATGCTATATGCAAAAATTAGTAAAAGTACAACAAGCTGTCGAGACAGTTTGCACCACAGCCGACAGCAGAACAACTGTGCGAACGAATATCAGACTAGAGGTTAAAGAATGCAAGGGCATGGATAAAAGAATGTCCAGGGTATACACGGTTTAAGGAATGGTATGGCATAGGGGTACAGAATGCCATGGTATAGAGGTACAGAATGGCAGGGTAGGTGTTAAAGAATGTCCAGGGTATACGGTTTAAAGAATGGCATGGTATAGAGGTAGAGAATGCCATGTTATAGAGGTACAGAATGCCAGGGTATATAGGTGTTAAAGAATGTCCAGGGTATACGGTTTAAAGAATGGCATGCATACAGGGGTACAGAATGCCAGGGTAGGTAGGTGTTAAGGAATGTCAGAGGCTAAAATTGTCAGGGTATACTTGTTAAAGAATATTTCGTTACGTGCTACAGATTGTCATGGTAGGGGGTAGAAGAATGTCAGGGTACAGAGTTAAAGAATGTCAGGGAATCAGGGTAGGTATTAAAGAATGTCTGGTTAGAAGTTAAAGATTGTCACGGTAAGGGTAAAAGAATGCCAGAGTAGGGCTAAAGAATGTTAGGGTAGTGGTAAAAGAATGTTAGGCTATAGGGTTAAAGAATTTCATGGTAGGGGGTTAAAGAATGTTGAGGAATGGGTTACAGAATGCCAGAGTAGAGGTTTAAGAATGTCAGAGTATATAGGAGCCACAGAATGTCATGGTAGGGGTCAAAGAATGACAGGGTATGGTTCAAAGAGTGCCAGCGTATAGGGGGCCAAAGCATGCATGAGTTGGGTTAAAGAGTGCTATAAGAGACCGGATAAAAACACGGATATAGGGTAGGCATTAAAGAACAACAACCAAAACGGGCCCAGATATTTCCTACACCACGAATAATGAACAGAGACAGAGCACCAGCTATCACACCGCCTCCGCTTGGTATACCTAGACATTGCCACTCGCTATAGATATACACACGAGCTAAATTTGGCTGTTTGGGATTTATGGAAATGTTGAACGATGATGGTGTGGACTTTAGAAGCAGCCAAGACTTGTGATTAATTGTTCAGAAAGAGAACCATAGACTGAACAGAGATGTCTGTGGTGAAAATTCTCACATCATGCAGCAACATCAGCAATATATAACAATCTAATCACCATGCACAGCTTAGAGGGTCACTTGTGGTGGTGGTGGTGGTGGTGGTTGTGGTGGTGGTGGCGATGGCGATGGTGGTGGCGGCGGTGGTGTTGGTGTTGGTGTTGTTGGTGGTGGTGGTGGTCGTCGTCGTCGTGTGGTTGTGGTGCTGAAAAAGGTGACCAGTATTGGTGGCTGTGGTGGTGTGGTGCTGAAGAAGGCAGCTGTGGTGGTGATGGTGGTGGTGGTGGTGATGGTGGTGGTGGTGGTGGTAGTGGTGGTGGTGGCGGTGGGGGTGGTGGTGGTGGTGGCGGTGGGGGTGATGGTGGTGGTGAAGATGAAGAAGATGCGTAGTGTTAGTGACTATGGTGGTAGCGGCTGTGGTGGTGGTGCTGAAGAAGGCAGCTGCGGATGTGGTGTTGGTGGTGGTAGTGGTGGTGGTGGTGGTGGTGGTGACTATGGTGGCGGCGGCTGTGGTGGTGTGGTGCTGAAGAAGGCAGCTGTGGTGGTGGTGGTGGTGGTGGTGGTGGTGGTGGTGGTGGTGGTGGTGGTGGTGGTGGTGGCTGTGGTAGTGGTAGTGCTGGTGGTGCTGCCGGTGATGGACGTGTGAGTTCTACTAATCCTATTTTTAGCCACTTATTATCAGGTCCTGTATGGCCTGAGGACCGCCAGTTTGACCTACACCTAGAGTCCTATAGACATTCTCCACTGTATAGTCCGCTCGCAGGTCCATATGTATAACACCCGGCACAGAGATAGCTGCACTTCAATCAAAACGTTTTCTACCGATTTTCTCCATTTCCAATTTCCATCAATGTTTGAACTTATATACAGACAACACTAGACTTCAGGCGGTGCATGGACGGAACCATAATGTTTTTCTTAACCAACAACCAACACCACTATCACCACAAAGTGCAAATGCCAGCGTTACAGCCACTAGCACCTACACCACCTTTACCACCCACCACCATATGCATCACCACCTCAAACCACCACCGGAACCACCAACACCATTACTACCACCACCACGACCACCACCATGCCAATTACACCTCTCAGCAGTGCAGGTGCTACTAATTTACACTCATCACACACCTGATTCCTCTTCACTATAACATGTTTCCATGCACGGCCTATTCCTTGGAAAAAATCTCATACATATATAAACCCAACGCAGCATGAAGGATGATTTTCCAACATCAGGTTCTAATAGGATGAAAGCTATTCCAATTTTTACGGAAAGAGCTCTCTCGTGTTTACACGCGCGCGTGACGTGGCATACAGCACACACTGCATTGCATAAGCAAGCACACGGCATAATATCCATAAGCACTGAATGACACGCGAAAAACACAGCGAAAGTCGAAAATGATAAAGTCAATAGAACCCGCAGCAACGGCCAATTTAAAAAACAAGCGAAAACAGCTAAGCGAACGAACGAATAACACCGCTGCCGCCGCACTTATAAACTGTAAAAACAAAATGTAAGCGCTGCGGAACCAGCTAAATAGACTTCACGGAACGCCAGTATATAGGGCCTATATTCGCCGGTTCGTGATCGAAACCAAATGGACGATATTTGGTACACCCTCTGATCGAAAGGAAATAGGACTACACACATTCGCAGCAGGATACGCATTTGCGAAGGAAAAACGGACGGCGATTTTCATGGCAGATCTTCAGGAAATACTTCCGCGAAATACATACGGTTTATATAAAAGGATGCTCACGACATTTCATTAAAGATCCACAGGTGGTAAAAGCTTTCTGCGTGGTAAAAGTAATACAGACTTCAGAGTTTGTATACACACCTTCCGAAACAGCACAACATGCAGCAGCAAAGGATGTTAACAATCTGTTGTAGGCCTATATAACAGATTTAACAGCTGACCAGTTTATTTATTTATTTATTTACTCATGCATTCACACTCATTCATTCCTTCGCTCACTCATTCATTCACCCACCCATCCATTCATTCATTCACTCCCTCTTTCATTCAATCACTAATTCATTCACTCATTCATTCACCCATCCATCCATTCATTCATTCATTCCTTCATTACCTCTTTCATTCAATCACTAATTCATTCACTCATCCATTCACCCATCCATTCACCCATCCATCCATTCATTCATTCATTCCCTCTTTCATTCACTCACTAATTCAATCACTCATTTATTCACCCATTCACTGATTCATTTATTTAATCATTCATTCATTCAGCCATTCATTCATTCGGCAATCACATCACAGAAGATGGGCAGTTTTTCTAGAATGGCAAAAGCCTTATAGTAGAGAAAGATTCCTGACGGTGTAAACTGACGAGCAAACAGCTGCGAATATGATCCTTAGGTCGACACCCATACCAGTGCAAAACCGCGACCTAGTGTACAGGTCTATTACAGCAAGCACGGCAGCTATTGGGGCCGAAGCAGGTTGGTCCTGAAAGGTGAGATAAGTTGAACAGGTGGAAGAAGAACCTGAGATGTGTCGGAGAAGATATAGGAGGAGAGAGAGAGGAAGGAGGCTGCAGAGACGAGTTGGAACAATCACTTAAGGTATGTACTTTGATTTACTGGAAATGGAAGTAATCACAGAGAAAGTGTTGCTGAGTACTGTGTAACGCACTGGATAATCAACTGCCATGTATAAATATCTCTGCATGTGACCCATTATACATGTCCTCTGCTCTGTCTCTATCTCAGTCTGTATCTCTGTGTGTCTGTATCTCTGCGTGTCTGTATCTCTGTGTGTCTGTCTGTATCTCTCTTTCAGTCTTCCAGTGTGTATCTCTCTTTACCTTTCACGCCGCGCGCGCGCACACACACACACACACGCACACACACACACAGTACACCTATACGAAATCTTTTCCCTTCCACATAAATATCCCTGCTCATCCGTTCTCAATCATTCTCTGCTGCTGATGAGGCTGCACATGCACCATGCAGCACAACCAACAACACCAAACTCATCATCAGCACCCAATCACACATCCAACCAATACATCCGGAACTACTACCGAAGATGCAGATGATGATAACCCTGAGTGTTACTACAACTAGAACCATCACAGACCAGACTATTGTCAATTGACATCAAAATAAACCCCACAACACACGATACACAACATTTGGTTGTTCGTCCACACTGACTCCACAACAGGCATACGAGGTCACATGATCCGGTCACGTGACCAAGCCAGAAGGCCGAACGTCTGCAAACGAATTCGTCGATCTGTTATTTCAATATTGTGCGGCAAAACGTCGATTAATTATGGAAACAAGAAGACCAGGACGTAAGAGCATGACGCCTGTTGTTAGTCCCGTGACGATATATAGACCGCAGCTGCTGCTGGTGCAGCCCATCACACACTGTAGGGCAGAGGTGTCAAAGAGCCTTCCCTGAAGATTACAAAATTAGAGGATAAATTTAAAGTTCAAAATTTTATATTTTACAGTCAGCGCCAAATACATGGAGGTTTTTCTTACTGACGTCACTTTTGCTCAGACGCACAGCTCTGTGTAGACTGTGTATCTATGGTTTTCGGTTGGTTGTCTGTTAACAAAATTATAAGAGCTACAAAACACATATTATTTTAAATGTTCTGGGATTTTGCTGACCAAACCCGTAGCTCCCTCTCAGATCACTACCCAATTTTGCTCAGGAGCTTCGACACCCTGGCCCGCCACTTGTTGGAAGATGTTCACACTGGCCCGCCACTAAGAAAGGTTTGACACCTTTGCTGTAGGGTAACAGAAGACTTACTATGCACCCCAAGATCAGTCCAAACATATGTGAATTCAAAGAACCTTGGTGCACCCTATGATACGCGCCCCAAATACTCAAAAGACATAAGCAACAACTACCACACGGATTGTCAATAAAACCAGGGGTATAGACTAACTGGAAAAATCAACTTCACCCCGTACACAGCTGAGTGCGTACCCGACTACGATTTCAACTTAACTTACCGGGAGGGCTGGAGGCAAGTCGAATTGGACAAGTGCAATATAAAATCGCTAAAATGGCCCTGACATGTCTAGCTTGGGTATGGGCGTCTCTAAGCATGGCTTGTTGCTATTTAATGACACACTGTGTCATATCAGGGTTGATCAGTGTCGCCCTCCTCCTCTTTCAAAGCTTGGGACTGGCACTGCCAAAGAACGAGTTCAAAGTGGCGGAATTTCTCCGAGCATTGCGCTACTTGACAATACTTAAAATATATATGCACACACACACACACATATATATATATACACATATAAATATATCTATATATAATATACATATTTATATGTGTGTATATATATGTGTGTGTGTATGTATATATATATATATATATATATATATATATTATAACATATATATTATATACATATATATTATATACGTATATAAATATATATATATACATATATATATATATATATATATATATATATATCAACTGCTGTATTCTACTCATATATTATTGTCGGCAGCCGTCCTTAGGCATTAGCGCGGCTCAAGGGTACTTAGACATTAGAAGGCGAATAAAGAGCGAGAGAGAGAGAGTCTAGGCTTGGAATCTGAAAATTACACTATTAGAAGCAAATCATGTAACAATTTGCTAACCGGTGTTTCTAGACTAATTTGACCCTCCTGAAACCGAAAATCGCGGTTAGCAAGCTGGATTTTTGGCGGTTCCATGAGAAAACAAGATGGCGGACAAAATGGCTGCCAATTGTTTATAATGCCTAAAAGTAAAGTATTCTATGTGATAGTAACACGGTTTTAGACTCTAAATTAAGACTATGGGGTTCAAGAAATGCATTTGAATCAAATACATATATGAAGCACTGCCAAAAAATCAAAATGGCGGACAAAATGGCGGCTAGAATCTTAAATGGCCGTAAATGAAGTTATGTATGCAATAGAAACATGATTTTAGAGTCTAAATCAACATTTTCGAGGTCAAGGAATGCGATGGGACCAAGGTTACATATGTAGCACTGCACAGGAAACCAAAATGGCGGACAAAATGGCGGCCAAATCTTAAAATGGCTATAGCTGAAGTCATATATGCAATGGAATCATGATTTCAGGGTTTAAGTCTGCATTTTCAAGGTCAAGGAGTATGATGGATGATGATGATGTCCATCCTCATTGCTGAGGGTCGGAGACCAGAGGCAACGACAGCAGCTTCCTCCATTCCACTCTGTCCTGCGCCCGTCTGGCACAGTCCACAGGTGTCAAATGGTGCCAAAGTCAAATATGTAGCACTGCACGAAAACCAAAATGGCGGACAAAATGGCGGCCAGTATCCTAAAATGGACACAAGTGAAGTCATGTATGCATTAGGAATTTGATATCAGTTTTTTACCCGGTCTTTGCAAGATGAATTCTGGGGTCTGTGCTGTGGAATTTATCTACAATGTTCCATTATTTGGCTAGATATGATCATTCAAATTATCACAATTGCCTCAGCAAGTCTTAAACCAAGGAGCGTTTGGCAAAAGATCACCGACGTAGTTACCATGTATCACAATATCATAACATATCAAGCTGACTATCCCATGGATCTGGCATGAGTGACATCAATATCGTGACGTGTAAAGGTACTTTCAGTTGGCTACCAGAGGGTCATTAATTATTGTCTTGGATATGCACTGGACCTAGACATTGCTTATAAAAAAAGGGCAACCATACAGAAATGGTGACTATGACCACAACTTCGTCACGGTATAGAGTCTTGAAATAGCGGTACTCAGTAATGTTGTCGGAAAATTGGCTGAATATTCTTGGCATGCCTGAAAGGAAAGCTGATCTAATTTCATTCCTGTCCATTCAGCTCTCAACAGCTACATTTGGAGATATAGATGTAGGCCTAGCTGTTGCTGGTGGTTCGGTGAAAAAAGAAAAGGTGTTGCCTACGACCGGTCAGATGTGTATGCCTTATATTTAACGATGTTTGGGTGATGACGGGAATATCAACAAAGCGGAAGTTCATCCAATTCAAGCAACTATGATATGAAGAAATATATTGGCTTGTCATGCCATAACTGGACTTGATGTGACATATTTAACAGGATTGAACTGAACTAATGCATGAATAACCTAATTGTAAAATTCTCACTTGCCTTTTACACTGGGAACATTCCTTTATAAGCTGAGTTAAGCTCATTACCAAACTGTAAGTTGGGAGAGGCCTATCTTCCATATATTGATGCTCATGCAGACACCATCCACATTAGGACGGAGTGCGGTGGACGACAGTAATCTTTACTAGTGTGGTCTGGGACTGGTCCTGCGCCACAGTCACATTATGGAGTTTATCTACTGCAGATCATGCAAAGTTAACAAGCGTATAGCATCGAGCCCTGCTGCTATCAAAGTGTGATCTTGCAACAATGCTTGAATTAACTCCACATATAATAGCAGTCAAGTCATGAAACATTGAAACAATAATATTGATAGGACAAGTCATGAAACATTTAAGCATTAATATTGCGCCAGCAATAGTTAAACTTCAATGCAATCATGAGCTACTAAAATATTTCCACTAGACAATCTTACCGCATTAAGCTCAATGATATGGATATAGAAGATAGAATCTGACTTTCTTGGAATTATTCCACCAAGAAAACACTAGTCCAATCTGAAATCATCTCTCTATCACATACATTCAATACATCATTTACAGCTGGTCAAAGCTTTTGTTCATCATTTTGGATTTTGGCTTTCTGGCAGCGTCACATAATATATTATGTGCCCTTAATTAAATCACAAACTTGGACAAATTTCATTTACATTCTGGAAGCATATTTACATCAGATGCAGAACTCCACTAATAGCCAATTCAAGGATATGGCTGCCATTTTGTCCACTACTTTGGTTTCATTGGAGCTGCTACATATGTTACATTGGTTCCATCGCATTCCTTGATCTCGAAAATGCTGACTTAGACCCGAAATCATGATTCCATTGTATACATGACTTCACCTATAGCCATTTTAATATTCTGGCCGCCATTATGGTTTTCGTGCTGTGCTACATATGTGACATTGGTTCCATCGCATTCCTTGACCTCGAAAATGTTGATTTAGACTCTGAAATCATGTTTCTATTGCAAGCATGACTTCACCTATAGCCATTTTAAGATTCTGGCCGCCATTTTGTCCGCCATTTTGGTTTTCGTGCAGCGCTGCATATGTGATCATGGTTCCATCGCATTCCTTGACCTCGAAAATGTTGATTTAGACTCTGAAATCATGTTTCTATTGCATACATAACTTCATTTATGTCCATTTAAGATTCTAGCCCCCATTTTGTCCGCCATTTTGATTTTTTGGCAGTGCTACATATATGTATTTGATTCCAATGCATTTCTTGAACCCTATAGTCTTAATTTAGAGTCTAAAACCGTGTTCCTATCACATACAATACTTTACTTTTAGGCATTATAAGCAATTGGCAGCCATTTTGTCCGCCATCTTGTTTTCCCATGGAACCGCCAAAAATCCAGCTTGCTAACCGCGATTTTCGGTTTCAGGAGGGTCAAATTAGTCTAGAAACACCGGTTAGCAAATTGTTACATGATTTGCTTCTAACGGTGATTTCTAGAGCCCTTTTGAAATTCCAAGCCTAGACTAATAGACTGCGTGCATTGCACATGGAGCGTGGTCGGCAACCAGATGGCAATGTTGTCTGTTCACAGTAACAATACGCTGGAACAATGCTGTCATGTTGACCTTACACGCGCATACATACACATGCAAACAGTACACGCTGGAACAATGAGCTGTCATATTTAAAACTTGCACACACATAGATCTAATACACAAAACATATAATAGTATCATATATAAATATATACACACACATTATATACATAATTTTATATATATATATATATATATATAATTATAATCATATATAAATATTTATTATATATATATATACACAGACAAAATTATACGTATACATACAAGAACACGTAAATACACATATGCATCCGAGCAAGTATATATAATCTATTATTATATATAGTTATATACATATACATAATGTGTATATAAACGCACGTATAATGTAAATCTTGGATGCAGCGTATTGTAAAGGATTACATTACTTTACATTACACCACAGCTTTAAGTCTATTCACCACAGAACGTATAGCCTTAATAGGTTGCAAATGTTGTGCAGTTGAAACCCGATAGGTGTGTCACGTGCAATTTAGTTTAACACCATGCTGCAGGCGACTCTAAAAGCCAACGTTAATTGCCACAGACCTATAACTGTTTAAGTTTCAAAGTTTTTACTTATAATTATATTCTTTCAAGTTCGTCTCGCGAGCAGTCATAAACAAAAGTTAATATTACTTTTTATTTTTTGCCGCCCCTCCCTCCCCTGACTGTGCCGCCCCTCCCCTACGCAGCCAAGGTTTGGTTCCTTGTGTTGTATACTATAGGATCTATACACTATGTTAACATAATTAATTGGGTTTTTAGAGATGAAGACACAGACTTAAATATTGATTATTCATAAAAAATACCGCCAATCTTTATATAATTATAATTATAAGATTTCATAATATGCTAGACTCGATTAGAATTGATTAGATTAAATAAGATCACATCATATAAATTTAGAATATATTAGATTGGATTAAGGGTGAGATGAACACACACACACGCACGCACACACACAAACACACACACATGACATGCAACAGAAAGCAGGGTAATGCCGAAAAACAACAAGCATACATCTATCTATTCTATTTACATCTCAAGTGAAGAACAATGATCTGGAAACACATCTAAGGACAAAAGGAGGAAACAACATCATCAACTGCAGTAACCATGACGACCAGCTTCCCTGCAATTCATCATTCTCATCCTCACCAAGTACCAACAAAACAATAATCATCATTACGCTCATCACATCTGTTCTACACCCACCCTCTCCAACGTGTATATACCCTAATTTTTCATCTCCCCAACCCCCCAACTTCCACCTATTCATACTCATCTGCCTATTAAGCCTCACTTCCACACACTTCTAATTCCTCTTCATTAGCCAGTTAATGCTCGCTATCATCCTCTCCCCATATTCTTCCTCATTTGTCCATCCTTATTTCATCTATCAATTCTTGCCCTCATCCCTCCCCTATCCTTGATCATTTTGTCCATTAATTATTCTTCCTCATTTCATCTATCAATCTATCAATTCTCGCTGTCAACCTCTCCCCATTCCTCCCCCATTTGCCTATTAACCCTTGCTCTCATCCTCATCAATATATGCCTCTGTGGGCTTAAAATGTTCAAAAAATTGGCCCAAATGATTAAATCACCATTGTCGCCATCATCATTATCATCATCTTCATAAAAACAGTGCTCTCCCTTCCTCCTCCTCCTCAACATCTTCATCAGAATAATCTTCATCCTCCTCCTCCTCCTTTTCATCATCGTCGTCGTCATCGTCGTCGTCATCATCATCATCATCATCATAATCTTCATCTTCCTCCTCTTCATCATCATCATCATCAACATCTTCGTCAGAATAATCTTCATCTTCCTCCTCATCATCATCATCATTATCGTCATCTTCTTTTTCTTCCTGCTCTTCTTCATCATCAAAATAATCCTCCAATTCATCCTCACTTAGCAAGCACTAAATAAAGGATATTAAGTCATGTGCTTAACAAGTACAACAGCCCCATGCATGCACAGACAAAATCTACAAGGCTAATGATTAATCTACTCTGTATAATGCATATAAATAAATATACATATACATATATATATATATATATATTATACGAAACACATACAAACAGACACATATATACATGTATATAATTATAATTTATATATATATATATATATATATATATACACGTACACAAAAATATAAATCTTGCTACAGTCACCACATTTCTAAAGTGAAACAGATGATGAGAAGTCAAAGTGTCCATCATCAGCTATCAAAGCAAAATGTTTTTATTACACACCAACAACAACAGCTGCCAACACCATCACACACATACATACATACATACATACATACATACATACATACATACATACATACATACATACATACATACATACATACATACATGCATGCATACATACATATATACACACACATACATACACACATACATACATATTATACACATGCATACACACACACACACACGAATACATACATAAATGCAGTCACACATACACACATACATACATACACACATGCATACACACATGCATGCAGTCACACATACACACACACACACAGTCACACACATACATACATACATACATACATACATACATACATACATACATACATACATACATACATACATACATACATACATACATACATACATACATACATACATACATACATACATACATACATACATACATACATACATACATACATACATACATACATACATACATACATACATACATACATACATACATACATACATACATACATACATACATACACACACGCATGCAGTCACACATTCCTCTGGCGTCCAGGACCCTGATTTCCTTCAGATTTCAATGAGAATCCAGATGCCAATCCAGGGCTTCCTCCTTGGTGCTCGATAGCGATGATGATGATGTCGATGATGACGACTATAACGATGATGATAATGATGATGATGATGACTACGATTACAACGACGATGACGACGATGATGATGATAACGACGACGACGACAATGATGACGATAAAATAACAATCTTCAGTCAAATCTGTTCTAAATTCCAACAGGACACTCACTGCCAACCCACCAACGATGGCTTAAACTGCATGCAATAGAACCAGCGTCCACATAACAACTAATACATTACACTGTACAGCATGCACAGAAGAAGAAGAAGTATACCGCGTGGTCCCCGAGTGGCCCGTCACTCGTTATGGATTGAATTCGCTCAACAAACGTCACGAGAAGTGCCACCATTCTGATAAGTGGTGCTACGTGGTACGCCGCACCCGACCGAGCGCACTCCGAGCGTGCTCCGAGCCGGCGACCGAGCGAGCGGGAGAGCGCGGCTCACTTGAGCAACGCCTACAATGGGGCTGGATTGCTGAGCAGGTAGAAGTGTCCACAAGCAAAGAAGGCAAGCGATGAAAACAAAAGGAATGTGACAGGCTCTTAAAAGGTGCCATCGAAATGTTACATATACGTATATAGTTATGTACACAATGTATACGCATGCATACAGCCTGCGCACATACGTAAGTGCGTGTACGCATGTAAACATTGGCACATAGTATACATGCATGTGAGTGTATACATACGCAGGGTGAGAATTGCCGGGGGGGTTGGGGGGTTCAACCCCCCCAGTCTTTTTAGAGCCCCATGTTAAAGTATGTTTTTCATACCCCAATTTCAAGTTTATCATAGGCCAACCCCCCAGTTATTTTTCCACAATTCTCATACTGTACATACGTAAGGGCATGCGTTATACATATACATAAAAACATACAGATAGAGGCATGTATGCATAATTGCATATTATATACATAAACACAATCCTGAATATATACATGCATACACGTAGTACACACACATGCAAACGTATACCCAGATACTAATGTAAACAAGCTTACAAACATAATGTATACGTAAACATGCATACACAATAACGCATATTCTAATACACATTTATACGGTCATACATTCATTCACAGACACACACACACACACATATATATATATATATATTTATATATATGCACACAAATATAAATGAACACACATACATACATAAATACATACACAGTGTTTACACATATACATAGTCATACATATATACAGTAAGAACAATACAAAATTCAAAACACGAATGGTATTCAAAAACCGTTTACTAGACTTTATCTGCTGCTCTATTGATGCTTGTCGCATTATGACGACTGGTTATGTTTTTCTCAATCAAATGAACATATTATATATATTTATAACAATGTATAGATAATATATAAATATATAGATAATATATATATATATATATATATCTGTAACAATGTAAGGACCTTGGGCAAGTGTTTCACTTACAGCTGCTGCTCAGCAAGCTTTCTTCGATTGATGGCCAACTCAGATACTGATGATTGATTACAGGCAATCTATTGTCTGCAATGCATTGTTTGCAATGTATTGTTTGCAATGTATCATTGCAATGTATTGTCTGCAATGTATCGTCTGCAATATATTGTCTGCAATGTATCGTTTGCAATGTATCATCTGCAATGTATTGTCTGCAATGTATCGTCTGCAATGTATTGTCTGCAATGTATTGTCTGCAATGTATTGTTTGCAATGTAACGGGTTGCTGGTTTGTCATCCCGACTGCAGATAATAGACGAAGATTATATAGATCGATACATGCATAAATAATATTAATAGCACTATAATAATGCCGATATTAGTAGTTGTAATAGCAGCAGTAGCATTGGTAGTAGTAGCATCAGCAGCAGTAGTAATAGTAGTAGTAGCATTGGCAGTAGTAGCAGCAGCAGTAGCACTAGTAGCATTAGCAGTAATAAATTAGCAACAATAATAATAATTAAAACAATAATAATTATTATATTATAAAAATAATTATAATAGTAAATCCTCATCATGTTAATAAATTAAAAAAATAGCAATAGAGACAATAAGTCAACGCATGACACACTTTTTACATAAACCTCCAAATAAAAAAACAAATGCATTCAAATGACCTTCGTCGAACTCAAGTAGAAATATAAAAAAAACGGAATAACTATTGTTCACCGGCAACATCATTATAAATTACCACAACCTGCATGATGACATTGATGAGCTCATTCTTCTCAACAATGACCAAAACATTACTGAAACAATTGTAATTAGAATCTATCAGAGGGGCCAGCGAGCATCGCATTGTGTCAATTGGAGCAAGAGTAGGGAGGGAGAGCGCTGGGAGGAACAGCTGTACATACAAACGCAACGTAATGACACTTCAATACTATTGGCGGATTGGCGCTGTCTCGCTTAGCGGACGACCGCCCCCCACCCCATCTCCCCCCCCCCCGCAGCACACATTGGGGCAAGCTGTTAACGCTGCTTCGGTTGCACCAGGTCACAAAGGAAAAGAAAAACCATCGCAGGAGTTACTGTATAATCCTGCCTCGTCCCAGTTCACAGATCAAAAGTCAACAGGTTCAGGTCGGGTGGTGGGGAGGGGGGTGGAGCGGTGGAGTGTATCAACTATCATGGTCAGGTACAGAAAGCCTAGAGGGCCAAGGACCTGTTGTTATTGCAGACCTTCGTTAGAACACTGGAGCATTTGGCTAGGCATAATATTTTAAGGATGTGTGACGAATTTCTAGGTCAAATGAATGTCATGTATCGAGGGCAGGTCAACTTTCTAGGTCGGATCAGAGTGTCATGTATCCAGGGCAGGTCAGATTTCTAGGTCGGATCAGAGTGGATCCATAATGAGAACATTGATCACAGGTCTGCTTAATTTAGTCATCCCGTGAGAGAGAATCTAGGCATCCGTCGTCGTCCGATCCTCCCACCAACATCCTACAGTCAATGCACTCATCATAGGTGAGTTGGAGGTGGCGCAACTGGAGGAGAAATCCGGAAATGATTTCTGCACTGGTGAGGAATTGAACCATTGACTTCCCAGTCGACGGTCTAGTACCCAAAACCACTAGACTATCTCGACACCCCCTCCACCCACGAAAGATATTACATTCAACCAAAACTGTCTTCCATTAACAATACGTGATACTACACTGCATTGTATGTCAAAAACATTCTCAAAGTCACTTAAGACGCACTTGCTTAGAACTGTCGTGTATGCCTACGTTAAGCGCCTTTGTGAGGTTATTGAAAGAACTTTGAAGGTGCTATATAAATGTCCATAAAAGGACTCCATATACAATTAAACATACAATGTCATACAATGTCATAAAATGTCATACATACATAGTTTACATACATACATACATACATACATACATACATACATACATACATACATACATACATACATACATACATACATCATTCATACATACACTCACATACATGCATACATACATACATACATACATACATACATGCACTGCAAGCGTTTCACAATCTCAATGTAAATCCATGGAAAAATTGATAAATCAACAAACTATATATACGGTCGTCAAACAGAAGAAGCGTGTAACAATGAATGAATGATCAGCAAAAACAACAAAGATACAACAAAGAATTTAAATACAAAAAGCTTATAAGGCAGTTAATTTTGGAAACAATAGGCCACCTGAAGGGACGGGTCCCCTAGATAGGAGGCCCATTATTGTCCCACTAGACAGAGGGCCCATTATTGTTCCTATAGGTATCTGAGATTTACAATATGTGCCTCTTGCTTTTCAGAGGCGTTCATTAGGACAACAAGTACTGACGGCAGGCAGCCGGGCCCTTGAAATCTGAAGTATACATCATGCGTCGATCTACGTAGTATAAGCGCAACACATGCAGTTCAGCTGCATGTTGTATTGCTCAATAAATCATCATTCAATCAATCAATTGGTCGATTACTGAAGCAAAGAAGAAAGCAGATAATAAGACAACCTCACAACACCAATTCAATCAATTAAATAGGATATATGAATCATCCAACTACATACATGTATATATATATATATAATGTACATTGTACTCGTACATTTTAAGTCAATGTTTTATACCGTGACTAGTGCATGGACCAGAAACAGGTACTTAAACCATCAAACCACATAAGCCAACCTTACACCTTAATTGGCAACTAAACTATCAGACTAAATACGACAACATTACACCTTCAATTGTACTTAAACCATCAAACTATTTAATAAACCAAATCTTATACCTTCATTGGTACTTTAACCATTCAACCACATAAACCAACTAACTTGGTACCTAAACTATCAGACTAAATAAACCAAATCTTATACCTTCATTCATTGGCAACTAAACCATAAAACCACATAAACCAAACCTTATACCTTTATTGGCTAAATTGGTACATAAACCACATCATAAACCATAAAACCACAAAAGCCAACCTTAAAACCTGATTGGCAAAAGAACCACTCAAACAAATCAGATACCTCTTCATGTATACCCTATACTCAAACACAAACCCATCCTTATACCAGTACACAAACCACATCCCACGACCCCTCCCCAGCCACCCTCATGCCAAAACCATCACGAACGTTCTCGCATTTCAAGTGCTGGCAGTAATTCCATATCCACTGAACAACCACTAAACTGACGTTTTAAATGACAAATCTGAAACGTGTGCCGAACAGTAGAACGTTAGACAACGTTAGTGCTGCTGTACGAACAGACACAAACAGACAGACAGAGACACACAGATACACACACAGACAGACAGAAACAGACAAATAGACATACATAGACAGACAGACATACACAGACAGACACACACACACACAGAAGACAGATATGTAGACATTTTGAGCCTTTCAGTCGGTGGTCGCATGCAGTCAGCTAAAACCATCTACGTACACAACTGTCGGCTAATGCGGCATTACGACCATATACGCCAGTTTTGATTACAGTCGTGTTTGTCCCGTTTTTTACCCAACTCTCTTCCCGGGGTGCTCCGTAGTGTAGTGGTGAGCGTGGCGGGCCGTCGCTCGTGGGAACATGGTTAGAATCCCCCCACTGCAGGGCAGAAATCTGGTTCGAGATTTCTGCTGCTCAGTGTGCACCCATTACCCAACTTAGCTATGATAAGTACAATAGGCCTGCAATACAATAATAAAATGAAATACTTTGTAAATTGATTGGCTCATGACTTAGCTTAGAATAGCGTCCTCCACGTCAACAATAGACACCACTGCCAACGCATAACAAATATATCTTAATGTTAAGGTCACGCCATAAAGGTCAACCCCTCCAGGTCAACCCCTCCAGGTCAACATCTCCAGGTCAACCTCTTCAAGTCAACCATTCCAGGTCAACCTCTCCAGGTCAACCTCTCCAGGTCAACCATTTTCAGGACAAACAGTGGCAGGAGCACATCCAACTATAGGCGCCAACTGAAGATTTGATTATACACCAGCCAATCAATCGTCAGTAGCAAGGCTAGTCAACCAACCATAGGCCTGGGTCCATAGCCAGCAAAACTCTCAGAACAAGTCAGTTGTCTGCAATCGTTAAACGGGATTATACCATATTTGTGCTTGGAGTACGACATACACTAGGCCCATAACTTTCGACCCTGGTCTGTTATATAAGTCAGTTAAGAGAAGCCAATAAGTTCCCATCACGTCACATATCGACAACCGGTCCGATCAAGGTCTGATCAAGCGCGCTTATCGGAAAACTAGTGGACATTTGATGGACATATTGGACATTTGATGGACATAGTGGACATTTGATGGACATTGTGGACACCATTGCACAGTGGCTGGGACACTCAGTGTGTGTGTGTGTGTGTAAGTGTGTGTGTGTGCGTGTGCGTGCGCGCGAGTGCGCTTGTGCCCATCTGCTGGGTGTGTCTGTCTGTATGTTTGTGTGTGTGTGTGTGTGTGTGCGTATGTGCAGGTGCATGTATGTGTGCATGTACCATCGTCTGTTAAGCTAGCACCCTCCCCACAATCGGTTGATTCCTGGCCAAACCGTCGTCACAAGCGTACACCACGAACGGCATCCTCCTGCTCCTCCATAGCCACTGCAACCCCAAAATCCCCCATCCCACCCACCCCAAAGACCAATAAATCAAGCGCCGCCGCCACAGCTACAGACTGGAAGAGCATCGTGAAAGCACTGAGACCAACGACCGGGCAGCTGCCAATGCCCTCTCCCCTCCATCCACCCCCCACCCACCCACTGCTCCCTCCCTATGTCCCTCCTCCGACCTCTCCCGCCTCTGAAGCCGATCGCAGATGCACCCGCGGCGGTCAACGAAGCAAATGCAATTACGATCCTTCTGGTTGGAACACAGACAGACAAAGACAGACAGACACACAGACAGACAAAGACAGAGACAGACACACAGGCAGACACACAGAAAAGACAGACAGACAAAGACAGACACACAGACATACACACAAACACACAGACAAACAAAGACAGACATACAGGCAGACAGACAGGCGTATGGAGAGCGAGACAGAGAGAGAAAAAGAGACATAGCCAACAAGAACAAACATATAGAAATACAGAGAGGAAGGGAGAGAGAGAGAGAGAGAGAGAGAGAGAGAGAGAGAGAGAGAGAGAGAGAGAGAGAGAGAGAGAGAGAGAGAGAGAGAGAGAGAGAGAGAGAGAGAGAGACAGAGACAGAGACAGAGACAGAGACAGAGACAGACAGAGACAGAGAGAGAGACAGAGAGAGACAGACAGAGAGAGAAAGTCAACAAAAACAAACAGAGAAATACAGAGAGGAAGGGAGAGAGAGAGATTAAGGCCTATCTATGTTCCACACTGTCCTCCCATTACTCTACACGGGAGCAGGACAATACCCCCCGGACAAAACCCCCCCGGACAAAACCCCCCCGGACAAAACCCCCCCGGTATAAAACCCCCCCGGACAAAACCCCCCCACTCACATGCAAAAATACATACATACATACATACATACATACATACATACATACATACATGTACATACATACATGTACATACATACATACAAATATGCACACAAACATTCATGCATGAATACACACATATTTGACAATTATTTGTTCATCATGTATATATAATTCTGTTTAAGTTTGTATGTATGCATGTATGTATGTACAATGTATGCATGTATGTATGTGTGTGTGTATGTTTGTATGCGTATATGTATGTATGTAATGTATATATGTACGTATGTATGCATGTATGTGCGCATGTATATATGCATGCGTGTGTTATGTGTATATATGCATGCATGTATAATTGTATATTGTATCTACGTATGCGTGTGTATATATAAATATGTGTGGATGTATGTATGTATGCATGTGTGAATATGAATGTATGTACATATGCGAGTATGTGCGTACGTATGTATATGTGTGTATGTATGTATGTATGCATGCATGCAAGTATGTATGTATGTATGTTGTATGTATGTATGTATGTATGTATGTATGTATGTATGTATGTATGTATGTATGTATGTATGTATGTATGTATGTATGCATGCATGCATGCATGTATGTATTTATGTATTTATGTATGTATGTATGTATGTATGTATGCATGTATGCATGTATGCATGTATGCATGTATGCATGTATGCATGTATGCATGTATGCATGTATGCATGTATGCATGTATGCATGTATGCATGTATGCATGTATGCATGTATGCATGTATGCATGTATGCATGTATGCATGTATGCATGTATGCATGTATGCATGTATGCATGTATGCATGTATGCATGTATGCATGTATGTATGTATGTATGTATGTATGTATGTATGTATGTATGTATGTATGTATGTATGTATGTATGTATGTATGTATGTATGTATGTATGTATGTATGTATGTATGTATGTATGTATGTATGTATGTATGTATGTATGTATGTATGTATGTATGTATGTATGTATGTATGTATGTATGTATGTATGTATGTATGTATGTATGTATGTATGTATGTATGTATGTATGTATGTATGTATGTATGTATGTATGTATGTATGTATGTATGTATGTATGTATGTATGTATGTATGTATGTATGTATGTATGTATGTATGTATGTATGTATGTATGTATGTATGTATGTATGTATGTATGTATGTATGTATGTATGTATGTATGTATGTATGTATGTATGTATGTATGTATGTATGTATGTATGTATGTATGTATGTATGTATGTATGTATGTATGTATGTATGTATGTATGTATGTATGTATGTATGTATGTATGTATGTATGTATGTATGTATGTATGTATGTATGTATGTATGTATGTATGTATGTATGTATGTATGTATGTATGTATGTATGTATGTATGTATGTATGTATGTATGTATGTATGTATGTATGTTTGCATGTGTGTGGGGGGGTTTTGTCCGGGGGGGTTTTATACCGGGGGGGTTTTGTCCGGGGGGGTTTTGTCCGGGGGGTTTTGTCCGGGGGGTTTTGTCCGGGGGGGTATTGTCCTAGACTCCCTCTACACACCACCCTTCTCCTCCTCTATCTCTACACATCCTCCTCTCCTTCCTACTGGTCAGTTCTATTCATACTCCTTCTCCTCAGTCCTCATCCTGCTGCCCCTTGTCATCTCCTTATTCCTCCTATTCCTATTCCTCCTATTCCTGTTCCACCTATCCTATTCCTCCAAATCATATCCCTCCTATTCCTCAAAGTTCTCCAAATCTTATTCATCTTAATTGAGGGTTAATGTTAATATTTATTATGCTTATTGTATGTTTATTATGTTTATTATGCTTGAACTCATGTCAACAAATTACATATCAACTGATCAAGACAAACGGAAACCTACAAATTAAAGCAACAGCTTAAACAGGGTTGGGCCCCGATTTCTGATTAGTAAAAAAAGTAAAGTCCCATCCCGTTCCATGAGGAACACAGGGAGGCGCTCATCTCCTTTTCCATAGCCCTGAGCCAACAATGGACGAATCCCAAGGTCCTGGACACGGGGCCAGTGTATCGCAGGACTTGCTGTTTACTTCCCAGCTTACGCCGGTACCAAATTATACTGCTTGGTGACAGAGGCACGTGTGCGTGAACAACTTGCCCAAGGTCGTTACCCGGATTCGAACCCGCAACCTTCCGCTCTGTGAGCGGACGCGTTACCGGTCCGCCACCAGGTCGCACGATTTCTGATTACCGGTACGTAAAAATTATTTTCCCTATTCCTATTTTTCCGATATATATATATAAATAGGAAAAATAGGCAATAGTAGAAATAGAAATATATATATATTATTTTTTATACATTCCTACTTTTGCCTAAAATATTCTTCCTATTTCTATATATATATATATACATATATATATATATTCCTACTGTTGCCTATTCTTCCTATTTCTATATATATTCCAACTATTGCCTATTCTTCCTATTTCTATTCATCCAATTCCTATTCCGCATCCTCCTTGTGATTCAGTCTGATCTAAATTTAGTTGCAGAACCAATTACAAGCAATTAAAAGATCACACAAAGACCACAGGACCGAGGCGGAGGGGGGCAGGGGGGGCAGAGGGTGGAGGGAGGCTAATTCAACAGCAGACAACAACGACGCACCGACGACACAACAGCCGCTCTACAAGTCGCATTACGTCAGTCTGTCTGTATGTCTGTCTGTCTACGTCTCTCTCTCTCTCTCTCCTTCTCTGAACTGATCTTTATAACGCTTTCTCACATTTCCCAGACTGTCTGTCTGTCTGTGTGTATCTGTACGTCCGTCTATATCCTTCTGTTTATTGTTGGTCATAACATAGTTGGGTCTTTCCCTTTATGAGTCTGGTAATTATGATGAACAACAAAGACAAGTTACTCATACATTGCAACACATCCGACCCACAGAACGTAATTACAGAAACAGATTAACTCAATCACATACATGCACACACACACATACACATTAACACACACACATTTCATGCATACATACACACAAAAAACCGTACATGTACAATCACACACATGCATGAACACACATACATACGTGCATACATGCACATACATGCATTCATACGCAAAAACATTCACACACACAAAACATACACAATGACACATAAACACAAATTCATACGTTGGTGCATATAATTATACACGCATACAAAGAAAACACACACATCACACACATACATCCAATGCCACACGCATAAACACACACACACACACACACACAAATACAGTACAAACACACACACACACACACACACACACACACACACACAAATACAGTACACACACAACAAATACAGTGAACACATGCGAGACTAGCATGGCACACACATTATATCCTATACACAGCAGATACTAGATATAGCTGTAGTCTAAGTCTGTTTATCCGTCCAATGAATTAATACAGCAGCAGCTCTTGATCTTCTCAAAAGCACTCTCCACCCGCCCCCACCCACACCCCCACCCCAACCAGCATCAGCACCCACCAACAGAACAGCTTTCAAGCATTGATAACACGTGTGCACCTTCCTTCTCAATGCATGCACACTCACACACAAACACACAGACAACACAAGATTAATAAATACATGTGTGTGTGCGTGTGTGTGTAGGTTTGTGTCTGTGTGTGCGTGCGTTTTCTTTGTATGTGTGTATGTATGCACCCACTTATGAATTTGTGTGTGTGCACTGTGCACGCGTGCGTGTGTGTGTGCCTATGCGTTTGTGTGCGACTGAGCGTGTGTATTTATGTACGCATTACATCTGTTTCATGCATGCAAACTTGAATGCATGCGTACACAGTACTACACACACACACACACACACACACACACACACACACACACACACACACACACACACACACACACAATATTATGCGGAAGTACACGTATACGCCTGTTTGCCTTTGAAATCACAGACAGATTAGCGATCAAGAAGACGGCGTCAACTACGATTTATATGATTGTTGATCATAGGAATTCCACAGCCGTTAGCAGATCGATAGCAAAAGCAATCTTCAAAATAGTCTTTCACGAAAATCAATCCAGCCGCACTTCGTTTACAAATATAGAAAGTGTGTCTTCCTTTTAAAACGTTTAAGTAAGATCAACTCCGCCACTGTTTGCACTATGCCAGTGCCAGTCCCAAGCCTGGATAAAGGAGGAGGGCGACGCTAATGAAATTTGTTATCACACAGACTTGTCGTTAAACCGAAACTATACTGCTATAACTACTATCATAAGATCCATGCTTGCTTGTTACTGTTTAACGACACTGCCATATCAATGATGATTATTAGTGTCTCCCTACTCCGTTATCCAAGCTTGGGACTGGCACTGTCAGAGTGCAACTATAGTGGCGGAGTTCTATAGTAAGATCCAACTGGTTGACCCATTCATGACCCCCCCCCCTGATTCCTACCCCATCCCAAGCCCCAACAAAGTGTTCCTTCTGCCATCATGAATCCACTTAGGGGTCTATTATAGATAGATGACAATTCGTGAGAACCAGTTCTGCTCGTTTTCTTTTCTTCCTGTGTTGAATCTGACTTAACTCGTGTTATCATCAAGCGACTGTTGCATTGACGAACAACGAGAGACGGAGGCCATAATCTGCCGATGATAGCGTGCATCATTCCGTCAGCCTGGTTGCATGCATGATGACCTTTTGCCAAATAGGCTGCATTCACAATTAGCCTGTCGTTGTCATCATCATCATCGTCATCACCACCACCACCGTCTAATTACCTGTTTTTAAGAATGACTTTTATGAGAGTTACATTATATGTTGAAAAACATGTTTTATTCACCAAATGTCACAAATTACAGTTTGGTCTAATAAAGTAGATGTTATTGTTCATTGTTATGCTTAACATTTATTATTAATCACTTGTTTTGTCATAAATGAAATAAATGTGAGTTTAGCTAAATTCTGCTAGCCTAGGACACAGTCAATCGTATAGAATTCGAAACACTTTAGTGACTTTACAAGACAAATTATAAATCACAAATACTATGTCAACTAGACTCAATAATAATCCGGCAAACAAAATTTTACAAAAAGTTCTAAGAATAGAACTTAGAACACAAACATAAATAGTATTATAGTACTATCAGTCAGACAGAGTAAACCATCATTAATAGTAATTATACTGCTAAAATCTGTCAGTTACAAGATTTCCTCATTGTTATTCATCATCGTCCATGCCATCACCTTTGTTGTCATCGTCAACTAGAGATGTAAAAAAAACATACATGTAAAAAAAACGGTTTTTTTGGCGTTGAAATATTTAAAAAAAAAACTGTCAGAAATGAAATATTTCAAATGAAATATTTCACGCTCACATCACTAAGGCGTAAAAAAATTGTTGTGTTTCCGGTAACGCGACCGACCCATTTTTACGGCCGCGACCCAAATATTTTTGTAAAAAAATTTTATTAAAAAAAAATATTTTTCAAAAAAAATTTTTAATTTTTTTTCAAAAAATATTTTTTTAACATTTTTATTGACATAACATAAGAGACGTCAACAAAATGAAATTAATAGGACTGTTTCTAGAGCAGTTTTAGGTGCAGACAGTCGGGAAATAGGCAGTTTATACTTGCTTAGAACACGTACTTTGTTTCAGCGTGCAAAAAAGACTAGTGGGGTATACTTTTTCGGATAATCACTGCATAAAAATATTTTACAAAATAAAAATATTTTCCGACCTACCTACCCAATTTTTTTTAGCTCTGTTACCGGAAACACAGCATTTTTTTTAGGCCTAATTGTCTCATTGTATTGTCTCATTGTATTGTCTCATTGTATTGTCTCATTGTATTGTCTCATTGTATTGTCTCATTGTATTGCCTCATTATATTGTCTATGTCTGCTCCTTCTTCCATCAAATCTTGCATGTGGTCCATTGTACTTCATCGTTCAATCATTCATGAGTAAATGAGCAAGTCGGTCTTGCATCGCATCAACTAATATCTGACAGTAAAAGATTTGCTAATATTATAATTATCTTTAATAGTGACTCAACCAGAATTAACGGCAGGTTGAGAATTGCCGAGGGATGGGGGTTGCAATCTCAGTCTTTCTTAGGACCCCACAGTCAAGTCTGCATTGAACGCCCAACTCCACAAGAATCAATGTCTAATCCCTCCCCCTCTCATCAGTTGCTTTCTACAATTCTCATACTGATTAACGGTAATTGTACAAATCAAGCTATTCTAAACACTCAAAATAAACACACAAACACATACACCGAAATACATACATACTGATACACTAAGATACACACAGAGTCACAGACACACACAGACATGCACACAGACATACAGGCACATCCAAACACACAGACACACACACACAAACACGTTCTTTCACCTCAGCCAAAAAACAATCGGAACCCGTGAATGAATAATGTACACATATTATTCGTACTGATGGTGATTTCACCCTCGGTGATTCGCTGATAAAGCGTGGAAGAAATGTCAGGCGGAAGAAGAAGACACTATATCGTCGTCGTCCAAGTCGGAGGACGATGTCACATTCCACACTAATGCGGACGACATCAAACGGATGAAATTTCATCGGACCTGACGCGCCAGCGGCGACCCACAACACCCCCCCCCCCCACCCCACCCCCACTCCGCCGACCGACTGCCGCTAAAAGCCGGGCATGCAAGGCTTGAAACCAAACAAGATCTAACGAGCGGGAACAATTCGCCTCAAAAGAATTTTTTACCGACTCTGAAGCCTTGTAGGCCGCCGTGCAAAAAGCTTTTGTGAAAAAGAGTCTCTCTTTGTGATGGATAAGGAATCCTTCTGCATGTTCAAATATGACAAAACCATTTAGCCACAACTGCTAAATAGACGCGAAAACTGTTTAGATACTCTTAAAGAACGATTAAGCTATTACAATTTTAATCAGTTTAATTACCTCTTAATTACATCAACAGATAACCACCACCGCCCCGCCGATTCAATAGAAAAACTTGAAGCATTCCCAGGCACAATTGAGAGTAATTAATTAGGCTATCAGAGCACAGACTACTGTAATCAAAGTCAACAATGAGAACATCTTATAAAGCCAATAAAACAAATGAACATCCATCATAGCCGCTCTCACAACAAGACATTTCATCTGTTAACCACAAAAGCGAAAGTGAACAGAGGCCAACTACAAATTTATTGTGGTTCAAAGTAGCAGACAGACAGAGACAGACAAACAGACAGACAGACAGACAAACAGAGAGAGGCTTAGATAGAGGCAGACAAGTGAAGGCAAAGCCAAAGATAATAGACAGAGACAGACAGTGAGAGATACTTAGACAGACACACACAGACAGAAATGTGAACTTGTGAAGGCAAAGAGAAAGAAAACAGACAGAGATAGACAGACAGAGAAGGAGGCAGACAGACAGATACACAGACAGAGAGCGAGACACACATAGAGAAAGGGGTGATTAGACAAGCATTTCGAAGCAAAGAAGATCAAGACAGACTGTGAGAGCTGAAGACAAGGCTGAAAAGTGACTGGATAGACAGAAATAAACAAGGAGAGGCAGATACAAAGACAGGCAGGGGGATAGGAAGGGACATAGAGAGAGAGAGACTAATCCAGAGGTCGTTTGATCTTTGCCTAGCCATTCCGAGTTCACCGCCTGCAAGATAATAGACAGAGACAGACAGTGAGAGATACTTAGACAGACACACACAGACAGAAATGTGAACTTGTGAAGGCAAAGAGAAAGAAAACAGACAGAGATAGACAGACAGAGAAGGAGGCAGACAGACAGATACACAGACAGAGAGCGAGACACACATAGAGAAAGGGATGATTAGACAAGCATTTCGAAGCAAAGAAGATCAAGACAGACTGTGAGAGCTGAAGACAAGGCTGAAAAGTGACTGGATAGACAGAAATAAACAAGGAGAGGCAGATACAAAGACAGGCAGGGGGATAGGAAGGGACATAGAGAGAGAGAGACTAATCCAGAGGTCGTTTGATCTTTGCCTAGCCATTCCGAGTTCACCGCCTGCAACAGCCAACCAACCAACAGACAGACAGAGACAGACAGACTTAGACAGACTTAGACAGACAGAGATAGGTAGCCAGCCAGCCACACAGTGGCTGCCCCGAGACCAACCAACCAACCCATCAAGACAAAACAAAGTTACAAGACTCCCACCTCAAAGGCCGTACATCAGTACCTCCGTCGCACCCACCCCAATCAGTACCCACCCCCAGTCGGTACTCACTCCACACCCCCAAAGGGCAACAGCTTTCAGCGCTGGTCCATAAGTCTTCACTGCATCGACATGTGTTGTTGCCCAATGCTGACCCGTCCGAAATAGCAGCAGACATCAAACTAATGGTTTATTAACACTTTTAGGTCAACGCATGTATATAGGTCATGAACTCTATACACAGGTTAATATATTAGGGGTCAACACATAGGTAGCCAACACCTGGGCACAGCCTTTTCAACTGCACAACCCCGAGATATTTAACTCCCCTTTATGACAGTTCTCTGTGCTAGGCTGCAAGCAGGGTCTAATAATTAACCAAACAAAGACCAGCAATTAACAGTGATTAACATTAATTAAAAGTAATTATCATAGATCTCAATAAAACAATAACACTTATATCAGATAATACACTGTAAGCAGCTTATAATTGTAACCCACACCAGGCAAAAGTGACTGGATAGACAGAAATAAACAAGGAGAGGCAGAGGCAGACAGAGGGAGAGAAAGGGACGTAGGGAGAGACTAATCCAGAGGTCGTTTGATCTTTGCCTAGCCATTCCGAGTTCACCGGCTGCAACAGCCAGCCAGCCAGCCAACCAACCAGCAGACAGACAGACAGAGATAGGTAGCCAGCCAGACGGTGGCTGCCCCGAGACCAACCAACCAACACATCAAGACAAAACAAAGTTACAGGACTCCCACCTCAAAGGCCGTACATCAGTAGTACCTCCGCCGCACCCACCCCAATCAGTACCCACCCCCAGTCGGTACTCACTCCACACCCCCAAAGGGCAACAGCTTTCGGCACTGGTCCATAAGTCTTCACTGCATGGACATGTGTTGTTGCCCAATGCTGACCTGTCCGAAATAGCAGCAGACATCAAACTAATGGTTTATTAACACTTACAGGTCAACGCATGTATATAGGTCATGAACTCTATATTATAGAGGTTAATATATTAGGGGTCAACACAAAGGTAGCCAACACCTGGGCACAGCCTTTTGAACCGCATCACCCCCCCAGATATTTATCTCCCCTTTATGGCAGTTCTCTGCATTGCTAGGCTGCAAGCAGGGTCTAATAATTAACCAAACAAAGACGGTAATTAACAGTAATTAAAAGTAATTAACATAGACCGTCAATAAAACAATAACACTTATCTCAGATAATACACTGTAAGTAGCTTATAATTGTAACCCACACCACTTCAAATCCAATTAAGCCTAACTGATTCCTACAAATTACGACAACAGAAGTCCTGCATCTAACAACCCTATCGAACTTCTATCCCACAAATAAATGCCCCAAAGGGCAAACGTACGGCCCTACATATACATGTACATCAGTGTGTTGGCAACATACAACAAACTCCGCCACTGACTGCACTCTGGTAATACCAGTCCCAAGCCTGGATAAAGGAGGAGGGCGACACTGATCATCTTTGAAAATGTCAGTCGTTTTAAACATGTAACAAGCAACAAACAGGGTTCTACAAGTCTCTCAAGTCTTTTTTCTTTGGTCGTGTTTGGGCTGGGTAGTTCCTTGAAGGGGCGCTATATAAATGCTCTGAATGAATGAAACAGCATTATGAATTACCGCACCAGCGGAAGCTCGCACAAGTATAGTTCCGCCACTGAGGCACCTCTCTGCACCTCTCTATATCTGTATGTCTGTCTCTCTCTCTCTCTCTCCCTCTTGCCTGAACGGAGTGTGGTCCGATTCTCTGATTGCATTTAACCCAGCAACTACCATTTCAAACGTGTAGTAATTACGCAGGCTGAATGAATGAAAACCGCAATTCATTCGCTTTAAAGAATCGCTTTAAAGACTTCTCGCATCTTGCAAATCACATTCAGAGACACATCGCCAACAACAACAACAACAGTGTTGTCGTAAAGTCAACAGATTTCTAAAGGACTTTCTTTAAAGGGATAGACGCAGGGAACCAGTTGATTTCCGTCAAGTCAGAGGGGTGGAAAACAAGCTCCGGTTGTCAGAGAGAACAAGAGAGGGGGAAACAGGGACAGAGAGACAGACAGAGACATACATCTGTTCAGACAGACAGATAGAAACAGCATGAGACTGACAGACAGACAAACAAAGACAGATAGAGTCAGTGACAGAGAGAGTCAGAGAGCGATACAGAGAGAGAGAGAGAGAGACAGACAGTGAAAGACAGAGAGACACACACCCAAGAGGGCATATAGGTCATTATAGGAGACAACTCAGAGGCAATTAATGATGAACTCTGCCACTGCTCGTTCATTGGTAGTGCCAGTCCCATGCCTGGAGAAAGGAGGAGGGCGACACTAATCATCTTTGATTTGACATAATGTCGTCAAACAGCAACAAGCTATTAAAATAATCACTGAGCACTTCTAGGGATTATATTGTGATTAATGTCCTCAAAAGTTTCATTCATACAATGTTCTAACAGAATTTATCTAACAATCTTTTTATCTTTTACTTTAAATATTTATTTATTTATTTACTGAGAATTTGATATAGCACTCCTTCAAGGTTACTACTCAGGAGCGCTCCGAGTCCAACCCCGGTCGAATAAGACAGTCTTGAGAAGAGAAAGAAATGAAGTAGAAGCAGAAAGGCTAATAGGTATTTGACGAAGGATAACAGGGAGCTCATTCCAGGTCGCAGGGCCAGCCACGGAGAAATATACAATGTCACGATCACCAAAAATTAACAGGTAAATTATCAATAATAATAATAATAATAAAATAATAATTATCAAACGACAGCAGACAGAAAGCATATTTTCAGCAAATTCTTAACCACAGTTTATCCACAAGCTTCCAGCAGCTGCAAAATGCTAAACAGCACACACAGTCACACACACACACACACACACACAGTATACAGCGCTCTGTAGCATATGATTAAATCAAGGCCGGAAGTCTTCAGATAAAAACATCACCAAAGGAACATTGAAAGCAATTCCATTGACTTCCTTTCTGCGATGCCAAGAGCTTCAATGGCGTTGAAATACAATACTAAGATTTCTTAATGACTGGTCAGAGTCATGACCTTTGCAAAAGCCTTGACCATAGACTTAGGACCATGGTCATGACCTTTTCAAGACCTTGACCTTGTATTGAGGATCATTGTCATGACCTTTGAAAACCATGATCTTCAACTGGCCACTGTAGTTATCACCCAAAATTTCTTACAAATTGCTCACACAGCTTTTATGTACAGTATGTCACACTCACTAGTTAGAAATTAACATGCAAATATGAATAATAAATAATAAAGAGTAACAGCATTTATACAATAATAATATATAATAACAATAATAATAATAATAATAAAAATAATAATAATATCATGTCTTGCAGCTCTTGCTGTCTTCGGCATATCCTCTGCTTTTTATAATTGTTGTTTATTGTTTATTGCACGTTCAATTCTGGTTATAATACAATCATGACAACTAAGTACAGTAAAATGCAATGGAAACCAGTAAAAGCTAGTAGCTTATATTATTCTACCCCCTACCCCCTTTCCAATAATGTTCATGAATTAATTATTCTCTTATACAATTCAAGTAGGCCTACATTCTTTCTGCTGCATGGTTTCTATCCTTCTCATGCATTCTCCTAACCGCAGCAATCTCTCCTACGACATTCCTGCGGGGTACTCTGGTATCTCTCGCTAGCACATTCTCTGCGCTTTCAAATCTCACTCGAGTGCAATGTCTGTATTGCTTTATAACACCTTCTTGCACATTATTTGTATGCTGTTTTGTCTCACCACATAGCTTATTCTCTACACGTGTCTGTCTGTCTAGTGCACTGTCTGTACTGTTAAATCTCTGTCTGTCTGTTTCTCTCTCTCTCTCTCACACACACACTCATACCTTGTGTAAGGTTGTCTAGCTTGTTCTCTTTCCTTTATTTTATTTATTCACTGTGCTTTGATTGTTCTAGTATATTCTTGGTCCTGTACTGTGGCTGTCAGTTTGTCTACCCACCAATTCGTCTGTCTGTCTGTCTGCCTTACTGGTCGTGTTCCCTTTCCAATAAATACATTCCATATCCCAAGTTTCCTCCTTCATATATCCTGAGGAAACTTTACTTTTCAATTAAATCCTCTTCACTATCTTTGGTAATATTCTGCATCAAGGCGATATACGCTTTTATTTCAGACAGCCATCATTAAATGTGAGCATCTTAGTTTTTAAAGATGCCTCAAAATCTCTTTCGAAAAGGAGTTATAAGAATTGCTGGTTAGTTATGACACACGTCTTTAAGACAAATTTCAACATATAATAAAAAATCTGAAATTTTAGTAAAACAATTAACTCAAAAACCCAGTTTTAGCAACAGCAATCTTAACGTCTGGCAGAAAATATTTAAAATGACATTTTCCAGAATCTTATTCTGTGACACCAGAATCAGTACACGAAACATTAAGGTTTTACAGGATTCTTTGCCAATGCATAAAGACGTAGGCTTGAAGACAAAAAAACATACTTATTGCAACGTGCAGCCCTCCGGAGTCATAGAACACTGTCTTCGCAGTAATAATCAGAAATTTTTAACTTTGGACGACGAGTTCAGAAATCCGAGTTATCACAATTATTTCTCGCCTTACAGATTTCATGCCAAATTAATCAACTACATATTTGCGTCATATTTGCATCCTGATGTCAACACGTCTAATTCTAAGTAAAGAGCTGGCTTGTAATACTAAATTATAATTAGTTTGTCCTAATTCCTGATTCTTCCTGAAATCTAATCTAGCCTAATTATAAGCTCTAATCGAAGTTAATCTGATATAAACATTAAACAATATAGTAAAGCACTTCTCACAACATGGCAGCTATTCAGAAGCACTATCAGCTCTCATTTAAAGCTAATTTTAATTTAATTAGTGGCGTGCTAATTGTGTTTCTAATTAGTCAGTTCTGCTAAACGTCCCAATTCTAATTATAAAATCTGAACTAATTATTCTAATGAATTTGTTACAAAGGCCTTAATTACGCATCTTCAGCGCCCCTGAGTCGGTTTCCTTGAAAGGGGGAGGGGTAAATAAATTCTTGAAAATAAAATTATTTAAAGAATCTAGTGGTTAGTAAAAAAAATACGCAATCAACCAGTGTAAGAATTGTGGAAAAATAACTGGGTGGGAGGGGGTTGGACCATTATCCACTTGGAAGCGCGGTGGTGTAGTGGGTGGGGCGCGGTGGTGTAGTGGTGGCGTCGTTGCCTTGGAGCCGGAAGGTTCGAGGTTCGAATCCACCTCGCCGCGTAAGGACCTTGGGCAAGTCCTTCACTCACAATTGCTCAGCGCTTCGGCGTGAAACTCCGATGCAGTGTTCGCTCTGCATTCGGGAGCGCCTCTGAGTAGGAAGAGAGCTTGAAGGGGCGCTATAACAAGTGCACATACAAACATACAAACAATCGGGTTGTAAAAAACAGACTTTAACATGGGGGTCTAAGAAAGACTGGTGGGGTTGAAACCCCCAACCCTCCGGAAGTTCTCACCCTGCAATCAACATTAAAAAAACACTAACCTCCAAATCCCTGACATCCGTAAAGCTCACGATGGCAAATCCGTCGATAATATCCTCCCTGAAATCCAGCACGCGGGGCACGGCAGCCCTCGCACCCGCCGCGGTCCTCGCCTTCTCCCTCCTGACGGGGCCAACGGGGGAACAACAATCCGAGACAGCGGCGGCGACCGAGACGCTCCGTGCAGGCGCGACCTTCGGGGGTGACCCGCCCTCGTCGGCCATGACGGCGGCCACAAAGACCGATCCGGCGGGGTCAGTATAAACCACCGAGAGAGAATTTTTGACCGGAATCCGCTCGAAGCGGACGGGGGTAAATACCACCACCGCCCTAACAGAAGCAGTCGTGACAGCAGACGCAGAGGCGATCGCTGACGGGCGGGCGGGCGGTCGATCGGACGAGAATCAACCGGCTATCGGCGTCGTTTTCACGGCCGACCCACCAGCTCCGATGATCGGGGCATTTCAAGCGGTAGCGTCGAGACGCGGCGTCGGCGGCCTCACCGCACCGCGAACGAGGCCATCTTTGCAGGTGAATAAAACGCGTAATCCAACGCAGTTTCTTCTGCAAAACGGCGAACAACAACGACAACAACGCGAGCAACAACAGCAACAAAAACAACAACGGCAACAACAACAACGCTCCCGCATACAACAGTACTCGTTGTCGGCGGCGGCCGCACGGTGGCACCAGCAGCGGCGACGTGATAGGACGCCGGCGCACGCCTCCGCCCATCGAAATAGTCCATCAAAGTAGTGCACTGCTTGCGCACGACCTTCTCACAACAAAACCGAGCGACGATGCGACGACGACTAAAGAAATTTTAACGGTGGCAAAACGACCGCAGAAACACAGTGACCGTGTGAAAATCAGCGTGGCCCGGTTCGCGCCCGGGGGGTTCCCAAACGGGCTGCGCGCGTACGATGGGCACACGCACGTTTGGATCGGATTAAAATGCAGGCGGCAGTGGCTGCTGGGTCTCTATCTCTCTCTCTCTCTCTTGCGCACGCGCAGTTGCCCTGGTTGGCCGTATCAGTGCGCCCGGCTGGCGCTCGGAGGAGGCGGGAGAGTGGGCAGCCTCGGCAGCGTGAGTAGAGGGGAGGGTGGGGTAATGTGTGCGGGCGTCAGAGTGATTCTCGATGATAGGGATCTCGGGAAGCAAGAGCCCTGAAGTTCCTTTGTAGGGAACAAGTGTTGCGTGACCTCAACTGCACGACCCCCGCAAGGATTGGAGGAGGGGGAGGAGGAATTGAAAGAAAGAGATGGATCATGGAAGAGAGAACTGTTGCATCAGCCAGAAAATAATTACTTTCTCATCCTCCTCCTCATCCTCCTGCTTCTCTTTCTCCTCCTCCTGTTCCTCTTGCTCCTTCTCCTCTTACTCCTCTTCCTCCTCCTTCTTCTCCTCTTCTTTCTCCTCCTCTTTCTCCTCCTCTACTTCTTCTCTTCCTCCTTCTCCTCCTCTTCTTTCTCCTCCTCTTTCTCCTCCTCTACTTCTTCTCTTCCTCCTTCTCCTCCTACTGTTACTCTTCTTCCTTTCCCTCCTCCTCCTCCTCTTATTCCTCTTCCTTCTTCTCCTCCTCATCCTCTTCCTCCTACTCCTCGTCCTCTTCCTCCATCGCGTCCATCCTTTCTTATCCTCCATTCTGTCCTCCTTCTCCTTCCTTCTTTAGATCCTCCTTCTCTCCTACTCTTCCACCGCCTTCTCCTCTTCCTCTTCCTCTTTCTTCTCTTCCTCCTCATCCTACCTCTCTTCCTTCTCATTTCCCTCCTCCTCTCCTTCTTCACCGCCTCCCGCCAATCTTCATCTTTCTTTTCATCCACATTGTCTTCGAAGGAGAGGGAAAGCCGAAAAGGTAAATACTTGCGCATATTGGACATTTTCATACTACATGTAGCCTACTTCCTTCTCTTTATTATTGTCTGCTTCTTCCGCCCCCCACCCCAATCTCATAGTCTCCATAACCACTCTTCCCCTTCATCCCGTTGACTTGTGCTTCACCCCGTCTCCATGTCTTCCTACGCCTTCCCTATACCTCTTCATCCGTCCCTTCTTTCTCCCTAGTCCGTCCGTTTGTCTGCCTGCTTGCCTGCCTGTCTGTCTGTCTGTCCGTTCGTCCGTCCGTCCGTCTGTCTGTCTGCCTGTCTGTCCGTCTGTCCGTCTGCCTGCCTGCCTGTGTGTCTGTCTGTCTGCCTGTCTGTCCGTCTGTCCGTCTGCCTGCCTGCCTGTCTGGTCTGGTCCTTCCGTCCGTCCGTCCGTCGGTCCGTCCGTCCGTCTGTCTGTCTGCCTGCCTGCCTGTCTGTTTGTCTGTTTGTCTGTCTGTCTTCCTGCCTGCCTGCCTGCCTACCTGTGTGTCTGTCTGTCTGTCCGTCTGTCCGTCTGCCTGCCTGCCTGTCTGGTCTGGTCCTTCCGTCCGTCCGTCCGTCCGTCGGTCCGTCTGCCTGCCTGCCTGCCTGCCTGCCTGTCTGTCTGTCTGTCTGTCCGTCTGTCCGTTTGTCTGTCTGTCCGTCCGTCTGTCCGTCTGACCGTCTGTCCGTCTGTCTGTAAGGCATGCCTTCAGATGTTCTGTGCAAGCCATGCTCGCAGCGTATCCATTGTTTGGCGACATCTTGTGAATGAGTCGGTCGTTGAATTTATTAAATAGTCGTCAGCTGAATTACGTTGAGCTGGGTCACTCTCTCTCTCTCTCTCTGACACAATCTATGAGCACTTCATTAACAGTTCCTTCTAGACGTCGAGACTCAGGAGCACTTATGATTTAATTAAATAAAATTTAATTATTTTTTATTTAGTTATTTATTCAATGCACCATACATGCTAGGCTCGAAGGAAACATAAAATAACATGTTAGATCTGAAGTTTCAGGACTACGACAAATGAACGACGACATATTAACATCACACGGACTAACATTGATTCACATAATTTATATAGCGCATCTTCTGGGAATTTATTTATGCAGAGGCGCTTTCCGCAGTTTAAAAAATTAGAGCTGTATTCATCATTTATTCTAATTATATATTCCTCGCATTTGCTATAGCGCCCATTCACGCTTCCTACTCAGAGGCGCTCCCGACTACAGCGTTTACACTGCCTCGGAGTTTCACGCCGAAGCGCATGAACAATTGCGAGTGAAGGACTTGCTCAAGATCCCTATAAGCGTCTGCTTAAGGTGGATTAGAACCTGGAGCCTCCGGCTCCAAGGCACCGAAGTGACCGAACCCACCACTACATGTCCCACCGCGCCCCGCAAAGACGCGGTGGCATAATGATGATTATGTTACAATCCACCAGTCTTTTTGTCTGTCGTAACGAACTGGCCTTCTGGATGATGACCTGATAACCACCTTTGCTTGCCGCGCCATCGAGTGAAACCTTGTGCATGAGACACCGAAAATAATAATAAGTATAATAATTAATTATCATTATTATCATCAGGGGCGGATCCAGGGGGGGGCCAATCCGGCCATGGCCCCCCCCATTCCAAATCTCCATGGGACGTGGCCCCCCCCATCCATGGTCGCCTAAAAGATTTTTTGCAGGGAGTCAGCCATTGCCAGGAGAATTAATATATAAATGTAATTAAAATCTAAGCCTCAGACAATTGCATTGTCTTAATATATAAAACAACGAAAAGAAACAATCTTTCAACAGTATCCGACTATGATTTATGGCATACAATGTTTGTTATTCATGTATATATTTTTTAGTAAAATATAAAAAATATTAACACCAATAAACACAATTATAACTAATAACAACTGACTATTATTTACAAAGCAAGTTAACACTAACAACAGTATTAGGGATTTTTCCCAGATGCAAAAAATTTCAGGGGCAAAACTTATTAAGTTTTGAATTTAGTCTATTATGTGCAAGAAACTGCGGTGAATGATCACACATGTTTACTTCTTGTTCTTATTTATTCCTTACTGTGTTTCATTCAGTGGTTGGATGTATTTTACTTACTGCAGTCTTAAAAATAATATAATAGGGTGAGGTCTATTCATACTTTAACTTGGAATTATTTTAGCATTGTGTGCCTCATTTTATAAATACATAAACACTTTTAAAAATACTTCTGTTTGCCATTAATAACAGCTAATAGAGCACTGTTACATGCTGTATGCACTAGCCCTACAATAGCTATTTTTCACTATTATTATTTATGGGGAAAGTCTCTGGTTATGGCCCAAAGCCAGGTATAACATACATCCATAACATAGCCATAATGTCATGGTTATATATTATATATATAAATATAATATATATAATTAATTATATATATATATATATAATATTATAATATATGCAGTCTACCAAGCAACATTTGCAATGCAACTTTGTCAACCAACTTTGTCAGTGTATGCCTTCACTTCAATCAGAGACTCAAATGACTTGTAAGCCTCTCACACAATTGCATTGTGAAATAAAAACTTTGGAAACCACTTTCACGAACAAGAATGTGATCATGCTTCTAAAAAACCTTAATGTACCTATTTGCTCAAGAAAGGAGCATTCCTGGCACCTTTTTCTACAAATTTTCTTGTGACAGTTTCAAAATCAAATTGTACTAGCAATGTTATACTCAAAGTCTTCAAAGGTCAACCTGGCCAAATCCACAAGATGTGAATGAGATATTATAGACCTTCAAACATTTCAATCTATCATTTTGTGTTTGCCAAATGATCTCTTTGCAGATGATATATACCGCTGATGGAATTGTAAACAGTAAGCCCATGCGTTACCTGACACTCATTTGGAAATAACTCCGAAGGATTTTTTTTATATATGTTAAAAGTTCAACAGGTTCAATGGGCATATCGAAAATTTGCCTTTTATAGGCCTACCGATGGTAAATGTTCAATCTCCGTTACAAAATCATCCGGACCATTAAAGAATGCAGGCTAAAGCTAGAGCTTTTCCTGCCAAATTACATGTAGGCCTAGGCTTATACATGATTAGATTTAGATATTTGCACAAGAATTAAACCCCTTAGCCAGAGTTAAATAAAATATGCCAAAATAGAAAAGCTTTGATTGCAAGCTCCTCCTAGCCCCTGAAAATGTACGGCCAATTTCTAAAGCTGTGCGTTCTTGGGGGCTTAGCCCCCTAGCCCTGATAAACTCCGCCCATGCCTATAAGAGTGCATTTCGTGTATGCTATACTGTGTATATGAATTTTTTAGCAATCTGATACAATTCTTTTAAAATGAGTGTAACTTACTCTTAATATTTGCACAAATACTATTTTTGTTCAACTGAATAACTTCTCTCCAGCGCTATCTTTCAAATTTGAAACTGCCAAATTTCAAACTGTTTTGGTTCTGTTGTTTGAACACTTGAACACCTAGTAAAACAACATCATTATTACATAACTTTCAGATTTTGGTCCCAGCAATTTATTAGTTCTTGGCTGGTTTGTGTACCATTTGTTATTATTTAACTGCAAAGTGTGTCCGGGTCAGCAATTCAGGACCATCTTAGGAAACAGGGATAAGCTGATTCTAGTGCAGAAAAGTCAGCTCATGTACAATGTAATATATTATTTATACTCATGTCTGAAGTTATTCACTATATAGAACTGAGCTGCTGGACTCGATACAGACAGATATTATTAATATTGTAATGTAAATATTAATATTGTATTGTATATGTTTTTTATCAGTACTGAACAAATTGAGTAATTTTGCTAAAATGACATCTCACAAGGGCACTGCTGCAGTGTGGAAACTTTAAAAAACGAGTTAAAAAGTATAGTCTATATTTATTGAGATCTTATGGCACTCTTATAAGCACTGAAAAGTAGAGCTATTTTGCAAAGATAACAGCTTAAAATGCTACCATTGCAATGTGAAAATTCAAAAAGTTTCTGGTGGGGAGGGGCATATCCCCTCCCCATACCTCTCCCCTACCACTCTCGGCGCAATGCGCCTCATGATTGTCCTCCAGACGGTCCATAATCTACCCCTTCAGAACCCTCAATCCCCAATCCCCCCCATAGGAGGGACTAAATTAGACTCTGGCTTTGGCCAAGCGACTAAAAAAAATTCGACCCAAGCCCAAAAATTTTTGGCCCCCCCCTTCGAAAATTCCTGGATCCGCCCCTGATTATCATCGTCATACTCGTCATCATCACCATCGTAGGCGTCGTCGTCATCATCATCATCATCATCATCATCATCATCATCATCATCATCATAATCATCATCATCATCATCATCATCATCATCATCATCATCATCATATCCTCCGCCGCAACATAAAGCAGAAGCATTAACATCGACAACAGACAACTATTGCCCAACAAGTTAATAGAAGATCACTCTTACCGACGTATTTAGATAAGACTTAGCCTACTCTTGCTGTTATACTAGATCATTATTAATTCTGTTTTATATAGCGCCAATACTGGTGATAAATTATTAGTCATCAATCGATCAGAAAACGTGATTGATTACAGTAGGTGTAAATGAATTGCACACAATGCATAGGGTCTACGCATAAATAAAATATAGGCCTATAGCCTATTCGATTATAGGTTTAAACTTTAAACCCTCACTGTCATTTAAGAGGCTGGCGGAGAATTGTATTGCTATTATAGGGACCGGCAATGAAGATTAGAAGAAACATTTCTTGCCTCGAATGCTAGTATGGGCTAGGCCTATAATTATTATTCGGTAATAAATAACGGCGTCTTTATATTCAAAAACATAATCACGCGTTTAAATAACGGCGCGCCAATAATTACGCTATATTAAAGATGAATTATAATCGTGGCGCTAAAAAACGTTAACGTCATTGTCTACTTACATCCGTTTCCGGTCTTTATTGTTGCTTCTGCTCTTTGCTTCGGCTGGTGAGTTTTGACGATTATTCTTGAGATTAATTCTCAGCGATTTCTAGTTAGCGTTTTTTTCTTCACTCGATGGATCTCCGAGTGAAGATGTTCTGCAGGCGGCTGCCTTTGTGCTGTCGAGCCTGTGATCCGGAGGAAGAGGAGACAGCAGATGCTGTTGACGCGGCTGTTGATCGGCTTTCGGCTGATCTGAGAGACAGCCGCACTCTTTCTCCGATTCAGGTGACGCAGTCGAGGGCACGCCGTCCTGATGTAAGTGCCGTGAGTAAGCCTGGAAGTAGTAGTGATGCTTTTGCTGATTTCACTGTCTACCGTTTCCCGGTCATTAGAGGCGAAAACCGATTTATTCCAAGTACTGACAGCGACTATGTTTATTCCCCCGATGTTGACCTAAATGACTTTAACCGACTGTGTCCAAATCAGACTGAGGTCGAGAACTTGAACGGAGAACATTCTCCTGTTCTCCCTCAGTCTGATTTTCCGATTGATGACCATTACACCGACGATGACAATGACAGTTTCCGTGAATTTCAATCTGTTCATGATGACGACTGCACCCCTAACATCTCCCGTGCAGACGTTCGTTATCATGACACCACAATCAGACAAATTCTATTTCACGATGATGTTGATGAAGACGACGACGACGACGATGATGACGATGATGATGATGATGATGACTTCGGTGACATTGTTGAAACTGCTCCAGCTGACAGGCATTCCACTTATGACAAAACCCCTAATCCCGTTCCAGTTCCTTTAGGTAGCAATGTCACTGAGAGTACTGACGAAGAGTTGGACGATGACGACATCATCGCGATTATCTCACATACATCAATGAGATCTACTCATCGATATGGTTTTGTACCCCTTCCAACAATTATTGAGGAGGATGAGCATGACGACGACGATGACGACGATGATGACGATGATGACGACGACGATGACGACGAAGATCAAATCGAAAATATATGCACGATTTCTAGTGAGTTGGGGGTTGCCTCGGGGACACGAGGCGAGCTTGGAGGTCGTCAGTCGGTTGGATTCGATCATTTGTATGGTTCCTCTGCATTGCAAGGCGTTGGGAAGGTTGAAGGTGGATTCGGTTCTGTGGTGGAATGCGTTGTTGATGGACTCGATCTTGGTGGTGAATGGGACGACACTCCAGTGAAGGACTTTGGTTGTATGGATTTTGTTTTTGAGCGTGTAAGTGAGGGCCTCGATCTTGGTGGCGAATGGAGTGACGTTCCAGGGAAGGAGTGTGTTAGTATGGATTTCGTTTTTGAGTGCGTAGGTAGTGTGCATGTTGGTGGTGAGCGTGGTGACATTGCGGTGAAGGAGGATGGTTGTGTGGATACGGTGTATGAGTGCGTAGGTAGTGTGCATGTTGGTGGTGAGCGTGGTGACATTGCGGTGAAGGAGGATGGTTGTGTGGATACGGTGTATGAGTGCGTAGGTAGTGTGCATGTTGGTGGTGAGCGTGGTGACATTGCGGTGAAGGAGGATGGTTGTGTGGATACGGTGTATGAGTGCGTAGGTAGTGTGCATGTTGGTGGTGAGCGTGGTGACATTGCGGTGAAGGAGGATGGTTGTGTGGATACGGTGTATGAGTGCGGAGGTAGTGTGCTTGTTGGTGGTGAGCGTGGTGACATTGCGGTGAAGGAGGATGGTTGTGTGGATACGGTGTATGAGTGCGGAGGTAGTGTGCTTGTTGGTGGTGAGCGTGGTGACATTGCGGTGAAGAAGTTCGGTTGTGTGGACGTGGTGTCTCAGTGCGGATATGATGGTGCATATCTTGGTGGCGAACGTGGTGACCCTCTTGCGATGGAGTACAAGGGTGAAGGTGTTGATGTTGGTGGTCGCTGTGGTAACTCCCCAGTGGCAGAGTGCTGGTGTGAGGGTTCTTCGGTGGAGTGCATAAGTGAGGGACTATATCTTGGGGGTGGATTTGGAGGAACTCCCGTAGGGCAGGGCGAGAGTGGGGATTTTCAGCTGAGTGAGTTTGGGGATATCCCTGTGATGGATGGAAAAGGTGAGTGGTCTCACGGTGGAGACTCTGGCCACAGTCTTTACATGCGTGGCTTGGGTGAGTGGTCTCTTTACGGTGGTCGAGATGGAGGGTCACTGATGATAGGAACGGGGGATTGGTATCTGTGTGGACGTCGTGATGCGAGCCCGGTGATGCGTGGATCTGGTGAGTGGTCGATGTATGTTGGTAAAGATGGTAGTACGGTGATGTGTGGAACGGGTGAGTGGTGGATGTATGCTGGTTCTGATGGTAGTCAGGTGATGCATGGAACGGGTGAGTGGTGGGTGTTTGGTTGTACGGATGGGAGTGTTGCAATGCGCGGTACGGGTGAGTGGTGTGTGTGTGGAGATTCTGATGAGAGTGTTGCAATGAGTGGAAACGGTGAATGGTCGATGTGTGGAGATGCTGAGGGGCGCGCTGTAATGTGTGGTGAGGGTGGATGGTGGCTGTGTGGTTCTGATGGGAGTGTTGCAATGCGTGGATTGGGTAAATGGTGGATGTGCAGTGGTTCCGATGGTAATCCTGTAATGCATGGCAGTGGAGAATGGCATCTGTGTGGTGATGATCATGCAAGTCCTTCGATGCGTGGCAACGGTGACTGGACGCTTTCCATTGGATCTGATGGCAAGCCTTTGATGAGTGGCAATGGTGTTTGGTATCTTTGTGGAGGTTCAGATGGAAGTCCTTCCATGCGTGCAACGGGTAGTTGGCAGCTCTGCTTTGGGCCTGATGGAAAGCCGTTCTTGCGTGGTTCGGGCGACTGGTCGGTGAGTGGTCGATCTGCTGCTTTCGGGGTTGTGGAGGGCCAGGGCGGTGTTTCTCTGGGTGATGTCTGTGGCGGTGGTACCGTTTCGTTTTTGGATAATGGGGACGCAGGTCCTGTAGTGCAGGATGTTGATACAGATGAGCTTTCTGCTGAGTTAGGTTCAGCTTCTGTCTCGTTTGGCAGCATTGCGGATTCTCAAGTTGACGATTATGCCGATGAGCCCGTGCTGCGACAGATCGTGGGAGACTCTTCTCTGAGTGGCGGATCTGATACTGTTCTTGTTGTGGAGGGCCAGGGTGACGTTTCGCCTTCTGATGTCTGTGGCGGTGGTACCGTTTCGTTTTTGGATAATGGGGACGCAGGTCCTGTAGTGCAGGATGTTGATACAGATGCACTTTCTCCTGAGTTCCGTTCAGGTTCTGTCTCGTTTGGAAACATTGCGGCTTTTCAAGTTGACGATTATGCCGATGAGCCCGTGCTGCGACAGATCGAGGGAGACTGTTCTCTGAGTGGCGGATCTGGGTCTGTTCTTGTTGTGGAGGGCCAGGGTGACGTTTCTCCTTCTCATGTCTGTGGCTGTGGTAATGTTTTGTTTTTGGATAATGGGAACGCAGGTCCTGTTGTGCAGTATGTTGATACAGATGCGCTTTCTGCCGAGTTAGGTTCAGATTCTGTCTCGTTTGGCAACATTGCGGATTCTCAAGTTGACGATTATGCCGATGAATCCCTGCTGCGACAGATCGAGATAGACTCTTCTCTGAGTGGCGGATCTGGGTCTGTCCTTGTTGTGGAGGGCCAGGGTGACGTTTCTCCTTCGGATGTCTGTGGCGGTGTTACTGAGATGCATCATGGTAGAGTTGACGTTTCGTCTTTGGATAACGGGGACGCAGGTCCTGTTGTGCACGATACGGATAAAGATGCCCTTTCTGCTGAGTTCCGTTCACGTTCTCTCTCGTTTGGCGACATTGCGGATTCTCAAGTTGACGATTATGCCGATGAACCCGTGCTGCGACAGATCGAGATAGACTCTTCTCTGAGTGGTGGATCTGGGTCTGTTCTTGTTGTGGAGGCCCAGGGCGATGTTTCTCCGTCTGATGTCTTTGGCGGTGGTACTGAGATGCATGGTAGAGTTGAAGATTCATCTTCCGATAGTGTTGACGCAGGTCCTGGTGTGCAGGATATTGATGAAGATGTTTGGTTTTCTGCCACTTCTGTACACTCCAGTGCGAGTTCTGACGCTCAGGGCGATATTGCGAGGTTCCCCGTTGACGAATCTGCCGATGAACCGGAGCTGCGACAGATCGTTGAAGACGTAACCTGTTCTGGGTCTGGTCTGATCGACGCGGGTACGATGGCGTATCACAGTGCGGAACTCACCCGAAGGAATAATGAAATGGCATTGAATGCTGAGGAAACTCGGCGACCGCACGTTCAGCACACTCGGCCAAATCCTAATCAGTATGCTTGGCCAGATCCAATTCAGCGTCCATTGCTCGAAATTAACTGGAGGGCCTGGCCAGAGCCATATCGACAAGCCTGGACCGATGGCATTAAGCATGCACCCCCAGAGCCATATCAGCAGAAATGGCGATACAATGGTCGGTACGCATTGCCAAAACATGCCGAGAATTCGTGGCCAGCGCGTGTAGAGCATTTCTGGCCAGCGCGTGTTGACTATATCTATCCGTTGCCTTCAGAGAAAGTTCGTGATCTCGAACGTCAGCTTGAGCAGACGAAGAAAGAGTTGCACAGGGAGCAGCGCCTCATTGCTGCCGAAGTCGAATCGGTTGCTCGCAATCTGAACGGTGGGTATTCCTCTGATTTTGATATGCAGCAGAGGTGCATCTACGAGCAAGTCAAGGCTTATGGCTTTGAGCCCATTTTTGATCCAAAGGGATACGAGGCAAAGGGTCGATCGTGGTCAGAGCGTTTTGGTGGGTTTGGAAGGTGGATTTGGGAGGGTGTAGGTGGGTTTGGTGCGAGGGTTTGGGGTCGGGTGACCGGTGGGTGGAACTGAGTGCCCGTCGGTCGGGTGATGGTGGGGTTGGTGGGAGGGGGTTTGCGGGGTGCGGAGGAGGGGTGAGGGGTCGGGGTGGGTGGGGTGGGAACAGTTGTTTTTGTAGGTTGTTTGGTGGCAGTGGTGGAAGGGATCTAACGCGTCACGCAAGCTATGTGGCGCCAACTCAGCCGACTACAGCTGGCGATGTATGCGATAAGGGGAGAAGAATCGTGATACGTCATCTTCATTCCAGTGGTATTGCCGTCAAGACGTTTCGCCTCGACAAGTACAGGAAACCATCCAAGTATCGTCGCCAAGATGATTCGCTTGGGAAACTGGAGGAAACCATTGAAATACTGCCGTCAAGATGAATCGCTTGGAAAACTGGAGGAAACTATCGATGGTAAGCTCCACACACTTCAACTCATGACAAAGAAATGTAATCTGGAGTGAAATAATTAGAATTCGTAGCCTATATATATATATATATATAGAAACGTTAAATGTAATGCACGGTGAAGTATATCAGGCTGTGATGGACTGGGTTAGGCAAACAAATCATGATGATACATGTAGGGCAAAAAACGTTTTTCTGTTTGCTTTTATCAGTTTCATGGTTACTTGATTAGGCCTATACTTATCTTTAATGCCAAAAACCTTACTTGTGCAATCTGTTCGTTTCCTCAGCAGCTAAATTCATTCAATTGGGTTATTTCTTGAGTTGCAACCATGGATTTCTTACGAGCTGATTACATTTTCAGGTTTCGTGGCTCGAATACTGGGGTGAGACGGTGGGTGCTGGCCTGCAGTGACCAACCATACTACGCCAACGTCTGAAGCACGACGTGAGACGAATACCGATTTGCAACGAAGCTGCGTCATGCTAGTAGTCTTGCCGTGAACACGACCTGCTTCGAAACCTGCATCTATGGTAAGCGTCACAGAATTCAACGCGAAGGAAGGTAGAGTAATCTATGGTGAGTTAGAATATGTGGACCAGTAAGTTAAAGGATATACATGTATGGTGACTCATTGGTGAGGTTCCTCCGGATACGATTGATTCGGATAAAGAAGCAAAAAGTAGGTAAAATGAATCATGGATAACCATGAAAAGGACAACGTTGAGTTTAGGATGTGAAAGCAAATATAATAATTATAGCTAGGTCTAATGTGGAAAGTAGGATACGCTAAGATAAGGCAAGGCAAAATAAGAAGATAGTTACCTAGATAACCAACCAAGGTCATGTAAATGATACTTTGATTGCGTAGCAGTATTTGCTGATTTATACATGAATTCATATGATGCAAGTAAGTAGTAACTTATATGGAGCTATAATTATATGAACTTCAACACATCGTTTCTTTTTATTCTAGTGGCGTTTTTAGACGTAGTTATTTATCAATGACAACATTTTTTAATTTCGCTAAGGATTCCGTAAAACATTCTTTTGTACAGTACTCTTCGTGAAGCGGCAAAAGGAGAGACTTAAATATCAAGCAAAAGAGGGTCGCCTGTAGTCTTGGCATCCACTGAGTATCATCATGAAAATGAACGTAGAATGAGGGCATGTCATCCAATGAATAACTCTGCTGAGCGAATAAAGTTAAAATAAGCGGGAATACCCCGAAAATGGGAAGACAGTTTAATTCAGGAGGAGATTTCTTGAAAGGATCGACCATCACCGACCAAAGAAAACTATTTCAACCTGATAAATAGTGTTATTCTACGGCGAGCCACGCCATCAAAGGAAGCAGGACCTAAAGGCCGTAACTGTCACGTCAGCTTCTGATTCACTCTATAAGATGCAACGTTTGGATGGGGCAGGAGGGTTGTTCGGTAGGAGGAGGTTGATGGCTGGAACATGGTTGGTTGAGGGGGTACATGGGTAGTGGTTGAATGAGTGGGTATACGGTGCATGAGTAGGTACTAAGCAGGTAGTATTAGGTGCTAGGCAAACCACTTGAAAATAGGTAAATTCTTCAGTTCTCTGTTTTAAAACCAAGCCATAATCTTCCTATGTTCGCCTCTTACCAATTCTTTCCGTACATCTGCATCCATTCGACGGAAAATGGCAAACATTTTCATGATCACGTCTCCGGCTATATGCTAAAGACTTTACGCAGGAATGGGATGCCGAGGAGCTGCTCTGCATTATGGCGCTTCTACTACAGAAATTTAATTTAATCCTGGCACTTCTAGGCCTACTACAGAATATTTTGGTAGGCCTATTCAGCACAAAACTGTAGCCTACTATTTGCCTGGGGTCGGAAGCGCCTCTGAATAGTTCGCTTGAAGAGGATCTGTTGAAATTTAATTCATTAATTAATGCGTCGTATCGTATATGTGTGTTCTGTGTCGCATATGTCTTATTTCTTAGCAATTATGGTCTTTGAAAATATTTCGTACCGCGCGCTAGACATTGCATTTTCTCAACATAAAGCAACAATTATACGTTTGTCAGTTTAACGCTCACAAAGATCGATTTAGTAAACCGTGCACCACTCTCCCTACATCTATCCAACGACGACTGGAACGTCCAATTGACGAATCGCCGCGTTGTCTCCCGTTGAGAGGCGGGAACTTGGACCAGGACCATTTCCAAGGGGACATCAGAGGGGAAATTCGGAGACACAAGTACTTAATGAACCCGCCGTCACCTTGCATAGCGCGAAAAAATCTGCAACGCGCTTCCATGAAGCAAATGCCCTCATTTTAACTAATGCCAATAATACAGATCTGATTCCCTCAGGTGGGGCATTAGAGGGGACATAAGGGCACAAACGAGTGGACATATACCCTCCCGAACCGTCCCTACAGTATTAAAGCGAACACCACTAAGAATATGGAGCGAACATATAAAGGGACACCAGAGACAATAGATAGCACATTTAGGGGACATTACATAGGCACTCCGAAAACCCGTTCCTGAGTGCCCCTACACGAGGGACACCACAGGGTACATCAGGATGGCATCCGAAGAGATATCCGATGGGACAAAAACACTTCGGAAATCTTGCCTTCTCTTCGGACGTTATTAAACCTTCCAGGGGACTCGATTCAAAAAGTCTTACCCTTCGGCGCGTCACCCTTCTTCTCAGCAACAGTCACTGTGGCCACAAACTCGAAATCTTCCACGCCGCACTGGATCCATATATATATATAAATATATATATATTTATATATATATAATGCCTAATGCGAAAAGATTTACTCGCAAGAGAAGACTTCACTGTATCGTCTGAATCTACAGTGTACACCGTCTCCCATTTGAATGTCCCCTATATATATATATATATATATATATATATATATATATATATATATATATATATATATATATTATATATATAAATATATATATATATAGGGGACATATGAAATAGACTTTGTAATATATATATATATATATATATATATATATATATATTTATATTATACAAAGTCTATTTCATTTCGTAACATCTTTTTCAGTTTTTTAATCTCTCGTAACACCGCATTCCGTCTTTTACCTCTCGCAACCCAGTTTTTATCTTTTTTTTATCTCTAGCATTTTTTTCAGTCTTTTTAATCTCTCGTAACACCGCTTTCTGTCTTTTACCTCTCGCAACCCAGTTTTTATCCTTTTTTCTATCTCTAACATATTTTTCAGTCTTTTTAATCTCTCGTAACACCGCTTTCCGTCTTTTACCTCTCCCAACCCAGTTTTGATCCCTTTTTTTTATCTCTAACATATTTTTCAGTCCTTTTAATCTCTCGTAACACCGATTTCCGTTTTTTACCTCTCCCAACTCAGTTTTGATACTTTTTTTAATCTCTAACATATTTTTCAGTCCTTTTAATCTCTTGTAACACCGCATTCTGTCTTTTACCTCTCGCAACGCAGTTTTGATACTTTTTTAATCTCTAACATATTTTTCAGTCCTTTTAATCTCTCGTAACACCGCATTCTGTCTTTTACCTCTCGCAACCCAGTTTTGATTTTTTTTTCATCTAGTAACATATTTTTCAGTCTATTCAATCTCGTAACATCTTTTTCATTCTTTTCCGGCTCTTAACATAGTTTTTCTTTTTTTTCTGCTCTTAACATCTTTTTCCTTTTTTCGGCTCTTAACATCGTTTCCCTTTTTTCCCACTCTTAACACCAAATTTTTTTACCTCTGGTTGAGGACTACTGCACCACCCACCAGCCGACCGCCATCCTGCGGGTGGTTGTGGGTGGCAGGTGGTGGTGGTTGGGTGGGTAGGTGCAGTCATCGTCAGTCGACAGAGGGACTCCACAATATAGGGAGCATTCAAATGGGAGACGGGGGAACACAGTTGATTCTGAAGATACGGTGAAGTCTTCTGTTGCGGGTAACTTCTTTTGGATTACGCAGTAATAATTTCGCTCAGCGTCGGCCAACATGCGCTCCCCTTCCATCTTTCCGTTGGGACAATGCCGCCCCTATGCAAAGCTCGCACGCGTCACTATGTAGAACGTACGTGCCCTCGTCCGTGGGCAAGGCGATGATGGGCGTGCAGGTCAAAAACCTTCTGACCAGATTCGTGCCATTCAAATGCCCTCCATTTCTTGGTTAATTATAATAAATCTGCGATAGCGCGATCGATGTCTTAAGAACGAAGTTCAACGAACGTACTTCCTTCAGTCAGGGGAGACTAGCCATTCGACCACGTCATAGATCTTTTTGGATCCACGGCTAACCTGTCTTTGGGTCACTTTGTGTCAAAGAAGGCTAACGGTACTTCGCAACAACGAGCAATTGCTCGCTTTAGGCTTCTATAATTGGTTGCCCTTAAAACGTTCGAAGACCTTTCCCAACCGTCGTTTCGGCGTGCTTTCGAAAATCAAACAATGTCAATCACTGTTGGAAAGGTTCTGGGCCATTGCTCTACGAGTAACAAAAGCGGTCTTGTCCGCCTCGCTAGCATCCCTAGCCCCTATACAACCTCCACCAGAGAGGTCATCGAAGCAGACTTCAATCGTGGGAAGCGGATGCGAATTCTTCTTTCCCCCTCCCATTCATATGCCGGTAGTCTATGCATAGCTGCTGGAACTCTTTCTAGCGTACCAGCACCACATTTTAAGCCCACTAACTCACCACGGGTCAATTGCTCTGGCTTCCAGCCAACTATACATCCACTCATCGATCCCATCTGTATGGGACAAGGGTTGCGCTTTAACGGGACTGCTCTGCAACCGACTATCTCTCTCTCTCTGCTTCTGGCTGAGGACGACTGGCAGAGGCGTATCGACCGCCCTCCGTACCCTCCGACCGAAGGGGGCTCCCGGCAAGAAAGGGACCCTAAAAGTGCCAAAAAAAAGAATGAAATTACTATAAATAAATTTTAAAATGGTCATCAAATTTTTTGGACGGCGAATATGAAATTTTCCCTAGATTTTGGCCAAAAAGTCATCAACTTTTTCGGACGGCGAATTGATGAAATAGTTCGCTTGAAGAGGATCTGTTGAAATTTAATTCATTAATTAACGCGTCGTATCGTATATTTGTGTTCTGTGTCGCATATGTCTTATTTCTTAGCAATTATGGTCTTTGAAATATTTCGTACCGAACGCTGGACATTGTATTTTCTCACCCACCATAAATCAACAATACGTTTGTCAGTTTAACGCTCACAAAGATCCATTTCATTAACCGTGCACCACTCTCCCTACATCTATCCAACGACGACTGGAACGTCCAATTGACGAATCGCCGCGTTGTCTCCCGTTGAGAGGCGGGAACTTGGACCAGGACCATTTCCAAGGGAACATCAGAGGGGAAATTCGGGGACACAAGTACTTAATGAACCCGCCGTCACCTTGCATAGCGCGAAAAAATCTGCAACGCGCTTCCATGAAGCAAATGCCCTCATTTTAACTAATGCCAATAATACAGATCTGATTCCCTCAGGTGGGGCATTAGAGGGGACATAAGGGCACAAACGAGTGGACATATACCCTCCCGAACCGTCCCTACAGTATTAAAGCGAACACCACTAAGAATATGGAGCGAACATATAAAGGGACACCAGAGACAATAGATAGCACATTTAGGGGACATTACATAGGCACTCTGAAAACCCGTTCCTGAGTGCCCCTACACGAGGGACACCACAGGGTACATCAGGATGGCATCCGAAGAGATATCCGATGGGACAAAAACACTTCGGAAATCTTGCCTTCTCTTCGGACGTTAATTAAACCTTCCAGGGGACTCGATTCAAAAAGTCTTACCCTTCGGCGCGTCACCCTTCTTCTCAGCAACAGTCACTGTGGCCACAAACTCGAAATCTTCCACGCCGCACTGGATCCATATATATATATATAAATATATATATATTTATATATATATAATGCCTAATGCGAAAGGATTTACTCGCAAGAGAAGACTTCACTGTATCGTCTGAATCTACAGTGTACACCGTCTCCCATTTGAATGTCCCCTATATATATATATATATATATATATATATATATATATATATATATATATATATATATTATACAAAGTGTATTTCATTTCGTAACATCTTTTTCAGTTTTTTAATCTCTCATAACACCGCATTCCGTCTTTTACCTCTCGCAACCCAGTTTTTATCTTTTTTTTATCTCTAGCATATTTTTCAGTCTTTTTAATCTCTCGTAACACCGCTTTCTGTCTTTTACCTCTCGCAACCCAGTTTTTATCCTTTTTTCTATCTCTAACATATTTTTCAGTCTTTTTAATCTCTCGTAACACCGCTTTCCGTCTTTTACCTCTCCCAACCCAGTTTTGATCCTTTTTTTATCTCTAACATATTTTTCAGTCCTTTTAATCTCTCGTAACACCGATTTCCGTTTTTTACCTCTCCCAACTCAGTTTTGATACTTTTTTTAATCTCTAACATATTTTTCAGTCCTTTTAATCTCTTATAACACCGCATTCTGTCTTTTACCTCTCGCAACGCAGTTTTGATACTTTTTTAATCTCTAACATATTTTTCAGTCCTTTTAATCTCTCGTAACACCGCATTCTGTCTTTTACCTCTCGCAACCCAGTTTTGATTTTTTTTTCATCTAGTAACATATTTTTCAGTCTATTAAATCTCGTAACATCTTTTTCATTCTTTTCCGGCTCTTAACATAGTTTTTCTTTTTTTTCTGCTCTTAACATCTTTTTTCTTTTTTCGGCTCTTAACATCGTTTCCCTTTTTTCCCACTCTTAACACCAAATTTTTTTTACCTCTGGTTGAGGACTACTGCACCACCCACCAGCCGACCGCCATCCTGCGGGTGGTTGTGGGTGGCAGGTGGTGGTGGTTGGGTGGGTAGGTGCAGTCATCGTCAGTCGACAGAGGGACTCCACAATATAGGGAGCATTCAAATGGGAGACGGGGGAACACAGTTGATTCTGAAGATACGGTGAAGTCTTCTGTTGCGGGTAACTTCTTTCGGATTACGCAGTAATAATTTCGCTCAGCGTCGGCCAACATGCGCTCCCCTTCCATCTTTCCGTTGGGACAATGCCGCCCCTATGCAAAGCTCGCACGCGTCACTATGTAGAACGTACGTGCCCTCGTCCGTGGGCAAGGCGATGATGGGCGTGCAGGTCAAAAACCTTCTGACCAGATTCGTGCCATTCAAATGCCCTCCATTTCTTGGTTAATTATAATAAATCTGCGATAGCGCGATCGATGTCTTAAGAACGAAGTTCAACGAACGTACTTCCTTCAGTCAGGGAAGACAAGCCATTCGACCACGTCATAGATCTTTTTGGATCCACGGCTAACCTGTCTTTGGGTCACTTTGTGTCAAAGAAGGCTAACGGTACTTCGCAACAACGAGCAATTGCTCGCTTTAGGCTTCTATAATTGGTTGCCCTTAAAACGTTCGAAGACCTTTCCCAACCGTCGTTTCGGCGTGCTTTCGAAAATCAAACAATGTCAATCACTGTTGGAAAGGTTCTGGGCCATTGCTCTACGAGTAACAAAAGCGGTCTTGTCCGCCTCGCTAGCATCCCTAGCCCCTATACAACCTCCACCAGAGAGGTCATCGAAGCAGACTTCAATCGTGGGAAGCGGATGCGAATTCTTCTTTCCCCCTCCCATTCATATGCCGGTAGTCTATGCATAGCTGCTGGAACTCTTTCTAGCGTACCAGCACCACATTTTAAGCCCACTAACTCACCGCGGGTCAATTGCTCTGGCTTCCAGCCAACTATACATCCACTCATCGATCCCATCTGTATGGGACAAGGGTTGCGCTTTAACGGGACTGCTCTGCAACCGACTATCTCTCTCTCTCTGCTTCTGGCTGAGGACGACTGCCAGAGGCGTATCGACCGCCCTCCGTACCCTCCGACCGAAGGGGGCTCCCGGCAAGAAAGGGACCCTAAAAGTGCCAAAAAAAGAATGAAATTACTATAAATAAATTTTAAAATGGTCATCAAATTTTTTGGACGGCGAATATGAAATTTTCCCTAGATTTTGGCCAAAAAGTCATCAACTTTTTCGGACGGCGAATTTATGAAATAGTTCGCTTGAAGAGGATCTGTTGAAATTTAATTCATTAATTAACGCGTCGTATCGTATATTTGTGTTCTGTGTCGCATATGTCTTATTTCTTAGCAATTATGGTGTTTGAAATATTTCGTACCGAGCGCTGGACATTGTATTTTCTCACCCACCATAAATCAACAATACGTTTGTCAGTTTAACGCTCACAAAGATCCATTTCATTAACCGTGCACCACTCTCCCTAAATCTATCCAACGACGACTGGAACGTCCAATTGACGAATCGCCGCGTTGTCTCCCGTTGAGAGGCGGGAACTTGGACCAGGACCATTTCCAAGGGGACATCAGAGGGGAAATTCGGGGACACAAGCACTTAATGAACCCGCCGTCACCTTGCATAGCGCGAAAAAATCTGCAACGCGCTTCCATGAAGCAAATGCCCTCATTTTAACTAATGCCAATAATACAGATCTGATTCCCTCAGGTGGGGCATTAGAGGGGACATAAGGGCACAAACGAGTGGACATATGCCCTCCCGAACCGTCCCTACAGTATTAAAGGGGACACCACTAAGAATATGGAGCGAACATATAAAGGGACACCAGAGACAATAGATAGCACATTTAGGGGACATTACATAGGCACTCCGAAAACCCGTTCCTGAGTGCCCCTACACGAGGGACACCACAGGGTACATCAGGATGGCATCCGAAGAGATATCCGATGGGACAAAAACACTTCGGAAATCTTGCCTTCTCTTCGGACGTTAATTAAACCTTCCAGGGGACTCGATTCAAAAAGTCTTACTCTTCGGCGCGTCACCCTTCTTCTCAGCAACAGTCACTGCGGCCACAAACTCGAAATCTTTCACGCCGCACTGGATCCATATATATATAAATATATATATATATATATAATGCCTAATGCGAAAGGATTTACTCGCAAGAGAAGACTTCACTGTATCGTCTGAATCTACAGTGTACACCGTCTCCCATTTGTATGTGCCCTATATATATATATATATATATATTATATATTAATATATAGAGGACATATGAAATAGACTTTGTAAAATATATATATATATATATATATATTATACAAAGTCTATTTCATTTCGTAACATCTTTTTCAGTTTTTTAATCTCTCGTAACACCGCATTCCGTCTTTTACCTCTCGCAACTCAGTTTTTATCCTTTTTTTTCTCTAACATATTTTTCAGTCTTTTTAATCTCTCGTAACACCGCTTTCCGTCTTTTACCTCTCCCAACCCAGTTTTGATCCTTTTTTGTTTATCTCTAACATATTTTTCAGTCCTTTTAATCTCTCGTAACACCGATTTCCGTCTTTTACCTCTCCCAACTCAGTTTTGATACTTTTTTTAATCTCTAACATATTTTTCAGTCCTTTTAATCTCTCGTAACACCGCATTCTGTCTTTTACCTCTCGCAACCCAGTTTTGACCCTTTTTCATCTAGTAACATATTTTTCAGTCCTTTTAATCTCTCGTAACACCGCATTCTGTCTTTTACCTCTCGCAACCCAGTTTTGATTTTTTTTTCATCTAGTAACATATTTTTCAATCTATTCAATCTCGTAACATCTTTTTCATTCTTTTCCGGCTCTTAACATCGTTTTTCTTTTTTTTCTGCTCTTAACATCTTTTTCCTTTTTTCGGCTCTTAACATCGTTTCCCTTTTTTCCCACTCTTAACACCAAAATTTTTTTACCTCTGGTTGAGGACTACTGCACCACCCACCAGCCGACCGCCATCCTGCGGGTGGTTGTGGGTGGCAGGTGGTGGTGGTTGGGTGGGTAGGTGCAGTCATCGTCAGTCGACAGAGGGACTCCACAATATCGGGAGCATTCAAATGGGAGACGGGGGGGAACACAGTTGATTCTGAAGATACGGTGAAGTCTTCTGTTGCGGGTAACTTCTTTCGCATTACGCAGTAATAATTTCGCTCAGCGTCGGCCAACATGCGCTCCCCTTCCATCTTTCCGTTGGGGCAGTTTTGCCCCTATGCAAAGCTCGCACGCGTCACTATGTAGAACGTACGTGCCCTCGTCCGTGGGCAAGGCGATGATGGGCGTGAAGGTCAAAAACCTTCTGACCAGATTCGTGCCATTCAAATGCCCTCCATTTCTTGGTTAATTATAATAAATCTGCGATAGCGCGATCGATGTCTTAAGAACGAAGTTCAACGAACGTACTTCCTTCAGTCAGGGGAGACAAGCCATTCGACCACGTCATAGATCTTTTTGGATCCACGGCTAACCTGTCTTTGGGTCACTTTGTGTCAAAGAAGGCTAACGGTACTTCGCAACAACGAGCAATTGCTCGCTTTAGGCTTCTATAATTGGTTGCCCTTTAAACGTTCGAAGACCTTTCCCAACCGTCGTTTCGGCGTGCTTTCGAAAATCAAACAATGTCAATCACTGTTGGAAAGGTTCTGGGCCATTGCTCTACGAGTAACAAAAGCGGTCTTGTCCGCCTCGCTAGCATCCCTAGCTTCTATACAACCTCCACCAGAGAGGTCATCGAAGCAGACTTCAATCGTGGGAAGCGGATGCGAATTCTTCTTTCCCCCTCCCATTCATATGCCGGTAGTCTATGCATAGCTGCTGGAACTCTTTCTAGCGTACCAGCACCACATTTTAAGCCCACTAACTCACCGCGGGTCAATTGCTCTGGCTTCCAGCCAACTATACATCAACTCATCGATCCCATCTGTATGGGACAAGGGTTGCGCTTTAACGGGACTGCTCTGCAACCGACTATCTCCCTCTCTCTGCCTCTGGCTGAGGACGACTGCCAGAGGCGTATCGACCGCCCTCCGTACCCTCCGACCGAAGGGGGCTCCCGGCAAGAAAGGGACCCTAAAAGTGCCAAAAAAAGAATGAAATTACTATAAATAAATTTTAAAATGGTCATCAAATTTTTTGGACGGCGAATATGAAATTTTCCCTAGATTTTGGCCAAAAAGTCATCAACTTTTTCGGACGGCGAATTGATGAAATAGTTCGCTTGAAGAGGATCTGTTGAAATTTAATTCATTAATTAACGCGTCGTATCGTATATTTGTGTTCTGTGTCGCATATGTCTTATTTCTTAGCAATTATGGTCTTTGAAATCTTTCGTACCGTGCGCTGGACATTGCATTTTCTCACCCACCATAAATCAACAATACGTTTGTCAGTTTAACGCTCACAAAGATCGATTTAATAAACCGTGCACCACTCTCCCTAAATCTATCCAACGACGACTGGAACGTCCAATTGACGAATCGCCGCGTTGTCTCCCGTTGAGAGGCGGGAACTTGGACCAGGACCATTTCCAAGGGGACATCAGAGGGGACATTCGGGGACACAAGCACTTAATGAAGCCGGCTTCACCTTGCATAGCGCGAAAAAATCCGCAACGCGCTTCCATGAAGCAAATGCCCTCATTTTAACTAATGCCAATAATACAGATCTGATTCCCTCAGGTGGGGCATTAGAGGGGACATAAGGGCACAAACGAGTGGACATATGCCCTCCCGAACCGTCCCTACAGTATTAAAGTGGACACCACTAAGAATCTGGAGCGAACATATAAAGGGACACCAGAGACAATAGATAGCACATTTAGGGGACATTACATAGGCACTCCGAAAACCCGTTCCTGAGTGCCCCTACACGAGGGACACCACAGGGTACATCAGGATAGCATCCGAAGAGATATCCGATGGGACAAAAACACTTCGGAAATCTTGCCTTCCCTTCGGACGTTAATTAAACCTTCCAGGAGACTCGATTCAAAAAGTCTTACTCTTCGGCGCGTCACCCTTCTTCTCAGCAGCAGTCACTGTGGCCAAAAACTCGAAATCTTCCACGCCGTACTGGATCCATATATATATATATAAATATATATATATATATATATAATGCCTAATGCGAAAGGATTTACTCGCAACAGAAGACTTCACTGTATCGTCTGAATCTACAGTGTACACCGTCTCCCATTTGAATGTCTCCTATATATATATATATATAAATATATATATTAATATATATATATATATATATATATATATATATATATAGAGGACATATGAAATAGACTTTGTATAATATATATAGATATATATTATACAAAGTCTATTTCATTTCATAACTCCTTTTTCAGTTTTTTTTAATCTCTCGTAACACCGCATTCCGTCTTTTACCTCTCGCAACCCAGTTTTTATCCTTTTTTTATCTCTAGCATATTTTTCAGTATTTTTAATCTCTCGTAACACCGCTTTCTGTCTTTTACCTCTCGCAACCTAGTTTTTATCCTTTTTTCTATCTCTAACATATTTTTCAGTCTTTTTAATCTCTCGTAACACCGCTTTCCGTCTTTTACCTTTCCCAACCCAGTTTTTATCCTTTTTTTTATTTCTAACATATTTTTCAGTCTTTTTAATCTCTCGTAACACCGCTTTCTGTCTTTTACCTCTCCCAACCCAGTTTTGATCCTTTTTTCTATCTCTAACATATTTTTCAGTCTTTTTAATCTCTCGTAACACCGCTTTCCGTCTTTTACCTCTCCCAACCCAGTTTTGTTACTTTTTTTTATCTCTAACATATTTTTCAGTCATTTTAATCTCTCGTAACACCGCATTCTGTCTTTTACCTCTCGCAACCCAATTTTGACCCTTTTTCATCTAGTAACATATTTTTCAGTCTATTCAATCTCGTAACATCTTTTTCATTCTTTTCCGGCTTTTAACATCGTTTTTCTTTTTTTCGGCTCTTAACATCTTTTTCCTTTTTTCGGCTCTTAACATCGTTTGCATTTTTTTCCCACTCTTAACACCAAATTTTTTTACCTCTGGTTGAGGACTACTGCACCACCCACCAGCCGACCGCCATCCTGCGGGTGGTTGTGGGTGGCAGGTGGTGGTGGTTGGGTGGGTAGGTGCAGTCATCGTCAGTCGACAGAGGGACTCCACAATATAGGGAGCATTCAAATGGGAGACGGGGGGGAACACAGTTGATTCTGAAGATACGGTGAAGTCTTCTGTTGCGGGTAACTTCTTTCGCATTACGCAGTAATAATTTCGCTCAGCGTCGGCCAACATGCGCTCCCCTTCCATCTTTCCGTTGGGGCAGTGCCGCCCCTATGCAAAGCTCGCACGCGTCACTATGTAGAACGTACGTGCCCTCGTCCGTGGGCAAGGCGATGATGGGCGTGAAGGTCAAAAACCTTCTGACCAGATTCGTGCCATTCAAATGCCCTCCATTTCTTGGTGAACTATAATAAATCTGCGACAGCGCGATCGATGTCTTAAGAACGAAGTTCAACGAACGTACTTACTTCAGTCAGGGGAGGCAAGCCATTCGACCACGTCATAGATCTTTTTGGATCCACGGCTAACCTGTCTTTGGGTCCTTTTGTGTCAAAGAAGGCTAACGGTACTTCGCAACAACGAGCAATTGCTCGCTTTAGGCTTCTATAATTGGTTGCCCTTAAAACGTTCGAAAACGTTTCCCAACCGTCGTTTCGGCGTGCTTTCGAAAATCAAACAATGTCAACCACTGTTGGAAAGGTTCTGGGCCATTGCTCTACGAGTAACAAAAGCGGTCTTGTCCGCCTCGCTAGCATCCCTAGCCTCTATGCAACCTCCACCAGAGAGGTCATCGAAGCAGACTTCAATCGTGGGAAGCGGATGCGAATTCTTCTTTCCCCCTCCCATTCATATGCCGGTAGTCTATGCATAGCTGCTGGAACTCTTTCTAGCGTACCAGCACCACATTTTAAGCTCACTAACTCACCGCGGGTCAATTGCTCTGGCTTCCAGCCAACTATACATCCACTCATCGATCCCATCTGTATGGGACAAGGGTTGCGCTTTAACGGGACTGCTCTGCAACCGACTATCTCTCTCTCTCTCTGCTTCTGGCTGAGGACGACTGCCAGAGGCGTATCGACCGCCCTCCGTACCCTCCGACCGAAGGGGGCTCCCGGCAAGAAAGGGACCCTAAAAGTGCCAAAAAAAGAATGAAATTACTATAAATAAATTTTAAAATGGTCATCAAATTTTTTGGACGGCGAATATGAAATTTTCCCTAGATTTTGGCCAAAAAGTCATCAACTTTTTCGGACGGCGAATTTATGAAATAGTTCGCTTGAAGAGGATCTGTTGAAATTTAATTCATTAATTAACGCGTCGTATCGTATATTTGTGTTCTGTGTCGCATATGTCTTATTTCTTAGCAATTATGGTGTTTGAAATATTTCGTACCGAGCGCTGGACATTGTATTTTCTCACCCACCATAAATCAACAATACGTTTGTCAGTTTAACGCTCACAAAGATCCATTTCATTAACCGTGCACCACTCTCCCTACATCTATCCAACGACGACTGGAACGTCCAATTGACGAATCGCCGCGTTGTCTCCCGTTGAGAGGCGGGAACTTGGACCAGGACCATTTCCAAGGGGACATCAGAGGGGAAATTCGGGGACACAAGCACTTAATGAACCCGCCGTCACCTTGCATAGCGCGAAAAAATCTGCAACGCGCTTCCATGAAGCAAATGCCCTCATTTTAACTAATGCCAATAATACAGATCTGATTCCCTCAGGTGGGGCATTAGAGGGGACATAAGGGCACAAACGAGTGGACATATGCCCTCCCGAACCGTCCCTACAGTATTAAAAGGGACACCACTAAGAATATGGAGCGAACATATAAAGGGACACCAGAGACAATAGATAGCACATTTAGGGGACATTACATAGGCACTCCGAAAACCCGTTCCTGAGTGCCCCTACACGAGGGACACCACAGGGTACATCAGGATGGCATCCGAAGAGATATCCGATGGGACAAAAACACTTCGGAAATCTTGCCTTCTCTTCGGACGTTAATTAAACCTTCCAGGGGACTCGATTCAAAAAGTCTTACTCTTCGGCGCGTCACCCTTCTTCTCAGCAACAGTCACTGCGGCCACAAACTCGAAATCTTTCACGCCGCACTGGATCCATATATATATAAATATATATATATATATATATATATATAATGCCTAATGCGAAAGGATTTACTCGCAAGAGAAGACTTCACTGTATCGTCTGAATCTACAGTGTACACCGTCTCCCATTTGTATGTGCCCTATATATATATATATATATATATATATATATATATATTCATATATATATATATATATTATATATATATATATAGAGGACATATGAAATAGACTTTGTAAAATATATATATATATATATATATATATTATACAAAGTCTATTTCATTTCGTAACATCTTTTTCAGTTTTTTAATCTCTCGTAACACCGCATTCCGTCTTTTACCTCTCGCAACTCAGTTTTTATCCTTTTTTTTCTCTAACATATTTTTCAGTCTTTTTAATCTCTCGTAACACCGCTTTCCGTCTTTTACCTCTCCCAACCCAGTTTTGATCCTTTTTTGTTTATCTCTAACATATTTTTCAGTCCTTTTAATCTCTCGTAACACCGATTTCCGTCTTTTACCTCTCCCAACTCAGTTTTGATACTTTTTTTAATCTCTAACATATTTTTCAGTCCTTTTAATCTCTCGTAACACCGCATTCTGTCTTTTACCTCTCGCAACCCAGTTTTGACCCTTTTTCATCTAGTAACATATTTTTCAGTCCTTTTAATCTCTCGTAACACCGCATTCTGTCTTTTACCTCTCGCAACCCAGTTTTGATTTTTTTTTCATCTAGTAACATATTTTTCAATCTATTCAATCTCGTAACATCTTTTTCATTCTTTTCCGGCTCTTAACATCGTTTTTCTTTTTTTTCTGCTCTTAACATCTTTTTCCTTTTTTCGGCTCTTAACATCGTTTCCCTTTTTTCCCACTCTTAACACCAAAATTTTTTTACCTCTGGTTGAGGACTACTGCACCACCCACCAGCCGACCGCCATCCTGCGGGTGGTTGTGGGTGGCAGGTGGTGGTGGTTGGGTGGGTAGGTGCAGTCATCGTCAGTCGACAGAGGGACTCCACAATATCGGGAGCATTCAAATGGGAGACGGGGGGGGAACACAGTTGATTCTGAAGATACGGTGAAGTCTTCTGTTGCGGGTAACTTCTTTCGCATTACGCAGTAATAATTTCGCTCAGCGTCGGCCAACATGCGCTCCCCTTCCATCTTTCCGTTGGGGGCAGTTTTGCCCCTATGCAAAGCTCGCACGCGTCACTATGTAGAACGTACGTGCCCTCGTCCGTGGGCAAGGCGATGATGGGCGTGAAGGTCAAAAACCTTCTGACCAGATTCGTGCCATTCAAATGCCCTCCATTTCTTGGTTAATTATAATAAATCTGCGATAGCGCGATCGATGTCTTAAGAACGAAGTTCAACGAACGTACTTCCTTCAGTCAGGGGAGACAAGCCATTCGACCACGTCATAGATCTTTTTGGATCCACGGCTAACCTGTCTTTGGGTCACTTTGTGTCAAAGAAGGCTAACGGTACTTCGCAACAACGAGCAATTGCTCGCTTTAGGCTTCTATAATTGGTTGCCCTTTAAACGTTCGAAGACCTTTCCCAACCGTCGTTTCGGCGTGCTTTCGAAAATCAAACAATGTCAATCACTGTTGGAAAGGTTCTGGGCCATTGCTCTACGAGTAACAAAAGCGGTCTTGTCCGCCTCGCTAGCATCCCTAGCCCCTATACAACCTCCACCAGAGAGGTCATCGAAGCAGACTTCAATCGTGGGAAGCGGATGCGAATTCTTCTTTCCCCCTCCCATTCATATGCCGGTAGTCTATGCATAGCTGCTGGAACTCTTTCTAGCGTACCAGCACCACATTTTAAGCCCACTAACTCACCGCGGGTCAATTGCTCTGGCTTCCAGCCAACTATACATCAACTCATCGATCCCATCTGTATGGGACAAGGGTTGCGCTTTAACGGGACTGCTCTGCAACCGACTATCTCCCTCTCTCTGCCTCTGGCTGAGGACGACTGCCAGAGGCGTATCGACCGCCCTCCGTACCCTCCGACCGAAGGGGGCTCCCGGCAAGAAAGGGACCCTAAAAGTGCCAAAAAAAGAATGAAATTACTATAAATAAATTTTAAAATGGTCATCAAATTTTTTGGACGGCGAATATGAAATTTTCCCTAGATTTTGGCCAAAAAGTCATCAACTTTTTCGGACGGCGAATTGATGAAATAGTTCGCTTGAAGAGGATCTGTTGAAATTTAATTCATTAATTAACGCGTCGTATCGTATATTTGTGTTCTGTGTCGCATATGTCTTATTTCTTAGCAATTATGGTCTTTGAAATCTTTCGTACCGTGCGCTGGACATTGCATTTTCTCACCCACCATAAATCAACAATACGTTTGTCAGTTTAACGCTCACAAAGATCGATTTAATAAACCGTGCACCACTCTCCCTAAATCTATCCAACGACGACTGGAACGTCCAATTGACGAATCGCCGCGTTGTCTCCCGTTGAGAGGCGGGAACTTGGACCAGGACCATTTCCAAGGGGACATCAGAGGGGACATTCGGGGACACAAGCACTTAATGAAGCCGGCTTCACCTTGCATAGCGCGAAAAAATCCGCAACGCGCTTCCATGAAGCAAATGCCCTCATTTTAACTAATGCCAATAATACAGATCTGATTCCCTCAGGTGGGGCATTAGAGGGGACATAAGGGCACAAACGAGTGGACATATGCCCTCCCGAACCGTCCCTACAGTATTAAAGTGGACACCACTAAGAATCTGGAGCGAACATATAAAGGGACACCAGAGACAATAGATAGCACATTTAGGGGACATTACATAGGCACTCCGAAAACCCGTTCCTGAGTGCCCCTACACGAGGGACACCACAGGGTACATCAGGATGGCATCCGAAGAGATATCCGATGGGACAAAAACACTTCGGAAATCTTGCCTTCCCTTCGGACGTTAATTAAACCTTCCAGGAGACTCGATTCAAAAAGTCTTACTCTTCGGCGCGTCACCCTTCTTCTCAGCAGCAGTCACTGTGGCCAAAAACTCGAAATCTTCCACGCCGTACTGGATCCATATATATATATATAAATATATATATATATATATATAATGCCTAATGCGAAAGGATTTACTCGCAACAGAAGACTTCACTGTATCGTCTGAATCTACAGTGTACACCGTCTCCCATTTGAATGTCTCCTATATATATATATATATAAATATATATATTAATATATATATATATATATATATAGAGGACATATGAAATAGACTTTGTATAATATATATAGATATATATTATACAAAGTCTATTTCATTTCATAACTCCTTTTTCAGTTTTTTTTAATCTCTCGTAACACCGCATTCCGTCTTTTACCTCTCGCAACCCAGTTTTTATCCTTTTTTTTATCTCTAGCATATTTTTCAGTATTTTTAATCTCTCGTAACACCGCTTTCTGTCTTTTACCTCTCGCAACCTAGTTTTTATCCTTTTTTCTATCTCTAACATATTTTTCAGTCTTTTTAATCTCTCGTAACACCGCTTTCCGTCTTTTACCTTTCCCAACCCAGTTTTTATCCTTTTTTTTATTTCTAACATATTTTTCAGTCTTTTTAATCTCTCGTAACACCGCTTTCTGTCTTTTACCTCTCCCAACCCAGTTTTGATCCTTTTTTCTATCTCTAACATATTTTTCAGTCTTTTTAATCTCTCGTAACACCGCTTTCCGTCTTTTACCTCTCCCAACCCAGTTTTGTTACTTTTTTATCTCTAACATATTTTTCAGTCATTTTAATCTCTCGTAACACCGCATTCTGTCTTTTACCTCTCGCAACCCAATTTTGACCCTTTTTCATCTAGTAACATATTTTTCAGTCTATTCAATCTCGTAACATCTTTTTCATTCTTTTCCGGCTTTTAACATCGTTTTTCTTTTTTTCGGCTCTTAACATCTTTTTCCTTTTTTCGGCTCTTAACATCGTTTGCATTTTTTTCCCACTCTTAACACCAAATTTTTTTACCTCTGGTTGAGGACTACTGCACCACCCACCAGCCGACCGCCATCCTGCGGGTGGTTGTGGGTGGCAGGTGGTGGTGGTTGGGTGGGTAGGTGCAGTCATCGTCAGTCGACAGAGGGACTCCACAATATAGGGAGCATTCAAATGGGAGACGGGGGGGAACACAGTTGATTCTGAAGATACGGTGAAGTCTTCTGTTGCGGGTAACTTCTTTCGCATTACGCAGTAATAATTTCGCTCAGCGTCGGCCAACATGCGCTCCCCTTCCATCTTTCCGTTGGGGCAGTGCCGCCCCTATGCAAAGCTCGCACGCGTCACTATGTAGAACGTACGTGCCCTCGTCCGTGGGCAAGGCGATGATGGGCGTGAAGGTCAAAAACCTTCTGACCAGATTCGTGCCATTCAAATGCCCTCCATTTCTTGGTGAACTATAATAAATCTGCGACAGCGCGATCGATGTCTTAAGAACGAAGTTCAACGAACGTACTTACTTCAGTCAGGGGAGGCAAGCCATTCGACCACGTCATAGATCTTTTTGGATCCACGGCTAACCTGTCTTTGGGTCCTTTTGTGTCAAAGAAGGCTAACGGTACTTCGCAACAACGAGCAATTGCTCGCTTTAGGCTTCTATAATTGGTTGCCCTTAAAACGTTCGAAAACGTTTCCCAACCGTCGTTTCGGCGTGCTTTCGAAAATCAAACAATGTCAACCACTGTTGGAAAGGTTCTGGGCCATTGCTCTACGAGTAACAAAAGCGGTCTTGTCCGCCTCGCTAGCATCCCTAGCCTCTATGCAACCTCCACCAGAGAGGTCATCGAAGCAGACTTCAATCGTGGGAAGCGGATGCGAATTCTTCTTTCCCCCTCCCATTCATATGCCGGTAGTCTATGCATAGCTGCTGGAACTCTTTCTAGCGTACCAGCACCACATTTTAAGCTCACTAACTCACCGCGGGTCAATTGCTCTGGCTTCCAGCCAACTATACATCCACTCATCGATCCCATCTGTATGGGACAAGGGTTGCGCTTTAACGGGACTGCTCTGCAACCGACTATCTCTCTCTCTCTCTGCTTCTGGCTGAGGACGACTGCCAGAGGCGTATCGACCGCCCTCCGTACCCTCCGACCGAAGGGGGCTCCCGGCAAGAAAGGGACCCTAAAAGTGCCAAAAAAAGAATGAAATTACTATAAATAAATTTTAAAATGGTCATCAAATTTTTTGGACGGCGAATATGAAATTTTCCCTAGATTTTGGCCAAAAAGTCATCAACTTTTTCGGACGGCGAATTTATGAAATAGTTCGCTTGAAGAGGATCTGTTGAAATTTAATTCATTAATTAACGCGTCGTATCGTATATTTGTGTTCTGTGTCGCATATGTCTTATTTCTTAGCAATTATGGTGTTTGAAATATTTCGTACCGAGCGCTGGACATTGTATTTTCTCACCCACCATAAATCAACAATACGTTTGTCAGTTTAACGCTCACAAAGATCCATTTCATTAACCGTGCACCACTCTCCCTACATCTATCCAACGACGACTGGAACGTCCAATTGACGAATCGCCGCGTTGTCTCCCGTTGAGAGGCGGGAACTTGGACCAGGACCATTTCCAAGGGGACATCAGAGGGGAAATTCGGGGACACAAGCACTTAATGAACCCGCCGTCACCTTGCATAGCGCGAAAAAATCTGCAACGCGCTTCCATGAAGCAAATGCCCTCATTTTAACTAATGCCAATAATACAGATCTGATTCCCTCAGGTGGGGCATTAGAGGGGACATAAGGGCACAAACGAGTGGACATATGCCCTCCCGAACCGTCCCTACAGTATTAAAGGGGACACCACTAAGAATATGGAGCGAACATATAAAGGGACACCAGAGACAATAGATAGCACATTTAGGGGACATTACATAGGCACTCCGAAAACCCGTTCCTGAGTGCCCCTACACGAGGGACACCACAGGGTACATCAGGATGGCATCCGAAGAGATATCCGATGGGACAAAAACACTTCGGAAATCTTGCCTTCTCTTCGGACGTTAATTAAACCTTCCAGGGGACTCGATTCAAAAAGTCTTACTCTTCGGCGCGTCACCCTTCTTCTCAGCAACAGTCACTGCGGCCACAAACTCGAAATCTTTCACGCCGCACTGGATCCATATATATATAAATATATATATATATATATATATATATATATAATGCCTAATGCGAAAGGATTTACTCGCAAGAGAAGACTTCACTGTATCGTCTGAATCTACAGTGTACACCGTCTCCCATTTGTATGTGCCCTATATATATATATATATATATATATATATATATATATATATATATATATATATATATATATATATATAGAGGACATATGAAATAGACTTTGTATAATATATATAGATATATATTATACAAAGTCTATTTCATTTCATAACTCCTTTTTCAGTTTTTTTTAATCTCTCGTAACACCGCATTCCGTCTTTTACCTCTCGCAACCCAGTTTTTATCCTTTTTTTATCTCTAGCATATTTTTCAGTATTTTTAATCTCTCGTAACACCGCTTTCTGTCTTTTACCTCTCGCAACCTAGTTTTTATCCTTTTTTCTATCTCTAACATATTTTTCAGTCTTTTTAATCTCTCGTAACACCGCTTTCCGTCTTTTACCTTTCCTAACCCAGTTTTTATCCTTTTTTTTATTTCTAACATATTTTTCAGTCTTTTTAATCTCTCGTAACACCGCTTTCTGTCTTTTACCTCTCCCAACCCAGTTTTGATCCTTTTTTTTTATCTCTAACATATTTTTCAGTCTTTTTAATTTCTCGTAACACCGCTTTCTGTCTTTTACCTCTCGCAACCCAGTTTTGATCTTTTTTTCTATCTCTAACATATTTTTCAGTCTTTTTAATCTCTCGTAACACCGCTTTCCGTCTTTTACCTCTCCCAACCCAGTTTTGATACTTTTTTTTATCTCTAACATATTTTTCAGTCCTTTTAATCTCTCGTAACACCGCATTCTGTCTTTTACCTCTCGCAACCCAATTTTGACCCTTTTTCATCTAGTAACATATTTTTCAGTCTATTCAATCTCATAACATCTTTTTCATTCTTTTCCGGCTCTTAACATCGTTTATCTTTTTTTCGGCTCTTAACATCTTTTTCCTTTTTTTGGCTCTTAACATCGTTTCCCTTTTTTCCCCACTCTTAACACCAAATTTTTTTACCTCTGGTTGAGGACTACTGCACCACCCACCAGCCGACCGCCATCCTGCGGGTGGTTGTGGGTGGCAGGTGGTGGTGGTTGGGTGGGTAGGTGCAGTCATCGTCAGTCGACAGAGAGACTCCACAATATAGGGAGCATTCAAATGGGAGACGGGGGGGAACACAGTTGATTCTGAAGATACGGTGAAGTCTTCTGTTGCGGGTAACTTCTTTCGCATTACGCAGTAATAATTTCGCTCAGCGTCGGCCAACATGCGCTCCTCTTCCATCTTTCCGTTGGGGCAGTGCCGCCCCTATGCAAAGCTCGCACGCGTCACTATGTAAAACGTACGTGCCCTCGTCCGTGGGCAAGGCGATGATGGGCGTGAAGGTCAAAACCTTCTGACCAGATTCGTGCCAATCAATTGCCCTCCATGTCTTGGTTAACTATAATAATTCTGCGATAGCGCGATCGATGTCTTAAGAACGAAGTTCAACGAACGTACTTACTTCAGTCAGGGGAGTCAAGCCATTCGACCACGTCATAGATCTTTTTGGATCCACGGCTAACCGGTCTTTGGGTCACTTTGTGTCAAAGAAGGCTAACGGTACTTCGCAACAACGAGCAATTGCTCGCTTTAGGCTTCTATAGTTGGTTGCCCTTAAAACGTTCGAAAACCTTTCCCAACCGTCGTTTCGGCGTGCTTTCGAAAATCAAACAATGGCAACCACTGTTGGAAAGGTTCTGGGCCATTGCTCTACGAGTAACAAAAGCGGTCTTGTCCGCCTCGCTAGCATCCCTAGCCCCTATACAACCTCCACGAGAGAGGTCATCGAAGCAGACTTCAATCGTGGGAAGCGGATGCGAATTCTTCTTTCCCCCTCCCATTCATATGCCGGTAGTCTATGCATAGCTACTGGAACTCTTTCTAGCGTACCAACACCAACTTTTAAGCCCACAAACTCACCGCGGGTCAATTGCTCTGGCTTCCTGCCAACTATACATCCACTCATCGATCCCATCTGTATGGGACAAGGGTTGCGCTTTAACGGGACTGCTCTGCAACCGACAATCTCTCTCTGCCTCTCTGCACCGCGTGGTCGACTTCGTGTTGAAATCGTAGAGACTAGAAATTATATTCAGTCATTGTAATGTTTCTGTGTAAGATCCTCTTCGCGAGATATATTGTATTCTAGCTTTAGTGTGATTTATTCCGCAATTTTTGTCTTCCATTTGACTTCCCCCGCATTCATGTAACCTGCTTTTGCTCATGATTGTCCGCTAGTATGGCTATAGTTTCCTCGTCTGAATCTGCAGTTCTTGTTATTATACTACGAATGGTTTTCTTGGGATGGCGAATGGTGGTAGGCAGATGGGTTTGGGAGGTGAGTTCTAATGAGGGTGAGCGGTGGTGGTTGGTAGCTGGGTTGATAATGTCAGGTTGGTGTAGCTGGTATCTGTGGGTGATGAGTGGTGATTGACTAGGTTAGTACTTATAGTAGGTGAGGTGGTAAGTGGGGGTGGAAAGTGGGAGAGCGAAGGACAAGGCGCCAAACTGCTTGACGTCAAAACCTGGCCATGAACAGATGCAAAGGAGTTTTACGAACGCCATTCAATCCCGTAATCAAAGATCCTGTTGTCAGCGAAGAAGAAAAATCACACAATCATCGATTCGATGAGACCTACATGAAGAAATGCATTTGACTACGAACTCAGTGGAATCACGAGGCTATAGAGGGCAAACATAAGCCAGGTCAGCCAATACATTAGAAACCCACCAGACTTAATAAACCTGACATCAGTTGAGCTACCGATACGACGAACCTAACTTCGAACAGGAAGCCATTAAGCCAACTTCGCAAATTCATCCAAAGCTGAAAATTCGATGACTAACAGCAAAACAACTGTAAACCCACCCGACGTACTTCGAGAAGGATGCCATTGTTTTAATCAGCTAAGACAATTCAGCCCATGAACTAGGAACTTAACCAGGCATCGTAAATGATATGAAAAGGACGAAGGAAAGGACGAACAATCGGTTAATGTCGAAAAGGACGTCACAATCCAAACTCAGCCCGATCAGCTCATGAACTAAAACTAACTTGGAAAAGGCTGGAATGAAGAAATAAACTCGCTTTCCGTACGGAGTGGTGACGAAGATACATCGACATCTTTTAAAAATTTTCCTTTCTGCACGGGCTTGGACAAGGAACTCCCATGTATTCTTGGTATAAAGCCATCGGGACAGGGATGGAAGCGGGACCCCATCTGCTTGGTATTAAATCTAAGCCAATAAGGAAATACACTGGAAACTAAATCTACCTGGTATTGGGTTCACATTGGGTCTGCACCACTGGTTTATCCTGGAATTCTTTACGCGGTTAATTTGTGGAAAGGCTAAGAATGCCTATGAGAAGTATAACTTAATGAGGCGTTCTATAAATCGACTGACTAGCTGGCTGACTGGCTGGCTGATCGACTGACTGCCTTACTGACTCACTGACTGACTAAATGACCTACTGACTGAAAGACTGACGGCATGAATGAATGACTGATGGAATGAATGAATGAATAAACGACGGACTGACTGACAGAATGAATGAGTGAGTGAATGGATGAATGCTCAGAACGAAAACGAAAGAGCTGCTCATTGGGAAGATGGAAGTCGCAGTCATGAAAACGAATGCTTTGAAGATGAACTCTGCTAATGCAGTTGAGAATGACAATCGAGACACTTTGAAGACATATTCTAAAGGACTTCACATCAACTTACTACGGTACTTCCGAATGTCAAATTCCAACTCGCGAGGAGCAGAAACCGCTACTTATCCTAATTATAGATTCAACTACTCCAAAGAACGAAATCGGAGAAGCTCCGTGAAAGAGGACAGCTTTCTCAGACGATCAGAAAGAAACAACTACTACCAAATACAAATATCCCACTAATGAGCAGGAGAACCAACCATGCGCTACTCAACCTGATTGAATAAATCACTACAACGAAAGAAAAAAGAGCAGCTTCACCAAAAAGAATATGAAAAACAAAAACAACTACTACAAAAGCAAAAATCACACTATTGAGGAGGAGAACCAAGAACTACTCGTCCTGATTGAATCAAACACTACCAAAAGAAATTGAAAAAAAGAGCAGCTTCACCAAAAAGAAGATGAAAAACAAAAACAACTACTACAAAAGCAAAGATCGCACTATTGAGAAGGAGAACCAAGAACTACTCGTCCTGATTGAATAAAACACTACAAAGAAATAAAAAAAAGACCAGCTTCACCAAAAAGAAGATGAAAAACAAAAACAACTACTACAAAAGCAAAAATCACACTATTGAGGAGTAGAACCAAGAACTACTCGTCCTGATTGAATAGAACACTACCAAAAGAAATTTAAAAAAGAGCAGCCTCACCAAAAAGAAGATGAAAAACAAAAACAACTACTACAAAAGCAAAAATCACACTATTGAGGAGGAGAACCAAGAACTACTCGTCCTGATTGAGTAAAACACTACCAAAAGAAATTTAAAAAAAGAGCAGCCTCACCAAAAAGAAGATGAAAAACAAAAACAACTACTACAAAAGGCAAAGATAACACTATTGAGGAGGAGAACCAAGAACTACTCGTCCTTATCGAATAGATCACTACAAAGAAATAAAAAAAGAGCAGCTTCACCAAAAAGAAGATGAAAAACAAAAACAACTACTACAAAAAGCAAAGATAACACTATTGAGGAGGAGAACCAAGAACTACTCGTCCTTATCGAATAGATCACTACAAAGAAATTAAAAAAAGAGCAGCGTCACCAAAAAGAAGATGAAAAAGAAAAACAACTACTACAAAAAGCAATGATCACACTATTGAGGAGGAGAACCAAGAACTACTCGTCCTGATTGAATAAAACACTACCAAAAAAAGAGCACCTTCACCAAAAAGAAGATGAAAAACAAAAAACAACTACTACAAAAAGCAAAAATCACACTATTGAGGAGGAGAATCAAGAACTACTCGTCCTGATTGAATAAAACACTACCAAAAGAAATAAAAAAAAGAGCAGCTTCACCAAAAGGAAGATGAAAAACATAAATAACTACTACAAAAAGCAAAGATCACACTATTGAGGTGGAGAACCAAGAACTACTCGTCCTGATTGAATAAAACACTACCAAAGCAAAATAAAAAAAGAGCACCTTCACCAAAAGGAAAATGAAAAACAAAAAACAACTACTGCAAAAAGCAAAAATCACACTATTGAGGAGGATAACCAAGAACTACTCGGCCTGATTGAATAAAAGACTACCAAAAGAAATAAAAAAAAGAGCAGCTTCACAAAAAAGAAGATAAAAAACAAAAACAACTACTACAAAAAGCAGAAATCACACTATTGAGGAGGATAACCAAGAACTACTCGGCCTGATTGAATAAAACACTACCAAAAGAAATTTTAAAAAAGAGCAGCTTCACCAAAAAGGAGATGAAAATCAAAAAGAACTTCAACAAAAAGCAAAGATAACACTATTGAGGAGGATAACCAAGAACTACTCGTCCTGATTGAATAAAACACTACCAAAGGAAATATAAAAAAGAGCAGCTTCGCCACAAAGAAGATGAAAAACAAGAAACAACTACTACAAAAAGCAAAGATCACACTATTGAGGAGGAGAACCAAGAACTACTCGTCCTGATTGAATAAAACACAACCAAAAGAAATTTAAAAAAGAGCAGCTTCACCAATAAGAAGATGAAAAACAAAAATAACTACTACAAAAATCAAAGATAACACTATTGAGGAGGAGAACCAAGAACTACTCGTCGTTATCGATTAGATCACTACAAAGAAATAAAAAAAGAGCAGCTTCACCAAAAAAATGAAAAACAAAAAAACAACTACTACAAAAAGCAAATACAACACTATTGAGGAGGAAAACCAAGAACTGCTCGTCCTGATTGAATAAAACACTACCAAAATAAATTTAAAAAAGAGCACCTTCACCAAAAAGAAGATGAAAAACAAAAAGAACTTCAACAAAAAGCAAAGATCACACTATTGAGGAGGATAACCAAGAACTACTCGTCCTGATTGAATAAAACACTACCAAAAGAAATTTAAAAAAGAGCAGCTTCACCAAAAAGAAGATGAAAAACAAAAACAACTACTACAAAAAGCAAAAATCACACTATTGAGGAGGAGAACCAAGAACTACTCGTCCTGATTGAATAAAACACTACCAAAAAAAATAAAAAAAGAGCAGCTTCACCAAAAAGAAGATGAAAAAGAAAAACAACTACTACAAAAAGCAAATATCACACTATTGAGGAGGAGAACCGAGAACTCACTCGTCCTGATTGAATAAAACACTACCAAAAGAAATTTAAAAAAGAGCAGCTTCACCAAAAAGAAGATGAAAAACAAAAATAACTACTACAAAAAGCAAAGATCACACTTTTGAGGAGGAGAACCAAGAACTACTCGTCCTGATTGAATAAAACACTACCAAGAAAAATAAAAAAAGAGCAGCTTCACCAAAAAGAAGATGAAAAACAAAAACAACTACTACAAAAAGCAAATATAACACTATTGAGGAGGAGAACCAAGAACTACTCGTCCTTTTCGAAAAGATCACTACAAAGAAATAAAAAAAAGAGCAGCTTCACCAAAAAAATGAAAACCAAAAAAACAACTACTACAAAAAGAAAAGACAACACTATTGAGGAGGAGAACCAAGAACTACTCGTCCTGATTGAATAAAACACTACCAAAAGAAATTTTAAAAAAAGCAGCTTCACCAAAAAGAAGATGAAAAACAAAAACAACTACTACAAAAAGCAAAGATCACACTATTGAGGAGGAGAATCAAGAACTACTCGTCCTGATTGAATAAAACACTACCAAAAGAAATAAAAAAGAGCAGCTTCACCAAAAGAAAGATGAAAAACATAAATAACTACTACAAAAAGCAAAGATCACACTATTGAGGTGGAGAACCAAGAACTACTCGTCCTGATTGAATAAAACACTACCAAGAAAAAATAAAAAAAAGAACAGCTTCACCAAAAAGAAGATGAAAAACAAAAACAACTACTACAAAAAGCAAAGATAACACTATTGAGGAGGAGAACCAAGAACTACTCGTCCTTTTCGAAAAGATCACTACAAAGAAATAAAAAAAGAGCAGCTTCACCAAAAATATGAAAACCAAAAAAACAACTTCTACAAAAAGCAAAGACAACACTATTGAGGAGGAGAACCAAGAACTCTTCGTCCTGATTGAATAAAACACTACCAAAAGAAATTTTTAAAAAGCAGCTTCACCAAAAAGAAGATGAAAAACAAAAACAACTACTACAAAAAGCAAATATCACACTATTGAGGAGGAGAACCGAGAACTCACTCGTCCTGATTGAATAAAACACTACCAAAAGAAATTTAAAAAAGAGCAGCTTCACCAAAAAGAAGATGAAAAACAAAAATAACTACTACAAAAAGCAAAGATCACACTTTTGAGGAGGAGAACCAAGAACTACTCGTCCTGATTGAATAAAACACTACCAAGAAAAATAAAAAAAGAGCAGCTTCACCAAAAAGAAGATGAAAAACAAAAACAACTACTACAAAAAGCAAATATAACACTATTGAGGAGGAGAACCAAGAACTACTCGTCCTTTTCGAAAAGATCACTACAAAGAAATAAAAAAAAGAGCAGCTTCACCAAAAAAATGAAAACCAAAAAAACAACTACTACAAAAAGAAAAGACAACACTATTGAGGAGGAGAACCAAGAACTACTCGTCCTGATTGAATAAAACACTACCAAAAGAAATTTTAAAAAAAGCAGCTTCACCAAAAAGAAGATGAAAAACAAAAACAACTACTACAAAAAGCAAAGATCACACTATTGAGGAGGAGAATCAAGAACTACTCGTCCTGATTGAATAAAACACTACCAAAAGAAATAAAAAAGAGCAGCTTCACCAAAAGAAAGATGAAAAACATAAATAACTACTACAAAAAGCAAAGATCACACTATTGAGGTGGAGAACCAAGAACTACTCGTCCTGATTGAATAAAACACTACCAAGAAAAAATAAAAAAAAGAACAGCTTCACCAAAAAGAAGATGAAAAACAAAAACAACTACTACAAAAAGCAAAGATAACACTATTGAGGAGGAGAACCAAGAACTACTCGTCCTTTTCGAAAAGATCACTACAAAGAAATAAAAAAAGAGCAGCTTCACCAAAAATATGAAAACCAAAAAAACAACTTCTACAAAAAGCAAAGACAACACTATTGAGGAGGAGAACCAAGAACTCTTCGTCCTGATTGAATAAAACACTACCAAAAGAAATTTTTAAAAAGCAGCTTCACCAAAAAGAAGATGAAAAACAAAAACAACTACTACAAAAAGCAAATATCACACTATTGAGGAGGAGAACCGAGAACTCACTCGTCCTGATTGAATAAAACACTACCAAAAGAAATTTAAAAAAGAGCAGCTTCACCAAAAAGAAGATGAAAAACAAAAATAACTACTACAAAAAGCAAAGATCACACTTTTGAGGAGGAGAACCAAGAACTACTCGTCCTGATTGAATAAAACACTACCAAGAAAAATAAAAAAAGAGCAGCTTCACCAAAAAGAAGATGAAAAACAAAAACAACTACTACAAAAAGCAAATATAACACTATTGAGGAGGAGAACCAAGAACTACTCGTCCTTTTCGAAAAGATCACTACAAAGAAATAAAAAAAAGAGCAGCTTCACCAAAAAAATGAAAACCAAAAAAACAACTACTACAAAAAGAAAAGACAACACAATTGAGGAGGAGAACCAAGAACTACTCGTCCTGATTGAATAAAACACTACCAAAAGAAATTTTAAAAAAAGCAGCTTCACCAAAAAGAAGATGAAAAACAAAAACAACTACTACAAAAAGCAAATATCACACTATTGAGGAGGAGAACCGAGAACTCACTCGTCCTGATTGAATAAAACACTACAAAAAAAATAGAAAAAAAGAGCACCTTCACCAAAAAAATAAAAACAAAAACAACTACTACAAAGAGCAAAGATCACACTATTGAGGAGGAGAACCAAGAACTACTCGTCCTGATTGAATAAAACACTACCAAAAGAAATTTAAAAAAAGAGCAGCTTCACCAAAAAGAAGATGAAAAACAAAAACAACTACTACAAAAAGCATAGATCCCACTATTGAGAAGGAGAACGAAGAACTACTCGTACTGATTTAACAAATCACAACCAAAAGATATGAAAAAGAACCGCTTCACCAAAAAGGAAAAAGAAAGTCAACTACTACAAAAAGCATAGATCCCACTATTGAGGAGGAGAACGAAGAACTACTCGTCCTTATCGAATAAATCACTACAAAGAAAGAAACAACAGCAGCTTCGCCAAAGAGAAGATCAAAAACAAAAACAACTACAGCAAAAAAAGAAAAATCCCACTATTGAGAATGAGAACCAAACACAAAGAGAACAATTTCCACTTGCAGTCAGAAAGAAACTACCAGACCTACTTTTAATTGCAAAGATTCCACTCGTGAGGAGATTCAACATCCACGGTGTTCGACGCGTCATGAAAAAAAAATCTAAAAATTCTGATAAAGAAAATCGCGAACGTTGAACCTTTTTCAAGCGATTGCGTAAAGTTGAGACTCCAAGTAAAGTATATAGGCCTACACGTATCCGAACTGACTGCAGAGACATAGAGAGACCATTCGATGCGTCAAACTACAATCGACAGGGGGAAAGCATCGCAAGCATCGTGGTATATTCATCTGACCGTCTAAAACTACTGTGTGCACGATCGACATTAAGATACAAATCCTACGACAACCTTCAAAAATCCCGATGTACAGAGGGCTTGCAGACGATATTCGCTTAAGGTAAGGCTGACATTTTCAATGTTTAATAAAGATCAATTGTTCTGTAGATTAGATTTTAATGTTCGATTATTATCACTATTCTTCACTTTGCATCTACAGACAGTTGATTTATAAGACGTGACAATGTGATAGGCGTAAACCTAGCCGCTAGTGGATGGGGGGGGGGGGGGCATAGCCGCCAAATTAAAATTCTAGCCTATGCATTTCAGCATAAGAGGTATTCGAAACCCGTGATCTCCGCATTGGAAGCAGAGCATACTAACCTGTATTATTGGTTGGTCTATTTGATTTAATGTCCTTGGAGACTCATCTTATCATCCTCTGTAGTCCAAGTAATCTCTATTACAGGACTGTTGTTGGCCGATCATCGTAAATAATCATCAGACGTCTTAAAATGATGGTATGCACGATCGACAGCATAAAGATTAAAGATTCCAGGTATATGTCTACACGCATCCGAACTGACTGACCTCAAAGATAGCAACTTCCACTTGGGGCGCGGTGGTGTAATGGTGGCGTCGGTGCCTTGGAGCCGGAAGGTTCTAAGATCGAATCCACCTCAAACCGCCGCGTAGGGACCTTGAGCAAGTCCTTCACTCGCAATTGCTCTGGCGCTTCGGCGTGAAACTCCAATGCAGTGTCCACGGTGTAGTCGAGAGATTCTCTGAGGAGCCGGCAGGAATGGACGCTAAAGAAATGGAGAAATGAATAAATAAAAACATCGTTGGGCGATCGTGGTAAATTCATCAGACCGTCTAAAACTACTGGTGTGCACGATTGACAACAAGACACATCATAGGACAGGCGTCCAAAATCTTGATGTACAGAGAGCCTGCAGACGATATTTGCCTAAGGTAAGGCTCACATTCTCGAATTTGATTTAATTGTTCTGTAGGCCTATATTAGATTTTAATGTTTGATTATTACATGTAGGTCTGTCACTATTCTTCGCTTTGCATCTAGGCCTACAGACAGCTGATTTATAAGTGCAAATGTGATAGTCATAAACGTATAGCCTCAAGTGTATGGGTGTGGGGGCATAGCCGCCAAATTAAAATGATAGCCTATGCATTGCAACTTCAAGAGGGTTCAAAACCCGTGTTCTCCGCACTAGAATCAGAGCTTACTAACCTGTATATGCGATTCCGTTCGCTACGTGTGTAGTAATTATCCTATTCAACTTTTAACATTAAATTTTTGTGTATCCCCAGTTCGTATTTCGAAATGCTATGCTCGACTTGTGAGGAATTCTTACAGTATTGTGAGCTTATATGAATGAATGAATGAATGAATGAATGAATGAATGAATGAATGAATGAATGAATTAATTAATTAATTAATTAATTAATTATATAATTATAATATTATAATTGGCCCAACAGGGAGCTTGATATCGGTTAACGTTTAGTTGCATTGATCGTTTTCACACTATAGGCCTGATGTGCGAGATCATCAACAAGAGATATCCTATACGACAGGCGTTCCAACTTCCAAATCCCGATGTACAGAGAGAGTAGCAGACGACATTTGCATATAGGTAAGTCTCAATTTTCAGAGTATAATAACAAAGAGTAATTATTCTGTTAATTAGATTTTGATGTTTGAATAGTTTCACAGAATTGTGAGCTTATATAATTATTATAGTATATAGGCCTCTATAATCGGTTATATATAATCGGTCCAACTGGGAGATTGATATCACTTAATGTTTAGGTGCATTGATCATTTTTCACACTTTATAGCCTATCGTCCAATTACTTGGTTGGTCTTTTTGATTTAATGTCCACGGAGACTCATCTTACCATCCTCTGCTCTAGTCCAAGGAATCTCTATTTCATGCAGGACTGGAATCTCATGAACATTTTGTGTATCCATAGTTTCACTCTGAACCATAGATGTCGCCCCATTTAAAATTCCGTTTCTGATGCTAAAGATTGTGCTTTTTATCTCCAAAGTAAATTTAATGTTTCACTTTGTACACATAATTATTCATCAACCTGCCTTCATAGAATGTACAATTGTACATGTAATTAAACGAATGCTTTTATTTTTTTTATCTGAAATTTTTGGGGTCTCGGTTATCGTCGAAAAACTTGTATAACTATATTGAACTTTACCGACTGGTTGGTAAAGGGTTAAATAAGAAGATTCCGCTCCTGCGTATAAAACGGTCTTTGTCTGTAGTCTTTGATGATCTGATTTATTGATGGTAATAAAATGTGATTTCTGTCTGATGTCCAGATGTTGGTGTCTTCGAGCAGACGATGTTGTCTTCTTCTTCTTCTTCATCTTCTTCATGACGGCAAAGTTTCCGCCAAATACAAACAGACGATCTGCAAAATTAATCCGAGAGCAAATTTCGAAATCTACTCAACAATAATTATAACTGACTTATTCAAGGATACGCTTTAACCAACCACAACCTCTGTCATTATTTATCAGAGACTACCTTTTGCAGGGTTCAGTTACCCCCCCCCCCCCCACCCCAGCACAGATTTCAGTGACTTATAGGCTATGCCTAACGTATCTGATTTTGTTCAATTGATGAGAACTCTGATCTTCTCCTTTAGCTCAAATTTCATTCATACCATTTCAGTATTGTTAGGTCATACAATACTGGACCTAATTTCTGCTAGAGCTATTAATACAGTGGAGATTAAAGTAAGGAGTTTGTGAATATATTTTTCGTTGTCAGATTTTATTGACACAATGCACTTAGGCCTATAGATGCAAACATTCAAGGCGAGACACAAACAAACAAACAGAATGGAGGTCGGATACTCTGTCAAAATCGTTCTTCCATCCTTGATCAGTGACCAATAGGCCTATTCTACATTAGTTTTCCAGCCTTTTAAACCTTTATTGCTATAGTAATTGGTTAGTCTCAATTACATCTAAGCTAAACTCAACAGTTGGTAGGCCTATAGGATGTGGTGTGACATTTAACCTTTCTTCCTTCTCTTTGTTATTTTCTGCTCCCTCCGCCCCTTATGTCCTGGACTACCCAACCACTCTGCCCTTCATCCCGTTGACTTGTGCTTCACATCGTCTTCATGTCTTCCCACGCCTTCCCTATACCTCTTCATTCGTCCCTTCCCTCTCCCTATTCTGTCTGTCTGTCCGTCTGTCCACCCGTACGTCCGTCCATCTGTCCATCTGTCCACCTGCCTGCTTGCTTGCTTACCTGTCTGTTCGTCTGTCGGTCTGCCTGCTTGCCTGCCTGTCTGTCTGTCTGTCCGTCAGTCCGTCTGTCTGCCTGCCTGCCTGTCTGCATGCCTGCCTGCCTGCCCGTCTGTCTGTCTTCTGTCTCTCTGTCTGTCTGCTTTCAGATGCTCTGTGCAAGCCATGCTCGCAGCGTATCCATTGTTTGGCGACATCTTGTGAATAAGTTGGCAGTTGAAGTTATTAAATAGTTACCGTAGGCAACTGAATTCTCTTGAATTGCATCTGTTCTCTGGGTCACTCACTCTCTGACACATTCTATGAACAGTACTGTTCCTTCAATTACTTGTTTATTTATTTATTTATTTATTGAACCATACATGCTAAGTAGTAGCAGTAGTAGCAGTAGTAGTAGTAGTAGTAGTAGTAGTAGTAGTAGTAGTAGTAGTAGTAGTAGTAGTAGTAGTAGTAGTAGTAGTAGTAGTAGTAGTAGTAGTAGTAGTAGTAGTAGTAGTAGTAGTAGTAGTAGTAGTAGTAGTAGTAGTAGTAGTAGTAGTAGTAGTAGTAGTAGCAGCAGTAGTAGTAGCAGTAGCAGTAGCAGTAGCAGCAGCAGCAGCAGTAGCAGTAGCAGCAGCAGCAGCAGTAGTGGTAGTGGTAGTAGTAGTGACAATAATAAAATAATAATAATAAGCAATAATTATCATTATCATTATTATCATTGTCATACTCGTCATTGACTGGTCTCCTGTTTTGGAAGCCTGTGCCAACCAAAATGCTAATGAGGCATATGACTTATTCCAATCCAAATACATGGAGTCCTACAATGAATTCTTTCCTCTCACTCTTAATAATTGCGGACGAAATTCCACCCCCAAAAAACCTTGGATGACAAAGGGTCTCCTCAAATCCTGTAGAAAAAAATCTGCGCTATATCTGAAGTTTATAAAAAACCCAAACGATAGCAATAAGCTTAAATTTGTTTCTTATAGAAACAAATTTAAATCATTGAGAATTCAGGCCGAAAAAAATTATTATGCTTCAGAATTTTGTAAATATAGCAACAACTTGAAGAAAACCTGGAACCTCTTGCGTACTCTTATGGGGACTAACGATAATGTAAATAACAATGCCTTATCCTTAACAGTCGACGGAGTGAAGGTTTCTGATCCCGAGACTGTAGCAAACAATTTTAATACTTATTTCACGGAGATAGCCCAGTCACTTGCAGCCAAACTTCCCACTGCCACGAGTTCCTTTGAAAAATTCATGCCTTCGTCACTTATCGAATCTTTTGGACTTAGTGAAACCTCCCCAGAGGAAATTATTCGACTTGGGCAATCCATAAATTGTTCACATGGCAGAGGAGTTGATGACATTGATCCAAGCATTGCACTTCTAACCCTACCCTCTATTGCTCACTTATTATCTGATATAATAAACTGTTCTTTTAACAGTGGGGTTTTTCCACAATCATTAAAAACTGCAAAAGTGGTTCCAGTTTATAAAAAGGGGGTTAAAGACGATGTAACAAATTACAGACCTATTTCAGTACTTCCATTTTTCTCAAATTTTTTTGAAAAAGCCATGTTTGAACGTCTTAATAATTTTTTTTCTAAAGGAAATGTCCTCTTCCCTTCGCAACATGGATTCCAATCTGGACACTCTACCTATATGCCCTTGATGAGTATGCAAGACAAAATTTCCAATGCAATCGAAAATAAGCAGTATGCAATAGGTATTTTTTTCGACCTGGCAAAGGCCTTCGATACTGTTAATCATGACATCCTATTAAAGAAATTAAGCACTTATGGAATCCGGGGTACCCAGTTAAATTGGTTTTCAAGTTATTTTACAAATCGATCCCAGTTGGTTTCCTGCAATGGTGCTCTGTCTAATTTACGGCAAATTAACTTTGGAGTTCCCCAGGGGTCTATTCTCGGTCCTTTATTATTTCTTATTTATGTGAATGATCTCCCAAATGCATCTCCTTTATTGTACTTTATACTCTTCGCTGATGACACCAATGTATTTTACTCCAACTCATCTCTTGAAACCCTATTTAATGATGTTAACTTTGAATTGAAAAATGTAGCCGAATGGTTCCAAGCAAATAAACTGTCATTAAATCTTGATAAAACCAATTATATAATCTTTAAATCACATAGAAAGAGTTATGATGCAGGAAACCTGGGGGTGTGCATTGATGGGGTTCCACTCACTCAGGTAATATCAACCAAATTCCTAGGAGTATATATAGATCAGCACCTAACCTGGAAAGACCACATAAAAATTGTATCTAATAAAATTGCTAAAAACCTTGGAATATTATCCCGTACCTCCCAGTTAGTACCTCCTCAAATTCGACTCACCTTGTATTATTCACTCATTTACCCATACCTCACTTACTGTAACATAATATGGGCCTCCACCTATAAATCTAGTCTTCTGAATTTAATGAAGCTCCAAAAGCGAGCTATTAGATATATAGGAAATCTGCCCTATGGGACCACGACTGAATCTAAATTCCGGGAATATAGCCTTCTAAATGTTTATCAAATTAGGCAGGTGCAGTTAGGCGAATCTATGTTTAGATATTTTCATGACCTATTACCTTCCGTGTTTAAGAATTTCTTCCTCCATACTACTAAGGTGCACTCATATCATACTAGACACGCTGACTCTTACCATTTGCCTCACGCCCGCACCAATATCCGACGCTTCTCTGTTAAATACAGTGGGGCTCAAACATGGAATAAGATTCCCCTCTCCATCAGACAGCTACCTAGCCTTCGAATCTTTAAGTCAAAATTGCGTGCCCTGATTCTTGACAATAAATAATAATTTATTCTGGTGCATTATGACTATTATTGATTCTCATTACAGAGTGAACAAATCGTCAAACTTTTAAATATCTTCTCCTACTCTGAATAAATTATATCTAAATCCTTACTACCCATGCAGCATCCCGACCATCCAGCGACCTCTGTGCCTTAACTTCATCTAGATCTACTAGAGGCCCTATGATCATCGAATTAATGTGTATTTGTGCTATTAGTTAAGTTAGTTAAGGTGTTTGCTGTTTGTTTTCTTAAATTAGTTTTTTTTTCACTTATACTTTATGTTAGGACCACGGTACGGCAACCTATTGGCCACCATCATCTTGGTATAGTCGCCCAGGGGACTCACCTAGCGGGGTTGTAAGACCCCTTCCGAGTCCCCTGTGCAACCAAATAGAAATCTTTGGCATCGTTATTTAAGTAATGTTTTATTATACTTATTAACCTTGTGTTTATGATGCTTTATTTGATTTGTTCCTGTTGTTTTTGGTTGCCAAATAAATGATTTGATTTGATTTTGATTTGGTCATCATCATCATCATCATCATCATCATCGTAGGCGTCGTCGTCGTCATCATCATCATATCCACCACCGCAACATTTATTAGACCTATATCAGAAGCATTACAACGACAACAAACAAGTACTACCCAACAAGTTAAGAAAAGATCACTCTTCCACACGTTTTTAGATATAATATTATAAGACTTATAGGCTACTCTTTGCTGTTATAGTAGATCAATGTTAATTCTGTCTTAGGCCCCAATATATAGCGCCAATAGCCTACTGATGATTAATTAGTCTTCAATCGATCAGACAAAGTGATTGATTGTAGGCCTAAATGAATTGCACACAATGCATAGAGTCAACGCATAAATATAGGCCTATAGCCTAGGACCTACGCCTATTCGATTATAGGTTTAAACTTTAAACCTCACTGTCAGTTAAGAGCCTGGCGGAGAATTGTAGGGCTATTATAGGGACCGGCAAAGAAGATTAGGAGTTATATTTATTGCCTCGAATGCTAGTAGGGGCTAGGCCTATAATTATTATTCGGTAATAAATAACGGCGTCCGTTATATTCAAAAACATATTAATCACGCGTTTAAATAACGACGCGCCAATAATGACGCTATATTAAAGATGAATTATTATCGTGGCGCTAAAAAACGTTAACGTCATTGTCAACTTTATATCCGCTTCCGGTTGCATTGTTGGTTCTGCTTTCGCTTCGGCTGGTGAGTTTTGACGATACTTTGAGATTATTCTCTGCGATTTATAGATATAGCGTTTCTTCTTCACTCGATGGAAAAATTCCGAGTGGAGATGTTTTGTAGGCGGCTGCCTTTGTGCTGTCGAGCCTGTGATCCGGAGGAAGAGGAGACAGCAGATGCTGTGGACGCGGCTGTTGATCGGCTTTCGGCTGATCTGAGAGACAGCCGCACTCTTTCTCCGATTCAGGGGACGCAGTCGAGGGCACGCCGTCCTGATGTAAGTGCCGTGAGTAAGCCTGGAAGTAGTAGTGATGCTTTTGCTGATTTCACTGTCTACCGTTTCCCGGTCATTAGAGGCGAAAACCGATTTATTCCAAGTACTGACAGCGACTATGTTTATTCCCCCGATGTTGACCTAAATGACTTAAACCGACTGTGTCCAAATCAGACTGAGGTCGAGAACTTGAACGGAGAACATTCTCCTGTTCTCCCTCAGTCTGATTTCCCGATTGATGACCATTACACCGACGACGACAAAGACTATTTCCGTGACATTCAATCTGTTCATGATGACGACTGCACCCCTAACATCTCCCGTGCAGACGTTCGGTATCATGACACCACAATCAGACAAATCCTATTTCACGATGATGTTGATGAAGACGACGACGACGACGATGATGACGATGATGATGATGATGATGACTTCGGTGACATTGTTGAAACTGCTCCAGCTGACAGGCATTCCACTTATGACAAAACCCCTAATCCCGTTCCAGTTCCTTTAGGTAGCAATGTCACTGAGAGTACTGACGAAGAGTTGGACGATGACGACATCATCGCGATTATCTCAAATACAGCAATGAGATCTACTCATCGACATGGTTTTGCACCCCTTCCAACAATTATTGAGGAGGATGAGCATGACGACGACGATGATGACGATGATGACGACGACGATGACGACGAAGATCAAATCGAAAATATATGCACGATTTCTAGTGAGTTGGGGGTTGCCTCGGGGACACGAGGCGAGCTTGGAGGTCGTCCGTCGGTTGGATTCGATCATTTTGTTGGCGCCTCTGCGTTGCAAGGCATTGGCGAGGTTGAAGGTGGATTCGAATGTGTCATGAAGTGCGTTGTTGATGGACTCGATCTTGGTGGTCAATGGAGTGACGCTCCAGTGAAGGACTTTGTGTGTATGGATTTTGTTTTTGAGCGTGGAAGTGAGGGCCTCGATCTTGGTGGCGAATGGAGTGACGCGCCAGGGAAGGAGTGTGTTAGTATGGATTTCGTTTTTGAGTGCGTAGGTGGTGTGGATGTTGGTGGTGAGCGTGGTGACCTTGCGGTGAAGGAAGATGGTTGTGTGGATACGGTGTATGAGTGCGTAGGTGGTGTGGATGTTGGTGGTGAGCGTGGTGACATTGCGGTGAAGGAGGATGGTTGTGTGGATACGGTGTATGAGTGCGCAGGTAGTGTGCATGTTGGTGGTGAGCGTGGTGACATTGCGGTGAAGGAGGATGGTTGTGTTTATACGGTGTATGAGTGCGGAGGTAGTGTGCATGTTGGTGGTGAGCGTGGTGACATTGCGGTGAAGGAGGATGGTTGTGTGGATACGGTGTATGAGTGCGGAGGTAGTGTGCTTGATGGTGGTGAGCGTGGTGACATTGCGGTGAAGAAGTTCGGTTGTGTGGACGTGGTGTCTCAGTGCGAATATGATGGTACATATCTTGGTGGCGAACGTGGTGACCCTCTTGCGATGGAGTACAAGGGTGAAGGTGTTGATGTTGGTGGTCGCTGTGGTAACTCCCCAGTGGCAGAGTGCTGGTGTGAGGGTTCTTCGGTGGAGTGCATAAGTGAGGGGCTATATCTTGGGGGTGGATTTGGAGGAACTCCCGTAGGGCAGGGCGAGAGTGGGGATTTTCAGCTGAGTGAGTTTGGGGATATCCCTGTGATGGATGGAAAAGGTGAGTGGTCTCACGGTGGAGACTCTGGCCACAGTCTTTACATGCGTGGCTTGGGTGAGTGGTCTCTTTACGGTGGTCGAGATGGAGGGTCACTGATGATTGGAACGGGGGATTGGTATCTGTGTGGACGTCGTGATGCGAGCCCGGTGATGGGTGGATCTGGTGACTGGTCGATGTATGTTGGTAAAGATGGTAGTACGGTGATGTGTGGAACGGGTGAGTGGTGGATGTATGCTGGTTCTGATGGTAGTCAGGCGATGCATGGAAGGGGTGAGTGGGGGGTGTTTGGTTGTACGGATGGGAGTGTTGCAATGCGCGGTACGGGTGAGTGGTGTGTGTGTGGAGATTCTGATGGGAGTGATGCAATGAGTGGAAACGGTGAATGGTCGATGTGTGGAGATGCTGAGGGGCGCGCTGTAATGTGTGGTGAGGGTGGATGGTGGCTGTGTGGTTCTGATGGGAGTGTTGCAATGCTTGGATCGGGTAAATGGTGGATGTGCAGTGGTTCCGATGGTAATCCTGTAATGCATGGCAGTGGAGAATGGCATCTGTGTGGTGATGATCATGCAAGTCCTTCGATGCGTGGCAACGGTGACTGGACGCTTTCCATTGGATCTGATGGCAAGCCTTTGTTGAGTGGCAATGGTGTATGGTATCTTTGTGGAGGTCCAGATCGAAGTCCTTCCATGCGTGCTGAGGGTTGTTGGCACCTCTGCTTTGGGCCTGATGGAAAGCCGTTCTTGCGTGGTTCGGGCGACTGGTCGGTGAGTGGTCGATCTGCTGCTTTCGGGGTTGTGGAGGGCCAGGGCGGTGTTTCTTTGGGTGATGTCTGTGGCGGTGGTACCGTTTCGTTTTTGGATAATGGGGACGCAGGTCCTGTAGTGCAGGATGTTGATACAGATGAGCTTTCTGCTGAGTTAGGTTCAGCTTCTGTCTCGTTTGGAAACATTGCGGCTTTACAAGTTGACGATTATGCGGATGAACCCGTGCTGCGACAGATCGAGAGAGACTGTTCTCTGAGTGGCGGATCTGATACTGTTCTTGTTGTGGAGGGCCAGGGTGACGTTTCTCCTTATGATGTCTGTGGCTGTGGTAATGTTTCGTTTTTGGATAATGGGGACGCAGGTCCTGTAGTGCAGGATGTTGATACAGATGCGCTTTCTGCTGAGTTAGGTTCAGCTTCTGTCTCGTTTGGAAACATTGCGGATTTTCAAGTTGTCGATTATGCCGATGAGCCCGTGCTGCGACAGATCGAGATAGACTCTTCTCTGAGTGGCGGATCTGGGTCTGTTCTTGTTGTGGAGGGCCAGGGTGACGTTTCTCCTTCGGATGTCTGTGGTGGTGGAACTGAGATGCATCATGGTAGGGTTGAATATTCATCTTCCGATAGTGTTGACGCAGGTCCTTGTGTGGAGGATATTGATGAAGATGTTTGGTTTGATGCCAGTTCTGTTGACTCCAGTGCGAGTTCTGTCGCTCAGGGCGAGATTGCGTGGTTCCCCGTTGACGAATCTGCCGATGAACCGGAGCTGCGACAGATCGTCGAAGACGTAACCTGTTCTGGGTCTGTTCTGATCGACGAGGGTGCGATGGCGTATCACAGTGCGGAACTCACCCGAAGGAATAACGAAATGGCATTGAATGCTGAGGAAACTCGGCCAGTGCATGTTCAGCACACTCGGCCCCATCCTAATCAGTTTGCTTGGCCAGAGCCAATTCAGCGTCCATTGCTCGAAATTAACTGGAGGGCATGGCCAGAGCCATATCGACAAGCATGGACCGATGGCAATAAGCATGCACCTCCAGAGCCATATCACCAGAAATGGCGATACAACGGTCGGTACGCATTGCCAAAACATGCCGAGAATTCGTGGCCTGCGCGTGTAGAGCATTTCTGGCCAGCGCGTGTTGACTATATCTATCCATTGCCTTCCGAGAAAGTTCGTGATCTCAAACGTCAGCTTGAGCAGACGAAGAAAGAGTTGGATAGGGAGCAGCGCCTCATTGCTGCCGAAGTCGAATCGGTTGCTCACAATCTGAACGGTGGGTATTCCTCTGATTTTGATATCCAGCAAAGGTGCATCTACGAGCAAGTCAAGGCTTATGGCTTTGAGCCTATTTTTGATCCAAAGGGATACGAGGCAAAGGGTCGATCGTGGTCAGAGCGTTTTGGTGGGTTTGGAAGGTGGATTTGGGAGGGTGTAGGTGGGTTTGGTGCGAGGGTTTGGGGTCGGGTGACCGGTGGGTGGAACTGAGTGCCCGTCGGTTGGGTGATGGTGGGGTTGGTGGGAGGGGGTTTGCGGGGTGCGGTGGAGGGGTGAGGGGTCGGGGTGGGTGTGGTGGGAACAGTTGATTTTGTAGATTGTTTGGTGGCAGTGGTGGAAGGGATCTAACGCGTTACGCAAGCTATGTGGCGCCAACACAGCCGACTGCATCTGGCGATGTATTCGAGAAGTGGAGAAGATTCGTGATGAGCCATCTTCATTCCAGTGGTATTGTCGTCAAGACGATTCGCCTGGAAAACTGGACGAAACCATCAAAGTATCGTCGCCAAGATGAATCGCTTGGAAAACTGGAGGAAACTATCGATGGTAAGCTTCACACATTTCAACTCATGACAAAGAAATGTAATCTGGAGTGAAATAATTAGAATTCGTATAGCCTATATATATATATATAGAAACGTTAAATGTAATGCACGGTGAAGCATATCAGGCTACGATGGACTGGGTTAGGCAAACAAATCATGATGATACATGTAGGGCATAAAACGTTTTTCTGTTTGCTTTTATCAGTTTCATGGTTACTTGATTAGGCCTATACTTATCTTTAATGCCAAAAACCTTAATTGTGCAATCTGTTCGTTTCCTCAGCAGCTAAATTCATTCAATTGGGTTATTTCTTGAGTTGCAACCATGGATTTCTTACGAGCTGATTACATTTTCAGGTTTCGTGGCTCGAATACTGGGGTGAGACGGTGGGTGCTGGCCTGCAGTGACCAACCATACTACGCCAACGTCTGAAGCACGACGTGCGACGAATACCGAATTGCAACGAAGCTGCGCCATGCTACATGTAGTAGTCTTGCCGTCAACACGACCTGCTTCAAAACCTGCATCTATGGTAAGCGTCACAGATTTCAACTCGAAGGAAGGTATAGAGTAATCTATAGTGAGTTAGAATATGGGGACCAGTAAGTTAAAGGATATACATGTATGGTGACTCATTGGTGAGGTTTCTCAGGATACGATTGATTCGGATAAAGAAGTAAAAAGTAGGTAAAATGAAACATGGATAACCATGAAAAGGACAACGTTGAGTTTAGGATGTGAAAACAAATATAATAATTATAGCTAGGTCTAATGTGGAAAGTAGGATACGCTAAGATAAGGCAAGGCAAAATAAGAAGATAGTTACCTAGATAACAAACCAAGGTCATGTAAATGATACTTTGATTGCGTAGCAGTATTTGCTGATTTATACATGAATTCATATGATGCAAGTAAGTAGTAACTTATATGGAGCTATAATTATATGAACTTCAACACATCGTTTCTTTTTATTCTAGTGGCGTTTTTAGACGTAGTTATTCATCAATGACAACATTTTATAATTTCGCTAAGGATTTCGTAAAACATTCTTTTGTACAGTACTATTCGGGAAGCGGCAAGAGGAGAGACTTAAATACCAAGCAAAAGAGGGTCGCCTGTAGGCTTGGCATCCACTGAGTATCATCATGAAAATGAACGTAGAATGAGGGCATGTCATCCAATGAATAACTCTGCCGAGCGAATAAAGTTAAAATAAGCCGAAATGCGCCGAAAATGGGAAGACAGTGTAATTCAGGATGAGATTTCTTGAAAGGAACGACCATCACCGACCAAAGAAAACTATTTCAACCTGATAAATGGTGTTATTCTACGGCGAGCCACGCCATCAAAAGAAGCAGGACCTAAAGGCCGTAACTGTCACGTCAGCTTCTGATTCACTCTATAAGATGCAACGTTTGGATGGGGCAGGAGGGTTGTTCGGTAGGAGGAGGTTGATGGCTGGAACATGGTTGGTTGAGGGGGTACATGGGTAGTGGTTGAATGAGTGGGTATACGGTGTATGAGTAGGTACTAAGCAGGTAGTGATATAGGTGCTAGGCAAACCACTTGAAAATAGGTAAATTCTTCAGTTCTCTGTTTTAAAACCAAGCCATAATCTTCCTATGTTCGCCTCTTACCAATTCTTTCCGTACATCTGCATCCATTCGACGGAAAATGGCAAACATTTTCATGATCACGTCTCCGGCTATATGCTAAAGACTTTACGCAGGAATGGGATGCCGAGGAGCTGCTCTGCATTATGGCGCTTCTACTACAGAAAATTAATTTAATCCTGGCACTTCTAGGCTTACTACAGAATATTTTGGTAGGCCTATTCAACACAAAACTGTAGCCTACTATTTGCCTGGGGTCGGAAGCGCCTCTGAATAGTTCGCTTGAAGAGGATCTGTTGAAATTTAATTCATTAATTAATGCGTCGTATCGTATATGTGTGTTCTGTGTCGCATATGTCTTATTTCTTAGCAATTATGGTCTTTGAAAATATTTCGTACCGCGCGCTAGACATTGCATTTTCTCAACATAAAGCAACAATTATACGTTTGTCAGTTTAACGCTCACAAAGATCGATTTAATAAACCGTGCACCACTCTCCCTACATCTATCCAACGACGACTTGAACGTCCTATTGACGAATCGCCGCTTTGTCTCCCGTTGAGAGGCGGGAACTTGGACCAGGACCATTTTCAAGGGGACATCAGAGGGGACATTCGGGGAACACAAGCACTTAATGAACCTGCCGTCACCTTGCATAGCGCGGAAAAATCCGCAATAGGCTTCCATGAAGCAAATGTCCTCATTTTAACTAATGCCAATAATACAGATCTGATTCCCTCAGGTGGGGCTTTAGAGGGGAAACCAAGGCACAACCTAGTGGACTTATGCCCTCCTGAACCGTCCCTACAGTATTAAAGGGAACACCACTAAGAATATGGAGCGTAAATACGAAGGGACACCAGAGACAATAGATAGATCATTTAAGGGATATCCGAGGGGACATATGCACTCCGAAAACCCGTTCCTGAGTGCCCCTACACGAGGGACACCACAAGGTACATCAGGAGGGCATCCGAAGAAATATCCGATGGGACAAAAACACTTCGGGTGAACCCGTCCCTGTCCTACAAGAGATAACTCCAAAGGGAATATACGGGGGGGAGCACAGATTGGGGGCATTCTAAGGACAATTGTGGGCCATTCGATGTAAAACGCACGGCGTTCATCATAGAATCACCAACCGTCAACAATAGGACCTAATATATTGCTGGTGTCCTTTTCTGCGCCATTACTGATAGCGAGCAGGAGGTCGTGAGTCCGTAGAACTGGGATCGTTGTTTAAGCGGGACGAGGCTACGGAACTCCTTCCAGTCCTTCTTGTAGGCATGGGCGCAGTATGTCCAAATGGGCGACGAAGAGACGTGAGTTCGCCGTTTTGCGCAGGCGGTAGGTCACCGTCCACCGTAAAATGTCTTACAACTACGGCCGTGCAATGCGGAATTCTCGCCTTCCCTTCGGACGTTTATTAAAACATCCACGGGACTTGATTCAGTAAGTCTTACTCTTCAAAGCGCCTCACCCTACGTCTCAGCCACAGGGGCCACGACCTCGAATCTTCCACGCCGCACTATAACCATATATATTATATATATATATATATTTATATATATCTATCTATATATATATATATATATATATCTACTGTGTCCCCGTCTCCCATTTGAATGTCCCATCTATATATTTATATATATATATATACAGTAATAATTTCGCTCAGCGTCGGTCAAAATGCGCTTCCCGTAGAGGAAACGTGTTTCCCCTTCATCTTTTTTTTGCATTTGAGCGTTTTGCTGCTTTTTAATCGTGTAACATCTTTTTCATTCTTTTTCATCTCGTAACATCTTTTTCAGTCATTCTCATCTCGCAACCCAGTTTTTATTCTTTTTTTTAATCTGGTAACATCTTTCTTTTTCAGTCATTTTCATCTCGCAACCCAGTTTTTATTCTTTTTTTTCTCGTACCATCTTTTCAGTCATTTTCATCTCGCAACCCAGTTTTGATTCTTTTTTTATTATCTCGTTACATCTTTCTCAGTCATTTTCATCTCGCAACCCATTTTTGATTCTTTTTTTATTATCTCGAACCATCTTTCTCAGCCAATTTCATCTCTCAACCCTGTTTTGATACTTTTTTTTAAATCTCGAACCATCTTTCTCAGTCAATTTCATCTCGCAACCCTGTTTTGATACTTTTTTTTTTTTTTATCTCTAACCATCTTTCTCAGTCAATTTCATCTCGCAACCCTGTTTTGATACTTTTTTTATATCTCGAACCATCTTTCTCAGTCAATTTCATCTCGCAACCCTGTTTTGATACTTTTTTAAATCTCTAACCATCTTTCTCAGTCAATTTCATCTCGCAACCCTGTTTTGATACTTTTTTTATTTTTATCTCGTACCATCTTTCTCAGTCAATTTCATCTCGCAACCCTGTTTTGATACTTTTTTTTATCTCTAACCATCTTTCTCAATCAATTTCATCTCGCAACCCTGTTTTGATACTTTTTTTTATTTTTATCTCGAACCATCTTTCTCAGTCAATTTCATCTCGCAACCCTGTTTTGATACTTTTTTTATCTCTAACCATCTTTCTCAGTCATTTTCATCTCGCAACCTTGTTTTGATACTTTTTTTTTATCTCGTACCATCTTTCTCAGTCATTTTCATCTCGCAACCCATTTTTGATTCTTTTTTTTTCCTAACATCTTTTTCATTCTTTTCCGGCTCTTAACATCGTTTTTCATTTTTTCGGCTCTTAACATCGTTTTTCTTTTTTTCGGCTCCTAACATCGTTTCATTTTTCTCTTAACACCAAATTTTTCTACGTCTGGTTGAGGACTACTGCACCACCCACCAGCCGACCGCCATCCTGCGGGTGGTTGTGGGTGGCAGGTGGTGGTGGTTGGGTGGGTAGGTGCAGTCATCGTCAGTCGACAGAGGGACTCCACAATATAAGGAGCATTCAAATGGGAGACGGGGGGAACACAGTTGATTCTGAAGATACGGTGAAGTCTTCTGTTGCGGGTAACTTCTTTCGCATTACGCAGTAATAAAGCAGGTAGTGATGGGTGCTAGGCAAACCACTTGAAAATAGGTAAATTCTTCAGTTCTCTGTTTTAAAACCAAGCCATAATCTTCCTATGTTCGCCTCTTACCAATTCTTTCCGTACATCTGCATCCATTCGAAGGAAAATGGCAAACATTTTCATGATCACGTCTCCGGCTATATGCTAAAGACTTTACGCAGGAATGGGATGCCGAGGAGCTGCTCTGCATTATGGCGCTTCTACTACAGAAATTTAATTTAATCCTGGCACTTCTAGGCCTACTACAGAATATTTTGGTAGGCCTATTCAACACAAAACTGTAGCCTACTATTTGCCTGGGGTCGGAAGCGCCTCTGAATAGTTCGCTTGAAGAGGATCTGTTGAAATTTAATTCATTAATTAATGCGTCGTATCGTATATGTGTGTTCTGTGTCGCATATGTCTTATTTCTTAGCAATTATGGTCTTTGAAAATATTTCGTACCGCGCGCTAGACATTGCATTTTCTCAACATAAAGCAACAATTATACGTTTGTCAGTTTAACGCTCACAAAGATCGATTTAATAAACCGTGCACCACTCTCCCTACATCTATCCAACGACGACTTGAACGTCCTATTGACGAATCGCCGCTTTGTCTCCCGTTGAGAGGCGGGAACTTGGACCAGGACCATTTTCAAGGGGACATCAGAGGGGACATTCGGGGAACACAAGCACTTAATGAACCTGCCGTCACCTTGCATAGCGCGGAAAATCCGCAATAGGCTTCCATGAAGCAAATGTCCTCATTTTAACTAATGCCAATAATACAGATCTGATTCCCTCAGGTGGGGCTTTAGAGGGGAAACCAAGGCACAACCTAGTGGACTTATGCCCTCCTGAACCGTCCCTACAGTATTAAAGGGAACACCACTAAGAATATGGAGCGTAAATACGAAGGGACACCAGAGACAATAGATAGATCATTTAAGGGATATCCGAGGGGACATAGGCACTCCGAAAACCCGTTCCTGAGTGCCCCTACACGAGGGACACCACAGGGTACATCGGGAGGGCATCCGAAGAGATATCCGATGGGACAAAAACACTTCGGGTGAACCCGTCCCTGTCCTACAAGAGATAACTCCAAAGGGAATATACGGGGGGGGGAGCACAGATTGGGGGCATTCTAAGGACAATTGTGGGCCATTCGATGTAAAACGCACGGCGTTCATCATAGAATCACCAACCGTCAACAATAGGACCTAATATATTGCTGGTGTCCTTTTCTGCGCCATTACTGATAGCGAGCAGGAGGTCGTGAGTCCGTAGAACTGGGATCGTTGTTTAAGCGGGACGAGGCTACGGAACTCCTTCCAGTCCTTCTTGTAGGCATGGGCGCAGTATGTCCAAATGGGCGACGAAGAGACGTGAGTTCGCCGTTTTGCGCAGGCGGTAGGTCACCGTCCACCGTAAAATGTCTTTCAACTACGGCCGTGCAATGCGGAATTCTCGCCTTCCCTTCGGACGTTTATTAAAACATCCACGGGACTTGATTCAGAAGGTCTTACTCTTCAAAGCGCCTCACCCTACGTCTCAGCCACAGTGGCCACGACCTCGAATCTTCCACGCCGCACTATATCCATATATATTATATATATATATTTATATATATATATTTATATATATATATATATCTACTGTGTCCCCGTCTCCCATTTGAATGTCCCATATAAATATTTATATATATATATATATACAGTAATAATTTCGCTCAGCGTCGGTCAAAATGCGCTTCCCGTAGAGGAAACGTGTTTCCCCTTCATCTTTTTTTTGCATTTGAGCGTTTTGCTGCTTTTTAATCGTGTAACATCTTTTTCATTCTTTTTCATCTCGTAACATCTTTTTCAGTCATTCTCATCTCGCAACCCAGTTTTTATTCTTTTTTTAATCTGGTAACATCTTTCTTTTTCAGTCATTTTCATCTCGGAACCCAGTTTTTATTCTTTTTTTTTATCTCGTACCATCTTTTTCACTCATTTTCATCTCGCAACCCAGTTTTGATTTTTTTTTTATTTTTATCTCGTTACATCTTTCTCAGTCATTTTCATCTCGCAACCCATTTTTGATACTTTTTTAATTTTTATCTCGAACCATCTTTCTCAGCCAATTTCATCTCGCAACCCTGTTTAGATACTTTTTTTATCGCTAACCATCTTTCTCAGTCAATTTCATCTCGCAACCCTGTTTTGATACTTTTTTTTTATCTCCAACCATCTTTCTCAGTCAATTTCATCTCGCAACCCTGTTTTGATACTTCTTTTTTTTTTTTTTCTCTAACCATCTTTCTCAGTCAATTTCATCTCGCAACCCTGTTTTGATACTTTTTTTTATATCTCTAACCATCTTTCTCAGTCAATTTCATCTCGCAACCCTGTTTTGATACTTTTTTTAATTTTTTATCTCTAACCATCTTTCTCAGTCAATTTCATCTCGCAACCCTGTTTTGATACTTTTTTATTTTTATCTCGAACCATCTTTCTCAGTCAATTTCATCTCGCAACCCTGTTTTGATACTTCTTTTTTTTTTATCTCTAACCATCTTTCTCAGTCAATTTCATCTCGCAACCCTGTTTTGATACTTTTTTTATTTTTATCTCGAACCATCTTTCTCAGTCAATTTCATCTCGCAACCCTGTTTTGATACTTTTTTTTATTTTTATCTCTAACCATCTTTCTCAGTCAATTTCATCTCGCAACCCTGTTTTGATACTTTCTTTTATATCTCGTACCATCTTTCTCAGTCATTTTCATCTCGCAACCCTGTTTTGATTCTTTTTTTTATTTCGTAACATCTTTTTCATTCTTTTCCGGCTCTTAACATCGTTTTTCATTTTTTCGGCTCTTAACATCGTTTTTCTTTTTTTCGGCTTCTAACATCTTTCATTTTTCTCTTAACACCAAATTTTTCTACCTCTGGTTGAGGACTACTGCACCACCCACCAGCCGACCGCCATCCTGCGGGTGGTTGTGGGTGGCAGGTGGTGGTGGTTGGGTGGGTAGGTGCAGTCATCGTCAGTCGACAGAGGGACTCCACAATATAGGGAGCATTCAAATGGGAGACGGGGGGAACACAGTTGATTCTGAAGATACGGTGAAGTCTTCTGTTGCGGGTAACTTCTTTCGCATTACGCAGTAATAAAGCAGGTAGTGATAGGTGCTAGGCAAAGCACTTGAAAATAGGTAAATTCTTCAGTTCTCTGTTTTAAAACCAAGCCATAATCTTCCTATGTTCGCCTCTTACCAATTCTTTCCGTACATCTGCATCCATTCGACGGAAAATGGCAAACATTTTCATGATCACGTCTCCGGCTATATGCTAAAGACTTTACGCAGGAATGGGATGCCGAGGAGCTGCTCTGCATTATGGCGCTTCTACTACAGAAATTTAATTTAATCCTGGCACTTCTAGGCCTACTACAGAATATTTTGGTAGGCCTATTCAACACAAAACTGTAACCTACTATTTGCCTGGGGTCGGAAGCGCCTCTGAATAGTTCGCTTGAAGAGGATCTGTTGAAATTTAATTCATTAATTAATGCGTCGTATCGTATATGTGTGTTCTGTGTCGCATATGTCTTATTTCTTAGCAATTATGGTCTTTGAAAATATTTCGTACCGCGCGCTAGACATTGCATTTTCTCAACATAAAGCAACAATTATACGTTTGTCAGTTTAACGCTCACAAAGATCGATTTAGTAAACCGTGCACCACTCTCCCTACATCTATCCAACGACGACTTGAACGTCCTATTGACGAATCGCCGCTTTGTCTCCCGTTGAGAGGCGGGAACTTGGACCAGGACCATTTTCAAGGGGACATCAGAGGGGACATTCGGGGAACACAAGCACTTAATGAACCTGCCGTCACCTTGCATAGCGCGGAAAATCCGCAATAGGCTTCCATAAAGCAAATGTCCTCATTTTAACTAATGCCAATAATACAGATCTGATTCCCTCAGGTGGGGCTTTAAAGGGGAAACCAAGGCAACACCCTAGTGGACTTATGCCCTCCTGAACCGTCCCTACAGTATTAAAGGGAACACCACTAAGAATATGAAGCGTAAATACGAAGGGACACCAGAAACAATAGATAGATCATTTAAGGGATATCCGAGGGGACATAGGCACTCCGAAAACCCGTTCCTGAGTGCCCCTACACGAGGGACACCACAGGGTACATCAGGAGGGCATCCGAAGAGATATCCGATGGGACAAAAACACTTCGGGTGAACCCGTCCCTGTCCTACAAGAGATAACTCCAAAGGGAATATACGGGGGGGAGCACAGATTGGGGGCATTCTAAGGACAATTGTGGGCCATTCGATGTAAAACGCACGGCGTTCATCATAGAATCACCAACCGTCAACAATAGGACCTAATATATTGCTGGTGTCCTTTTCTGCGCCATTACTGATAGCGAGCAGGAGGTCGTGAGTCCGTAGAACTGGGATCGTTGTTTAAGCGGGACGAGGCTACGGAACTCCTTCCAGTCCTTCTTGTAGGCATGGGCGCAGTATGTCCAAATGGGCGACGAAGAGACGTGAGTTCGCCGTTTTGCGCAGGCGGTAGGTCACCGTCCACCGTAAAATGTCTTTCAACTACGGCCGTGCAATGCGGAATTCTCGCCTTCCCTTCGGACGTTTATTAAAACATCCACGGGACTTGATTCAGTAAGTCTTACTCTTCAAAGCGCCTCACCCTACGTCTCAGCCACAGTGGCCACGACCTCGAATCTTCCACGCCGCACTATATCCATATATTATATATATATATATATATATCTACTGTGTCCCCGTCTCCCATTTGAATGTCCCATATATATATTTATATATATATATACAGTAATAATTTCGCTCAGCGTCGGTCAAAATGCGCTTCCCGTAGAGGAAACGTGTTTCCCCTTCATCTTTTTTTTGCATTTGAGCGTTTTGCTGCTTTTTAATCGTGTAACATCTTTTTCATTCTTTTTCATCTCGTAACATCTTTTTCAGTCATTCTCATCTCGCAACCCAGTTTTTATTCTTTTTTCAATCTGGTAACATCTTTCTTTTTCAGTCATTTTCATCTCGCAACCCAGTTTTTATTCTTTTTTTTTATCTCGTTACATCTTTCTCAGTCATTTTCATCTCGCAACCCATTTTTGATTCTTTTTTTTTTTTATCTCGTACCATCTTTCTCAGTCAATTTCATCTCGCAACCCTGTTTTGATACTTTTTTTTTTATCTCGAACCATCTTTCTCAGCCAATTTCATCTCGCAACCCTGTTTTGATACTTTTTTATCGCTAACCATCTTTCTCAGTCAATTTCATCTCGCAACCCTGTTTTGATACTTTTTTTTATCTCCAACCATCTTTCTCAGTCAATTTCATCTCGCAACCCTGTTTTGATACTTCTTTTTTTTTATCTCTAACCATCTTTCTCAGTCAATTTCATCTCGCAACCCTGTTTTGATACTTTTTTTTATATCTCGAACCATCTTTCTCAGTCAATTTCATCTCGCAACCCTGTTTTGATACTTTTTTTTTATCTCTAACCATCTTTCTCAGTCAATTTCATCTCGCAACCCTGTTTTGATACTTTTTTATTTTTATCTCGAACCATCTTTCTCAGTCAATTTCATCTCGCAACCCTGTTTTGATACTTCTTTTTTTTTTATCTCTAACCATCTTTCTCAGTCAATTTCATCTCGCAACCCTGTTTTGATACTTTTTTTTATTTTTATCTCGAACCATCTTTCTCAGTCAATTTCATCTCGCAACCCTGTTTTGATTCTTCTTTTTTATCTCTAACCATCGTTTTCACTCAATTTCATCTCGCAACCCTGTTTTGATTCTTTTTTTTTATCTCGTACCATCTTTCTCAGTCATTTTCATCTCGCAACCCATTTTTGATTCTTTTTTTTGTTTCGTAACATCATTTTCATTCTTTTCCGGCTCTTAACATCGTTTTTCATTTTTTCCGCTCTTAACATCGTTTTTCTTTTTTTCGGCTCCTAACATCGTTTCATTTTTCTCTTAACACCAAATTTTTCTACCTCTGGTTGAGGACTACTGCACCACCCACCAGCCGACCGCCATCCTGCGGGTGGTTGTGGGTGGCAGGTGGTGGTGGTTGGGTGGGTAGGTGCAGTCATCGTTAGTCGACAGAGGGACTCCACAATATAGGGAGCATTCAAATGGGAGACGGGGGGAACACAGTTGATTCTGAAGATACGGTGAAGTCTTCTGTTGCGGGTAACTTCTTTCGCATTATGCAGTAATAAAGCAGGTATTGATAGGTGCTAGGCAAAGCACTTGAAAATAGGTAAATTCTTCAGTTCTCTGTTTTAAAACCAAGCCATAATCTTCCTATGTTCGCCTCTTACCAATTCTTTCCGTACATCTGCATCCATTCGACGGAAAATGGCAAACATTTTCATGATCACGTCTCCGGCTATATGCTAAAGACTTTACGCAGGAATGGGATGCCGAGGAGCTGCTCTGCATTATGGCGCTTCTACTACAGAAATTTAATTTAATCCTGGCACTTCTAGGCCTACTACAGAATATTTTGGTAGGCCTATTCAACACAAAACTGTAGCCTACTATTTGCCTGGGGTCGGAAGCGCCTCTGAATAGTTCGCTTGAAGAGGATCTGTTGAAATTTAATTCATTAATTAATGCGTCGTATCGTATATGTGTGTTCTGTGTCGCATATGTCTTATTTCTTAGCAATTATGGTCTTTGAAAATATTTCGTACCGCGCGCTAGACATTGCATTTTCTCAACATAAAGCAACAATTATACGTTTGTCAGTTTAACGCTCACAAAGATCGATTTAGTAAACCGTGCACCACTCTCCCTACATCTATCCAACGACGACTTGAACGTCCTATTGACGAATCGCCGCTTTGTCTCCCGTTGAGAGGCGGGAACTTGGACCAGAACCATTTTCAAGGGGACATCAGAGGGGACATTCGGGGAACACAAGCACTTAATGAACCTGCCGTCACCTTGCATAGCGCGGAAAATCCGCAATAGGCTTCCATGAAGCAAATGTCCTCATTTTAACTAATACCAATAATACAGATCTGATTCCCTCAGGTGGGGCTTTAGAGGGGAAACCAAGGCACAACCTAGTGGACTTATGCCCTCCTGAACCGTCCCTACAGTATTAAAGGGAACACCACTAAGAATATGGAGCGTAAATACGAAGGAACACCAGAGACAATAGATAGATCATTTAAGGGATATCCGAGGGGACATAGGCACTCCGAAAACCCGTTCCTGAGTGCCCCTACACGAGGGACACCACAGGGTACATCAGGAGGGCATCCGAAGAGATATCCGATGGGACAAAAACACTTCGGGTGAACCCGTCCCTGTCCTACAAGAGATAACTCCAAAGGGAATATACGGGGGGGGAGCACAGATTGGGGGCATTCTAAGGACAATTGTGGGCCATTCGATGTAAAACGCACGGCGTTCATCATAGAATCACCAACCGTCAACAATAGGACCTAATATATTGCTGGTGTCCTTTCCTGCGCCATTACTGATAGCGAGCAGGAGGTCGTGAGTCCGTAGAACTGGGATCGTTGTTTAAGCGGGACGAGGCTACGGAACTCCTTCCAGTCCTTCTTGTAGGCATGGGCGCAGTATGTCCAAATGGGCGATGAAGAGACGTGAGTTCGCCGTTTTGCGCAGGCGGTAGGTCACCGTCCACCGTAAAATGTCTTTCAACTACGGCCGTGCAATGCGGAATTCTCGCCTTCCCTTCGGACGTTTATTAAAACATCCACGGGACTTGATTCAGTAAGTCTTACTCTTCAAAGCGCCTCACCCTACGTCTCAGCCACAGTGGCCACGACCTCGAATCTTCCACGCCGCACTATATCCATATATTATATATATATATATATATATATATATATATATATATATTTATATATATGTGTATCTACTGTGTCCCCGTCTCCCATTTGAATGTCCCATATATATATTTATATATATATATACAGTAATAATTTCGCTCAGCGTCGGTCAAAATGCGCTTCCCGTAGAGGAAACGTGTTTCCCCTTCATCTTTTTTTTTGCATTTGAGCGTTTTGCTGCTTTTTAATCGTGTAACATCTTTTTCATTCTTTTTCATCTCGTAACATCTTTTTCAGTCATTCTCATCTCGCAACCCAGTTTTTATTCTTTTTTTAATCTGGTAACATCTTTCTTTTTCAGTCATTTTCATCTCGCAACCCAGTTTTTATTCTTTTTTTTTATCTCGTACCATCTTTTTCAGTCATTTTCATCTCGCAACCCAGTTTTGATTCTTTTTTTTTTATCTCGTTACATCTTTCTCAGTCATTTTCATCTCGCAACCCATTTTTGATTTTTTTTTTATCGCTAACCATCTTTCTCAGTCAATTTCATCTCGCAACCCTGTTTTGATACTTTTTTTTATTTTATCTCGAACCATCTTTCTCATCCAATTTTATCTCGCAACCCTGTTTTGATACTTTTTTTTATCGCTAACCATCTTTCTCAGTCAATTTCATCTCGCAACCCTGTTTTGATACTTTTTTTTTATCTCCAACCATCTTTCTCAGTCAATTTCATCTCGCAACCCTGTTTTGATACTTTTTTTTATTTTTATCTCTAACCATCTTTCTGAGTCAATTTCATCTCGCAACCCTGTTTTGATACTTTTTTATTTTTATCTCGAACCATCTTTCTCAGTCAATTTCATCTCGCAACCCTGTTTTGATACTTCTTTTTTTTTTATCTCTAACCATCTTTCTCGGTCAATTTCATCTCGCAACCCTGTTTTGATACTTTTTTTATTTTTATCTCGAACCATCTTTCTCAGTCAATTTCATCTCGCAACCCTGTTTTGATACTTTTTTTTATATCTCGAACCATCTTTCTCATTCAATTTCATCTCGCAACCCTGTTTTGATACTTTTTTTATTTTTATCTCTAACCATCTTTCTCAGTCAATTTCATCTCGCAACCCTGTTTTGATACTTTTTTATTTTTATCTCGAACCATCTTTCTCAGTCAATTTCATCTCGCAACCCTGTTTTGATACTTCTTTTTTTTTTATCTCTAACCATCTTTCTCAGTCAATTTCATCTCGCAACCCTGTTTTGATACTTTTTTTTATTTTTATCTCGAACCATCTTTCTCAGTCAATTTCATCTCGCAACCCTGTTTTGATTCTTTTTTTTTTATCTCGTACCATCTTTCTCAGTCATTTTCATCTCGCAACCCATTTTTTATTCTTTTTTTTATTTCGTAACATCTTTTTCATTCTTTTCCGGCTCTTAACATCGTTTTTCATTTTTTCCGCTCTTAACATCGTTTTTCTTTTTTTCGGCTCCTAACATCGTTTCATTTTTCTCTTAACACCAAATTTTTCTACCTCTGGTTGAGGACTACTGCACCACCCACCAGCCGACCGCCATCCTGCGGGTGGTTGTGGGTGGCAGGTGGTGGTGGTTGGGTGGGTAGGTGCAGTCATCGTTAGTCGACAGAGGGACTCCACAATATAGGGAGCATTCAAATGGGAGACGGGGGGAACACAGTTGATTCTGAAGATACGGTGAAGTCTTCTGTTGCGGGTAACTTCTTTCGCATTATGCAGTAATAAAGCAGGTATTGATAGGTGCTAGGCAAAGCACTTGAAAATAGGTAAATTCTTCAGTTCTCTGTTTTAAAACCAAGCCATAATCTTCCTATGTTCGCCTCTTACCAATTCTTTCCGTACATCTGCATCCATTCGACGGAAAATGGCAAACATTTTCATGATCACGTCTCCGGCTATATGCTAAAGACTTTACGCAGGAATGGGATGCCGAGGAGCTGCTCTGCATTATGGCGCTTCTACTACAGAAATTTAATTTAATCCTGGCACTTCTAGGCCTACTACAGAATATTTTGGTAGGCCTATTCAACACAAAACTGTAGCCTACTATTTGCCTGGGGTCGGAAGCGCCTCTGAATAGTTCGCTTGAAGAGGATCTGTTGAAATTTAATTCATTAATTAATGCGTCGTATCGTATATGTGTGTTCTGTGTCGCATATGTCTTATTTCTTAGCAATTATGGTCTTTGAAAATATTTCGTACCGCGCGCTAGACATTGCATTTTCTCAACATAAAGCAACAATTATACGTTTGTCAGTTTAACGCTCACAAAGATCGATTTAATAAACCGTGCACCACTCTCCCTACATCTATCCAACGACGACTTGAACGTCCTATTGACGAATCGCCGCTTTGTCTCCCGTTGAGAGGCGGGAACTTGGACCAGGACCATTTTCAAGGGGACATCAGAGGGGACATTCGGGGAACACAAGCACTTAATGAACCTGCCGTCACCTTGCATAGCGCGGAAAATCCGCAATAGGCTTCCATGAAGCAAATGTCCTCATTTTAACTAATGCCAATAATACAGATCTGATTCCCTCAGGTGGGGCTTTAGAGGGGAAACCAAGGCACAACCTAGTGGACTTATGCCCTCCTGAACCGTCCCTACAGTATTAAAGGGAACACCACTAAGAATATGGAGCGTAAATACGAAGGGACACCAGAGACAATAGATAGATCATTTAAGGGATATCCGAGGGGACATAGGCACTCCGAAAACCCGTTCCTGAGTGCCCCTACACGAGGGACACCACAGGGTACATCGGGAGGGCATCCGAAGAGATATCCGATGGGACAAAAACACTTCGGGTGAACCCGTCCCTGTCCTACAAGAGATAACTCCAAAGGGAATATACGGGGGGGAGCACAGATTGGGGGCATTCTAAGGACAATTGTGGGCCATTCGATGTAAAACGCACGGCGTTCATCATAGAATCACCAACCGTCAACAATAGGACCTAATATATTGCTGGTGTCCTTTTCTGCGCCATTACTGATAGCGAGCAGGAGGTCGTGAGTCCGTAGAACTGGGATCGTTGTTTAAGCGGGACGAGGCTACGGAACTCCTTCCAGTCCTTCTTGTAGGCATGGGCGCAGTATGTCCAAATGGGCGACGAAGAGACGTGAGTTCGCCGTTTTGCGCAGGCGGTAGGTCACCGTCCACCGTAAAATGTCTTTCAACTACGGCCGTGCAATGCGGAATTCTCGCCTTCCCTTCGGACGTTTATTAAAACATCCACGGGACTTGATTCAGTAAGTCTTACTCTTCAAAGCGCCTCACCCGACGTCTCAGCCACAGTGGCCACGACCTCGAATCTTCCACGCCGCACTATATCCATATATATATTATATATATATAATTATATATATTTATATATTTATATATTTATATATATATCTACTGTGTCCCCGTCTCCCATTTGAATGTCCCATATATATATTTATATATATATACAGTAATAATTTCGCTCAGCGTCGGTCAAAATGCGCTTCCCGTAGAGGAAACGTGTTTCCCCTTCATCTTTTTTTTGCATTTGAGCGTTTTGTTGCTTTTTAATCGTGTAACATCTTTTTCATTCTTTTTCATCTCGTAACATCTTTTTCAGTCATTCTCATCTCGCAACCCAGTTTTTATTCTTTTTTTAATCTGGTAACATCTTTCTTTTTCAGTCATTTTCATCTCGCAACCCAGTTTTTATTCTTTTTTTTTTTATCTCGTACCATCTTTTCAGTCATTTTCATATCGCAACCCAGTTTTGATTCTTTTTTTTTTATCTCGTTACATCTTTCTCAGTCATTTTCATCTCGCAACCCATTTTTGATTTTTTTTTTATCGCTAACCATCTTTCTCAGTCAATTTCATCTCGCAACCCTGTTTTGATACTTTTTTTTTTTTATCTCGAACCATCTTTCTCAGCCAATTTCATCTCGCAACCCTGTTTTGATACTTTTTTTATCGCTAACCATCTTTCTCAGTCAATTTCATCTCGCAACCCGCTTTTGATACTTTTTTTTATCTCCAACCATCTTTCTCAGTCAATTTCATCTCGCAACCTTGTTTTGATACTTCTTTTTTTTTTATCTCTAACCATCTTTCTCAGTCAATTTCATCTCGCAACCCTGTTTTGATACTTTTTTTTATATCTCGAACCATCTTTCTCAGTCAATTTCATCTCGCAACCCTGTTTTGATACTTTTTTTATTTTTATCTCTAACCATCTTTCTCAGTCAATTTCATCTCGCAACCCTGTTTTGATACTTTTTTATTTTCATCTCGAACCATCTTTCTCAGTCAATTTCATCTCGCAACCCTGTTTTGATACTTCTTTTTTTTAATCTCTAACCATCTTTCTCAGTCAATTTCATCTCGCAACCCTGTTTTGATACTTTTTTTTATTTTTATCTCGAACCATCTTTCTCAGTCAATTTCATCTCGCAACCCTGTTTTGATACTTTTTTTTATCTCTAACCATCTTTCTCAGTCATTTTCATCTCGCAACCCTGTTTTGATACTTTTTTTTATCTCGTACCATCTTTCTCAGTCATTTTCATCTCGCAACCCATTTTTGATTCTTTTTTTTATTTCGTAACATCTTTTTCATTCTTTTCTGGCTCTTAACATCGTTTTTCATTTTTTCGGCTCTTAACATCGTTTTTCTTTTTTTCGGCTTCTAACATCTTTTATTTTTCTCTTAACACCAAATTTTTCTACCTCTGGTTGAGGACTACTGCACCACCCACCAGCCGACCGCCATCCTGCGGGTGGTTGTGGGTGGCAGGTGGTGGTGGTTGGGTGGGTAGGTGCAGTCATCGTCAGTCGACAGAGGGATTCCACAATATAGGGAGCATTCAAATGGGAGACGGGGGAACACAGTTGATTCTGAAGATATGGTGAAGTCTTCTGTTGCGGGTAACTTCTTTCGCATTACGCAGTAATAATTTCGCTCAGCGTCGGCCAACATGCGCTTCCCCTATAGAAAACGTGTTCCCCTTGATCTTTCCTTTGGGCCAGTGCAGCTCCTATGCAAGAGTCGCACGCGTCACGATCTAAAACGGTCGTGCCCTCGTCCGTGGGCAAGGCAAGGATGGGTGTGGAGGTCAAAACCTGCTGACAAGTTTCGTGCCATTCAAAACCTTTTCCAACCTCAAAATGTGTCGTTTGGGCGTGCTTCCGAAAATCAAACAATGTCAATCACTGTTGGAAAGGTTCTGGGCCATTGCTCTACGCGTAACGAAAGCGGTCTTGTGCGCCTCGCTAGCATCCCTGGCCCCTACACAACCTCCACCAGATAGGTCATCGAAGCAGACTTCAATCGTGGGAAGCGGATGCGAATTCTTCTTTCCCCCTCCCATTCATATGCCGGTAGTCTATGCATAGCTGCTGGAACTCTTTCTAGCGTACCAACACCCCCTTTTAAGCCCACAAACTCACCGCGGCTCAATTGCTCTGGTTTCCTGCCAACTATACATCCACTCATCGATCCCATCTGTATGGGACAAGGGTTGCGCTTTAACGGGACTGCTCTGCAACCGACAATCTCTCTCTGCTTCTCTGCACCGCGTGGTGCAGTCATGGACAGCCGCTCGGTCGACTTCGTGTTCAAACCGTAGAGACTAGAAATTATATTCAGTCATTGTAATGTTTCTGTGTAAGATCCTCTTCGCGAGATATGTTGTATTCTAGCTTTAATATGATTTATTCCGCAATATTTGTCTTCCATTTGACTTCCCCCGCATTCATGTAACCTGCTTTTGCTCATGTCTGCTAGTATGGCTGTAGTTTCCTCGTCTGAACCTGCAGTTCTTATTATTATACTACCAGTGGTTTTCTTGGGATGGCGAATGGTGGTAGGCAGATGGGTGTGGGAGGTGAGTTCTAATGAGGGTGAGCGGTGGTGGTTGGTAGCTGGGTGGATAATGTCAGGTTGGTGTAGCTGGTATCTGTGGGTGAGGAGTGGTGATTGACTGGGTTAGTACTTATAGTAGGTGAGGTGGTAAGTGGGGGTGGAAAGTGGGAGAGCGAAGGACAAGGCGCCAAACTGCTTGACGTCAAAACCTGGCCATGAACAGATGCAAAGAAGTTTTACGAACGCTATTCAATCCTGCAATCAAAGATCCCGTTGTCAGCGAAGAAGAAAAATCGCACAGTTATCGATTCGATGAGACCTACATGAAGAAATACACTTGACTACGAACTCAGTGGAAACCACGAGGCTAGGGCAAACATAAGCCAGGTCAGCCAATACATTAGAAACCCACCAGACATCAATTGAAAAAAGTATAGGGCCTAGGACTAACCTAACTCCGAAAAGAAGGCCATTAGGATTAAGCCAACTTCGCCAATTCAGCCAAAAACAGAATATTCGATGAATAAAAAAAGAAACCCGACATCGTGCAGTTGAACAACCGATACGACAAACTTAACTTCGAAAAGAAGGCCACTAAGCCAACTCCGCCAATATTGATAAAAAGAAAATTCGATGAATAAAAAAACCACCTGACATCAGTTGAGCGACCGATACGACGAACTTAATTTCGAAAAGAAGGCCAAAAAGCCTAAGCCAACTCCGCAAATTCAACCAAAGCAGAAAATTCGATGACTAACAGCAAAACAACTGTAAACCCACCCGACGTACTTCGAGAAGGATGCCATTTAATCAGCTGAGCCAATTCAGCCCATGAACTAGGAACCCAACCAGGCATCGTAAAAGATATGAAAAAGACGAATGAAAGGACGAACAATCGGTTAATGTCGAAAAGGACGTCACAATCCAAACTCAGCCCGATCAGCTCATGAACTAAAATTAACTTGGAAAAGGCTGGAATGAAGAAATAAACTCGCTTTCCGTACGGAGTGGTGACGAAGATACATCGACATCTTTTAAAAATTTTCCTTTCTGCACGGGCTTGGACAAGGAACTCCCATGTATTCTTGGTATAAAGCCATCGGGACAGTGTTGGAAGCGGGACCCCGTCTGCTTGGTATTAAATCTTAGCCAATAAGGAAATACACTGGAAACTAAATCTACCTGGTGTCGGGTTCACTTTGGGTCTGCACCACTGGTTTATCCTGGAATTCTTTACGAGGTTAATTGGTGGAAAGGCTAAGAATGCCTATGAAAAGTATAACTTAATGAGGCGTTATATAAATCGACTGACTGGCTGGCTGACTGGCTGGCTGATTGACTGACTGCCTTACTGACTCACTGACTGACTAAATGACCGACTGACTGACTGAAAGACTGACGGCATGAATGAACGACTGATGGAATGAATGAATGAATAAACGACGAACTGACTGACGGAATGAATGAGTGAGTGAACGGATGAATGCTGAGAACGAAAACGAAAGAGCTGCTCATTGGGAAGATGGAAGTCGCAGTCATGAAAACGAATGCTTTGAAGATGAACTCTGCTAATGCAGTTGAGAATGACAATCGAGACACTTTGAAGACATATTCTAAAGGACTTCACATCAACTTACTACGGTACTTCCGAATGTCAAATTCCAACTCGCGAGGAGCAGAAACCGCTACTTATCCTAATCATAGATTCAACTACTCCAAAGAACGAAATCGGAGAAGCTCCGTGAAAGAGGACAGCTTTCTCAGACGATCAGAAAGAAACAACTACTACCAAATACAAATATCCCACTAATGAGCAGGAGAACCAACCATGCGCTACTCAACCTGATTGAATAAATCACTACAACGAAAGAGAGAAAAAAACGCAGCTTCACCAAAAAGAATATGAAAAACAAAAACAACTACTACAAAAGCAAAAATCACACTATTGAGGAGTAGAACCAAGAACTACTCGTCCTGATTGAATAAAACACTACCAAAAGAAATTTTAAAAAAGAGCAGCCTCACCAAAAAGAAGATGAAAAACAAAAACAACTACTACAAAAAGCAAAGATAACACTATTGAGGAGGAGAACCAAGAACAACTCGTCCTTATCGAGTAGATCACTACAAAGAAATAAAAAAAGAGCAGCTTCACCAAAAAGAAGATGAAAAACAAAAACAACTACTAAAAAAAGCGAAGATAACACTATTGAGGAGGAGAACCAAGAACTACTCGTCCTTATCGAATAGATCACTACAAAGAAATAAAAAAAAGAGCAGCGTCACCAAAAAGAAGATGAAAAAGAAAAACAACTACTACAAAAAGCCATGATCACACTATTGAGGAGGAGAACCAAGAACTACTCGTCCTGATTGAATAAAACACTACCAAAAAAAGCACCTTCACCAAAAAGAAGATGAAAAACAAAAAACAACTACTACAAAAAGCAAAAATCACACTATTGAGGAGGAGAACCAAGAACTACTCGTCCTGATTGAATAAAACACTACCAAAAGAAATTTAAAAAAGAGCAGCTTCACAGAAAAGAAGATGAAAAACAAAAACAACTACTACAAAAAGCACAGACAACACAATTGAGGAGGATAACCAAGAACTACTCGTCTTGATTGAATAAAACACTACCAAAAGAAATTTAAAAAAAGAGCAGCTTCACCAAAAAGAAGATGAAAAACAAAAACAACTACTACAAAAAGCAAAAATCACACTATTGAGGAGGATAACCACGAACTACTCGTCCTGATTGAATAAAACACTACCAAAAGAAATTTTAAAAAAGAGCAGCTTCACAGAAAAGAAGATGAAAAACAAAAACAACTACTACAAAAAGCACAGACAACACTATTGAGGAGGATAACCAAGAACTACTCGTCCTGATTGAATAAAACACTACCAAAAGAAATTTAAAAAAAGAGCAGCTTCACAGAAAAGAAGATAAAAACAAAAAACAACTACTACAAAAAGCAAAAATCACACTATTGAGGAGGATAACCAAGAACTACTCGTCCTGATTGAATAAAACACTACCCAAAAAAAGAAAAAAAGAGCAGCTTCACAAAAAAGAAGATGAAAAACAAAAACCGACTACTACAAAAAGCAATGAACACACTATTGAGGAGGAGAACTAAGAACTGCTCGTCCTGATTGAATAAAACACTACCAAAAGAAATTTTAAAAAAGAGCAGCTTCACCAAAAAAAAGATGAAAATCAAAAAGAACTTCAACAAAAAGCAAAGATCACACTATTGAGGAGGATAACCAAGAACTACTCGTCCTGATTGAATAAAACACTACAAAAGAAATATAAAAAAAGAGCAGCCTCACCAAAAAGAAGATGAAAAACAAAAACAACTACTACAAAAAGCAAAGATCACACTAATGAGGAGGAGAACCAAGAACTACTTGTCCTGATTGAATAAAACACTACCAAAAGAAATTTAAAAAAGAGCAGCTTCACCAATAAGAAGATGAAAAAGAAAAACAACTACTACAAAAAGCAAAAATCACACTATTGAGGAGGAGAACCAAGAACTACTCGTCGTTATCGATTAGATCACTACAAAGAAATAAAAAAAGAGCAGCTTCACTAAAAAGAAGATGAAAAACAAAAAAACAACTACTACAAAAAGCAAATACTACACTATTGAGGAGGAGAACCAAGAACTGCTCGTCCTGATTGAATAAAACACTACCAAAATAAATTTTAAAAAGAGAACCTTCACCAAAAAGAAGATGAAAAACAAAAAGAACTTCAACAAAAAGCAAAGATCACACTATTGAGGAGGATAACCAAGAACTACTCGTCCTGATTGAATAAAACACTACCAAAAGAAATTTAAAAAAGAGCAGCTTCACCAAAAAGAAGACGAAAAACAAAAACAACTACTACAAAAAGCAAAAATCACACTATTGAGGAGGAGAACCAAGAACTACTCGTCCTGATTGAATAAAACACTACCAAAAGAAATTTTAAAAAGAGCAGCTTCACCAATAAGAAGATGAAAAAGAAAAACTACTACTACAAAAAGCAAAGATAACACTATTGAGGAGGAGAACCAAGAATTACTCGTCGTTATCGAATAGATCACTACAAAGAAAAAAAGAGCAGCTTCACCAAAAAAGAGATGAAAATAAAAAAAACAACTAATACAAAAAGCAAAGACAACACTATTGAGGAGGAGAACCAAGAACTGCTCGTCCTGATTGAATAAAACACCACCAACATAAATTTTAAAAAAGGGCAGCTTCACCAAAAAGAAGATGAAAAGCAAACAGAACTTCAACAAAAAGCAAAGATCACACTATTGAGGAGGATAACCAAGAACTACTCGTCCTGATTGAATAAAACACTACCAAAAGAAATTTAAAAAAAGAGCAGCTTCACCAAAAAGAAGATGAAAAACAAAAACAACTACTACAAAAAGCAAAGATCACACTATTAAGGAGAATAACCAAGAACTACTCGTCCTGATTGAACAAAACACTACCAAAAGAAATTTAAAAAAAGAGCAGCTTCACCAAAAAGAAGATGAAAAACAAAAACAACTACTACAAAAAGCAAAGATAACACTATTGAGGAGGAGAACCAAGAACTACTCGTCCTGATTGAATAAAACACTACCAAAAGAAATTTTAAAAAGAGCAGCTTCACCAAAAAGAAGATGAAAAACAAAAACAACTACTACAAAAAGCAAAGATCACACTATTGAGGAGGAGAACCAAGAACTACTCGTCCTGATTGAATAAAACACTACCAAAAGAAATAAAAAAAGAGCAGCTTCACCAAAAAGAAGATGAAAAAGAAAAATAACTACTATACAAAGAGAAGATCACACTATTGAGGAGGAGAACCAAGAACTACTCGTCCTGATTGAATAAAACACTACCAAGAAAAATAAAAAAAGACCAGCTTCACCAAAAAGAAGATGAAAAACAAAAAACAACTACTACAAAAAGCAAAGATAACACTATTGAAGAGGAGAACCAAGAACTACTCGTCCTTTTCGAAAAGATCACTACAAAGAAATTTAAAAAAAGAGCAGCCTCACCAAAAAAATGAAAAACAAAAAAAAACAACTAGTACAAAAAGCAAAGACAACACTATTGAGGAGGAGAACCAAGAACTACTCGTCCTGATTGAATAAAACACTACCAAAAGAAATTTTAAAAAAGCAGCTTCACCAAAAAGAAGATGAAAAACAAAAACAACTACTACAAAAAGCAAAGATCACACTATTGAGGAGGAGAACCAAGAACTACTCGTCCTGACTGAATAAAACACTACCAAAAAAATAAAAAAGAGCACTTTCACAAAACAAAAAAACAAACAAAAACAACTACTACAAAAAGCAAAGATCACACTATTGAGGAGGAGAACCAAGAACTACTCGTCCTGATTGAATAAAACACTACCAAAAGAAATATATAAAAAGAGCAGCTTCACCAAAAAGAAGATGAAAAACAAAAACAACTACTACAAAAAGCATAGATCCCACTATTGAGAAGGAGAACGAAGAACTACTCGTACTGATTTAACAAATCACTACCAAACGATATAAAAAAAGAACCGCTTCACCAAAAAGGAAAAAGAAAGTCAACTACTTCAAAAAGCATAGATCCCACTATTGAGGAGGAGAACGAAGAACTACTCGTACTGATTTAATAAATCTCTACCAAAAGAAATAAACAAGAGCCGCTTCACCAAAAAGGAAAAAGAAAGTCAACTACTACAAAAAGCATAGATCCCACTATTGAGGAGGAGAACGAAGAACTACTCGTCCTTATCGAATAAATCACTACAAAGAAAGAAACAACAGCAGCTTCGCCAAAGAGAAGATCAAAAACAAAAACAACTACAGCAAAAAAAGAACAATCCCACTATTGAGAATGAGAACCAAACACAAAAAGAACAATTTCCACTTACTATCAGAAAGTAACTACCAGGCCTACTTTTAGCTGTAAAGATTCCACTCGTGAGGAGAATCAACTTCCACTCGCCGTGAAGACGAATATCTAAAAATCCTGATAAAGAAAATCGCGAGCCTTAAACCTTTCTCAAGCGAAGGCGTAAAGTTGAGACTCCAAGTATATGCCTACACGTATTCGAACTGACTGCGGAGACATGGAGAGACCCTTCGATGCGTCAAACGACAATCTACAGGGGGAAAGCATCGCAAGCATCGTGGTAAACTCATCAGACCGTCTAAAACTACTGGTGTGCACGATTGACAACAAGATACATCATAGGACAGGCGTTCAAAATCTTGATGTACAGAGAGCCTGCAGACGATATTCGCCTAAGGTAAGGCTCACATTTTCAGATTTAAACAAAGCTTAATAATTTTGTTCTGTAGATTAGATTTTAATGTTCGATTATTATCACTATCCTTCACTTTGCATCTACAGACAGTTGATTTATAAATGCAAATTTGGTAGGCCTAAACCTAGCCGCTAGTGGATGGGGGGGGGCATAGCCGCCAAATTAAAATTCTAGCCTATGCATTGCAACATAAAGTGGATTCGAAACCCGTGATCTCCGCATTGGAAGCAGAGCATACTAACCTGTATTATTGGTTGTTCTATTTGATTTAATGTCCATGGAGACTCATCTTATCATCCTCTGTAGTCCAAGTAATCTCTATTACAGGACTGTTGCTGGCCGATCATCGTAAATAATCATCAGACGTCTTAAAATGATGGTATGCACGATCGACAGCATAAAGATTAAAGATTCCAAGTATATGTCTACACGCATCCGAACTGACTGACTTCAAAGATAGCAACTTCCACTTGGGGCGCGGTGGTGTAATGGTGGCGTCGGTGCCTTGGAGCCGGAAGGTTCTGAGATCGAATCCACCTCAAGCCGCCGCGTAGGGACCTTGAGCAAGTCCTGCACTCGCAATTGCTCTGGCGCTTCGGCGTGAAACTCCGATGCAGTATCCACGCTGTAGTCGGCAGATCCTCTGAGGAGCCAGCAGGAATGAGCGCTAAAGAAATGGAGAAATGAATAAATCAAAATATCGTTGGGCGATCGTGGTAAATTCATCAGACCGTCTAAAACTACTGGTGTGCACGATCGACAACAAGATACATCAAAGGACAGGCGTCCAAAATCTTGATGTACAGACAGCCTGCAGACGATATTCGCCGAAGGTAAGGCTCACGTTTTCAAATTTGAACAAAACTTAATTGTTCTGTATAATAGATTTTAATGTTTGATTACAAGGCCTATCACTATTCTTCACTTTGCATCTAGGCCTACAGACAGCTGATTTACAAGTGCAAATGTGATAGTCCTAAACGTATAGCCGCAAGTGTATGGGTGTGGGGGGCATAGCCGCAAAATTAAAATGATAGCCTATGCATTGCAACTTCAAGAGGATTCGAAACCCGTGCTCTCCGCATTATAAGTAGAGCTTACTAACCTGTATATAGGCCTGCGCTTCCGTTCGCTACGTGTCTAATATTCTATTCAACTTTTAACATTAAATTTTTGTGTATCCCCAGTTCGTATTTCGCAATGCTATGCTCGACTTGTGAGGAATTCTTACAGTATTGTGAGCTTATATAATTTTAATATTATAATCGGTCCAACAGGGAGCTTGATATCGGTTAACGTTTAGTTGCATTGATCGTTTTCACACTATAGGCCTGTTGTGCGAGATCATCAACAAGAGATATATTCTATACGACAGACGTTCCAACTTCCAAATCCCGATGTACAGAGAGAGTAACAGACGACAGTCGCTTAAGGTAAGTCTTAATTTTCAGAGTTTAACAAAGAATAATTATTCTGTAAATTAGATATTTATGTTTGGATAGTTTCACAGTATTATGTGCTTATATAATTAAAATATAGGCCTCCATGATCGGTTATAGGCCTATATAGGCCTAATCGGTCCAACTGGGATCTTGATATCACTTAATGTTTAGTTGCATTGATCGTTTTCACACTATAATAGGCCTATCATCTAACTACTTCGTTGATCTATTTGATTTAGTGTTCATGGAGATGCATCTTATCATCCTCTGTACAAGGAATCTCTATTACAGGACTTGAATCTCGAGAACATTTTGTGTACGCCCATTTCACTCTGAACCATAGATGTCGCTCCATTTAAAATTCCGTTTCTGATGCTAAAGATTGTGCTTTTAATCTCCAAAGACAATTTAATTTTTCACTTTGTACACATAATTATTCATTAACCTGCTTTCATAAATGTAATTAAATTAATGTTTTTATTTTGTAAAAAATGTGAAATTTTCAACAACGTCGATTATCGTCGAAAAACTTGTGTAACGACGTTAGCATTTACCGACTGGTTGGTAAAGGGCTAAATAAGAAGATTCCGGTAGTGTGTAGAAACGGTCCTTGTCTGTAGTCTATGATGATCTGATTTATTGATGGTAATAAAAAAATGTGATGCCTGTGCGATGTCTAGATGGCTGCAGTGTCTTCGAGCAGACGATGTCGTCGTCTTCTTCTTCTTCTTCTTCTTCTTCTTCTTCTTGGCGGCAAAGTTTCCGCCAAATACCAACAGACGATTTGCAAAATTAATCCGAGAGCAAATTTCGAAATCTACTCAACAATGAAACTGATTTATTCAAGTATACGCTTTAACCAGCCACAACCTCTGTTATTATTTCGCAGAGACTACCTTTTGCAAGGTTCAGTTAACCCCCACCCTCCCAGCCCCCAGCACAACTTTCAGTGACTTATAGGTTATGCCTATGTATCTCATTTGTTCAATTGATGAGAACTCTGATCTTCTCCTTTAGCTCAAATTTCATTCATACCATTTCAATATTGTTAGGTCATAATATAATGGACCTAATTTCTGCTAGAGCTATTAATGCAGTGACGATTAAAGTAACGAGTTTGTGAATATATTTTTTGTTGTCAGATTTTATTGACACAACTGCTGATCGAGTTAATCGACCCAATGCCAGACTCTTTGGATCTTTAGACTTTACCTCTGCTTATCGGTTTTGTTTTGATTAAGCGCCTGTGAATAAGTTGGTTCCCGCGACCTCGCTTTTGCTGGCGCTGTAGAAGTTTTGAAAAGTTACTTTTGCGATGCCTGCCATGCCAGTTTTAGGTAGCATAGCCTATATTAGAAACAATAAACTTTTTCGGGACATTTGAGAGCGTCTCTGGATATCTAGCACTGCAAGAGGCGCTTCATAAATTCTCATTATACAATGCAATGCAAAACAATACAATACAATGCACTTATAGATGCAAACATGCCAGGCGATACACAAGCAAACAAGCAGAATGGAGGTCGGATACTCTGTCAAAATAGCTCTTCCATCCTTGATCAGTGACCAATATTCTACTTTAGTTTTCCAGGCTTTTAAGCCTTTCATTGCTATAGTAATCTAAACTAAACTCAACAGTTGGTAGGCATTTAACCTTACTTCCTTCTCTTTATTATTTTCTGCTCCCTCCGCCCCTTATGTCCTGGACTCCTCAACCACTCTGCCCTTCACATCGTCTTCATGTCTTCCCACGCCTTCCCTATACCTCTTCATTCGTCCCTTCCCTCTCCCTATTCTGTCCGTCTGTCCGCCCGTACGTCCGTCCATCTGTCCGTCTGTCCGTCTGCTCGCCTGCCTGCTTGCTTGCCTGTCTGTTCGTATGTCGGTCTGCCTGCTTGCCTGCCTGCCTGTCTGTCTGTCTGTCTGTCCGTCCGTCCGTCCGTCTGTCTGCCTGTCTGCCTGCCTGCCTGCCCGTCTGTCTTCTGTCTCTGTCTGTCTGCTTTCAGATGTTCTGTGCAAGCCATGTTCGCAGCGTATCCATTGTTTGGCGACATCTTGTGAATGAGTCGGTCGTTGAAGTTATTAAATAGTCGTCTGCTGAATTATCTTGAGCTGCACCTGTTCTCTGGGTCACTCTCTAGTCTCTACTGACACATTCCATGAGCTCTTGGTTAACAGTTCCTTCAATTATTTACTTATTCGTTTATTTATTTATTTATTTATGTGTTTATTTAGTTATTTATTTATTTATTTAATATGTTTGTTTGTGTGTATGTGCACTTGTTATAGCGCCCCTTCAAGCTCTCTCCACTCAGAGGCGCTCCCGAATGCAGAGCGGACACTGCATCGGAGTTTCACGCCGAAGCGCTGAGCAATTATTTTGAGTGAAGGACTTGCCCAGAGTCCATACGTGGCGAGGTGGATTCGAACCTCGAACCTTCCAGCTCCAAGGCAACGACGCCACCACTACACCACCGCGTCTCACACAATGCACCATACATGCTAGGCTTGAATGAAACAGAAACCAACGAGTTAGATGAGAAGTTTCAGGACTACGACAGATGAACGACGACATATTAACATCACATGGACTAACATTGATTCCGAGAATTTATATAGCTCACCTTCTTGGAATTTATTTACGCAGAGGCGCTTCCCGCAGCTAAATAAATTAAAGCTGTATTCGTCATTTAATCTATTTATTTATTTATCGCATTTGCTAGAGTACCCATTCAGGCTTGCTACTCAGAGGCGCTCCCGACTACAGCGTGGACACTGCATCCGAGTTTCACGCCGAAGCGACTTGCTCAAGATCCCTACGCGTCGGCTTAAGGTGAATTAGAACCTGCAGCCTCCGGCTCCAAGACACCGAACCCACCAGTATACACCACCGAGCCCCACAAAGACGCGGTGCATGGCGTGGTGATGATATGTTATAAATCACCAGTATTTCTGTCATAACAAATTGACGTTCTCGATGATGATAACGACCTTTGCTTGGCACGCCATCGAGTGAATCCTTGTGCATGAAACATCGACGCTGCAATAGCGATGTCGTTACTATTATTGTTGTTATTGTTGTTATTATTATTATTATTTATTATTATTTATTTATCATTATCTATTTATTATTATTTATTTATTATTGTTCTCATTATCATCCTCATAATCATCATCATCTTCATCATCATCATCATCACCACCACCACCACCACCACCACCATCATCATCATCATCATTATTACTATTAATATGATTATTATTTTTATAATTATTAGTAGCAGTAGTGATAATAATAATAGAATAATGATAAATAATAATTATCATATCATTATTATCATCGTCATACTCGCCATCATCATCATCGTTGGCGTCGTCGTCGTCATCATCATCATATCCACCGCCGCAACATTATAACAGAAGTATTAACAACGACAAACAACAACTATAATTGCCCAACAAGTTAATAGAAGATCACTCTTACCTACGTATTTAGATATAATAAGACTTACTCTTTGCTGTTATGCTAGATCATTTTAAATTCTGTATTGTATAGCGCCAATGCTGATGATTACTTAGTAATCAAATCGATCGGAAAACGTAGGCCTAAATGAATTGCACGCAAAGCATAGGGTCTACGCATAAATATAGGCCTAAAAGCCTATTCGATTATAGGTTTAAACTTTAAACCCTCACTGTCAGTTAAGAGGCTGCAGGCGGAAAATTGTAGGGCTATTATAGGGACCGGCAAAGAAGATTAGAAGAAACATTTATTGCCTCGAATGCAAGAAGGGCCTATAATTATTATTATTCGGTAATAAAAACCGGCGTCATTAGGCCTACATGTATATTCAAAAACATAACGACGCGTTTAAATAACGGCGCGCCAATAATTACCCGGTACGCTACATTAAAGATGAATTATTATCGTGGCGCTAAAAAAACGTTAACGTCATTGTCAACTTTATATCCGCTTCCGGTTGCATTGTTGGTTCTGCTCTCGCTTCGGCTGGTAAGATTTGACGATACTTTTGGAGATATTTCTCTGCGATTTATAGATATAGCGTTTCTTCTTCTTCACTCGATGGATATCCGAGTGCAGATGTTTTGTAGGCGGCTGCCTTTGTGCTGTCGAGCCTGTGACCCAGAGGAAGAGGAGACAGCAGATGCTGTGGACGCGGCTGTTGATCGGCTTTCGGCTGATCTGAGAGACAGCCGCACTCTTTCTCCGATTCAGGTGACGCAGTCGAGGGCACGCCGTCCTGATGTAAGTGCCGTGAGTAAGCCTGGAAGTAGTAGTGATGCTTTTGCTGATTTCACTGTCTACCGTTTCCCGGTCATTAGAGGCGAAAACCGATTTATTCCAAGTACTGACAGCGACTATGTTTATTCCCCCGATGTTGACCTAAATGACTTTAACCGACTGTGTACAAATCAGACTGAGGTCGAGAACTTGAACGGAGAACATTCTCCTGTTCTCCCTCAGCCTGATTTCCCGATTGATGACCATTACACCGACGACGACAAAGACTATTTCCGTGAATTTCAATCTGTTCATGATGACGACTGCACCCCTAACATCTCCCGTGCAGACGTTCGGTATCATGACACCACAATCAGACAAATCCTATTTCACGATGATGTTGATGAAGACGACGACGACGACGATGATGACGATGATGATGATGATGATGACTTCGGTTACATTGTTGAAACTGCTCCAGCTGACAGGCATTCCACTTATGACAAAACCCCTAATCCCGTTCCAGTTCCTTTAGGTAGCAATGTCACTGAGAGTACTGAAGAAGAGTTGGACGATGACGACATCATCGCGATTATCTCAAATACAGCAATGAGATCTACTCATCGATATGGTTTTGTACCCCTTCCAACAATTATTGAGGAGGATGAGCATGACGACGACGATGACGACGATGATGACGATGATGACGACGACGATGACGACGAAGATCAAATCGAAAATATATGCACGATTTCTAGTGAGTTGGGGGTTGCCTCGGGGACACGAGGCGAGCTTGGAGGTCGTCCGTCGGTTGGATTCGATCATTTTGTTGGCGCCTCTGCGTTGCAAGGCATTGGCGAGGTTGAAGGTGGATTCGAATGTGTCATGAAGTGCGTTGTTGATGGACTCGATCTTGGTGGTCAATGGAGTGACGCTCCAGTGAAGGACTTTGTGTGTATGGATTTTGTTTTTGAGCGTGGAAGTGAGGGCCTCGATCTTGGTGGCGAATGGAGTGACGCGCCAGGGAAGGAGTGTGTTAGTATGGATTTCGTTTTTGAGTGCGTAGGTGGTGTGGATGTTGGTGGTGAGCGTGGTGACATTGCGGTGAAGGAGGATGGTTGTGTGGATACGGTGTATGAGTGCGTAGGTGGTGTGGATGTTGGTGGTGAGCGTGGTGACATTGCGGTGAAGGAGGATGGTTGTGTGGATACGGTGTATGAGTGCGCAGGTAGTGTGCATGTTGGTGGTGAGCGTGGTGACATTGCGGTGAAGGAGGATGGTTGTGTTTATACGGTGTATGAGTGCGGAGGTAGTGTGCATGTTGGTGGTGAGCGTGGTGACATTGCGGTGAAGGAGGATGGTTGTGTGGATACGGTGTATGAGTGCGCAGGTAGTGTGCATGTTGGTGGTGAGCGTGGTGACATTGCGGTGAAGGAGGATGGTTGTGTTTATACGGTGTATGAGTGCGGAGGTAGTGTGCTTGATGGTGGTGAGCGTGGTGACATTGCGGTGAAGAAGTTCGGTTGTGTGGACGTGGTGTCTCAGTGCGAATATGATGGTGCATATCTTGGTGGCGAACGTGGTGACCCTCTTGCGATGGAGTACAAGGGTGAAGGTGTTGATGTTGGTGGTCGCTGTGGTAACTCCCCAGTGGCAGAGTGCTGGTGTGAGGGTTCTTCGGTGGAGTGCATAAGTGAGGGGCTATATCTTGGGGGTGGATTTGGAGGAACTCCCGTAGGGCAGGGCGAGAGTGGGAATTTTCAGCTGAGTGAGTTTGGGGATATCCCTGTGATGGATGGAAAAGGTGAGTGGTCTCACGGTGGAGACTCTGGCCACAGTCTTTACATGCGTGGCTTGGGTGAGTGGTCTCTTTACGGTGGTCGAGATGGAGGATCACTGATGATTGGAACGGGGGATTGGTATCTGTGTGGACGTCGTGATGCGAGCCCGGTGATGGGTGGATCTGGTGACTGGTCGATGTATGTTGGTAAAGATGGTAGTACGGTGATGTGTGGAACGGGTGAGTGGTGGATGTACATGTATGCTGGTTCTGATGGTAGTCAGGCGATGCATGGAAGGGGTGAGTGGTGGGTGTTTGGTTGTACGGATGGGAGTGTTGCAATGCGCGGTACGGGTGAGTGGTGTGTGTGTGGAGATTCTGATGGGAGTGTTGCAATGAGTGGAAACGGTGAATGGTCGATGTGTGGAGATGCTGAGGGGCGCGCTGTAATGTGTGGTGAGGGTGGATGGTGGCTGTGTGGTTCTGATGGGAGTGTTGCAATGCGTGGATCGGGTAAATGGTGGATGTGCAGTGGTTCCGATGGTAATCCTGTAATGCATGGCAGTGGAGAATGGCATCTGTGTGGTGATGATCATGCAAGTCCTTCGATGCGTGGCAACGGTGACTGGACGCTTTCCATTGGATCTGATGGCAAGCCTTTGTTGAGTGGCAATGGTGTATGGTATCTTTGCGGAGGTCCAGATCGAAGTCCTTCCATGCGTGCTGAGGGTTGTTGGCACCTCTGCTTTGGGCCTGATGGAAAGCCGTTCTTGCGTGGTTCGGGCGACTGGTCGGTGAGTGGTCGATCTGCTGCTTTCGGGGTTGTGGAGGGCCAGGGCGGTGTTTCTTTGGGTGATGTCTGTGGCGGTGGTACCGTTTCGTTTTTGGATAATGGGGACGCAGGTCCTGTAGTGCAGGATGTTGATACAGATGAGCTTTCTGCTGAGTTAGGTTCAGCTTCTGTCTCGTTTGGAAACATTGCGGCTTTACAAGTTGACGATTATGCGGATGAACCCGTGCTGCGACAGATCGAGAGAGACTGTTCTCTGAGTGGCGGATCTGATACTGTTCTTGTTGTGGAGGGCCAGGGTGACGTTTCTCCTTATGATGTCTGTGGCTGTGGTAATGTTTCGTTTTTGGATAATGGGGACGCAGGTCCTGTAGTGCAGGATGTTGATACAGATGCGCTTTCTGCTGAGTTAGGTTCAGCTTCTGTCTCGTTTGGAAACATTGCGGATTTTCAAGTTGTCGATTATGCCGATGAGCCCGTGCTGCGACAGATCGAGATAGACTCTTCTCTGAGTGGCGGATCTGGGTCTGTTCTTGTTGTGGAGGGCCAGGGTGACGTTTCTCCTTCGGATGTCTGTGGTGGTGGAACTGAGATGCATCATGGTAGGGTTGAATATTCATCTTCCGATAGTGTTGACGCAGGTCCTTGTGTGGAGGATATTGATGAAGATGTTTGGTTTGATGCCAGTTCTGTTGACTCCAGTGCGAGTTCTGTCGCTCAGGGCGAGATTGCGTGGTTCCCCGTTGACGAATCTGCCGATGAACCGGAGCTGCGACAGATCGTCGAAGACGTAACCTGTTCTGGGTCTGTTCTGATCGACGAGGGTGCGATGGCGTATCACAGTGCGGAACTCACCCGAAGGAATAACGAAATGGCATTGCATGCTGAGGAAACTCGGCCAGTGCATGTTCAGCACACTCGGCCCCATCCTAATCAGTTTGCTTGGCCAGAGCCAATTCAGCGTCCATTGCTCGAAATTAACTGGAGGGCATGGCCAGAGCCATATCGACAAGCATGGACCGATGGCAATAAGCATGCACCTCCAGAGCCATATCACCAGAAATGGCGATACAACGGTCGGTACGCATTGCCAAAACATGCCGAGAATTCGTGGCCTGCGCGTGTAGAGCATTTCTGGCCAGCGCGTGTTGACTATATCTATCCATTGCCTTCAGAGAAAGTTCGTGATCTCGAACTTCAGCTTGATCAGACCAAGAAAGAGTTGCACAGGGAGCGGCGCCTCATTGCTGCCGAAGTCGAATCGGTTGCTCGCAATCTGGATGGTGGGTATTCATCTGATCTTGATATCCAGCAGAGGTGCATCTACGAGCAAGTCAAGGCGTATGGCTTTGAGCCTATTTTTGATCCAAAGGGATACGAGGCAAAGGGTCGATCGTGGTCAGAGCGTTTTGGTGGGTTTGGAAGGTGGATTTGGGAGGGTGTAGGTGGGTTTGGTGCGAGGGTTTGGGGTCGGGTGACCGGAGGGTGGAACTGAGTGCCCGTCGGTCGGGTGATGGTGGGGTTTGTGGGGGGGGGGTTTGCGGAGTGCGGAGGAGGGGTGAGGGGTCGGGGTGGAAGGGGTGGGAAAGTTGCTTTTTGTAGGTTGTTCGTGGCATTGGTGAAAGTGACGTGTCCCCGTTACGTAAGCAACGTGGCGCCAAATCAGCCGACTGCATCTGGCGATGTGTGCGAGAAGTGGAGAAGAATCGTGATGCGTCATCTTCATTCCAGTGGTATCGTCGTCAAGACGATTCGCCTGGAAAACTGGAGGAAGCCTTCCAAGTATTGCCGTCAAGGCGATTCGCCTCGACAACTACAGGAAACCATCGATGGTAAGTTCCACACATTTCAACTCATGAGAAAGAAATGTAATCTGGAGTGAAGTGGTTAAAATTCGTAACCTATGGAAACGTTAAATGTAATGTACGGTGAAGTAATTATCCGGCTACGATGGACTGGGTTAGGCAAACAAATCATGATGATACATGTAGGGCAAAAAACGTTAGTTAAGATAAGCGGAAAAGTGGTGATAATACGAGCTGGAAATTTTATCGTAAGATTGGACAACTTAGAAATTTTAGCATGTGATTATAGTATACGATGAAAGTTAAGCTTATAACTTATTATTAGTCTATATATACCATCTACAGTATCTTTTTGCAAAACAGTACAAAAAAGTGAGCTTTATGTACCACGAAGATGAACGATAACGATGATCATTAGCGATGCCCTCCTCCTATAATACAGTCTTGGGATTGGTCCTGAAAGAATGCAACCAGTGGCGGAATTTTGTTATTACATGTAAATAGGTTCGGTATTTGGTATAGAGTTGCCTTTATTCTTTAAATCATGTGGTCATGACTTCAGAAGTTAATCGTGGTTCTGACTCTGAGTTTTGCGGCACTTTAATACCGTATAATACATCTCCTCTGATCATTTCTCTGTCACATACGTTGGATAATTACAGATTTCTGTGTCATATTATATGGTAACTCTTCTGAGTTCATCAGGGTTTTTCTGTTTGCTTTTATCATTTTCATGGTTACCGGCATGCCTATACTTATTTTTAATGCCAAAAACGTTACTTGTACAATCTGCTCATTTCCTCAGCAACTGAATTCACTGAATTGGGTTTGGTTTTGAGTTGTAACCATGGTTTCCTTACGAGCTCATTACATTTGCAGGTTTTGTGGCTCGAATACTGGGGTGAGACGGTGGGTGCTGGCCTGCAGTGACCAACAATAGTACGCCAACGTCTGAAGCACGGCGTGAGACGAATACCGAATTGCAACGAAGCTGCGCCATGCTAGTAGTCTTGCCGTGAACACGACCTGCTTCGAAACCTGCATCTATGGTAAGCGTCACAGAATTCAACTCGAAGGAAGGTAGTGTAATGTATAGTGAATTAGAATACGTGGACCAGTAAGGTAAAGGGTATACATACATGTATGGTGACTCATTGGTGAGGTTAATCAGGATACGATTGTTTCGGATAAAGAAGCAAAACGTAAGTAAAATGAATCATGGGTAAGAAAGAACTACGTTGAGTTTAGGATGTGAGAGCATATAATTATAATGTAGCTAGGCCTAATGTGGAAAGTAGGATACGCTAAGATAAGGCAAGGCAAAATAAGATGGTTACCTAGATAACCAACCAAGGTCATGTAAATGATACTTTGATTTCAGTATTTGCTGATTTATACATAAACTCATATGATGCAAGTAACTTATATGGAGCTATAATTATATGAACTTCGACACATCGTTTCTTTTTATTCTAGTGGTGTATTTAGACGTAGGTATTCATCAATGACAACATTTTATAATTTCGCTAAGGATTCCGTAAAACATTCTTTTGTACAGTACTCTTCGTGAAGCGGCAAGAGGAGAGACTTAAATATCAAGCAAAAGAGGGTCGCCTGTAGGCTTGGCATATACTGAGTATCATCATGAAAATGAACGTAGAATGAGGGCATGTCATCCAATGAATAACTCTGCTGAGCGAATAAAGTTAAAATAAGCGGGAATACCCCGAAAATGGGAAGACAGTTTAATTCAGGAGGAGATTTCTTGAAAGGAACGACCATCACCGACCAAAGAAAACTATTTCAACCTGATAAATGGTGTTATTCTACGGCGAGCCACGCCATCAAAGGAAGCAGGACCTAAAGGCCGTAACTGTCACGTCAGCTTCTGATTCACTCTATAAGATGCAACGTTTGGATGGGGCAGGAGGGTTGTTCGGTAGGAGGAGGTTGATGGCTGGAACATGGTTGGTTGAGGGGGTACATGGGTAGTGGTTGAATGAGTGGGTATACGGTGTATGAGTAGGTACTAAGCAGGTAGTGATAGGTGCTAGGCAAACCACTTGAAAATAGGTAAATTCTTCAGTTCTCTGTTTTAAAACCAAGCCATAATCTTCCTATGTTCGCCTCTTACCAATTCTTTCCGTACATCTGCATCCATTCGACGGAAAATGGCAAACATTTTCATGATCACGTCTCCGGCTATATGCTAAAGACTTTACGCAGAAATGGGATGCCGAGGAGCTGCTCTGCATTATGGCGCTTCTACTACAGAAATTTAATTTAATCCTGGCACTTCTAGGCCTACTACAGAATATTTTGGTAGGCCTATTCAACACAAAACTGTAGCCTACTATTTGCCTGGGGTCGGAAGCGCCTCTGAATAGTTCGCTTGAAGAGGATCTGTTGAAATTTAATTCATTAATTAATGCGTCGTATCGTATATGTGTGTTCTGTGTCGCATATGTCTTATTTCTTAGCAATTATGGTCTTTGAAAATATTTCGTACCGCGCGCTAGACATTGCATTTTCTCAACATAAAGCAACAATTATACGTTTGTCAGTTTAACGCTCACAAAGATCGATTTAGTAAACCGTGCACCACTCTCCCTACATCTATCCAACGACGACTTGAACGTCCTATTGACGAATCGCCGCTTTGTCTCCCGTTGAGAGGCGGGAACTTGGACCAGGACCATTTTCAAGGGGACATCAGAGGGGACATTCGGGGAACACAAGCACTTAATGAACCTGCCGTCACCTTGCATAGCGCGGAAAATCCGCAATAGGCTTCCATGAAGCAAATGTCCTCATTTTAACTAATGCCAATAATACAGATCTGATTCCCTCAGGTGGGGCTTTAGAGGGGAAACCAAGGCACAACCTAGTGGACTAATGCCCTCCTGAACCGTCCCTACAGTATTAAAGGGAACACCACTAAGAATATGGAGCGTAAATACGAAGGGACACCAGAGACAATAGATAGATCATTTCAGGGATATCCGAGGGGACATAGGCACTCCGGAAACCCGTTCCTGAGTGCCCCTACACGAGAGACACCACAGGGTACATCAGGAGGGCATCCGAAGAGATATCCGATGGGACAAAAACACTTCGGGTGAACCCGTCCCTGTCCTACAAGAGATAACTCCAAAGGGAATATACGGGGGGAGCACAGATTGGGGGCATTCTAAGGACAATTGTGGGCCATTCGATGTAAAACGCACGGCGTTCATCATAGAATCACCAACCGTCAACAATAGGACCTAATAATTATATTGCTGGTGTCCTTTTCTGCGCCATTACTGATAGCGAGCAGGAGGTCGTGAGTCCGTAGAACTGGGATCGTTGTTTAAGCGGGACGAGGCTACGGAACTCCTTCCAGTCCTTCTTGTAGGCATGGGCGCAGTATGTCCAAATGGGCGACGAAGAGACGTGAGTTCGCCGTTTTGCGCAGGCGGTAGGTCACCGTCCACCGTAAAATGTCTTCGAACTACGGCCGTGCAATGCGGAATTCTCGCCTTCCCTTCGGACGTTTATTAAAACATCCACGGGACTTGATTCAGTAAGTCTTACTCTTCAAAGCGCCTCACCCTACGTCTCAGCCACAGTGGCCACGACCTCGAATCTTCCACGCCGCACTATATCCATATATATTATATATATATATATATTTATATATAACTAGCTGAACCCGGCCACGCGTTGCTGTGGCTGAAAAGAGGCTCCCCCTTCCCCTTCCCCCTCCCCTCCTCCTCCCCTCCCCTTCCTTCTCCCCCTCCCCCTCCTTTTTCCTTCTCCCCTCCCCCTCCCCTCCCCTCCCCTCCCCCTCCCCCTCCCTCTCCCCTCCCTCTCCCCCTCCCTTCCCTTTCCCCTCCCCCTCCTCCCTCTCCCTCTCCCTCCTCTTTCCCTCTCCCTTCCCCTCCGTCCCCCTCCCCTTCCCCCTCCCCTTGACCTCCACCTCCCCTCCCCTCCGCTCCCTCCCCACCGTCTTTGTCCCGCTCCCTCCGCTCCTTTCTTCCGTCGCAGCGTCCATTCCCAGCCCAAAGGGCGCTTTGTGAAAAGGCCTAAAAGCGGCCTCTTTGGAAAATTAATCGCGACTCGCTTATGACGTCATAGCACCGCACCTCATTGATGTTTCGTTGCTGTGTTTGGAGACGGCGTTTATGAAATCTCTGCAGCCGTGTGGGACGTGTTTAGTTTGCAAAATATATATATATATATTTATATATAGATTATATATATTTATATATATATATATCTACTGTGTCCCCGTCTCCCATTTGAATGTCCCATATATATATATTTATATATATATACAGTAATAATTTCGCTCAGCGTCGGTCAAAATGCGCTTCCCGTAGAGGAAACGTGTTTCCCCTTCATCTTTTTTTTGCATTTGAGCGTTTTGCTGCTTTTTAATCGTGTAACATCTTTTTCATTCTTTTTCATCTCGTAACATCTTTTTCAGTCATTCTCATCTCGCAACCCAGTTTTTATTCTTTTTTTAATCTGGTAACATCTTTTTTTCAGTCATTTTCATCTCGCAACCCAGTTTTTATTCTTTTTTTTATCTCGTACCATCTTTTTCAGTCATTTTCATCTCGCAACCCAGTTTTGATTTTTTTTTTTTTATCTCGTTACATCTTTCTCAGTCATTTTCATCTCGCAACCCATTTTTGATACTTTTTTTAATTTTTATCTCGTACCATCTTTCTCAGTCAATTTCATCTCGCAACCCTGTTTTGATACTTTTTTTTTTTTTATCTCGAACCATCTTTCTCAGTCAATTTCATCTCGCAACCCTGTTTTGATACTTTTTTTTTTATCTCTAACCATCTCTCTCAGTCAATTTCATCTCGCAACCCTGTTTTGATACTTTTTTATTTTTATCTCGAACCATCTTTCTCAGTCAATTTAATCTCGCAACCCTGTTTTGATACTTCTTTTTTTTTTCTCTAACCATCTTTCTCAGTCAATTTCATCTCGCAACCCTGTTTTGATACTTTTTTTATTTTTATCTCGAACCATCTTTCTCAGTCAATTTCATCTCGCAACCCTGTTTTGATACTTTTTTTTATCTCTAACCATCTTTCTCAGTCATTTTCATCTCGCAACCCTGTTTTGATACTTTTTTTTATATCTCGTACCATCTTTCTCAGTCATTTTCATCTCGCAACCCATTTTTGATTCTTTTTTTTATTTCGTAACATCTTTTTCATTTTTTTCCGGCTCTTAACATCGTTTTTCATTTTTTCGGCTCTTAACATCGTTTTTCTTTTTTTCGGCTTCTAACATCTTTCATTTTTCTCTTAACACCAAATTTTTCTACCTCTGGTTGAGGACTACTGCACCACCCACCAGCCGACCGCCATCCTGCGGGTGGTTGTGGGTGGCAGGTGGTGGTGGTTGGGTGGGTAGGTGCAGTCATCGTCAGTCGACAGAGGGACTCCACAATATAGGGAGCATTCAAATGGGAGACGGGGGGAACACAGTTGATTCTGAAGATACGGTGAAGTCTTCTGTTGCGGGTAACTTCTTTCGCATTACGCAGTAATAAAGCAGGTAGTGATAGGTGCTAGGCAAAGCACTTGAAAATAGGTAAATTCTTCAGTTCTCTGTTTTAAAACCAAGCCGTAATCTTCCTATGTTCGCCTCTTACCAATTCTTTCCGTACATCTGCATCCATTCGACGGAAAATGGCAAACATTTTCATGATCACGTCTCCGGCTATATGCTAAAGACTTTACGCAGGAATGGGATGCCGAGGAGCTGCTCTGCATTATGGCGCTTCTACTACAGAAATTTAATTTAATCCTGGCACTTCTAGGCCTACTACAGAATATTTTGGTAGGCCTATTCAACACAAAACTGTAGCCTACTATTTGCCTGGGGTCGGAAGCGCCTCTGAATAGTTCGCTTGAAGAGGATCTGTTGAAATTTAATTCATTAATTAATGCGTCGTATCGTATATGTGTGTTCTGTGTCGCATATGTCTTATTTCTTAGCAATTATGGTCTTTGAAAATATTTCGTACCGCGCGCTAGACATTGCATTTTCTCAACATAAAGCAACAATTATACGTTTGTCAGTTTAACGCTCACAAAGATCGATTTAGTAAACCGTGCACCACTCTCCCTACATCTATCCAACGACGACTTGAACGTCCTATTGACGAATCGCCGCTTTGTCTCCCGTTGAGAGGCGGGAACTTGGACCAGGACCATTTTCAAGGGGACATCAGAGGGGACATTCGGGGAACACAAGCACTTAATGAACCTGCCGTCACCTTGCATAGCGCGGAAAATCCGCAATAGGCTTCCATGAAGCAAATGTCCTCATTTTAACTAATGCCAATAATACAGATCTGATTCCCTCAGGTGGGGCTTTAGAGGGGAAACCAAGGCACAACCTAGTGGACTTATGCCCTCCTGAACCGTCCCTACAGTATTAAAGGGAACACCACTAAGAATATGGAGCGTAAATACGAAGGGACACCAGAGACAATAGATAGATCATTTCAGGGATATCCGAGGGGACATAGGCACTCCGGAAACCCGTTCCTGAGTGCCCCTACACGAGAGACACCACAGGGTACATCAGGAGGGCATCCGAAGAGATATCCGATGGGACAAAAACACTTCGGGTGAACCCGTCCCTGTCCTACAAGAGATAACTCCAAAGGGAATATACGGGGGGGAGCACAGATTGGGTGCATTCTAAGGACAATTGTGGGCCATTCGATGTAAAACGCACGGCGTTCATCATAGAATCACCAACCGTCAACAATAGGACCTAATATATTGCTGGTGTCCTTTTCTGCGCCATTACTGATAGCGAGCAGGAGGTCGTGAGTCCGTAGAACTGGGATCGTTGTTTAAGCGGGACGAGGCTACGGAACTCCTTCCAGTCCTTCTTGTAGGCATGGGCGCAGTATGTCCAAATGGGCGACGAAGAGACGTGAGTTCGCCGTTTTTGCGCGGGCGGTAGGTCACCGTCCACCGTAAAATGTCTTTCAACTACGGCCGTGCAATGCGGAATTCTCGCCTTCCCTTCGGACGTTTATTAAAACATCCACGGGACTTGATTCAGTAAGTCTTACTCTTCAAAGCGCCTCACCCTACGTCTCAGCCACAGTGGCCACGACCTCGAATCTTCCACGCCGCACTATACCCATATATATTATATATATATAATTATATATATTTATATATATATATATATATATATATATATATTTATATATATATATATCTACTGTGTCCCCGTCTCCCATTTGAATGTCCCATATATATATTTATATATATATACAGTAATAATTTCGCTCAGCGTCGGTCAAAATGCGCTTCCCGTAGAGGAAACGTGTTTCCCCTTCATCTTTTTTTTGCATTTGAGCGTTTTGCTGCTTTTTAATCGTGTAACATCTTTTTCATTCTTTTTCATCTCGTAACATCTTTTTCAGTCATTCTCATCTCGCAACCCAGTTTTTATTCTTTTTTTAATCTGGTAACATCTTTCTTTTTCAGTCATTTTCATCTCGCAACCCAGTTTTTATTCTTTTTTTTATCTCGTACCATCTTTTTCAGTCATTTTCATCTCGCAACCCAGTTTTGATTCTTTTTTTTTTTATCTCGTTACATCTTTCTCAGTCATTTTCATCTCGCAACCCATTTTTGATTTTTTTTATCGCTAACCATCTTTCTCAGTCAATTTCATCTCGCAACCCTGTTTTGATACTTTTTTTATTTTTTATCTCGAACCATCTTTCTCAGCCAATTTCATCTCGCAACCCTGTTTTGATACTTTTTTTATCGCTAACCATCTTTCTCAGTCAATTTCTTCTCGCAACCCTGTTTTGATACTTTTTTTTATCTCCAACCATCTTTCTCAGTCAATTTCATCTCGCAACCTTGTTTTGATACTTCTTTTTTTTATCTCTAACCATCTTTCTCAGTCAATTTCATCTCGCAACCCTGTTTTGATACTTTTTTTTATATCTCGAACCATCTTTCTCAGTCAATTTCATCTCGCAACCCTGTTTTGATACTTTATTTTTATTTTTATCTCTAACCATCTTTCTCAGTCAATTTCATCTCGCAACCCTGTTTTGATAGGCCTACTTTTTTATTTTTATCTCGAACCATCTTTCTCAGTCAATTTCATCTCGCAACCCTGTTTTGATACTTTTTTTTTTATCTCTAACCATCTTTCTCAGTCAATTTCATCTCGCAACCCTGTTTTGATACTTTTTTTATTTTTATCTCGAACCATCTTTCTCAGTCAATTTCATCTCGCAACCCTGTTTTGATACTTTTTTTTTTATCTCTAACCATCTTTCTCAGTCATTTTCATCTCGCAACCCTGTTTTGATACTTTTTTTTATCTCGTACCATCTTTCTCAGTCATTTTCATCTCGCAACCCATTTTTGATTCTTTTTTTATTTCGTAACATCTTTTTCATTTTTTTCCGGCTCTTAACATCGTTTTTCATTTTTTCGGCTCTTAACATCGTTTTTCTTTTTTTCGGCTTCTAACATCTTTTATTTTTCTCTTAACACCAAATTTTCCTACCTCTGGTTGAGGACTACTGCACCACCCACCAGCCGACCGCCATCCTGCGGGTGGTTGTGGGTGGCAGGTGGTGGTGGTTGGGTGGGTAGGTGCAGTCATCGTCAGTCGACAGAGGGATTCCACAATATAGGGAGCATTCAAATGGGAGACGGGGGAACACAGTTGATTCTGAAGATATGGTGAAGTCTTCTGTTGCGGGTAACTTCTTTCGCATTACGCAGTAATAATTTCGCTCAGCGTCGGCCAACATGCGCTTCCCCTATAGAAAACGTGTTCCCCTTGATCTTTCCTTTGGGCCAGTGCAGCTCCTATGCAAGAGTCGCACGCGTCACGATCTAAAACGGTCGTGCCCTCGTCCGTGGGCAAGGCAAGGATGGGTGTGGAGGTCAAAACCTGCTGACAAGTTTCGTGCCATTCAAAACCTTTTCCAACCTCAAAATGTGTCGTTTGGGCGTGCTTCCGAAAATCAAACAATGTCAATTACTGTTGGAAAGGTTCTGGGCCATTGCTCTACGCGTAACGAAAGCGGTCTTGTGCGCCTCGCTAGCATCCCTGGCCCCTACACAACCTCCACCAGATAGGTCATCGAAGCAGACTTCAATCGTGGGAAGCGGATGCGAATTCTTCTTTCCCCCTCCCATTCATTTGCCGGTAGTCTATGCATAGCTGCTGGAACTCTTTCTAGCGTACCAACACCCCCTTTTAAGCCCACAAACTCACCGCGGCTCAATTGCTCTGGTTTCCTGCCAACTATACATCCACTCATCGATCCCATCTGTATGGGACAAGGGTTGCGCTTTAACGGGACTGCTCTGCAACCGACAATCTCTCTCTGCTTCTCTGCACCGCGTGGTGCAGTCATGGACAGCCGCTCGGTCGACTTCTTGTTCAAACCGTAGAGACTAGAAATTATATTCAGTCATTGTAATGTTTCTGTGTAAGATCCTCTTCGCGAGATATGTTGTATTCTAGCTTTAATATGATTTATTCCGCAATATTTGTCTTCCATTTGACTTCCCCCGCATTCATGTAACCTGCTTTTGCTCATGTCTGCTAGTATGGCTGTAGTTTCCTCGTCTGAACCTGCAGTTCTTATTATTATACTACCAGTGGTTTTCTTGGGATGGCGAATGGTGGTAGGCAGATGGGTGTGGGAGGTGAGTTCTAATGAGGGTGAGCGGTGGTGGTTGGTAGCTGGGTGGATAATGTCAGGTTGGTGTAGCTGGTATCTGTGGGTGAGGAGTGGTGATTGACTGGGTTAGTACTTATAGTAGGTGAGGTGGTAAGTGGGGGTGGAAAGTGGGAGAGCGAAGGACAAGGCGCCAAACTGCTTGACGTCAAAACCTGGCCATGAACAGATGCAAAGGAGCTTTACGAACGCCATTCAATCCTGCAATCAAAGATCCCGTTGTCAGCGAAGAAGAAAAATCGCACAATTATCGATTCGATGAGACCTACATGAAGAAATACACTTGACTACGAACTCAGTGGAAACCACGAGGCTAGGGCAAACATAAGCCAGGTCAGCCAATACATTAGAAACCCACCAGACATCAATTGAAAAAAGTATAGGGCCTAGGACTAACCTAACTCCGAAAAGAAGGCCATTAGGATTAAGCCAACTTCGCCAATTCAGCCAAAAACAGAATATTCGATGAATAAAAAAAGAAACCCGACATCGTGCAGTTGAACAACCGATACGACAAACTTAACTTCGAAAAGAAGGCCACTAAGCCAACTCCGCCAATATTGATAAAAAGAAAATTCGATGAATAAAAAAACAACCTGACATCAGTTGAGCGACCGATACGACGAACTTAATTTCGAAAAGAAGGCCAAAAAGCCTAAGCCAACTCCGCAAATTCAACCAAAGCAGAAAATTCGATGACTAACAGCAAAACAACTGTAAACCCACCCGACGTACTTCGAGAAGGATGCCATTTAATCAGCTGAGCCAATTCAGCCCATGAACTAGGAACCCAACCAGGCATCGTAAATGATATGAAAAAGACGAATGAAAGGACGAACAATCGGTTAATGTCGAAAAGGACGTCACAATCCAAACTCAGCCCGATCAGCTCATGAACTAAAATTAACTTGGAAAAGGCTGGAATGAAGAAATAAACTCGCTTTCCGTACGGAGTGGTGACGAAGATACATCGACATCTTTTAAAAATTTTCCTTTCTGCACGGGCTTGGACAAGGAACTCCCATGTATTCTTGGTATAAAGCCATCGGGACAGTGTTGGAAGCGGGACCCCGTCTGCTTGGTATTAAATCTTAGCCAATAAGGAAATACACTGGAAACTAAATCTACCTGGTATTGGGTTCACATTGGGTCTGCACCACTGGTTTATCCTGGAATTCTTCACGGGGTTAATTGGCGCAAAGGCTAAGAATGCCTATGAGAAGTATAACTTAATGAGGCGTTATATAAATCGACTGACTGGCTGGCTGACTGGCTGGCTGATTGACTGACTGTCTTACTGACTCACTGACTGACTAAAATGACCGACTGACTGAAAGACTGACGGCATGAATGAATGACTGATGGAATGAAAGAATGAATAAACGACGGACTGACTGACGGAATGAATGAGTGAGTGAATGGATGAATGCTGAGAACGAAAACGAAAGAGCTGCTCATGGGGAAGATGGAAGTCGCAGTCATGAAAACGAATGCTTTGAAGATGAACTCTGCTAATGCAGTTGAGAATGACAATCGAGACACTTTGAAGACATATTCTAAAGGACTTCACATCAACTTACTACGGTACATCCGATCGTCAAATTATGACACGTGAGGAGCAGAAACCGCTACTCATCCTAATCATAGAATCAACTACTCCAAAGAACGAAATCGGAGAAGCTCCGTGAAACAGGACAGCTTTCTCAGACGATCAGAAAGAATTAACTAATATCAAACACAAAGATCCCACTAATGAGCAGGAGAACCAACCATGCGCTACTCAACCTGATTGAATAAATCACTACAACGAAAGAAAAAAGAGCAGCTTCACCAAAGAGAAGAAAGTGAACAACTACAAAAAGCAAAGATTCCACTCTTGAGGAGGAGAACCAAGAACTAATCACCCTGATTGAATAAAACACTACAAAAAGAAATAAAAAAAGACCAGCTTCACCAAATAGAAGATCAAAAACAACTACTACAAAAAATAATGATAACACTATTTAGCAAGAGAACAACCACTAATCGTCCTGATTGAATAAAACACTACCAAAAGAAATAAAAAGACCAGTTTCACCAAAAAGAAGATGAAAAACAAAAACAACTACTACAAAAAGCAAAGATAACACTATTGAGGAGGGGAACCAAGAACTACTCGTCCTTATCGAATAAATCACTACAAAGAAATAAAAAAAAGAGCAGCTTCACAAAAAATAAGATGAAAAACAAAAACAACTGCTACAAAAAGCCAAGATAACACTATTGAGGAGGAGGACCAAGAACTACTCGTCCTGATTGAATAAAACACTACCAAAAGAAATACAAATGACCAGCTTCACCAAAAAGAAGATGAAAAACAAAAACAACTACTACAAAAAACAATGATAACACTATTGAGGAGGCGAACTAAAAACTACTCGTCCTGATTGAATAAAACACTACCAAAACAAATAAAAAAGACCAGCTTCACAAAAAAGAAGATGAAAAACAAAAACAACTACTACAAAAAACAATGATAACACTAATGAGCAGGAGAACGAAGAACTACTCGTCCTGATTGAATAAAACACTACAAAAAAATTAAAAAAACCAACTTCACCAAAAAGAAGATGAAAAACAAAAACAACTACTACAAAAAACAATGATAACACTATTGAGCATGAGAACGAAGAACTACTCTTCCTGATTGAATAAAACACTACCAAAAGAAATAAAAATGACCAGCTTCACCAAATAGAAGATCAAAAACAAAAACAACTACTACAAAAAGCAAAGATAACACTATTCAGGAGCAGAACCAAGAACTACTCGTCCTTATCGAATAAATCACTACAAAGAAATAAAAAAAGAGCAGCTTCACCAAATAGAAGACGAAAAACAAAAACAACTACTACAAAAAACAAAGATAACACTATTGAGGAGTAGAACCAAGAACTACTCGTCCTGATCGAATAAAACACTACCAAAAGAAATACAAATGACCAGCTTCACCAAATAGAAGATCAAAAACAAAAACAACTACTACAAAAAACAATGATAACACTATTGAGGAGGCGAACTAAGAACTACTCGTCCTGATTGAATAAAACACTACCAAAAGAAATAAAATAAAAGAGCAGCTTCACCAAAAAGAAGATGAAAAACAAAAACAACTACTACAAAAAACAATGATAACACTAATGAGCAGGAGAACGAAGAACTACTTGTCCTGATTGAATAAAACACTACCAAAAATTTTTTAAAAAAGCCCAACTTCACCAAAAAGTAGATGAAAAACCAAAACAACTACTACAAAAAACAATGATAACACTATTGAGCATGAGAACGAAGAACTACTCTTCCTGATTGAATAAAACACTACCAAAAGAAATAAAAAAAGACCAGCTTCACGAAATAGAAGATCAAAAACAAAAACAACTACTACAAAAAACAATGATAACACTATTGAGCAGGAGAACAACCACTAATCGTCCTGATTGAAAAAAACACTACCAAAAGAAATTTAAAAAAACCAGCTTCACAAAAAAGAAGATGAAAAACAAAAACAACTACTACAAAAAGCAAAGATAACACTATTGAGGAAAAGAACCAAGAACTACTCGTCCTTATCGAATAAATCACTACAAAGAAATATAAAAAAAAGCAGCTTCACCAAAAAGAAGATGAAAAACAAAAACAACTACTACAAAAATCAAAGATAACACTATTGAGGAGGAGAACCAAGAACTACTCGTCCTGATTGAATAAAACACTACCAAAAGAAATTTAAAAAAAGAGCAGCTTCACCAAATAGAAGACGAAAAACAAAAACAACTAATACAAAAAGCAAAGATCACACTATTGAGGAGGAGAACAAAAAACTACTCGTCCTGATTGAATAAAACACTGCCAAAAGAAATTAAAAAACAGCAGTTTCACCAAAAAGAAGATGAAAAACAAAAACAACTACTACAAAAAGCAAAGATCACACTATTGAGGAGGAGAACCAAGAACTACTCGTCCTGATTGAATAAAACACTACCAAAAGAAATTTAAAAAAAGACCAGCTTCACAAAAAAGAAGATGAAAAACAAAAACAACTACTACAAAAAGCAAAGATCACACTATTGAGGAGGAGAACCAAGAACTACTCGTCCTGATTGAATAAAACACTACCAAAAGAAATAAAAATGACCACCTTCACAAAAAAGAAGATCAAAAACAAAAACAACTACTACAAAAAACAAAGATAACACTATTGAGGAGGAGAACGAAGAACTACTCGTCCTGATTGAATAAAACACTACCAAAAGAAATAAAAATGACCAGCTTCACCAAATAGAAGATCAAAAACAAAAACAACTATTACAAAAAGCAATGATAACACTATTCAGGAGCAGAACCAAGAACTACTCGTCCTTATCGAATAAATCACTACAAAGAAATAAAAAAAGAGCAGCTTCACCAAATAGAAGACGAAAAACAAAAACAACTACTACAAAAAACAAAGATAACACTATTGAGGAGTAGAACCAAGAACTACTCGTCCTGATCGAATAAAACACTACCAAAAGAAATACAAATGACCAGCTTCACCAAATAGAAGATCAAAAACAAAAACAACTACTACAAAAAACAATGATAACACTATTGAGGAGGCGAACTAAGAACTACTCGTCCTGATTGAATAAAACACTACCAAAAGAAATAAAATAAAAGAGCAGCTTCACCAAAAAGAAGATGAAAAACAAAAACAACTACTACAAAAATCAAAGATAACACTATTGAGGAGGAGAACCAAGAACTACTCGTCCTGATTGAATAAAACACTACCAAAAGAAATTTTAAAAAAGAGCAGCTTCACCAAATAGAAGACGAAAAACAAAAACAACTAATACAAAAAGCAACGATCACACTATTGAGGAGGAGAACAAAAAACTACTCGTCCTGATTGAATAAAACACTGCCAAAAGAAATTAAAAAACAGCAGTTTCACCAAAAAGAAGATGAAAAACAAAAACAACTACTACAAAAAGCAAAGATCACACTATTGAGGAGGAGAACCAAGAACTACTCGTCCTGATTGAATAAAACACTACCAAAAGAAATTTAAAAAAAGACCAGCTTCACAAAAAAGAAGATGAAAAACAAAAACAACTACTACAAAAAGCAAAGATCACACTATTGAGGAGGAGAACCAAGAACTACTCGTCCTGATTGAATAAATCACTACCAAAAGAAATTTAAAAAAAGAGCAGCTTCACCAAATAGAAGACGAAAAACAAAAACAACTAATACAAAAAGCAAAGATCACACTATTGAGGAGGAGAACAAAAAACTACTCGTCCTGATTGAATAAAACACTACCAAAAGAAATAAAAATGACCAGCTTCACCAAATAGAAGATCAAAAACAAAAACAACTACTACAAAAAGCAAAGATAACACTATTCAGGAGCAGAACCAAGAACTACTCGTCCTTATCGAATAAATCACTACAAAGAAATAAAAAAAGAGCAGCTTCACCAAATAGAAGACGAAAAACAAAAACAACTACTACAAAAAACAAAGATAACACTATTGAGGAGTAGAACCAAGAACTACTCGTCCTGATCGAATAAAACACTACCAAAAGAAATACAAATGACCAGCTTCACCAAATAGAAGATCAAAAACAAAAACAACTACTACAAAAAACAATGATAACACTATTGAGGAGGCGAACTAAGAACTACTCGTCCTGATTGAATAAAACACTACCAAAAGAAATAAAATAAAAGAGCAGCTTCACCAAAAAGAAGATGAAAAACAAAAACAACTACTACAAAAAACAATGATAACACTAATGAGCAGGAGAACGAAGAACTACTTGTCCTGATTGAATAAAACACTACCAAAATTTTTTTAAAAAAGCCCAACTTCACCAAAAAGTAGATGAAAAACCAAAACAACTACTACAAAAAACAATGATAACACTATTGAGCATGAGAACGAAGAACTACTCTTCCTGATTGAATAAAACACTACCAAAAGAAATAAAAAAAGACCAGCTTCACGAAATAGAAGATCAAAAACAAAAACAACTACTACAAAAAACAATGATAACACTATTGAGCAGGAGAACAACCACTAATCGTCCTGATTGAAAAAAACACTACCAAAAGAAATTTAAAAAAACCAGCTTCACAAAAAAGAAGATGAAAAACAAAAACAACTACTACAAAAAGCAAAGATAACACTATTGAGGAAAAGAACCAAGAACTACTCGTCCTTATCGAATAAATCACTACAAAGAAATATAAAAAAAAGCAGCTTCACCAAAAAGAAGATGAAAAACAAAAACAACTACTACAAAAATCAAAGATAACACTATTGAGGAGGAGAACCAAGAACTACTCGTCCTGATTGAATAAAACACTACCAAAAGAAATTTAAAAAAAGAGCAGCTTCACCAAATAGAAGACGAAAAACAAAAACAACTAATACAAAAAGCAAAGATCACACTATTGAGGAGGAGAACAAAAAACTACTCGTCCTGATTGAATAAAACACTGCCAAAAGAAATTAAAAAACAGCAGTTTCACCAAAAAGAAGATGAAAAACAAAAACAACTACTACAAAAAGCAAAGATCACACTATTGAGGAGGAGAACCAAGAACTACTCGTCCTGATTGAATAAAACACTACCAAAAGAAATTTAAAAAAAGACCAGCTTCACAAAAAAGAAGATGAAAAACAAAAACAACTACTACAAAAAGCAAAGATCACACTATTGAGGAGGAGAACCAAGAACTACTCGTCCTGATTGAATAAAACACTACCAAAAGAAATAAAAATGACCACCTTCACAAAAAAGAAGATCAAAAACAAAAACAACTACTACAAAAAACAAAGATAACACTATTGAGGAGGAGAACGAAGAACTACTCGTCCTGATTGAATAAAACACTACCAAAAGAAATAAAAATGACCAGCTTCACCAAATAGAAGATCAAAAACAAAAACAACTATTACAAAAATCAAAGATAACACTATTGAGGAGGAGAACCAAGAACTACTCGTCCTTATCGAATAAATCACTACAAAGAAATAAAAAAAGAGCAGCTTCACCAAATAGAAGACGAAAAACAAAAACAACTACTACAAAAAACAAAGATAACACTATTGAGGAGTAGAACCAAGAACTACTCGTCCTGATCGAATAAAACACTACCAAAAGAAATACAAATGACCAGCTTCACCAAATAGAAGATCAAAAACAAAAACAACTACTACAAAAAACAATGATAACACTATTGAGGAGGCGAACTAAGAACTACTCGTCCTGATTGAATAAAACACTACCAAAAGAAATAAAATAAAAGAGCAGCTTCACCAAAAAGAAGATGAAAAACAAAAACAACTACTACAAAAATCAAAGATAACACTATTGAGGAGGAGAACCAAGAACTACTCGTCCTGATTGAATAAAACACTACCAAAAGAAATTTTAAAAAAGAGCAGCTTCACCAAATAGAAGACGAAAAACAAAAACAACTAATACAAAAAGCAACGATCACACTATTGAGGAGGAGAACAAAAAACTACTCGTCCTGATTGAATAAAACACTGCCAAAAGAAATTAAAAAACAGCAGTTTCACCAAAAAGAAGATGAAAAACAAAAACAACTACTACAAAAAGCAAAGATCACACTATTGAGGAGGAGAACCAAGAACTACTCGTCCTGATTGAATAAAACACTACCAAAAGAAATTTAAAAAAAGACCAGCTTCACAAAAAAGAAGATGAAAAACAAAAACAACTACTACAAAAAGCAAAGATCACACTATTGAGGAGGAGAACCAAGAACTACTCGTCCTGATTGAATAAATCACTACCAAAAGAAATAAAAATGACCACCTTCACAAAAAAGAAGATCAAAAACAAAAACAACTACTACAAAAAACAAAGATCACAATATTGAGGAGGAGAACCAAGAACTACTCGTCCTGATTGAATAAAACACTACCAAAAGAAATAAAAATGACCAGCTTCACCAAATAGAAGATCAAAAACAAAAACAACTACTACAAAAAGCAAAGATAACACTATTCAGGAGCAGAACCAAGAACTACTCGTCCTTATCGAATAAATCACTACAAAGAAATAAAAAAAAGAGCAGCTTCACCAAATAGAAGACGAAAAACAAAAACAACTACTACAAAAAACAAAGATAACACTATTGAGGAGTAGAACCAAGAACTACTCGTCCTGATCGAATAAAACACTACCAAAAGAAATACAAATGACCAGCTTCACCAAATAGAAGATCAAAAACAAAAACAACTACTACAAAAAACAATGATAACACTATTGAGGAGGCGAACTAAGAACTACTCGTCCTGATTGAATAAAACACTACCAAAAGAAATAAAATAAAAGAGCAGCTTCACCAAAAAGAAGATGAAAAACAAAAACAACTACTACAAAAAACAATGATAACACTAATGAGCAGGAGAACGAAGAACTACTTGTCCTGATTGAATAAAACACTACCAAAATTTTTTTTTAAAAAGCCCAACTTCACCAAAAAGTAGATGAAAAACCAAAACAACTACTACAAAAAACAATGATAACACTATTGAGCATGAGAACGAAGAACTACTCTTCCTGATTGAATAAAACACTACCAAAAGAAATAAAAAAAAGACCAGCTTCACGAAATAGAAGATCAAAAACAAAAACAACTACTACAAAAAACAATGATAACACTATTGAGCAGGAGAACAACCACTAATCGTCCTGATTGAATAAAACACTACCAAAAGAAATAAAAAAAGACCAGCTTCACCAAACAGAAGATGAAAAACAAAAACAACTACTACAAAAAGTAAAGATCACACTATTGAGGAGGAGAACGAAGAACTACTCGTCCTGATTGAAAAAAACTCTACCAAAAAAATAAAAAAGACCATCTTCACAAAAAAGAAGATGAAAAACAAAAACAACTACTACAAAAAGCAAAGATAACACTATTGAGGAGGAGAACCAAGAACTACTCGTCCTGATTGAATAAAACACTACCAAAAGAAATAAAAAAAGACCAGCTTCACCAAAAAGAAGATGAAAACAAAAACAACTACTACACAAAGCAAAGATAACACTATTGAAGAAGAGAACCAAGAACTACTCGTCCTTATCGAATAAATCACTACAGAGAAATAAAAAAAAGAGCAGCTTCACCAAAAAGAAGATGAAAAACAAAAACAACTACTACAAAAATCAAAGATAACACTATTGAGGAGGAGAACCAAGAACTACTCGTCCTGATTGAATAAAACACTGCCAAAAGAAATTAAAAAACAGCAGCTTCACCAAATAGAAGATGAAAAACAAAAACAACTACTACAAAAAGCAAAGATCACACTATTGAGGAGGAGAACCAAGAACTACTCGTCCTGATTGAATAAAACACTACCAAAAAAAATTTAAAAAGACCACCTTCACAAAAAAAAGATGAAAAACAAAAACAACTACTACAAAAAGCAAAGATAACACTATTCAGGAGGAGAACCAAAAACTACTCGTCCTTATCGAATAAATCACTACAAAGAAATAATAAAAAAAGAGCAGCTTCACCAAATAGAAGACGAAAAACAAAAACAACTACTACAAAAAGCAAAGATCACACTATTGAGGAGGAGAACGAAGAACTACTCGTCCTGATTGAATAAAACACTGCCAAAAGAAATTAAAAAACATCAGCTTCACCAAATAGAAGATCAAAAACAAAAACAACCACTACAAAAAGCAACGATCACACTATTGAGGAGGAGAACGAAGAACTACTCGTCCTTATCGAATAAATCACTACAAAAAAATATAAAAAAGAGCAGCTTCACAAAAAAGAAGATGAAAAACAAAAACAACTACTACAAAAAGCAACGATCACACTATTGAGGAGGAGAACGAAGAACTACTCGTCCTTATCGAATAAATCACTACAAAGAAATTTTAAAAAAAGAGCAGCTTCACCAAAAAGATGAAAAACAAAAACAACTACTACAAAAAGCAAAGATAACACTATTGAGGAGGAGAACCAAAAACTACTCGTCCTTATCGAATAAGTCACTGCAATGAAATAAAAAAGAGCAGCTTCACCAAATAGAAGACGAAAAACAAAAACAACTACTACAAAAAGCAAAGATCACACTATTGAGGAGGAGAACGAAGAACTACTCGTCCTGATTGAATAAAACACTGCCAAAAGAAATTAAAAAACAGCAGCTTCACCAAATAGAAGATCAAAAACAAAAACAACTACTACAAAAAGCAAAGATAACACTATTGAGGAGGAGAACGAAGAACTACTCGTCCTGATTGAATAAAACACTGCCAAAAGAAATTAAAAAACAGCAGCTTCACCAAATAGAAGATCAAAAACAAAAACAACTACTACAAAAAGCAAAGATCACACTATTGAGGAGAAGAACCAAGAACTACTCGTCCTTATAGAATAAATCACTACAAAGAAATAAAAAAAAAGAGCAGCTTCACAAAAAAGAAGATGAAAAACAAAAACAACTACTACAAAAAGCAAAGATCACACTATTGAGGAGGAGAACGAAGAACTACTCGTCCTTATCAAATAAATCACTACAAAGAAATAAAAAAGAGCAGTTTCACCAAAAAAAATGAAAAACAAAATCAACTACTGCAAAAAGCATAGATCCCACTATTGAGGAGGAGAACGAAGAACTACTCGTACTGATTTAATAAATCACTACCAAAAGAAATAAACAAGAGCCGCTTCACCAAAAAGGAAAAAGAAAGTCAACTACTGCAAAAAGCATAGATCCCACTTTTGAGGAGGAGAACGAAGAACTACTCGTACTGATTTAATAAATCACTACCAAAAGAAATAAACAAGAGCCGCTTCACCAAAAAGGAAAAACAAAAACAACTACTACAAAAAGCATAGATCCCTCTATTGAGGAGGAGAACGAAGAACTACTCGTCCTGATTGAATAAAACACTACCAAAAGAAATAAACAACAGCCGCTTCACCAAAAAGGAAAAAGAAAGTCAACTACTACAAAAAGCATAGATCCCACTATTGAGGAGGAGAACGAAGAAGTACTCGTACTGATTTAATAAATCACTACCAAAAGAAATAAACAAGAGCCGCTTCACCAAAAAGGAAAAAGAAAGTCAACTACTACAAAAAGCATAGATCCCACTTTTGAGGAGGAGAACGAAGAAGTACTCGTACTGATTTAATAAATCACTACCAAAAGAAATAAACAAGAGCCGCTTCACCAAAAAGGAAAAAGAAAGTCAACTACTGCAAAAAGCATAGATCCCACTTTTGAGGAGGAGAACGAAGAACTACTCGTACTGATTTAATAAATCACTACCAAAAGAAATAAACAAGAGCCGCTTCACCAAAAAGGAAAAAGAAAGTCAACTACTGCAAAAAGCATAGATCCCACTTTTGAGGAGGAGAACGAAGAACTACTCGTACTGATCGAATAAATCACTACAAAGAAATCAACAACAGCAGCTTCGCCAAAGAGAAGATCAAAAACAAAAACAACTACAGCAAAAAAAGAACAATCCCACTATTGAGAATGAGAACCAAACACAAAAAGAACAATTTCCACTTACTATCAGAAAGTAACTACCAGGCCTACTTTTAGCTGTAAAGATTCCACTCGTGAGGAGAATCAACTTCCACTCGCCGTGAAGACGAATATCTAAAAATCCTGATAAAGAAAATCGCGAGCCATAGACCTTTCTCAAGCGAAGGCGTAAAGTTGAGACTCCAAGTATATGCCTACACGTATTCGAACTGACTGCGGAGACATGGAGAGACCCTTCGATGCGTCAAACGACAATCTACAGGGGGAAAGCATCGCAAGCATCGTGGTAAATTCATCAGACCGTCTAAAACTACTGGTGTTCGCGATCAACAACAAGATACATCCTACGACTGCAGGCGTTCAAAATCTTGATGTACAGAGAGCCGGCAGACGATATTCGCTTAAGGTAAGGCTCACATTTTCAGATTTGAACAAAGCTTAATAATAATTTTATTATTGTTCTGTAGATTAGATTTTAATGTTCGATTATTATCACTATTCTTCACTTTGCATCTACAGACAGTTGGTTTATAAATGCAAATGTGGTATACGCCTAAACTTAGCCGCTAGTGGATGGGGGGGGGGGGGGGGGCATAGCCGCCAAATTAAAATTCTAGCCTATGCATTGCAACATAAAGTGGATTCGAAACCCATGATCTCCGCATTGGAAGCAGAGCATACTAACCTGTATTAATGGTTGTTCTATTTGATTTAATGTCCATGGAGACTCATCTTATCATCCTCTGTAGTCCAAGTAATCTCTATTACAGGACTGTTGCTGGCCGATCATCGTAAATAATCATCAGACGTCTTAAAATGATGGTATGCACGATCAACAACAAAGATTTCAAGTATATGTCTACACGTATCCGAACTGACTGACATCAAAAACAACAACTTCCACTTGGGGCGCGGTGGTGTAAGGGTGGCGTCGGTGCCTTGGAGCCGGAAGGTTCTGAGATCGAATCCACCTCAAGCCGCCGCGTAGGGACCTTGAGCAAGTCCTTCACTCGCAATTGCTCTGGCGCTTCGGCGTGAAACTCCAATGCAGTGTCCGCGGTGTAGACGGGAGATCCTCTGAGGAGCCAGCATGAAAGAGCGCTAAAGAAATGGAGAAATGCAGAAATAAAAACCATCGTTGGGCGATCGTGGTAAATTCATCCGACCGTCTAAAACTACTGGTGTGCACGATCGACAACAAGATACATCAAAGGACAGGCGTTCAAAATCTTGATGTACAGAGAGCCTGCAGACGATATTCGCCGAAGGTAAGGCTCACGTTCTCTAATTTGAACAAAACTTAATTGTTCTGTATATTAGATATTTTTTACTTACTTAGAACTTAGTCCTTCCTGTGCATGTCTGCACACCGGGCGACGATTCTCCTCCACTCGTAATTCGTGGGTGTGTTGCGTCGTTTCTGTTGCAAGCGTGTGTTTTTAACCGGGTGGGTTGCAAGCCCACCGCGGAACTCTCCTCCTTTATCCTGGCTTGGGACAGGCTTAGACCATCCGAAGAATAGCCTGAGGCGGAGCTGTTAGATTTTAATATTTCACTATGAGGCCTATCACTATTCTTCACTTTGCATCTACAGAGAGTTGATTTATAAGTGACAATGTGATAGCCTAGTGAGAAACGTAGCCGCAAGTGTCATAGCCGCCAAATTAAAAAAGCCTATGCTTTGCAACACCAAAGGGATTCGAAATCCGTGCTCTCCGCATTAGAAGCAGATCATACTAACGTCAGTAACGTGTATAACCTACGCTTCCGTTCGCAACGTGTCTACTACTCTATTTAAATTTGTAGGCCTACATTATTTTGTGTATCCCCAGTTCGTATTTCGAAATGCTATGCTCGACTTACAAGTGAGGAATTCTTAGAGTATATTGTGAGCTTATATAAATATAATTATAATCGGTCCAACTGGGAGCTTGATATCGTTTAGTTGCATTGATCTTTTTCACACTATAGGCCTGGTGTGCGAGATCATCAACAAGAGATATTCTATACGACAGGCGTTCCAACTTCCAAATCCCGATGTACAGAGAGCTTGCAGGCGACATTCGCATAGGTAAGTCTCAATTTTCAGAGTTTAACACAGAATAATTATTCTGTAAATTAGATTTTGATGTTTGAATAGTTTCACAGTATTATGTGCTTATATAATTATAGCCTAATATAGGCCTCTATAATCGGTTATATATAATCGGTCCAACTGGTAGCTTGATATCGCTTAATCTATAGTTGCATTGATCGTTTTCACACTATAATAGACCAATCGTCCAATTACTTGGTCTATTTGATTTAATGTCCTTGGAGACTCATCTTACCATCCTCTGCTGTAGTTCAAAGAATCTCTATTACATGCAGGACTGGAATCTCGTGAACATTTTGTGTATCCATAGTTTCACTCTGAGCCATAGATGTCGCCTCATGTAAAATTCCGCTTCTATTGCTAAAGCTTGTGCTTTTAATTTCCAAAGTAAATTTAATTTTTCACTTTGTACACATATTATTATTCATCAATCTGCCTTCGTAAATGTAATTAAATTAATTTTGTGCAAGAAAAGATGTGAAATTTTCCGGACCCTCGATTAATTATCGTCGAAGAACTTGTACAACGACGACATTAAATACGACGATTCTTGTCCTGTGTATAAACACTGTGTCTTTAGTCTACAATGATCTGCTTTGTTAGTGGTAATAAATGTAATGCTTGTCTGATGTCCAGATGCATGTTGTTGGTGTCTTCGAGCAGACGATGTCGTCGTCTTCTTCTTCTTCTTCTTCATCGTCTTCTGGGCGGCAAAGATTCCACCAAATAACAAAAGACGATCTGCAAAATTAATCCAAGAAACAATTTCGAAATCTACTCAACAATAGAACTGACTTATTCAAAGATACGCTTTAACCAACCACAACCTCTGTTATTGTTTCGCAGAGACTACCTTTAGATAGGTTCAGTTACCCCCCCCCCCCAGCCCCCAGCACAGTTTTCAGTGACTTATAGGCTATGCCTAACGTATCTGATTTTGTTCAATTGACGAGAACTCTGATCTTCTCCTTTAGCTCAAATTTCATTCATACCATTTCAGTATTGTTAGGTCATAATATAATCGACCTAATTTCTGCTAGAGCTATTAATACAGTGGAGATTAAACTCAGGAGTTTGTGAATATATATTTTGTTGTCAGATTATATTGACACAACTGCTGATCGAGTTAATCCACCCAATGCCGGACTCTTTGGATCTTTAGACTTTTCCTCTGCCTATCGACTTTGTTTTGATTAAGCGCCTGTGAATAAGCTGGTACCCGCTACCTCGCTTTTGCTGGCGCTGTAGAAGTTTTGAGAAGTTACTTTTACGATGCCTGCCTTGCCGGTTTTAGGTGGCATATATTATACACAATAAACTTCTCAGGGGCATCTGAGAGCGTCTCTGGACATCTAGCGCTGCAGGAGGCGAATATAAATTCTCATATGCAACGCAAAACAATACAATGCAATGCACTTAGGCCTACAGATGCAAACATGCAAGACGATACACAAGCAAGCAAACAAAATGGCGGTCGGTTAGGAAGATACTCTGTCAAAAATCGCTCCTACATACTTGATCAGTGACCAATATTTTACTTTAGTTTTCCCGCCTTTTAAGCCTTTGATTACTATAGTAATAATTATTGGTTAGTCTCACTTACCTTTAAACTCAACTCGACAGTCGGTAGGGCGTGGCGTCTCTGTCTATCAGACTAAGACTTGTCTATACGTTACTCTATTAGACCCAATGAATGATTAGTCGCTTCAATGTAATCGACCCAAGTAGACTGCAGTGCTGCCACCTAGCGAACGTAAATAATCTTTCTTAGACTCGCTAGATGGCAGCAGTGAATGCTGACGGATCATAGCGTGGCGTCTTTAGCTTAGGGTCCTGTTTTTAACAGAATGTTTCTCCGTTTCCTTCTTTGCTTACCCCGGCTCTCCGAGTTACCCGCTTTGTTCACGTTCGTTGCATACTAAGCTGATTACAGGTTGACTAATTTTAATTTAATTGTCTTCATTTGTTCAATCAATCGTGTGGTCTATAGGCCTAAATCAAATAATTATGCATGCAAACAAACGGGTAATTTTTTGTGCATAACTTCCATGAATATTTTATTGGACCCATATTTAAAGGGCCTTTAGAACTGCACATTTTGAATAGAACTGCACTCTAAAAAAATCCCTGGTTGATTGTTTTCGCCTGAAGTCTAAGAATACCCGCAAGGCCTATAATTATAGACCTTGGACCCATAGACCTTAGACGTGTGCTCACTCTGGTTTTTTCGGCCTTAGCAACAGACGCTGGCAGGGAGTGGCCTTTCGCCATTGCCAGAGCAGAGGGTCTAATTGAAAACAGTCGTGTACTCTTGGATTCTACTTCTGCTCCGTTGTATTCCTCGAAGTGGGAAGACCAGATGGAGCTTCTGCCGCCTTTCCAACGACCTCAAAGTACTGGAACGCACCTGGAAACCTAACGCCAGATCTTTGCAGTATACCATCATCTCTGGCGCTACATAAATCACTTATAGTCTATGCATTATTATCATCATTATTTTATCAGAATCTTCTGCAGAACTCGTATGTAAAATGGATTATACGTCAACCAATGTTGCACCTAAAACAAGATATTATTTGGTGAGGAGGAGGAGGAGGAGCAGGGGAAGGAGGAGGAGGAACAAGATGACCTTACCACGTGGCCAAACCAAGACAGTCTTCTTTTTCTTGGGTTATCTACCAGTGCTGCAGTGTATCTGTTCTAACTCTTTCCGTATTACTTCATCACAAATCATGCCCTGGTCGTCCATGACATTTTTCTTAAGCAACTCGCGGCTCGTTTCTGCCACTAGAAATCTCCTTTCGTCTTCCTTCCTTAAGTAGCCTACCAACACACTCAAATCCATGCACTAGTATTATACTGGAGAATGCAGTGGACACTCATTAGACACCTTTAAATCACGCTTCCCGGCACTATATGAATACTAAGCTGACTACAGGTTGACTAATTTTATCCGCTGCCAATTTCATTCATTCATTCATGCATTTCAAGAATTTATATAGCGCCTCTTCAAGAAATCCACTCAGAAGCGCTCCCAGTCCAACCACGGTGAAACAAAAAAGTTTTAAGGAGCTTGTAGAACACTGACGAGTCGACCCTAGGCAGCAAGCGCATCTGCAACGGGAGACTATTCCAGACAGAAGGACCTACAACTGAGAAAGCACGACGCTGACAGGTTGATGATTCAACACGCGGGACCAAAAGCTTACCGCTAGAGGCAGAGCGAAGGGCTCTGCGAGAAAGGACAACAGATAATGGACAGCAGAGTTCACACAGATAAGTCGGGGCACAGCCAAGAAGACAACGCCAAACCAGTGAAGCAATTCTGTATTCGATGCGCTGTGAGATAGGGAGCCAGTGTAGAGTATCACGAATGTAAGATGAAACGGATGCATATTTGGGGATTCGACCAATTAGCCGGGCTGCAGACCGAAGAACACGGTCAAGTCGGGATATCAATAATAGAGGCAGACCAACCAGAATAGAGCAACAGTAGTCCAAGCGGCTGGTAACAAAAGCATGAACAAGGGTAGCAGCAGAATTTATTGATCACAGTTACTGTAGGCCCTAATGCAAATAATGTCAAACAATAATGATCAAGATAATAGGTCAATCATAGACAACAACAACGCAGTGAAACAAAATAATATTACAGACTAAACGGGAACAATAGGCAAATGTACAATGTCGGATTGTAGGCTACCGGGATTAGAATGTTGTTAATTGATTTTCTTATATTAATTATGAATGCACGAACAAGTGTTTTAAAATGACATAGTGCACATAATACGCAGGTACATGCACAACTGCACAATTGCACAATTGCACATGTTTAGAGAACAATTCTTATGATTGCAACGGCAAAATGCGGGACGTGAGTGACGAAAAACAAAGAGCACGATGTTATTTATTTTTTCTTAGTCCCGGGATCAAGCGCGGGAACCGCCTGCTTTGTGTTATTCAAAACATTATTTTCTCTGGTTCGACTGTTTCCACAGTTGGCACTCGTCACTGTGACGTGTTAGCTGTACACAACGGGCGGATGAGCAGACGGGTGCCTAAAATATACAGACAGAGAAATACAGACGTAAAGACGGACAGAAAACAGACAGACACACAGACACACACAGACAGAGACACAGAAACAGACATATGAGAGGCGCAGTGATATAGTGGGTGTGTTCGTCGCCTTGCAGCTGGAGAGGTGCAGGTTCGAATCCACCTCAAGCCGCCTCGTAGGGACCCTTGGGAAAGTCCTTCACTCACTCTGAACGGTTCACCCTAGTAGAGGCGCTTTATAAATGCTTTAATACAATACAATATTGTTGCTCAGTGCTTCGGCGTGAAACTCCGATACAGTGTCTGCATTGTAGTCTGGAGCGCCTCTGAGTAGTGAGCTTGAAGAGGCGCTATAACAAGTGCACATGCAAACATATAGACATATACACAGACACATACTGATAGCCAAAAAGAGAGACGGACAGACAAACAGATAGAGACAGAGACACAAGAGACAGAGGCAGAGAGACAGAGGCAGAGGCAGAGAGAGAGACAAAGACAGAGAGACAGATACACATAGAGACACAGAGAGAGACAGAGACACAGAAACACACACACACACACACAGAAAGAGACAGAGAGACAGAGACAGAGAGACAGAGACAGAGAGAAAGACATAGAGAGAGAAAAACAGAGAAAGAGATATCTAGGCTGTTGGTATAAATTATGTGCTGCAGCGGCTGAAACATTGGCGCGTGCAGCCAGTGCCAACTAAAGAAGATGCTGAAGCAAGGAACGGCGGCGCTGGCAGCTGCAACAGAGACTACAGCAGCAGCAGCAGCAGCAGCAGCAGCTGATGATGAGCTGTTTTCTTGAAACCATTCGTCGGTAGATCAGTCAAAGCGTGGAAGATTCGGAGGAGTCGATGTTGAACTTTCGGACGGTAGAAAGAAACGTTCTGTAAGGAGACCACCGTATCCTCCTCCTTCGCCGCCTCCTCCTCCTATTCCTCCTACTCCTCATCCTCCATCATTGCCTCCTACTCTTGTTCCTTTACGGAACACCTTTTTGTTTCCTACAGGTAAGCGATGATTTACCTGTTTAATTGTCATGCACGTGACTGTTGTTATTTTAAGTTGACCTATGCTTTTGTCTAGCAATTAAAAATAATATGTTCAGTCCACTAAACGTAAGACTTGATTGGACTTATTTTGGCTATTTGGAAGGACTAAGAGAGCACTGGAGTCTGGATCCCAAAAATATCTTAGCTTTAAGTTCTTAAAAGAAATAATATTGCAGTCGAAACTGGTTAAAACCCTACACTTTTAAGTTATTACTACACAAATTTTAGCTATGACGGTAAAATTTTAAAGTGGACAGTAACTGTTTATGAAGGCTAATCAATTTGGAACTTATTGGATGTGTGACAGAAGCTCTTCAGGGTCCTTGTCATTAAGGTCCTTGATACGTGACCTTGGCAAGGACCCGACCTACAAAGTGACCTTTGTCGCCGCGACTATCTAAAGTATTTTATCCTACGAAGATAATTATTATTACGTAAGACGGTCGTGTTTTTTACGCGAAGAATTTTGTTGTTGTTAGCCTTTGAAGTTCAACAATGCTATAAGCCGCGAGATTAGTCTCGGAAATTAGTCTATTGTTTGCGGCGGCCAGTACCGCTCTGCCACGGAGTTGGGGGGGGGGGAGCTGAGCGAGTTGCGAAAACAGAGGTCGGGCAAACTCATTTAGGTGTTCGCTTCTCTCCTGTTGTTCTGTTGTTCTGTTGATCTGTTGGTTGTATCTGGACTCACAGACTCTAATCAAAACCTTCACAGACCAGACCTTTGTGTTGCAAGGTAGCCTTTTGACTGTTTCAAAGCTATTATAGGCAAGGCAATTATTGTTCTTGCCTTCCAGAGAGTTCTGTCCTTTGCGTCATCGCTACAGCATGGTAGCCAATAATTATACCTGCAATGTCCTGCATGTATGTGTACTATGTTACCGTATACAATACAATACCGGTACAGTGCAATACAATACAATAAAAAAAAGAACAACACAATACAGTACAATACGATACAGTACAATACAGTACAATACGATACAGTACAATACAGTACAATACAATACAACTGCACTTTGCTTGCTACTTTTTAACGACACTATGTCATAACAATGATGTTGGGTGTATCTGAACTTCCAGACTCTAATTAATCCATTGGAACTTTGCAATGGGGTCCTTAGAAGAACTAGCAAGAGCCCTCAAACCCCGGAAATTCTCACTCTGGCCTAAAAACAATAGCTTAAGGTATGGCCTAGCCCGGTCTACTGGTATCCTTCTTGCCCTTCTTCATGACATTGCAAATCATAGACATACCAACTTTTGTCGATTCCAGAAATTGCTTTTCCTGTATTGACTACATTGATTGAAATATTTTTGCCCGACAGTTGATTATCATTCCTCGATGTCATTACATTAGTGCCTGCCTATTTGAGACATACCGGTAGTTTGGAGCGCACGAGTGCTTTATTAACTGCTGGCCAGCTTACGTAGATGCACCATGCTGCCAAAGGCAACAGGGAACCGGTGTTGCTCTTATGAAAGATGATCGGCTAATGCCGAGTAAAGGGTGCCGTTGTAGCGTATACAAATAGAGTCTGAGCCGACGCAAAGAATTTCTTTGTTTTCCTGCTGATACCGTAAATCTCAGGGAATAAACAGACATTGGATGAATTGACTGGTCCTATGAGGATAAAATTATAGGAAAAGCTATTTATAACATTTAGCGAAAGTAACGCAGGATAACCTTAAACAAATCTTGAAAGAATTGACGTGGGGCCACTGTACACCTATTTGCAACATTTAACAAAAAATAACCAATGCTAGCCTTAAACAAATCTGGAAAGAATTGGCCACTGCGCAACAGTGCATGGTCGTTGGAAAACCTATTCTCAACATTTAGGCTAGCGGAAAAGTAACTAATGTTGATATTGTAAAGTAAGGTAAACAAATATCGGACGAACTATTGACGAGTGTTGCTTAGTAGTCAGAATAGCTCTTTACAATTACATTTAGGGAAAAATTTCTGATAATCCTGAAGTTGGATATATAATTCAATAATATTCAATAATAATTATACTCACAAGCTGTCCAAATTTAAAATCATGAGCGACTCACTTTATCTCCCCATATGGAAATAGGAAAAAATCGGAGGGGGTTTCTCTTTGGGTGTCCCAAATGGATATGGTTACAAAAGACATAACAATTGCAACATTATTTATTTAGGGTGTTGAAACCGTAGACCCCCAAAATATACCCACGATCCTCCCATACCATAATACACATTTCAAAATCCACTCAATTCCACTGATACACTCTTTCGTCGCCATCTCTTCAATTTATTCCCAGGTGAGAACTGCCCTGGGGTTGTGGGTTCAATCCGCACCCCATAGTGATTCTAAGTTAGAGCTCATAGTTAGTAGGTCCTTTTTGCACATTCAACTCCACGTGAATCATAATTTTACCCCAGTTATTTTTCTACAATTCCCATACAGCTACTTCCCACACACCTGATCTTATGCAGGATGAACAGACAACCATTCTACGTCTACTGTCGTAGCAGTACATAGAGCAGGAATGCAGCATTAATTAAGTTATCACGCTAACGGAATGCAGCATTAATTAAGTTATTGCGCTAACGTAAGCAGAGGAAACATATTCGACAGATATATATACGCTTCATTTGGGAGCATTCCTTCAGAAGTCTGTTGTTCTCGTGTAGGTTTATAGGTGCATAGGTCTATATCCACCCACCTTTGCACGTCTGCGCGGATTTACGAGCTTACACGACTTGCTTACTAAACATAGGATCATCCAATGTCTCAGAGCTGATGAATCTGTCGGCAGAAAACCTATCTGTCTTTCACTTGCAGTAGCCTATCTCTTTCTTTATGAGTGAAGATACAGAGGCACCCATTAATGAGTCTACTTACTTACCATTCTGCCCACCTGCATAATTACCTAACTGCTGTACATATGCACGTACCTATTGCGTTAAGCACATATATCTGCATGGATATTATAATGTGTGTGTACCGTATTATACCGTATATATTTATATGTACAATACGCTCAGTGGGAAGCGGGCTCAGTATCTGCATAATGCAAAGTCGTGCATTTTCTGTGGTTGGCCCGGTGTTATGGAATGGCTTGCCCTTGAGCTGCCCCTGCTCCCTATAGGCCTATAGGCCACTTTCTGACACATTCTATAAGCATTTGAAAACTGTTCGTTTTGGCCGTGCTGGAGTCAGGAGCACCACTGAGTAGTTTTCCTGTAAAGGGTTATATAAATACCTGAATGAATGAATGAATATATGTGCGTGAACATATGCATCAGAGCCTTCTGACGTCATATTTGAAAGGGTGTGACTTTTGTTACGACGCGTGACGAAGGGGTTGAGGGGGGTCAAAAATCGTCCCAAATTTCGCGACGTCATTTATGGACGACCCCTTATGTGTCTATGTATCTATGTACGTATCTTTGAAGAGTGCATCTGAAATTTTCTACACCGAAGTTTTCCCCGACCTAAGAAGCTCCATGTGTTTTCCATCTGTTGCCAAACAGACTTTACCATTCCCTTCGACACGATTATGCAATTTCTTAAGTGCTGCTCTTCAATGACAGAGTCCCGTTGTTTGCAAACTAAAGCGCAACTGTGCTTTCCACTTCTCGTTTTCTTAACTCACCTGCGGATATTTATTCGTATGTTTATACGGATATCTGCAGCACTCAGAGCCGAGCAATGTTTCAGTAAAGTCTACCTATACGCAGCTCAACATCATCATCATCATCATCATCATCATCATCATCATCATCATCATCATCATCATCATCATCATCATCATCATCATCATCATCATCATCATCAGCATCATCAGCATCATCAGCATCATCAGCATCATCAGCATCATCATCATCATCAGCATCATCATCATCATCATCATCATCATCATCATCATCCACAGAAGTGACAGAAGAATATAATTTGTATGTGTGGTCCTGTTGGCTTTCGTGCAGTTTTTGCAGGCCTCCCTGTTCGTGTTGCATAATGCATAACGCCCACAATAATAATTGGTCTTATCGGACACCATTGTATTCGACTGTTGAGAAAACACTTGTCAGACTACTTTAAAACAATCTCAACCGGATGAGATAAATACATGTAGGCCTAGTTACGTGTGCAGTGCTTTTTTGATAGGTACTTAAAGCGCACGTGTACATGTATTCGGTGCTTTTGACAGGTACTTGGTGCGCACTGTACAATGTGTACATTGTACAAGACCTGTAATAATAATGATGGTGTGCGATTGAAGTGCCTGTCAAAAGCACGGCTCATCTAATCGACAATGTTTCAAAAGAGTCTGACTATGATAGTGTTTTCACAAACACATAATATCTGCATACTTACATGTATGCTGCGCAATTACATGCACGCACTAGATACAGACATGTAGGCTACCCAGCGTACATACATGTACAGCCACACACGCACACATACTTTGCGAACATACATAAATATACACATTCAAACATATTATACACAAATACACACACCATGCATAAATGCATAAATATACATGCATAAATGCATAAATATACGCACACATACACACATAGACACACATACGCACATAGGCCCACATAAAAACACGCACACATACATACAGTCATACATGCATACATACATACATAAATATATTAGCTATAATGGTCGGTACATCTTTCCGGACTATGTTACCTAGCAGTCTCCGTAGTGAACTTCGTTGTCTTTGTTTGCCCTTTTCCATAGGCCAATAAATGTGTTTGAATATCATTCTCTTTTATCGTGTTTTTTTGCTCAAAGGTTAGGAGTTTCTCTTGAAGTGGCGCTATATAAATTCACGATTACTATTACGATGCATGCATATTTAAATACGAACATGTATTTATTTATTCATTCATTCATTCATTCAAGAATTTATATGGCGCTTCTTTAAGGGGACTAATCAGAAGCGCATACACACACATATGCGCACACATGCGCACATAGGTCTACATAAAAACCTACACACATACATACAGTCATACATGTGTGCCTTCGCATGTGTATATGTATACATTTATGCATACATGTGTGCATGCTTAATTGCTTATGTATGGTTGTTGTGCGCTCACATGTGCTCCGTTTGCGTTGCGTACGTGCATTTGTGCACACATGGCAGCATTCGCAGTTAAGCCCGGACGCCTGTGTCGTTTTTTGCACACATATTATTATGAAGTCTGCTGCATGGGGTGATGCTTACTTAGACAGGCCATAGAATTCCATCATTTTCGCTCCTGCGAGGCTTCTTCTTCTGTGGCTCTATCTCTAGCGGTCTGTCGTCGCTCTATAGCATGGCGAAATTAGTGCCGAGAGATTTAGGTCCATTTCTACAGCTGCTGCTGCTACTGCTGCTGTTGCTTATGATGCTGCTGCTGCTGCTGCTGCTGATGTTACTTATGATGCTATTGCTTATGTACATTATGCCTGACTTCCAGTCTGAGGTAACTATTTTTGGATTGGAAGCGCTGTATACATACATGTAGATACAGCCGTCGGCATATAAACTGCGACTGGAAGAGAGACGGACGGAGAGTGACAGACGAACGTAGAGAGACATACAGAGACACAGTAAGAAACTAAAGAAAGTCAGAAGAAGATAGAAGAGAGAGAGAGACAGACGGACGGACGGACGAACAAACAGATAGCCAAGACGGACAGACAGATAGCCAGACAGAGACAGAGACAAAGAGACAGAGAAACAGATAGACGGAGAGAGACAAAGAAAGGGAAAAAGAGACAGAGAGGCAAAGAGAGAGAGAAAGAGAGAGTCGTACAAGCAGATAGAGACATACAGACACAGATTGGAAGGAGAATGAAATTGAGAGCAAGACAGACAGAGATCTCGACGAGAGATTAAAACAGAGATCGGGAGAGGGATAAGAAATAAGACAGGCGAGTACCGAGTTATGCATACAAAAATACATACATGCATACATACATACATACAGACAGACAGACAGAGAGATAAGCATAAAGAGAAGAAGTGTCGGCGTACCTGGCAGGATCCCATTTCAGGCAGCACCACGCACAAGACTCTTTTATCATCTGTTTATTAACGCTTCGAAGTGGATATTTGGACCGTAGAGGCAGCAATAAACACTGTAGCAGTAGACACACAGCCCCCCCCCCAGAACGTACGTAGGCTCATCTCGTGCAACGCACACAAGACAATAAAACAACTTTATATAGCTCACATATCGTCAGTATGCTGGATGAAACAGATGGGTATGTCTAAGATTGGTTCTGCTGATGAGCACAGAAGGTCGTTTATGATGTACAGCCAAAGGAACACCGTGCACTAACGACCACACTGTGATAGTGCCAGTCCTGAGATTTGGGAATGTAGCAATAGACACTGTAGCAGTAGACATTGTAGCAGTAGACACTGTAGCAGTAGACACTGTAGCAGTAGACACTGTAGCAGTAGACACTGTAGCAGTAGACACTGTAGCAGTAGACACTGTAGCAGTAGATTCACAGCCACCCCTCCTTGAGAACGTACGTAGACCCATCTCGTGCAGCAACGCACACAAGACAATAAAACAACTTTATATAGCTCACATATCGTCAGTATGCTGGATGAAACAGATGGGTATGTCTAAGACTGGTTCTACTGATGAGGGGAGAAGGTCGTTT
>OX243827.1:21067861-21077861 GCA_945859605.1 Lumbricus rubellus | reverse complement strand
TTCGGAAGTGAAAACATGCTTTTGTTCCTGATACGTGATCTACAATTAATGTAAACGTCAGTGGCGTAGCAAGGTGTTTGGGGGCCCCTGTGCAGGGTTTTGGTGGCGGGCCCCTTCAATGCTTGAACCCCCTCGATTTCAAACCAAAAAGGTTGCGCAAAAACGCCTGGCTCTTTTGATATAGACACTCCATATTTCGCACTCAAAATTAAATATATAATTAGCTTAGGCTATCATAAGGCCTAAAAAAATGTTGTGTTTCCGGTAACAGAGCTAAAAAAAATGGGTAGGTAGGTCGGAAAATATTTTTATTTTGGTAAAATATTTTTATGCAGTGACTATCCGAAAAAGTACACCCCACTAGTCTTTTTTGCACGCTGAAACAAAGTAGGCCTACGTCTTCTGAGCAAGTATAAACTGCCTATTTCCCCGACTGTCTGCACCTAAAACTGCTCTAGAAACAGTCCTATTAATTTCTTTTTGTTGACGTCTCTTATGTTATGTCAATACAAGTGTTAAAAAAAAAAATTTTTTAAAACTTAAAATAAAATAAAAATTGGGATTTTTTTTAAATAAAATTTTTTTTAAAAATATTTGAGTCGCGGCCGTAAAAATGGGTCGGTCGGGTTACCGGGAACACAACAATTTTTTTTACGCCTAATGTTTTTTATATTATTTTCTCTCATTAAATTTTAGGCCTAAATTTATAAAACATTTTTAATTTTTTCAGTCTACCAGAGAAATTTGAATTAGAGCTTAAACCAATGACACTTTTAAGTGTGTAAGCCAAAACTTGTAGGCTAGACTTGATTACGTTCTGAATATTCAGAAATTGAAAAAATTTACTCTGACCGCCGGGGGCCCCTTACTGCCGTGGGCCCTCGTGCACTGCACAGGTTGCACGCCCTATTGCTACGCCACTGGTAAACGTCGATTAAAATATACATAATTTATACTATTATAATTATACATAATATATGTAATATCATATTATATTATATATATATATATATATATATATATTATAATATAAAATTGAAAGCCTGTGTTGTCTGACTAAGTACTTGCGTGATTCACTATTCAGGAACTTCCTAGATTAAGATTTAATGATTATAGCGTGCAAAGCTCACAGCTAAAAGACTGGCGGCAGACCAACATTGAAAACATCAGAGGCTGCGGCTATTTTTATATACAGCCGTGTGGCATCGGTATAATACGTCATAGGGCGAGATCTGTGTATACATGTATACGTAACCATGTGTGTATGTGTGCGCGTGTGTACGTACGGCTATTTATAAAGCCGCTTCGGAGAGTTTCGGGAGGACCAAAAAACGTGGCAGTAATTATAACGAGCTACACGAACAGTATTGTACACTATATACACTGTTATACAGGGCCGCCGGGATACATGGACGGGGCAAATGCCCGACGACTTTTAGGGCCGGAGCCATGTAGTTTATGCCTATACAGAAAAGTTGATGATTTGTGCCTTTTTAGATATGATAGTACCGAGAGAGAAAAAATAACTACATGTAGAATCAATTTAAACTCAAGTTAACAATTGAATATAATCATGTTTCGTAATTATATAAACATAAAATTGTATACCAATTCGATTATTTTGTTTCTCAATATTTGTTTCTTATAAAGCCCTTTAATAGTTTAGGGTCCGTGACCGCTTTGTCCATTTCCCAGGGTCCAGAATTTCTCTCGGCAACCATGTGCATGTAACATTATACATAATTACAGGCCTATACACAATATGTTACATTACACAGAGTCACAGACGCAGGGGCTGACTGACTAATTGACTGACTGACTTACTGACTGATTGATTGGTTGATTGGTTGATTGATTGATTAATTGATTGATTAGTTGATTGATTGATTGATTGATTGATTGATTGATTGGTTGATTGGTTGATTGATTGGTTTATTTATTCTAAATTACATACAGGTGCAGTATATAATGACGTCATGTGAGTGAAGATTTTTCTAGCGCCAGTGAGAAACGTCTTACAGGTGATGAAACGTGTCTGCCTATCAACCACTGCTTAAAAATTGCCGCCCACATGATTGTCTGGAGAATCGCGTAAAGGTCGTGGTTCTACATAAAACGGGGTGTAGGGAGGGGAACGGCCTGTTAACGAGATAGTCTAAGTTTAGACTGTTGTCTGCAAAGCCAAGTATAACGGCAGAAGCCGAAACTTTTGGCGAAACTCTGCGCATGAGCCTGAAGGTGTAATTTACTTGTATAGATAATTTTATTCGAACGTTTTTGCGTTCATCAAGTATTTACGTTGACAAGACTAGTGCAGATTGATGTCCGTGTGTGTTTATTTGTGTGTGCGTGTGTGTGTGTGTGTGTGTGTGTGTGTGTGTGTGCGTGTGTGTGTGTGCGTGTGTGTGTGCGTGTGTGTGTGTGTGCGTGTGTGTGTGTGTTTATGCCTGAGATCGGTGCTAGGTATCTTCGTATGCATTTTATGCATGTGTTGTATGCGAAGGAGGTCTAAACCAGGAGTGACGAACCGCATGGCTTAACTGATTGCACGCAGATGGTGCACGATCCGTTTAGACCTTGCGTTGCGTTGGGGGGGGGGGTCTATAGGCCTTGCACGCACGACATACACTGGAAAGAGTGACTGAGTAAGGGAGAAGAACGGACGGGGTTAGGTAATTTGGTGAGAGAGAATGCGGGGAAGAGAGGAGAAAGGGAAGACAGTTGTGAGGAGTAGAGTGAATGAATGAATGAATGAATGAATGGATGAATAAATGAATGAAAGACCGAGTGAATTTTCTGGCACCATTCATTTCGAAAATTCGAGAACTGTCTATGGAAAATAGCGGAATATCAGAAGGACAAAAAGAATGGAGGAAAATGAGGAAGATTAGCAGTGGAGGGAAGGGAATGAGAGGGAGGAGGAGTTGGAAGAGGAGGAGGATGGAGAGAGTAGGGTGTGGATGAGTGCAAGAGCCAACGAATGAATGAAGAATAAATAAATGAATGAATGAATGAATGAACGAATGAACTAATGGTGGATGGATTAAGAAATGAGTGAATGAATAAATGAATAAGCTAATGAATGAATGTATGAATGAACGTACGAACTAACGAACGAATAAATAAACGAATGATTGATTGAATGAATGAATGATTGAATGAATGAATGAATGAATGGAATAGAAGATTGGCAAGTTTCGTATTCATGGCAACATTCCTGCATTATTTTGGCAATTATTTCTTCCCTGGCAACCTCCTTCTCACTGCATTAACCTCCGCACCCCTTGGCCTGCATGTGATGTTTCGAATGTATACATGCCAGTCTTTTAGCCATAATCATAATACACCGTGATTCAAAAAAAAGTAAGCCAAATTGTTTTTCATATATCTCTAATGCCTGATAACATATCACGCTAAAATTTTCAAAATATTTAGAGAATTGGACCAAGAATATGATTCCAAAATTTCATGAGATGAAGTTGAACGGATAAAAAGATATGAATCTTTAAACTTCATATGCCTAAATTGCCGTTTACAAGCAATTTTCTGTCAGATTCAGTAAAATGTAAGTCAAACTTTTCATCATATCTCTTATGCCTGATGATCAATCATTCTAAAATTTTCCAGATATTTAGATACTTGAACTAGCAATATGACCCCAACAGCATGATTTGATTATTTAATTAAATAAGATGCTCAAAATGTCATCCTCCAGCTTGCACGCAAGCCTTGAGGCGCTGGCGCCATTAGGCAACACATCGTCGATTATCCTCTGGTCCAGGCCATCCCACACTTCCAACAAGCGTTGCTTCAGATCGTTTATATCATGGATTGTTGTCTAGTAGACTCGGTCTGCACGCTCCACACTTTATATTCCGTAAAATTTTACTCCACGATCACTGAAGACCAAAATTGGGAACTATCAGGCATCAAAACTGCAGCGAACACCATAACAGATTTGCTGAAAACTGAAATTTCCGGAGATGAAGTTTAAATATTCATATCTTTCTATCCGTTAAAATTTATTACATGATAGGGGAAGGTTGCCAAAGATGGACCCCCTAAGGATGATCGTCCGTTTTAGCCACATATTATGAGAAAATAATTGTGCAACAGGGTCGTTACATAGATTAGGTATTGATACACCATTGGATTCAATAAAATTTTCATTTAAATAAATAGAATGGGAAAAAAGTTAAAAATAAAAAATTGCATAAGTGGTCCATCTTAGGAGCATGGGCGCCAAAGATGGACCATGCAAAAAATGTATTGTTAAGGGCGAAAAACAGCTTTAATTCATCAACCATTTCTTCTAAAATGAACTTACATTAACAGTGCAGGTTATGCAATTTTTAAATAAAAAATATTCCGAAGAAAAAATTGATTTTTAAATTTTTATTAATAAAAAATAAATAAAAAAAATAATAAAAAATTTAAACAAACAATTTTCTAATTTTTCTCACAGTTCAACACTGTCATATCACTGTCTTTAATAAATTATAAATGCTAGCTTAGTAGGATATATAGCAGTTAATTGCATTAGTAATAATGAGCATCAAAGATGAATGGACAGTTTTCATGCATATTTTCCTAGTCGCCTAACATGGACCACACGTGTTTCATCTTAGGCAACTTGCACACACCCACTTAAAACTCATGATACCTTTAAAACAGTTGTGATATCGGATTTTCTGGTGGGGTATCCTGTAAAGAATTGAAAACCTTATTTTATAAGCCAATTCCAAACTTTCCAGCAGGTCCAGTCCCGATTTTATATTAATTTTACCCCCAATCTATTATTAGATCAAGCAGTGTCAATTCACGTTTTGTCTGTTTTCTCGGTGGTTTTTCTGTATAGCAGATATCTAATTATTTCATTCAAGCTATCTTGTGTCCTGTTAGATACGACAACATCACATGACAGTCCAGTTTCATTCCTTCTGGCCAATCATCGGGTGGTCCATCTTTGGCGCTGGTCCATGTTTGGCAACCTTCCCCTATTTTGGAATCCTATTCTAGGTTCAATTCTCTAAATATCTGGAAACTTTTAGTATGACTAATTATCAGGCATTGGAGATATAATAAAAACAGTTTAGCTTACTTTTTTATTGAATCTGACAGAAAATTGCTTGTAAACGGCAATTTCGGCATATAAAGTTTAAAGATTCATATCTTTTTATCCATTCAATTTTATCCCATGAAATTTTGGAATCATATTCTTCGTCCAATTCTCTAAATATTTGGAAAATTTTAGCGTGATATGTTATCAGGCATTAGAGATATATGAAAAACAATTTGGCTTCCTTTTTTTTGAATCACGGTGTGTAGACTTAGCATGTGTTCTTTACATGTAGATCTTAACCTAGAATAGCCTAGGCTAGTCTTCGTTCCTTGATGGCATATAAGCTGCACCTGGCAAGTGCTAGTCAAACGTCACGTTCGTGACACGGTGGCTGCATATAGGTCAAACTTCCAGTATTTTCTTCTCATCTCTGCTCTAGCTGGCGTAATTTTGTTTACGGATACATTGCACTACTAGGCCTGCTACAGTAATAGACCCTATAGATGTAGTAGACATACATAAATAGTAGACCTATATACAGACGCAGGCCTGCATAGTATAGTCCCTGTGCTTAAGGTGTAAAAAAGTTATTCCTGGTCGCCATTTGTCTTTCAAAGTGACTAGCCAGGCGGCCGTCCAATTTCAATTAGCCTACTGGCGGTCCGCCAGGGCGGTCCGCTAGTCACAGCCTTTATCTTTTCAAGATATACATGTATGCTGGCATAACAAGTAACAGGACGGCGTTAAGATTTGAAAATAAGTGCCTGGACGCCATTCATGACCGTCCAGTCACACTTTACCGGAGCGCGGTGGTGTAGTGGGTATATATATATATGTGACCCGCTTCATGAAAAGGTACCATAAGTCGGGTTTGGAGTTATTATGCCTTCACAAACCAGCTAAGTGAGCTGAACATTTTGCTGAAAACCAGATAAAAATCGGATGATAAATGACCGACTTATAATGATGTTCATGAAAAAGTTGCCACTTATTTCCATCGATGAGTATCGTGGGGTCTTGCACACTGGGAGCGCTTCTGAGCGATTTATCCTACAAGAGGTTCACGACCAATTCTCAGTGTTGTCTATTATGTAATATTATCAGTGTTATTAACTTAAAAGTCCTTTTCACCTGCTGCTAAAAATACCAAGAACTCAAATTTGATAAAAAAAAATTTTTTCCCTTCACGTCTTTATGCGCGATTTCTGGGGAAACTGTACGCCGACTTATGGTACCTTATCATATAGCGGGTCACATATATTCGTTGCCTTGCAGCTGAAGGGTTGCAGGTCGAATCCACCTCAAGCCACCGCTTAGGGGCCCTGAACAAGTCCTTCACTCGCAATTGCTCGGGCGCTTCGGCGTGAAATTCCGATGCAGTGTCCGCGCTGTGGTCGGGAGCGTCTCTGAGTAGAGGGTTGAAAAATAAATAAATAATTTTAGCATGTATATAATAGGCATACAAAATCAATTATAGTAGGCCCTAGGTCAGTTAATTGTTCAATTTCGACCAACGCATATTTTTCGTATCGTTGCAACAGAGCAGACAGAGAATGCAGAAGAAGAGACACAGACATACAAGCAGACAAACAGACAGACAGACAGACAGACAGATGCTGATGATGACGATGATGGGACAAACAGACAGCTAAACAGACAGACACATACAGACAGATAGACAGACAGACAAACAGACAAACAGACAAACAGACAAACAGACAAATAGACAAAAACAGACAGACAAATAGACATACAGACAGACAAACAGACAGACAAATAGACATACAGACAGACAGACAGATAAACAGTAAGCTTACTTTAGACGTTGTAGCTGTAGTCAATGTGTTGTTGCAGATCATCATAGGACGAGAGATCGGCAAAGATGGTAGCGAGGCACATACCGACGTTCATGGCGATAGGTGTCGCACTGATGGCTTATCGGTTCCTTGGCATTGCTGATCTATTCAAGGAGTTCACCAAGCAGGAACTGCTACCTGCCTACGATTACGTCATCGGTCTGTCATCTATTTATAGATGTATACGTTCCTCCTGGTGACGGTGGTGGTGGTGGTGGTGGTGATGACGACGACAACGACCACGACGATTATGATGGTGATGGTGGTGATGATGATGATGATGACGACGACGATGATGATGATGATGATGATGGTGGTGGTGATGATGATGATGATGACGACAACGACCACGACGATGATGATAATGGTGGTGGTGGTGATGATGATGATGATGATGATGATGATGATGATGATGATGATGACGACGACGATGATGATGATGATGATGATGGTGGTGGTGATGATGATGATGATGACGACAACGACCACGACGATGATGATAATGGTGGTGGTGGTGATGATGATGATGATGATGATGATGAGGATGATGATGATGATGATGATTGTGGTGGTGGTGGTGATGATGATGATGATGATGATGATGATGATGGTGGTGGTGGTGGTGGTGATGATGTTGATGATGATGATGATGATGATGATGATGGTGGTGGTGGTGGTGGTGGTGGTGGTGGTGATGATGATGATGATGATGATGATGATGATGATGATGATGGTGGTGGTGGTGGTGGTGGTAGTGGTGGTGATGATGATGATGATGATGATGATGATGATGATGATGATGATGATGGTAGTGGTGATGATGATGATGATGACGACAACGACCACGACGATGATGATAATGGTGGTGGTGGTGATGATGATGATGATGATGATGATGAGGATGATGATGATGATGATGATGATGATGATGATGATGATGATGATGATGATGGTAGTGGTGATGATGATGATGATGATGATGATGATGATGAGGATGAGGAGGAGGAGGATGAAGACAGTGTTGGTGATAGTGGTCATGGTGGTGGTAATGCTGCTGCTGATGAGACACGAACAACAACGACAATGATAACATCAACGAACGACAACGATGATGACACCTGTGCTGGGGTCTTGTCGCTATTGTAATCATAATCGTGACTGCAACGACAAAACAACATCAGTGGCGCAGGTGGTAAAACCATATGTAAGTATAACTCAGAGGGGTTCTGTTATTTTGTCCTTTCTAGTCGGTGGTGGTACGTCGGGTGCGGTGCTGGCCAGTCGGTTAGCAGAGGACAACAATGTGACGATCCTGGTGATCGAAGCAGGCGGTAAACCATCGATCAATCCAGACATCGACATACCAGTCTTCGCTGATGGCGTCAGAGGTGACGTGGATCGAGGTCCGGGAGAGTTCGACTGGATGTATCAGACGACCCCTCAGAGGTTCGCCTGCAAGGGACACACCAATCAGGTACTGACATCGTGAGTGAGGGGGGTCGGGGAGTGGAGAGATTTTGGTCTGCGAAGAATCAGCTTATGATTGAATGAGCGAATTAATGAATCAACGAATTAATGAATCAATGAATGTATGAATGCATGAATGAATGAAAACGGAAGAGTGAATGGATGAATGCGTCAATTCGTCAATTAATAAACGAATGACTGAGTGAATGAGTGAATGATCGAATGAATGAATGAGGGAGTGACAGTTTGATTGATTAGTGATTGAATTAGCAAATTGGTGATTGAATGAATTAATTAATTAGTCAGTCAACGAGATCAAACGTTTGAGACACAGACAATTATTATTTAATAAAAGACACGGTCAATGTCATGTCGTCGGTCAATGGAGGATTTGAATTCAGCAACCAAAGAACTGATGAAGAAATATAAAAAATGTTTAGCTGCGCAGCCTGCGCTTTTTAGATGGAAAGCTAACTGCTGTATAGCGACACTATAATAGTATGCGAAAACAATGATGCCCTCCTCTTTTCTCGAAGCTTGGGACTGGCATTGCCAACGGTCCTTAGGGCAGTGGCGCAGTTGAGATAGGTAGGTAGGTATACCATGCAGCTTTAGTTTAACGTTAATATGTGTGATAACAAAGTTCACTAGCGACGCCCTCCTTCTTTATCCAGTTTTGAGATTGGCACAATTGAGATCATTCGGATGACCAAGTACTATGAGTGAGAGATTTTTTACACTGACGGTGATTGCAATGTAATGCATAGGTGTTATGCTGAAATATATATTCAATGAACGGATAGTCAATAAAAGGTGTTAATCATGCTCAATTAAAAACTCTATAGTCTATAGGCAAGTGGTTGCGGCATTGGCGAAACCTTCGAAAATTCTTCTGTTTACGGGTTCTGTCAATGACATTGTGCACATAATATTATCTGGGCGACTTTCCCATAATATCACGATCGTAGACTCAAAACCTCTAAAACGCAAGTAAGTAAGCATGTAGGACTGTAGCTGTAGGTCTACTTTACTGATTTGGTTTAGTTGCAGTTTAACGTCACTGTGTGGTAACAAAGACCATTAGCGACGCCCTCCTTCTTTATCCAGGCTTGGGACTGGCAGATACTTTACTGAACCGTCTGCATATCGACTCCCTATATACGGGAACATCGAATAAGAACAAATTATTTTAATCATAATAATGCAGTTACATAAAGCGCCACTTAAAATCTGAACGTTGGGCATCAGCTTATTCGCGAGCGCATTGGCCTATGGCGATTCTGGCTAACCCCATGCGTACGATGGTCCTTCATATAGAGCTTGTTTAAATCTGGAGGTGGTTTTTGGCATCAAACTTCTGAGTTTAGCCTCTGTGGAAAGACACCAGTTGCTGAGTTCTTGTATATAATTATAGTCAATCTTATCATCACTGCGTCGTCGTTGTTCTTGTTCTGTTATCATCATCAGTCGTGCATCTGGCACAGTGGAAAGGGTCTTGGTGGGACGAGTAACATCAACTACATGCTCTACCTTCGTGGCAACCGGTTCGACTTCGACGAGTGGGCGAGCAATGGAGCGCACGGCTGGGCCTATAAAGACGTCCTTCCGTACTTCA
>OX243827.1:20892861-21062861 GCA_945859605.1 Lumbricus rubellus | reverse complement strand
TTTTTCCCATCGTTTTTTATCGTATTTTTAATTTTTATGTAACTATATTTATTTATTTGCTGTCTATAATTATTTTCCTTAATTTAATTTTTGCCTGATATTCCATCAGTTTTCACCGTAATCTCAAAGATTCAGCTAACTATAGAGTCATTATGTAATTGTTTATGTCATCATTTTAAGAAATACATATTTACAGATTAAGATAAACGTGCATAAGGAAGGTTTTTGAGCTTAAAATGAAGTTTCACATGTAACAAAGGCAAATTATTTTCAGTTTCGGTTTTTTATCGTTTTTTTGTGGTTTTTTTTGTTGTTGAAAAAATCGTCGTTTTTTACCGTTTTTTATTTTATTTTCATCGTTTTTCACATCTATGTTGCATAGAAACACGAGCAATAATTGACAATAACTAATTTTAAAAAACGAGACTTGTCGTATTCGTGTGTTTATTCATAATCAGTCTTGTTGATTATCGGCGATGTGCGTACTGTTTAGGTTGTATTCGAGGGTAAGAAGGCGGTTGGGGTGGTCTTCAAACACGATGGTGAACAGAAACTGGTCCGTGCCAACCATGAGGTCATTCTATCGGCTGGAACTGTCGGATCGGCCAAGCTTCTACTTCTATCCGGCGTCGGTCCGAAAGCACATCTCCAGTCGATGAAGGTATTGTTCTGTTAGGCCTGTTGTCATTGTCATCGTCATCGTCATCACAATCATCATCATAATCGTCGTCGTCGTCGTTGTTGTTGTTGTCGTCATTGTCATCGTCATTATCGTCGTCATCATTATCATCATGATCATCATAATCATGATCACCATCACCATAACCATCACCATCACCGTCATAGTCATCGTCATCATCATTATGTGGTGCGCAGTGGTGTAAGGGTATGTTCGATTCCTTGGAGCTGGAAGGCTTCAGGTTCGAATCCACCTTACGCAGCCGCGTATACTATACAGTATACATGTATGAACCCATTAAGCAAGTTTCACTCACAATTGCTCGTGCGCTTCGACGTGAAACTCCGATGCAGTGTCCGCGCTCTAGTTGGGAGCGCCTCTAAGAGTGAATCTTGAAGAGGCGCTATAACAAAATAACAAATGCTCATACATTCATATTCAATCTCTGAAATAAGCCAGCATGGAACGCAGTGTGTATTCGCTTTAACTGAGGTAGTTATAAGATGTAACAGTTACTGATCCAGTTTAGAAGAGTCACTGCATGGTCGCTTTATCATCTTCCAGATTCCGTTGGTGGCTGACCTTCCTGTGGGCGAGAACCTCCAGGATCAGGTGATGGGAGATGGAATTGAAATGTTCTCACCGTACACCGGATTCACCATCACTCCAGCCAGGGCGGAAAACTTCCTATCCGCATGGCAATATTCGCTTTTCGGAACCGGCAAGTGCATGCATGATCGCCAGCTAATCTAATCTAATCTAATCTAATCTAATCTAATCTAATCTAGACTATATAATGTGATGTTGCACAATGTTATGTAATGTAAATTATAATCTGATATAATCTATATAGCCTAGTCTACTTTAGTCTGTAATCTATAATTATAAGACTTGGCTATCTAGCGTATAGTCTAGTCTGGCATATTCTACTCTACTCTAGTCTGTTCTATTCTAGTTTAATCTAACCTATTCTATTGTAGTGTAGTCTAGTTAGTTTAAACTAAGCTAACCTTATTGATCTATTACAATCTCGATATTTTTAAGTCTGATACAGTGATGCGACCTGGTCTGCATAACATGAAAAGTAGCTTCCTGTGTTTTGCCATATATAACAAGTGCACACACACACACACACACATATATATATATATATATATATATATATATATATATATATGCGGCTGGCATCACCCTCCTCCTTCATCGAGGATTGGGACTGGCACTGCCAGGAAATGAAGAAGATAATCTATTATTATCTGAAGAAGCCCGCTGCAGCATTAAATCTATGCCTTTTAATCCATCATCTTGCCCTCTTAAAAGACATAGACAGATCGAGAAGGGAGAGAGAGACAGACAGACAGACAGAAAGACAGACAGACAGACAGACAGACTTCTATATGAGGGAGTGACAGACAGACATACAGACAGATAGACAGACAAAGACAGAGACAAAGACAAAGACAGAAACAGAAACAGAAACAGAGACAGATAGGCAGACAGCCAGAGATAGAGAGACAGAGGAACACACAGAGGGAGAGACAGACAGACAGGCAGACAGACAGACAGACAGACAGAGACAGAGACAGAGACAGATACAGAGAGACAGAGACAGAGAGACAGAGAGACAGAGAGACAGAGAGCGAATGTTGCTGTCTTTTCTATATTTTATGGTTCCGTCGGTGCACTAATCGTTTGTTCCGTATGTTAAGGCGCTACTTAAAAAGCGGATGCAGCGGGTTATCAATGGAGTGACGAGCGCTGCGTCATGTCCGAAAGACTGTCCATGAGATACAAAGTGCAGAGACAAAGTCTGTTTTGATTGAAGAACAAAGAAAGAGACAGAGGAACACAGAGATAGAGAGACAGACAGACAGACAGACAGATCGACAGACAGACAGACAGACAAAAACAAAAACAAAAACAGAGACAGATAGGCAGACAGACAGAGACAGAGAGACAGAGGAACACAGAGACATACAGACAGACAAACAGACATACATACAGACAGAGAACCACAGATAGATGCGGACTGTAAGAGACACAGTTACACAGAGGTAGCATGCAGATAAACAAAGAGAGACAGACAGACAGACAGACAGACAGACAGACAGAAAAAGACATGGAATTAAGAGGACGAACAGTGTGGAGGTATCGCACATACATGTAGGACGAAGAAGATTAGAAGTCGGGGGAATGATGTTTAGTTGAAGGTTGGAATTCTTGAAGAGGCGAGACTTGAATTTCGATTGGAAAGCCTGGAGGGAGATTGATAGAGGGTGAGGGAATGGGAGGGATGCATGGAGAGGCAAATGATGGTGATCAAGAGGAGAGATTGATGGAGGAAGTCAGACCGGAGAATTCAGAAGGGAGAGATAGTCGCACTCGCACCGTCCAACATGCACAAACACCGTACACGTACACACATACACGCACACGCAGATGCACACGCACACGTACTCTTTTTCTATATATATCTCTGTCTCTCTCTGTCTCTGTCTCTGTCTGTCTGTCTATGTCTGTCTGTCTTGCTGTCTGTCTATCTATCTACCTATCTATCTACCTGTTTCTCTCTGTCTCTGTCTGTCTCTGTCTCTGTCTCTGTCTGTCTGTCTCTCTCTCTATCTCCCTCTCTCTCTATCCCTCCGTCCGTATCGGTCTATGTCTGTCTGTGCGTGTGTCTCTATCTCTATGTCTCTATGTATCTGTCTGCCCGTCTGTCTTCTTCCTCGAAACGTGGCTGTGTACATGTACAATGTACACTCTGGTTATTAGGGCTCAACGTGACCTCGCTACATAACTTTAAAGATTTAGACTTCAACTGCATGTACACTTTGCTTCTGCCGCCTACAACGCTTTGCTCCCCAACCGACATGTCACAGTCACATCAACAGCCGATAAGTCTCGCTGTGTCTGCATGGTCCCAACCCCCCTTCTTCCACTCTCTATAGTTTTGCTGGCTCTACTACCCTTCCTACACTCTCTCCTTCCACAAAACACAACATGGAATCTTCATCACAGCCGGCCCATCAATCCAGATAAGCTTCATCAGTAACGCCGATATGGGTGAAAGAAGGGGGGGGGGTAAATGCACAGTGACCAAGCGACTTTTTGGGGCCCGGGCTAGGTAGTTATAATTATAAATAGAAAAGTTTTTTTGCGATTTTATATTTGATAAGCTTATATTTTACATTTTGCATATACATTTTACATTCTATTTACACTCTCCCTGTACATTTTGCCTTTACATTTACACTCTATGTTTTTATAACCTGCATTTACATTTTGAATTTATATTTGCATCTGCATATTACATTTACAATTTACATTGACTAAGCGGCAGTGTAAGAATTGTGAAAAAATAACTGGGGTGTTGGACCATTATCCACTTGGAATCGGGGTGTGAAAAACAGACTTTAACATGGGGCTCTAAGAAAGACTGAGGGGGTTGAAACCCCACCCAAAACCCCCGGCAATTCTCACCCTGCTAAGCGGTGAACATACATAGGCCTATACATGTACTTATGATAGGTATGAAGGCGAGTCCAAGGTATCGTGAGGCGATCGCTTTCATTCGTCTCCGCCATCAGCCACCATCCATCAAGTATCCTCTCGTTGGTCTTCACTTCGTTTCAAACCCAAACGTCTACTTTGCCGACCAGCTGAACGTCAAGAACGAGGTACGAACATGTATGCCTATTCTATTCTATTCTATTTTGTTCTGTTCTATTCTGTTCTATTTTGTTCTGTTCTGTTCTATTCTGTTCTATTTTGTTTCATTTTGTTCTATTATACTCTGTTCTACCCCGTTCTAATCCATGCTTTTAAATTATATCTTGTTCTCTTCTGTCCTGTTCTATTCTATTCTATGCTATTAAATTATATTTTGTTATGTTCTGTTCTCTTCTGTCCTAATCTATTCTCAATATAAAATATATAGTTGGTGTCCCTAGACAGCGGGATTATTTTATCCCGTTAGGGCCTCCCTTTTTTGTAACCAATGAGCAAGATGTGTAAACCTGTCTTTGTATACTTTGGTTGCAAAATAAAAAATATTTGATTGATTGATTGATTGATTGATCAATTGATTGATTGATTGATTGATTGATTGATTGATTGATTGATTGATTGATTGATTGATTGATTGATTGATTGATTGATTGATTCTATTAACGGGTTTATACTCATGGAGTCCCTACGACCTAATGAACACCGCTCAAAGTTCGAAGAACCTATGGGAAAAGAAAAATCTTAATACAACGAGCAGAAATAGTAGTGCACTCAGATAATAATAATTGTCTCAGCACGAGTTATAGGAGAAGATCATTGCACAGCAAATAGCCAGCACAGAGGCAAAGGCACGGCGCTGCGCTGTGCCAATCTGAGACCGACGTATTATTGAAGGTCATAACGGTCTTGAGAGCGAAGAGGACGTCCACTGGCAGTGCAGATATTCCTGGGAATAAAAATATCAAGGCGAATATAAATTATAGGTCTATATAATATATTACATACTTATCATAATTATATTATTTATGTAAATATATATTCACATGTAAAATGCATCTGTAAAATGGAATCGTACTGTATATACAAATAGCCTGCATGCGTAGTAGCCTATTTAAGTACATAATAGTTAAAATGTATAGGGGCCTAATATACATTTTACATATTATGTGTGACTGTGTCCTTAAGCGATATATAATATAATATAATATAATATAATATAATATAATATAATATAATATAATATAATATAATATAATATAATATAATATAATATAATATAATATAATATAATATAATATAATATAATATAATATAATATAATATAATATAATATAATATAATATAATATAATATAATATAATATAATATAATATAATATAATATAATATAATATAATATAATATAATATAATATAATATAATATAATATATGTATATATATTGTTATATATATATATATGATGTGCAAATTACGCCTGAATCCGAGCAATTAGATGACTAGACCATCAGTTGAAAAGAATGGCTTGCAGCTGCGAATCCTAATAATCAGAGCAGAGCTTCGAAGCTGTTGAAAAACAACATCTTATCCTCTTATTGCTCCACTGCAGTAATCAACGAATTTATTGGTCTTGACGGGTTCTGAACGTCCTACAGAAGCAAGACTCTCTTTAGACTCCATCTTTGTCTACATGGCAGGCACCTCTGCAGCCGAGAATATCTTCGGTAACGAACGCCATGTGCATGGAGCCGGTGCACCGTCGATGGCATCTGCTGCGGGTGTGACGCCCAATGAGGACCGAGCGAAAATAGTTCCGTCGAATACTGTGATTGGCTCGCGGGACTATACAGTATACAATTATACATAATGATATAACGCATTTTTAGAAATCGAACTGCTGCCTTAATTGGTCTCTAGCATCCGTTTGTTCTTCAAGTTCAGATGCTAGTAAGGTTTGAACAGGGGGCAATCCGGCCATGGCCCCCATTTAAAATTGCATGGGACGTGGGCCCCATTCGGTTTCAAATTAGCAATAGGCATACTGGAGCCCCCCATTTAAAAATTGCATGGGACGTGGCCCCCCCCATTTCGTTTTCGGCCGGAGGACGACTAAAAAAAGGTCATCAACTTTTTGGGCGACCAATGACGAGCACTTTTTCCCTGCCTGTCACAAGACCAAAGATTTTGCCCCCTCCCTTCGAACAGTTCTGTACCCGCCACTGGGTTTGATGTGAATAGCTATAGATATATAATTGTTCGTTTGCTGGTGTTGTGGTGTAGTCTAATAAAGAATATCCCTGCTCGTCTGTTGTAGGTGTGGGATGCGATCCACGGGAATCCGTTGAGTCGTGAGGGTATAACGATCTACCCGTTCCTGCTCCACCCGAGGAGCAAAGGAACCCTACGACTGCGATCGAACAACTACGAAGACCCTCCGCTCATCAACCCCAACTACCTGGCTGAAGACGTCGATGTCAAGATACTAGCAGAGGGTATTTACCCCTCCAGCCCTCACCCTCACTCATCTTAATTCTCCTCCTAGTATGATTCTTATCTTTCTCATCTTTCTCATTATTTTCATCATTTCCACTCTCCTCCTTCGCCGGCTTTACCTTTATACTGGCTTGGGTACCCGGCGTTGCTCGGGTAATTGTGAATTTTAGATCCACCCCTCCCTAGGGTCAGATGTGGGCGAGGCGTTCCGGGTGACCCAGTGTCTAGTCTACGGCTTAAAGGTTTCAGGTGAAAGCTATACTGTGCGTTTGCTGGCAGGCTAGTAAAGATTATTCTCACTTACTTACCTACTCATTCACTCGCTCACCCACCCACACAGTTAAGACTAACATTTTCCAATTCTTTTGTGTTTGCGAGTGACTTCAATATTCGTTCTATCGTTCCGCAGCGTTCTCTTTCGCTCGCAAACTGGTCAACACGAAGAGCTTCAAGGATTGGGAATTCCAGCTGACGAATCGTCTCCTGCCAGAGTGTGCCAAGTACGGTAACTACACAGAGCAGTACGTTGAGTGTCACCTGAGACACCTGTCCACTTCCGGCATGGCCCCCGTTGGCACCTGTCGCATGGGGGCGCCAAACGACAACACAGCCGTCGTCGATCACACGCTCAGGTCAGTGCACGGTCAGAGATCGAGAGGTGACCAGGTCAATTAATTGGATTGATCGATCGATTGATTGATTTATTGCTTGTTTTATTGATTGATTAATTGATTGATTGATTGACGAACTGACTGATTGACTGACTGAGTGATTGACTGATTGATTGATCGACCGATTGATTTATTGCTTGCTTTATTGATTGATCGATTGGCTGATTGACAAACTGACCGACTGAATGAATGACTAACTGACTGATTTATAGATTGCTTGATTGATCGATCGATCGACCGACTGATTGATCGATTGATCGATTGATTGATTGATTGACAGTCATGTGACTCATTAGTCGATTGATTGACTGACCGTTGAATGGATTGATTGATTCATAGGGTTCGTGGACTGAAGAACTTGAGAGTGGTCGATGCTTCGGTCATCCCGTCGAGTCCCAGCGGAGACACGTACGCCACTCAAGTAATGATCGCTGAGAAGACAGCCGACGTCATCCGCGCCAAGGACACCGTCATGGCCATCAAGGAGTACTTCCGCCATCTCTACGAGGTCCGCCACAAGAAGGTCATGGAGGAGGAGGAGATCCTGGCCGCACAGGCTGCTGATGAGAAGGCTGCTGCGGCTGAGAAGAAGGATGATGGCGGAGAGGAAGCGGAGAAGAAGAAATAGAAACTACCTCCCATTCATGGAAGTTGAACCTCCGCCATTTCCGAGTCAGATGGACTTTGTCAGCTCATACATTATAACTTATCAAGCTAATAAGTATATATAAAAATACATATATATAATGAATATTATTACATATATATGTGTGTGTTACATTATAATATACTATATGTATAGCCTACATGTAGCTATCGCATGACCCACTATGCGCGGCAATTTGGCGTTTGATGATAATGATAAGTATGATATTATGTATGATGTTGCTGACTATAGGACCCCCTTTATCATCAGCATCATCATCATGACGGCTGATGCAGTCATTGCCATCATCATTATCATCATTCTTCATCATCATCATCATTTTCATCATCATCATCATTCTTCATCATCATCAATTATCATCATCATCATCATCATCATCATCAATTTTTGAGCAGTTTAATTGTCTGTGACGTGTGATGTTGAATAGAGATGCAAATTGCACTTATTCAAGTACTCGTTGTGCAATCACAAGTACAAGTATACTCGCGTGGAGAACAAGTACTTGGATCCGTGTATCGGGCACTAGTACCCAAGTGCCTGATGCGAATAAACGCATTCAGACACGTGAAGACCTGGGTAGCTCTTCACTGTATCTGTCAGCCCTGTGTTCATCGTTAAGTATAGCTCAGTGGTCTGATTGACAACAACAGACTGTACTGCTGTGCCATTTTGTTTAAATGTTCCAGAAAGATAATTATTTACATTAAGTTTTTCAATTCGGTAGCTGTGCACGTACGCATGCGCATACAAACATTGTTTGTAATCTGTGTGGTCATACAGGTACATGACTTTGTAACTATCAGGTTCCGCATGCATGAGACAGGCATAACTCTTACTCCCGACATAAATCTCGCCTACGCTGGAGTAGTGGATTAATTCGGTATGCATGAGTCGGGATTAGTATGTTGAGCTGGTAGTAAGGCTACTCCGAGTTTGGGCAGGAGTGTTTATTCCGACATAGCTTCGCGGCAGGGCCAAATTCTGGCAGGGCATCGATTGTTTGAATGGGTGCCACACCAATTAAGGTTCACGTGCATTGGTGCTAAAGACCGACCTGTTATTAACACTCTGTGTCAATTTGTAAAGACAGTGTGATCTATTTTATTCGTTTTAGTTGTGTTTTTGCGGTAGATGCTATAGCAGCGTTTTAGAAGTTACTAGATTTGCGTGCACTTTAGTGCGAAATCACATTATAGCTTTTCTCCTGTAATTGACATTACTGTGGATCACATTAGCTTTGTTTTAGATTTAACATGCAAATAGAATTAGTGTTTTCCTTGAGTTTTTGTTTACAACACTTTAACGCTGCAATGGATTGTACATGTAGATAACATTAGCTATGATTCGGATTTAGCAAGCAGCCTGAATCACGTTAAAGACGCCTGAGATTGGGCATGTTAATCCATTAGAGTTGTCCTTCGTTTTACATTTGAATCACATTAGCGTTTAATTGAACTTAACATAGGCTATAGATCACATTAGCTTTGTTTTGTTTTGACAGGTAGATCACATTATAGCTTTGCTATTGATTTGAGATGCTGGCAACGTTAGTTTTTTTGTTGCTCTGAATATGACATTGTAAATAACAGAGTTTCATGCGGTGCTTCTGGGATGTTAAGATGCGAGTATTGAAATGTATGCTTCAAAAGAATGCACCGTCTTGGCGTAATCTAAAGAAAACATTTCTCCACACATTGCCAGCTTGTTCTGTTGTATGCATACATACCAAGACGAGTCTGTATAACAGATAGAAAAAATTGATTCTGAATTTCAAATACAGTTTTAGTTTTATCTGTTCCTTTCTACAGTATATCATTGAATTAATTGACAACGATATTTACGAAACTTATGATGCTTGTTCAGATTTACGGGAATGGTGGGTAATAATAGTAATTAGTTCATATTTTTTATTATTATTTGACAATCCGGTTGACAGTTTGCAACCGGTTACAGCATACAGTTTTGTAGTTATCTTAATTAACATCAATCTTAACTACTAACAGAACAGACAGCCTGCAATGGCGTTTGAGAACGGGGCCTGTATTTGCTTGCAAGCATGAATGTCAATCGCATTGGCTTTGTGCTGGATTTAACATGTAAATCACATTAGTTTTTGCTCTGGATTTAACATGTAAATCGCATCAGCTTTTTTCTGGATTTTCTGAATTTAACATGTAAGTCAAAGTTTCAAATAACGTCACATTCATACGAGAGGTGCTCACGTGAATTGACATGATGTTTAAAGCCAAATAAATTATGTGGGAAGTACCGGTATAACAATTATTGTGTATTGTTCGAGTGTTCAGAAGTGTAGATCTACACGTGACCATACGACACGGCATCCATGACACTGAGCTATTGTGAGTGAAGGACTTACATCTAAATATGCTAAAAGTTCCTATAGCCTACAATCTAGGGTGACCACATATCCCGATTGTCTGGGAATCCGGGAATTGATGACAGTGCCCAATACCAGAAACGTCCTTTCCAGGAAAATGAAACGTAGGCTATATAGCAAACACTTCTTCCCAACGAGTCACCGCTCCTAATTGAATATGACTTAGATTTGAATCACAGCCGTGTCCCGGAATAGTAGAAAAGAAATGTGGTTATCATACTGTCCACCTCGCGTGACGCCCTAGGCGGTTCTTCGGCCGAAACCTTCGCCACGGATGGCATAGCCTCACTAGGCAATCTCCTACTTGTCTGTTCATCTTTCCAGCACGATGAGGTGCAGGTAGGCCTTTGGAAGGGATCTTACTATTGTACCGCACAGTAACTGCCTTGGGCGGGGCTCGAACATTATACAGTGTAGAAGCTATACTCTCTGCGTTGCAGGCCAAACATTCAACCAATCGGCCACTGTCCCACACTCAAGCATGCACCATACATTATGAAGAAATCAAATCTATAAGAGCCCTGCAGGGCGTAGGCAGAGCCACTGACTTTCTTCAAACCGCGCAACAACTAGCCTATAATGGCAGCTCCGACCAAGAAGTTGGAACCATCAGGTGTCAAATACGAAACCCGTTACCTAGGACCATATCATGTCGAATATCGTAATTTTTTATTATATATTTTCTGTTAAATCTATTTCACACATTTGCTATAGCGCTCATTCAAGCTCGCTACTCATAGGTGCTCAATGCTCATGCATCGGAGTTTCACGACGAGGCGCACGAGCAATTGCAAGTGAAGGACTTGCTCAAGGTCCCTACGCGGCCGCTTGAGGTGGATTCGAACCTGCAACTCTGCGGCTCTAAGACCGAACCCACTACACCACCGCACCCGATATAGAAGATGAATACAGCGTCACTTGGGCATGAAAGCGCTATATAAATATTCGTTTTGCAACGCAGAGTGTCGTTAAACAACAGCTACAACTCCTTAACAGGCCGCACTCTTAATTGAAGTGTCAGTCCCAAGCGAAATAAATAAGGAGGGCGAAGTTAATTAATTTTTTTAAACTAGAGAACGTCGTAAAACGGTAGGACACCAACACTAAAAATAGGAGACTCACAATCACCTCGAAGTTTGACTTGTGTGTGTGTGTGTGTGTGTGTGTGTGTGTGTGTGTGTGTGTGTGTGCAATAAATAAACAAATCAAGTAGTCTACCACTAATACGAACGCTCTAGCGGTTTATCGAGACAAGTGGCTTGTTACAGTTTAACGACATTGCCATATCAAAGATGACTAGTGTCGCCCTCCTCCTCCTCCTTTATCCAGGCTTAATTGGGACTGGCACTGGCAGAGAACAACCAGGGGCGCAATTGATTGGACTTCGTTAGCTATCCTTTTTTTATCGAGTCAAGTGGAAACTGAACTTCATACTCTATACTCTATAGACTATAGCCTGTCGAAAGAGGTCTATTATAGGTATCTAACAAGATCTCTTGATTCTCTTCACTTAGTGGGGGAACCTTGGGTAGCTAGTTGTTACATGTGCCATATCAAAGATGATTAGTGTCGCCCTCCTCCTTTATCCAGGCTTGTGACTGCAGTGGCAGAATGCGATCAGTGGCGGAGTTCGGGTAGCTAGTCTCCCTACAATGGGTGAATACGTCATTGCATTGTTTGGCGCAGAGACAACTACATATTGGGGTCTTGAATGCAAGACTTTATAGCTGCATACAAAGGACCAAGCCGTGACAGGTTCACGTTTGAACACAATGAATCACAGTCTTCACACCTGTGTTATGAGATTATAATAACCCGCAGTCTACATATGTAGCCTATGCAAATCCTGCCAGGAGCCTTGTACAGTGTACACTCATGCACACCGAAAGTAACGCGCATATCTGTAGGCTATACATGTAGCTTATACATTTAATACAATATACACGCTTCTCTGCTACCTGTTTATATCCAACTGCCAAGGCCATAGCTAGGGGTGTTTTGGGTGTTTGAACACCCCCCGAAATGGGAAATGTATGAACTAATATAATGCATTTACTAGCACTTGATGTAAAAACCATTCATAAATAAAACCATGAAAACACCTCCCGAAATTAAAAATGTACAAAATTATAGAATTCGTTCACTAGCACATAATGGAAAAACATGACATTGGGCGAAAACTAGTAAGAAAGCTGTTTCCGATGACTAATAAAAAGGTTGTCAGAAATTCTCCGCCGACGAAACACCCCCCGAAATCAAATCCTGGCTACGGCCTTGCCAACTGCATGTAAAGAATGTGCATTGTAATTATGTAGCCTACATGTAACTATGTAGGTCTACATGCGTGTTTGTATAGCATACATGAATACATGACATACGTGCAGCTGATAGGTTATGGTATTGAAGTATAATATGCACCCTTACGCTTTCATAGCATAGGCCCTAAATGTCGACATTTACAACTCCTTTATTACCGTTTCATTTTATGTATACGAGCCACCGGTTCAAACCAGTCAAGGCAACACTGATCTTGTTCGTGCTTACTCCCAGCTGCTTATAGCGGCGGCCGGTCAATTATCATGACAAAAGTTTCCGGCCCCGTTAAGGCATGAAAGCCCTCAAGGGCTGACAAAGTACCGTTGCAGCTCGCCTGCCCAGAGAGCCGTATGTAGATACATGAATACATCGTGTCGATGCGGTATTACCACCACCACCTGTTAGTCACTTGTTCTTGGTAGAACGCCGACAGGTTGCTGCCGTCTGTGGGATATTTAACTTTGAAGACGATTTCGTTAGAATTTTAGAGTTAGAATTTGATTAGAATTTTCGATAGAACTGATTAGAATCGAACGAGGAAAGGAAATGAAGAAAATGAGTGAAACATCGCTTGTCGTCGCGTTTCTGTGTCTGCTGACTTCCGGTAATTTTTAAAATCGGTTTTTCATTTTCGAATCATCAAAGTGTTTTCTAATAAATAATTATAGTAACTTATATTTGCAACGAATTAACCTATAGCTGAGGTCTTAAGAAGACTCTTAGTCTCTGTAATCGTAATCGTAGTCTAATCGTGACCTTCAAATCTCTAAAGCCAAGCGCAGGACGCCAGCTTATTCACGAGCGCTGTGTCTGGTCAGAAGGGTTGTCCAATGAGCCTATACCGGTAAACGGTGCTGGACAATAATAGGGTGTAGTAATCTTAATCGTAGCTATAGAATCCCAACCTGCCTCCAAAGCGCCACTGGAAAGCCTAGCACAGGGCACTAGCTTATTCACGAGCGCTGCGTTATGTCAGAGAGATTTCCAAAGGATAGGCGGAAGGAGGCTTGAATTCGGTTTCTAGAAGGTGTTGAGTCTGTATATGTGCTTTTAAATGTATGTGGCTGTCTGTGTGGCTGTCTGTCTCTCTGTTTCTCGCACGCACTCGCACACTCTATCTTTCTGTTCCTGCAAGTCTGTTTGTCTCTGTTTGTCTCTGTTTGTCTCTGTGTCTGTCTGTTTCTCTCTGTATCTGTCTGTTTCTCTCTGTTTCTCTCTGTTTCTATCTGTTTCTTTCTGTTTCTCTCTGTTTCTCTCTGTCTCTCTCTCTGTTTCTCTCTGTCTCTCTGTTTCTCTTTTTCTCTCTGTATCTGTCTGTCTCTCTCTGTTTGTCTCAGTTTCTGTCTGTTTGTCTCTCTCCGCTGTCTTTTTCTCTCCCGAATCGTTGCCTGTGGAACAGTGTGGATCCCAGTGTTTGTTGTTGCTTCCATCCGAAGCAACAACAAAACAACAAAGACAACATGCTGCAATATACATGTAGGAAGCAACATTCCACGACGACGACGTCAACAAAGTTACATTCAACGACAACATGCACCACAGGACGCAACATTAAACGCCAGCAATAGCAACATACAACATAAGAAGCAACATCGAGCTTTAGTTCGTGATGATTGAGAGAATATGACTGTTTGTGATGATGATGATGATGATGATGATGATGATGATGATGATCATGATGATGATCATGATGATGATGGTGGTGGTGGTTGTGGTGGTGCTGGTGGTGGTGGCGACAACGACGACGACGATGACGACTACGATGATGATGACGATGATGATGTTGATGATGATGATAATTATCATGGCTGTCGTCGTTGTCAGGTTCTGTGGTCGTCGCTCAGACCTCTGGTTCTCCCAGCGTCAATTCGTCCAACGCTGGTAAGTCCAGTCAACTTACATGTATAATTATACTTAGGCTAATATACAAATTCCTCAACTTACTGACAACATTGGAAGAGTTCTAACTTTCGTATGCACTTTCGAACACATACAATCATAGGCGCCGAGTTGACCCGAAGAGTGGGGGTGCCCAAAAGAATGTGAAAATATGCGCGCGTGAGCGCGAAAATTTTTTTTGTCCCTTTTTTTATAGGAAACTTATTGAAATCACCACTGTTCATAGGTGGAGACTTGGTCCTGGTTTGAAGGGACGAACTCGCGGCCAAAGTATGATCGCCGAGAAGCACAGCGCCAAGCAGGGAAGGGGTTTAGAAGAGGGATGTGTTCCTCCTCATTGTCGATTTTTTTTATTGCCACACTGCGATGGCAGAATCTTAGGCTGTCATTTTAACGTCATGACATCCTTGTCAAAATTTCCTGTTATCTCATTGCTTAAAGACATGATTTAAAACTTCAATAAAATAATGTTCTTCCCAATTTAAATTTTTTGGATCATTCTTTGTATTTCATGTAGGCCTAGCCTACTTCTCTTGGAATCCACACAGAAGAAAAACACAATCTTCGTTTTCATGGGCGTCTTGGAGCACTCTTCCCCAATTAGGTCAACAGACTCAAATTTTGCACAAGAAATCAAACAATTAGCCACTGTTTATTGAACACTGCGGAATAGTTTTTCAAGTAGTTTTGAAAGACAAAACAATATCCCGCTTTTATGATGCTGGGAGGTGACTCTCGAGCACTGATGAACATTACTGGGCATGTATACAATATAGGCCTAAAGAAACAATGTCATTGAAATCGTCGCCTTCGTCCGTAATAAAAAAAATGACGGAAGCGGATCGAATAAGCAGGATTTCGGAGTTTCCTCGTATTCGCTGATCGGCTGAGGACCAATATAATGGGGGTTCAGACTACCAGATGTGATAAAACTGGAGTAATTGTAAGGTAAACTAGCTGAGATTTTAAAAAGTATATTAAAGATGGAATGATTTTTATGGATAAGCAATCCAAACAGAGAAAAAATATCTTAAAAGCACATCTTGCCGGCTGATTTCAGGTGGTGCCCATGCATAGGCGGGCCTCGCATGGGCGATTTCTGGTGGTGCTGAGCACTCACGGGCCTCGCAGAGTCGGCGCCCATGCATACAATGTCATACATATTATTATTATTATAAATTGATTAATTGCTTAAACGACTGATTTGATTGATTGATTGATTTGATTGATTGATTTAATTTGATTGGTTGATTGATTGATTTAATTTGTAGATTGATTTAATTTGTAGATTGATTGTTTGATTGATTGATGGATCAATGTCACCATATATATATCTCTCTCTTTCTCTCTGTCTCTCTCTATCGCTGTCGCTCTCGCTGTCTTCTGTCTGTCTCTCTGTCTCTCGGTCTGTCTGTCTCTCTCCCCCGCTGTTGCTGTCTCTCTGTGTGTCGCCTTTTCATCTTCACACCTCGCCTAGGCCTACCAACCGTCACAAAGAAGTTGAATGATTGGGCGTGGGGAAACATCGAGTCGAAACCTCAAACAAATTCTATTCGTTCATAGACACACACACACACAATGCCATTGTAAGTCGGCTGTTTCCCAAGTTGAAAAAAACACATCTGATTATATCGCCAGTTGCAAGAGTAACTATGTGTGACGAGCTCGCTCATAGATATAATTTATAGGCTATGTATTGTAGGGATTTGTTGCTGTTTAGCGATAATATTGTGTCATATCAAGGTTGTCATATCATGTGTCGCCCTACTACTTTCTCGAGGCTTGGGACTGGCACTGCCGAATGGCATTCATGCACGAGAGCAGTGCGGTATTGCATGTATGTATGCAATATTCTTCCACCAACTGAGTGGAAAGATCTTGTTTACTTGTTGCTGCTTAACGACATTGCCACTTCAAAGATGATTAGTTTCACCCTCCTCCTTTATCCAGGCTTGGAACTGGCACTGGCAGACTGCAACCAGTGGCGGAGTTCTTGGAATGTATGCGTTTGATGCATTATTTTATGCTTGCCTGTGCATGTATATAGCCTATATATAAATATATAATTATGTGCTGATAGAACAGGGTTGAATTGGTTGCATAGCATACCGATCTTATCAACACAGCTTTGCAACAATAAAAGACAAAAGGCTGAAGCAGGCACGGTCGAAAGGTCAAGCGAAACGGGTTCTGACCTATTTCCATTGTTCATATTCGGCGACTTTGCCGCGACAATTGTTATAGCCTACAAGTTCAGTTCACTTTATACAGATGTGCTGTTAAATCAAGATTGCCCTAAATCAATACTATTATTATAGAGCTATCAGGTCTAGTTCATTTCCAAGGTTAACCACAGAAATAATAGGTTTTAAGGAAGGTGTGTGTGTGTGTGTGTGTGTGTGTGTGTGTGTGTGTGTGTGTGAGAGAGAGAGAGAGAGAGAGAGAGAGAGAGAGAGAGAGAGAGAGAGAGAGAGAGAGAGAGAGAGAGAGACAGAGACAGAGACAGAGACAGAGACAGACAGAGACAGAGACAGAGACACAGACACAGAGAGAGACAGAGACACACACAGACAGACAGAGAGATAGAGATAAAGAGAGAGAGAGATTATCGTGAAATCGTCTACGATGCCATCCAAGACAATGGTTTATTATCTCCAAGACAATGACTCATCTTATTCTTAATTAGAGACAATGCCTGTCATCGTCTGTTTCAGCTGCAAATGCGTCGGTCACTGAGATGCCAGCAGCAGCTTTGTCCTCAGCATCCCTCATCATCACAGGCTCCTCCGCATCACAATCACCTTCATCACCATCATCACCATCATCACCACCTCTATCATCAACCATGGCAACATCCTCAAACATCGTCGGAAGCAGCCGTGAGTATTCAAAGCCATTCAAGAAATTATAATTTAATTATTTTTTAATAATTATCACTAGCTGATAATATTTTAATATTTGTGCCTAGCGCTCTCATTGACGAATTGCTGTACATGTGTTATGCAGTCCAACACAAAAGAAGACACCAAGTCCACCAATACGCCTCATGCGTGTATATATTCACATATAATTTAAATGTGTAGGCAATTATATAATTACGTGCATAAAAATGTATACGGTATAATATATATTATATGTAATATATTATAGAAATGGCGAGGCGATGATGCAATTATAATTATCATTACGTAGCCAAACACCTGGCCAGAAAAGCTGATATCTATATATTTAAATTACATATATAAATATAAATTATATATAAATTTATTTATGCATATATATAATATTTATATATTACATGTATATATATATATATACTATATATAATTATGCGTCAAAACAGCCACCAGTCTACGACCCGGCGAGATCATATCGGCCATCACACTCAGAGTCCTTTGAATCATGGTTTAAAAGTATAGACCTATAGCCTACCAAGTGCGGATACAGAAACTTTGAACGGGGGGCGGGGCAAAAAATGCTTGGCCTTAGGTGTGGAATTTTTTTGTATTCGCCAAAAAAAGTTGACGACCTTTTGTTTAGTCATCTGGTCGAAATTTCGGGAAAAGTATACCATCTTGTCTGCCACAAAGTTGCTGATCCTTTTTTGGTCATCCAGTCTAAACATCCTCCTCATTATACATTGTTCTACGAAAGCTTGTTAAAACCAAATGGGGGGGGGGCACAATGCACGGGAAGTTCTCAATGGGGGGCATGGCCGGATTGGCCCCCCTCTGGATCCGCCCTTGGCCTATACTCTGATACCATGCTTTAAATGTGCCCGCGTGATTACAGCAACAGATAGGGTGGCTCGCAATGCCTCTGGGTCATGACACCCACATCCATTGTGAACCCTGACTTGTAAGGTACGCGTAAGTTCAGCAGGCCACACTAGTCGGGTGAAGGTGTCTAGCCGCCACCGGACATCACCTGTTCAGGCTGGTACCTACAGGTCTATTAATAAATAGCCTGTAGGCTGTGGGAAATGGCAGATTATGCTTTATGGCTGGATAGTGGAGGAGGCTACGTGACAAAAATGTTTATACAAAGCGCTGTTATATGCAGGCCAAGTTAACTTGTACATATATAAGCTGTAGGAAAAACCAGAAACCACTGAGAAGTGTTACACCGTGTTCGAACAGTTGCAGGGATAATTAGGCTATACAGGTAACACACTGATTACAGCTAAAGAAGTTTGTTCTATCGTAACCTAACTCGTAGGAAATACAAACAAACCCAACACAACGCACACACACACACACACACACACACACACACACACACACACACACACACACACACACACACACACACACACACACACACACACACACACACACACACACACACGCGAAAAACACACACACACACACACACACACACACACACACACACACACACACACACACACACACACACACACGCGAAAAACACACACACACACATAAAGACACACACGTAAAACACAGCACACACCCACACACATAAAGACACACACACATGCAAGCGGGCGTGGTGACAAACACTCAGGTCAACAGTATTTTTTTATCGATAACCTCTTAAGTGGTCAATAGAGCATGTCGAGACAACGAAGTCAGTTTTATCGAGTGATGAAAACATAATAAAATATTATTTAACAATTATGGACCTCTTTTTAGCCTAAATTTTGTGGTTTCCGAATAATAAGGCTTTGTACTTAATTAAAATATGCGCTGTTTCTCTTTCTCTCTCTCTCTAGGAAACGTTTGCTTAGTATATTTGCAAGATTTCATAATTTCTGAATTTACTATACATGTAGATTAGATAGACTAATATATATATATATATATATATATATATATATATATATATATATTTATATATTATGAGTTTACGTCATCTTAGATTAGCTTAGAATAGATCAAGCAGGATTTGATTAGGTTCGGACCGTATAATCAAAGATGTTAGAGTCTTTAAAGACTCTAATATCTTTGGTATAATGTGTTGCGGGGACTGGGAGCTGTGGTATACTAGGTATGTTCGTTGCCTTGCAGCCGGAGGGTTGCAGGTCCGAATCAGTACCTCAAATCACCGCTTTCGTTGGGAAAGTCTTTCACTCGCAAATGCTCAGCGCTTCGGCGTGAAACTCCGATGCTGTAGTCGGGAGCGCCTCTGAGTAGAAGCTTGAAGGGGCGCTATAACAAGTGCACACACAAACAAGCATAGGCCTACTGGATCTGATAGAGCTGAAGTTGATTACTGATTAGAGTCTTTTAGATTGGAATATTTTCAAAATAAATATTATTGATTCAATTCATGACAAATCAGAACTCATTGATGTTGCTCATTTTCTGTTCTGCTGATCAGAGGCGTCTACGATAGCGGCTGCAATAAATCCGACAGTGCAACCAAAAGGACCAATGAACGACCCAACTTATTTGCGTGAGTAGCCTAACGCATTTTCCCTTCTAATTAACAACATAATTTTGTTGTAGGCCACCTTCTGTTACTGATGTTGTTTGATTAATATAGGCCTACATGTGATAAAAAGATAATAATAATCAACCGGTGACGATGATCGTTAACTCCAGAACAACACAGCTTTTAGTATTTATTGTTTTTAAAGCCTGAGGGATCATAAATAGCCTACCTCGAGCGCCAAAAAAGAATAATAATAATAATTTAAAAAATAATAATAAAAGGTAGGCTACTTTTGCCTCACACCCTGAAGACGAGGCCTGACCCACCAGACGTTCATTCTTGAATTAACAATAGTCCATAAGTGATGATAAGTTCCTGGGGAATGAAGTACCTCAGAGGAAAATTTAAATAAAAAAAATAATAGGCCTATAGGCTACAGTTAAATTGCACCAGTCGTTAATGTTCACACCTATGGCTACACGTACACGCATGGGTTTTTATGCCGTTGTTCAGCCACAGTTCCGCTTGGCTGGTCATGCGTCGATTAAGAACTCTCTTCGTCTTCTTCTCAATGTCTTGCATACAAAGATACAACAAACATGCGACACCAAAGTCTCACCAAATGGCTCTTATGATCGTGAACGCACGAGGTGTAGGCTTTTGTCCTCCCTCTGAGGGAGGTAGGATCCGGCTGGCACTGGTTTGCTGCGGTTATGACAGAAAACGAGTAGGCTAAGAAGTGCAATGCAGTGCGTGGCCCGAAGACTTGAAGCGCGATACGTACGTCGTACATGTAACATTAAAGCTGTTCTCACCTCAGCATTGCTGCAGGGTAATTTCTGTACAGTTTTTCGACCCGATTGAGAGAGGTAGAGGGGGAGAGAGGGAGGGAGATGACGGGTTTATGAAATAGAACGTACAGAGAGTATTAGCCTATAAGAGAAAACTGTACAGAAATTAGCCTGCAGCAATACGGAGGTGAGAACAGCTATAGCCTAACTCTTTAAAGTGACCTTCCTCAAGCGTCCTGTGACCCCGTCCGTGCAAAGAACCTAACAGAATGAGCGTATACATAGGGAGGTGGAGGTGGTAACTAGTTCACCCCTCGACCCCTCGGAATATACGATTTTCGAATCTAATCAAGCTAATTATTTTGACTCGGAATTAGTTTTATGATTTCTGAGGGTTTTGCTACCACGTCCACTGGAAAACTCCACGAACTGGCAACTCCAAAAGTTGATTAAGCGCCGCTTCCCTTTCCCTCCTGCCATTACAATTAATTTTACACATGTAGGCCTACCAGAGGCGGTTTTCTTTGGTCATGTTATGCGATCAAATGGTTTGGAGAAAGATATGATGCTGGCATGCGGTGAGGGAAGGAACAAGGGCGACCAAGGAAAAGGTGGTTGGACGATGTTCAAGAAACAACAGGAATGAATCTGGAACAACTAAGAGAAGCGACATCAGAAAGAAAGCAATGGAGAAGGCTGGCCTTGTCGATCGCTAGAGTTCAACGAACTGACAGCACAAGGTGGTGTGACCAGAGGCGGATCCAGGGGGCCAATCCGGTCAATCCCCCCCATTTAAAAATGCCCATGTATCGTGGCCTCCACTCGGCTTGAACTAAAAAAGGGCATCATCTTTTGAGGGTATTTTTCAGACTTTTTGATCGTACGACTAAAAAAAGAAGGTAGCCAGATTTTTTCGAACGGGAAATTGGTATGTTGTCGATCTGATTTCTGAAGGTTCTCGACCACGTTTACTGGAAACTTCACAAATCGGAACCCCAAAAGTTGACTAAACGCCTCTTCCCTCTCTCTCTTTAGCCATCACAATTAATTTTACACCTAATATTTACTGAATAATTATCTGGTATTTGTTTGGTTTTAGCTATCATCGCGGCTATTATCAGCGGATGTGGCTTGCTGGTTGTTCTGCTTCTACTCTTCCTAGCAATGGCTCTCGTCTACAGATATCTCGGGTAAGCATGCAAGACAAAATATAGGCCTTCCAAAGAAACATAGGCCTACTCATAGGGGCGGATCTACGGGTCAATCCGGCCATGCCCTTCCCAATTTGAGATCTACACAGAACATAGTTAATTCGTGGAGAATCATGCACAGAACGTACCCCTCACCATTAGCAAAATGAGGCTCATTAGGCTACACGCATGGATAGACAAAATACACATACTCACACAAACAGAGACATAGGCCTAGCCTACTGTCACATGCATGTTTGCACGCGCACACATAGGGCCTACGCAAAATTACGCATAGGCCTATAATATTATAGCTACATGCAGTACTTAGTTTTTGTGATAGTTTACGTGTCTTCACGTAAGCCCACACATAGGCTATGCACGTAGGCTTACGTAGGCCTATAGGCTACTTATGAGCACACGTGGGCTATTAGGCTACAAAGGCCCTACAGCTGTCCCCACTGCCCAGGTCTTATTGCCATTTCCTTCATTCCTCCACCTCCACGACATTCCGTTGACACGACTGACATTGCATATTACAGGAAAGAGGATTCGACAATGATCATGAAGAAGCCAAAGAAGGGTACGGACGCCTTCTACACCGGCCAGGAACCACAGAGCGCCCAGCACCTCGTCTCCTCAATGAGCATAGGCAGCTTCGGTAGCTCACCATCGGACGCTCGCCTCGAGACCGAGGTCTCGAACAGCCCCGGTGTGCACTACAACCGTGGCTTCGACGTCGACCACCATCCCTCTGCGGGGGCCAACGGACACGAGGAGGGCTTCAAACCAATCCAGATCATTGCGGCAGCCGATGTCAATAAACGGACGAGTTCGACGCACATCTGATCGGACACGGAACACGAGCGGACCAGTCGTCTGCTGCGCCCTGGATTGTCCCGCCAACACGCTCGTAAACAAAACATTTTATGTATGGACGGATCGATATTATTGGAGCAGAGTAGCTTTTGTGTTTAAGTGTTTTGACTTGTGAGTTGTGACTACGACGGTGTTCAATCGTGACCACGTTTTAAAAGTGCATGGTGGTAATTGCGGTCTCTACCGTCGTGCACGTTAGAATTCTTTTTGCGATACAGTAGCAGGGTAAGAATAGCCTACTACCAGAGGGTTGCTTCGCCCCACCCCATAGTCTTTCTTAAGGCTCCATAGTTAAGTCTTCTGTTCACACCACAACTCCAGTGCTAAAGAACTGCCTGGACGCTCCTTACCTTTTCAAAAGAAGTGCAAGGACGCCCCTTACATTTTCAGGTGTGCTGGCCAAGCAAGTGGCAGGACGGCATAGAGATTTGAAAATAAGTGCCAGGACGCCGTCCATGACCGTCCTGCCACACTTAAAGCCCTGCCCAACTCTACGAGAGGATCACATAATCTGACCTCCAGTTATTTTTTCTGCAATTCTCATACTGCATAGTAGCGTTATTTTCGGGAGGGGAAAGAAGATGTGATGTTAATCGTGGAATGAAAATATACATGAGCTGCTAAATATAATTCGTTACGATTAGTTTGTTTTAGTTGTCTGTAAGCCTACATCTGACTCGCTGATGGCATCGGACTTCATCGGCTGTCTTATTTTCTTGTATAGTGATCGCCGTCATCATCATCACCATCGTTGTCGTAGTTGTCATCATCTTAATTGTGTTGTTCAGCATTGCAAGAGTGTCGTTTCGCTCGGTTGGTGGGTAAACAAGAGTTTGGAAAACGTGCAGAGCTGACTATTATATATGCGGCATGCCTAATGTTATCTTAATTCAGTGCTATTATGTTTAGGCCTACGTGTGTGTGTGTGTGTGTGTGTGTGTGTGTGTGTGTGTGTGTGTACAAATGTACATGTATGTACGCTACGAGTGGCCATTTAATTGGCAAATCGGAAGTTCATGCTTCTTATCACAAGATATCTTCAGAAAATGGCATGAGAAATTTGCTTGTACTATACTGTACTATTACTACTATTTTGGGATTTATAATATCAATGTGTAGCATCAATTCACAAGCGTCTCTAATGTACGCGGACTAATCATATAAAATTCACAACCTTCTGTGCTTATTAACACTATGACAATGAGAGCGCATTCGTAGTAATCTACTAAAACTGACTGGGAAATCGCTGAGGTGTTGAAAATAATATCTATAGGCCAATCTACTGTCCACCTGTTTAAGAAACCCATTGAGAAAATATGCCGTTTTGCGTTGGACAAACATTGTATTGTATTGTATCTATAAATTTATACAGCATCTCAGATTGCAGTGCACACTAATCAGAGGCGCTCATGTGTGCATCTTGATCATTTACCAGATGCATATATAGATTTGTATAATTTCCCAGGATACATCCATATAACTTAACAGGCTGCTGAAAAGAAACAATCTTCCCTTATATCTTCTGCAAGCTTTTTCTGTCTAATTCAAAGTCATTTAATATTCAGATAGTCTACCGTTCAACTCAATGATAACGACAAACTCGGAAGTAAACGTAAAACACATAAGTGATTTTAACTGACATTTCAAGTACCAGATCTCAAAAGATGCAAACAGTCTGACGCAAATTCCTTCTTTCGAAACAGCAACTGAGAAATTTTACACTACGAGAAATTCCGACCTTCTCTTTTTCGAAATGATTAATTAATACTTTAAAACAAAATGCCAATATATAACAAGACCACTTCCTCTCACATGCACTTTGTACAGTACAGTATGCGCGAGCAGTTCAGCTGGTTTTTAACAATATCACAAACATTTACATCTGCACTTCATACGAAAGATGAGCAGCCACTTCGGCAAAACCTAGTGAACAGAGAGTATTTAATTAAGTCTGCATTCATTCCATAAAGCTCAATAAACCTTTGTTCTAAAGCTCGATATAAGCCTTCTTCGTTCAAAGCTGCAGTTCGAAATTGCAAAACCTAATTTTTGTATAAACTGCTATAAAAAATATCTGGCGTCATTAAGTTCTTTCAGCAAACTAAATAATGAAATTATATCAACATAGCCTAAATTTTAAAACATCAAGCCAAGCTTCCTTAATAGTTAATACCATCACATTATTATTCATGTTGAAAATGCGGCATACCTAAATTCCTGTATAAAAACGAAGTGACTATGCAGAAAAATTGAAAAAGAGACTTGTCTAACAAACAAAAAAACATTGAGCCATATAAAATCAAGTTGGAAATCAAGAGCATCACTAAACAAGAATTATTTTCCAGTAAGCTGTAGCAAATAGTTTTTACATCCATAATTCCATTTGTGAGTTGATCTTAGCAGTCCCAGTGACGTGACGGAAATTATTTTACGAGATGAGTATCTGCAGCAAAATGTGAACGAAACAAAAAATACTACCAGTATATGCAGCATAATGTGAACAAAACAAAAAATACTACCAGTATATGCAGCATAATGTGAACAAAAAAAAAATACTACCAGTATATGCAGCATAATGTGAACAAAACAAAAAATACTACCAGTATCTGCAGCAAAAAGTGAACAAAACCAAAAAATACTACCAGTATTTACCCAGCACCGGTGTGATGACTAGTCTGAAAACGAATCTTTACAGCAACCGTAAGACATTAAACAATGGAAATATACAACAAAAGACGTTCAACAACAGCATATATGAACAAATGAGAAATCAGTGGTACAGTTTCATTGTTATTCAGTTTACCATCCACCACATTGGTTCATTATGGTCATTCATATAAAAAAACTTCAGACCGGCCTGTTTAAATTTCAGCGTGTTTACCTCCCCCCCCATTGCCTGACTTCTGCTGGTTTTTCCTGACCAGCGAGAAGTCGAATGGACTTCTGGCAACTGGGACTCTACATGGTTTCACCCAAAGTGGTAACAATTTATGCCTGACACGACAACTATAACGGTGCCATAATGGTCAGCATTGAAGTTGGATATTATGATTTTCCTTTAACACTGCTTGTTTCCCTGTTAATGTATTTACTTACTTTAGTATTTATGTAAATACCACTATAGTTAGTTTCTCACTTACTGCTTAACAGTTGTCAAGTTAATCTGTGTATTAAATCAGGCCCCCATTTGGTGGGATTACTCCCTTCATGTGAGCCTTTTGCTCGTGTATATGTATATTAACAATAGATCACTACAAATATTACATTTGTGTTTTATTATTGTGAATTTAAGTTGCTTTGTTTATTGGGATCAATAAAGAAATTGAATTGAATTAATACAACAGTTAATTTAGTATTTACGTGACAGTTACTTCAGTATTTTACAAAACAGCTCAGTTTAAGGACACAAATCTTCAGCTCTGGATGAACACTTTAAACGAGTCAAAGAATATTATACAGACTCTCTCTCTCTCTCTCTGTATGTCTCTGTCTCTTTCTCATTCTCTCCCTCCCTCTGTCTTTCTCAGGGCTGTTTTTAAGGAATTTTTACAACTGCACAACCCCTTCTTTCCTTTCCCATCCTCCATGGTAAATTACTTCCAATCGAAGGACAATGACCTTTTTGCTAGTTTTAACTGTACAGAAGTGCTTCTACAACTGCACAAATACATTTGGAACTGCACATTGTGTGTACAACTGCACGTTAAAAAAAACCTTGGTCTTTCTCTTTGTTTTTCTCATTCTCTTCCCACTCTCTCTCTGTCTCTCTCTCTCTCTCTCTCTGTCTCTCTCTCTCTCTCTCTCTCTCTCTCTCTCTCTCTCTCTCTCTCTCTCTCTCTCTCTCTCTCTCTCTCTCTCTCTCTCTCTCTCTCTCTCTCTCTCTCTCTCTTTCTCTCTCTCTCTCTCTCTCTCTCTTTCTCTCTCTCAATCTCTCTCTCTCAATCTCTCTCTGTGTCTGTTCCTCTCGCTTCTCACTATCTTTCTGTCAGCCTGTACCTCTCTTTCTCTTTCTCTTTCATCCACAGAATAACAATCTCAAGTGGTAAACAATACATGCAACAACAACGGTAAACGTCACATGCCACAGTTGTTTGTCAACAGACGGGGTTTTGGCTCTAAGTGAGACACATGCACACACACGCACACTACCAGGAGACGGTCCGCTAAAACGTGTCCGGTTCGTCCGTTAGTTCATTTTCCGGATCGCCAGCAGGTTGGTCAGATGAACTTTCAGCTGAGTCTTGGTTGAAGTCTGTATTTGCAATCTGAAATTTAAAAATGCGCATAAATTAGCGTAATACATAAATTTCCTAAAAATAATTTTCAATACACATTTATTTTCAGTGAGAGCCCCAACAGAAAACTTACTCAAGGCTCCCGCAGTAACACTCTATCATATGCAGTAACAATACAATGGTGTTCAATAAAACTATAACAATTTGTACAATGCCCTACGTACAAAGTTCAGGCGTTAACTTTGAAGCCAGGTAACCATTAAGAGTCATTTTAACGTAGCTAACCGGACAAATATGAATACGAACAGAGTTCATATGTGGGGCGCAGTGGTGTAGTGGGTATTTTTGTTGCCTTGCAGCCGGAGGGTTGCAGATTTGAATCCACCTCAAACAATCTAGTACTACTGCTACCACCACCGCCGCCACCACCACCACCACCAAACATTCTACTGCTACCACCACCACCACCACCACACTACCACCATCACACCGTCAATCAACCTACCATAGTTTCATCGAGCAATGGTTTCTCGTCATCTGTTCCCGTCGTCTGCCCCACACCGTAGTCATCATCATCCTGCAGAAAGCTGTTGTCCCAATTGGCTCCGATGGGCGCAGCAGCAGCAGCAGCGTTCAAATCCCGACTCATCTGTGGCAGCGGCTCTTCAATCAGCGATCGTCCTTCATTGTTGTCATTGTTATCATTGTTGTCGTCATCGCGCAGCGGATTCTTCTCTTCAGAATTCGACATCCTCTCTTCACATTCCGGCTGCGATTTCCTCTCTTCATCTTCTCCTTCCTTATTCTCCGGTGGCTTCTCCTCGTCTTCGCTTTCGAGCAGCGAACTACTTTCCTCGAATCTTATCTCGGGCAGGGACGCACGCTCAACGAAGGACGCACGATCATCGTCGTCATCCGTTGGCGACTTTCTTTCGTCGTTTCCTGCGGTCATATCGATTGCTTCGTGTAAAGTACCTTGAAATGCCTGCTTCACCTCCTCCTCCTCTTCTTCTTCTTCCTCTTCTTGCTCGTCGGATTCCATTGGACGTGTGTCACTCTCCTCTTCTTCATTTCTGCCGTCAATATCTTTATCCTCAAACACGTGGTCTTCGGACACCCTTTGAGGAATTAAACATGCCCATCTTTGACCTCAGTTGATCGGTTATTATTGTGACTACTGTTTAATTGAATGTGCAATGTGTACATTGTCACACGGAAGTGTGAATCTCAGGCGCAGATAATTTATAATCGGCAACCAGCAGAAGATGTAGTTAGGTATCATCTAGTTTACTGTATCTGAGTAGCTTTCTAAGATACTATGAACCATCTTTGCATCTGACAAGTGCACATGCATTAAACAACAACAATAATAACAATAATAATTATAATAATAATAATATTTATTTACGACGACTGGATGCCATTCCAGATGCTTTTATTCTGTTCTCAATTAATATTTAAGTTTCTGGGGTTTCTTATGTACCTCAGGGTAAAAATGATAATGATGATAATAATAACATTAATAATAATAATTATTATTATAACAGCTAGTAGCATAATTTTTAGACTCCTAAGGGCCATAAATTATATACCATGGGGCCAAAATTAATAGTAATTATAATAATGTAGACATACATTCTTCAATTAATAATAGTCCATAAGTCCCTGGGGGAATGAAGTACCTCAGGGCAAAAAAAAAGTATTATAATAATAATGAGAAGAAAAAAAATAATGTCCACACTTTCAAATGTTTGTACTAGGCAGGCTGTATGTAGTTTAGCTTTAGACAGCTGTTGCCATATGATGTGGTTCAGTCACAGAAATTCCTCAGATATACCAACCAATGACCCAAAAATTATAAATAAGAACATAAGAAAAAAAGTTCAATTATATCGGCAGAAAAAAGAAATGCTTACACGATCTGAGGTTTCTCTCGTTTTTCATGCGATTCATTTTCAGAGAGCGATCTTTTTATGCTGCAACACAACCATTTTAATTTATTTCTAAGCATTCAAACTCTTATCACCATATTTTGTTGTTATGTTAATATCTTCATTACATTTGCTATTAGGAAATTTGTAATGTGCACAAAATCTAAAAAACTAGATTTTTAGATCATCATGTATACATTATACAGTCTTCATAAATTTACCCAGCTACAATTCTGTTTTAAATTTTGCAAGTTATATGATATCAATATAAATTTTCAATTTTTTCATAGATGATTGCTATCTTGGACAAAACTTCCAGAAAATTGAATGCCTTTAAAAAGATCAATTTCCTTAGAAAGAAATTTGTTGCTAAATAGTCATGCTGAACTTATTGAAGTCATCGGAATTTACTCTAATTAGAAAGACACATTTAGTCGTGTTATAAATTAATAATTAACATTACTCTAATGGAGTTATTTATATAAAAAAGGAGTATATTCATAAAGATTATTAGTAAGTAAGTGAGTAGAATTTTAAAGCAAATGAGCTAAACATTTAGTATGGAGTGGTAAGTTTCTGAGGTGGCAAGTCAATCTGATATGTTCAGAAGACTGATATGTATGGAAGAAATTTAAAGAATAAACCAGGTACAGAGTGTAGCACACAAATCACATACCCAATGTGCATGGGGGGGAGTTTGGTTTCCGTTCTTGGGAGGGCTAATGCCTTTTTGGAGGGGCTCAACCCGGAAAAAGATACCATTTTCATGGTAAAAAAGCTGAATCCGGGCCTTCTTGGGGGGGGGCCTAGCTCCCCCTAGCCTCTGATAAACTCCGCCCATGCCAATGTGCAATACTTAATGTCTTCATTAATGTATGGAAAATGACAATATCTTATCTTATCTTATCTGACCATTTATAAAGCGCTTCTTGCAGCAAGAGCCTTTCAGAAGCACTCCCAGTGCGTTCAACCCCGAGAAAAAAAATTAATAGCCCTGTAACAAGAGGAATGCATCAGTATTTGCCTTAATTCTTTTTCGAGTTCTTGAACGACGTCCTTCCAGCGCTCATCACCTTGACTAAGCATACTCTTTCGGTTTGATACGGACTTCATACAATCCTTACAAACTTTAACAAAATGAAGACTAACCAACTGAAAAAAACAATCATAAATCATCATAAATACAATAAAATTCACCAAATGTAGCTCCCTTGTGGCTACCAAAGTTCATGGCATTTCCTTATAAATAACTAGCGTACCCGGCCACGCGTTGCTGTGGCTGAAAAGAGCATTACCCTCCCCCCTCCACTCACCCTCCCCCCTCCACTCACCCTCCCCCAACCCCTCCCTGTTCGTCCCGCTCTCTCCCCTCCTTTCCTCCCTCACACTGTCCCTCTCCGACAGCGACGCGGATAGCGCCATAAAACTGTTCAGCAAGAAGGCCGCAATGGGATGTGTTGAAATGCGCTACATAAACGGAACACATTTGAACAACCGTTTGAAGCGCGCCCGAATTGGAAGGCAAGGCTTATATTTTATCGACAGGCGTATGTGTTGAAAACGGTAGAATTTGCAAAGTTGCTTTTTTGTTTAAAAGATTGCGCTTTTTCACAAAAATCATTCTGCAAACCCGGCCGTGTTTGAACTAAACGTTTTGGTTAAGTTTCGAAAGCAATCAATAAAGAAAGTTCGGAGATCTTTGAAGCCGTGCCAAACGCGGTTACATTTTTATTTATATAGATTGTAGATATGTAATTTTAATAAACAGAAAAATATCCATATACACAGTTACATAAATTGTAAAAAAATGCAAGTCTATACCACATGTTATGTATGAATGTACGCATTTATGTATGTATGTACTCAATGCATTTACAGAAGCGCAGGGTCAGATCATTAAGCCTGTATGTAGGCAGTTATGCAATGCTTCCAGGTTCTAGAAACTTACTATAGACCCCATGCTAAGCAGCTCGAAAAAGCAAAGACCCTGGGTCCCTCCGTTGAAACACGTACTGTGCAGGGACTTTGAGCAAGTCCTTCATACGCAGTGTGTTCCATCTCTGATTCACAAAATTACTTAAAGTACCTTATATACACAGTGTGATTGCACATGCTCTCAATCAAATAAGCAGCATACCAACTCAGTCTTTAAGGGTGCAACATAAATGTTCAGAGATATACAGACTGAAACACATACACACCCACATCTGCACGCACACACACACACACACACACACACACACACACACACACACACACACACACACACACACACACACACACACACACACACACACACACACACACATACACACCCATATCTGCACGCACACACCCATCATAAGCAGCCAAATAAGCAGTATCCAATGCATACTCATCATCCTCCGACGTGTGGCTTCCTCTTAAGGGCGCAGTGACGTCATCCGTTCCATCCTCCGCCTCCTGCAACTCCGCAACATCTCGCTCGTGACCGGTTTTACCCTCTTCCACCTGCTGCAGTGGCTGCTTCAGAATCACTTTGCTGTAAAATATTACAGACCAATAAATCTGCTTGTCAGATGAAATTGTAGTTTTTCACACGTAAGAGTTTATGATTCTTCCTTTGCAAGGACGAAAAGTTACATCTCTAATTTTATTACTAAAACCACATTTCAGTGAAAAACTTCAGGTCAGATCTGACCAGTAACGAGAAAAGAGGAATTTGAATTTTTCACACTGTCACTATCAGACTGTGTGTGATAACTGAAAACTTCTGGAGGTATATGAAGGCTCCTGCATGTATCTCAAAGCACTGCAAGCATACGAAAGCTTCTGCAAGTACATGTATGTACCCATGAACAGACGTGTTCACTGACATTGAAAATAAGACCTGTGAAAGGTAAGATGTTTCACAAATTCTCTGATAAAATACGATAATGGTCGATGGTCATAGTCACGGAGGGTTACCTATTATTATTATTATTAAATGAATCTGTAAAGAGCGCAAGGTCACACCGAAAATAATGTGAATCTATCATGTAGGGTGTATGGTTACCTAACTTCTAACATATAGGTTTACCTGTCAGGTTACCAATGAAATAGGGTAACCATCACATAGGTTACCTATCATGTAGGGTTACCTATGAAATAGGGTAACCATCACATAGGTTACCTATCATGTAGGGTTACCTATTAGGTAGAGTAACCATCACATAGGTTACCTATCATTCAGGGTTACCTATGAAATAGGGTAACCATCACATAGGTTACTTATCATGTAGGGTTACCTATCGCCGGCTTCGAGGTCCTCATTGTCGTTCTTCGGTTGGAGTTTCTCGCAGAGGTGGACACAGACGAACATTGTGAATCCACATCCGTTGAGGAAGTAGCACGAGATGTCGACGATGATGATGATGATGAGGAAGATGGCGACCGCGATGCCAATGCCAGCTGCTGGACTAACTGACGCCTGCATCTGCGTCGGCCCAGCACCACCACCTGTTAACATGTCCATCACGTGAATGAACGGTAATCTAATCTGGACTGGGAGCACCTCTGAATAGGTTTCTTGAAGAGGTGCTATATAAATTCTCGAAATGAATAAAATATAATCTAATCTGAAAATTTATATGCCATCGACATCATAATTTTTTATTTTTACTCACAGGATTCAGGATTCTTATCATCATTATTAGCCTGCTGTTATTACTGTTATTACTATTATTATTTGTTTCCCCCCGAGACATCTATAATCCCTCAGGTTTCAGATAATAGTATTATGTTTAACTCTGGAATGGCTGTCCATATCAAGAATATTATTATTGGTTTTCTTCTTATCATTGTTGTTCTTATTATTATTAAGCATTTATTAGGTGCCATTATCTAATTGACAAGCATCAACTGTTGGTGCTGGGTAATTGTGAGAGGACATGCTCAAGAACCCTACACCGGCAACATTGTAATAATAATCTTGAGATTTCTAAGATACCATGAACCATTTTGAGGTTGGCAATACCATGAACACCATCCAGAGCACAGCTCGTGCCTCATGGTAGCAGGATTCGACCACCTTCGGACTACTCTTTTGGATAACCCCTCTGACTTGACATAGCACCCGTGAATAAGCTGGTGCCCTGCGCTTGGTTTTCGAGTGGCGCTCTAGAAATTTGGAGATTACGATTACGACTCACCTGAATGCAGTATTTGTCAGCCCCAGAATCAGTGAGTGAATAAAATAAGATTTTAACCAGAGCAACATGATATCATGATTGTTTCTCCTTACGCTGGCTCACTTTATATTTTTCCAACTAAATTTAATTCACACTGCCCTGTTACTACATTGCATCTGTGTGTAGTTCAGACTACCAAGTAGTTCAGAAGTAGTTCGAACTTTCCAAGAAACACTGTTTCGACTGGTGCAAGTTTAACCAAAGAGGCCGCAAAAAATCAACCGAACAATCAACTTAATACTGTGATTGCATTTATTCCAGTACAAAGTGTCCGAAGAATTTTAAGTCATTCAAGGGAGACTAGATTATTCACCGGCATTCAGCCATTAAGTTTACAGATTATTAATCTAATGAATGCTCCTGCAATGTGAATAGCTTCCCAAAAATCTTCATACACCAATTGCAAAAGCAGTAACCCAGGCAAGAAAAGACTCTCCAAATCCTCGCCTTAATGCTTTGTAGCAAAGCAGGATGATGGTAGAACCTGAAGCTGGGAACGCGCCTGCCGGCACAACTGAAACTGTCATTAAATTACTTTATGCCTACATTAGAACACAGCATTTGTGAGATATATTATATGGACATAAGGTGGGATTCAAACTCTGCATGTTGCATACATGTATATTGTACAAGGACTTCCTATGTGTAATTCCTGGACTTTGGTTGCTACGCTGAAAACCAACCTGTTCAGAAGTATCTAAATTGGAAATGTTGCTATGCGAGTGCGGTCAAGTTTCCATGAAAAGCTCCATATTATAAATCAATTTACATTACCTGATTATAATCTTGGCCGCCAGTAACTTTTCCACAGGTTCATGGAGTAGTGAAAGTGAAAAGCAATTAAGTTTAAACAGAATCTCAAAGGTACCATGGCTAAATTGGTCTTATGGTAATATGCTAACAATTGCATGCCCGTGACAAGGAACATTAGGACAGAAATTCTTCAGTTGTAGACTTGTGGAACGGTGTGGATGACCGCACTGTGTTAGTGGACACAGTCACAGTGTTCAAGAAAATTTATCTATTAATTGTTCCAGGTTGATATGCAGTGGTTCTAACACAGATCTTCTGAATCACCTTTTAAAACCCTTGCTATGTTATATAAAATTCCAACAACGGCATAACCGAATACCGGTTGTGAAATCGTTTTCAGTGCTATTCCAATTCACGAGCATACATTCCCTACGTTACATTCCCTACGTCACATACTGAACACGTATTTGGTCAAAACTGCACACATAAACATCTAGCGTGTCTGTTCACATCAATCAACAATATTGAAACGCTGAATGTCTACGTAACAAATAACATGATTGTCAAAACAAGAAGATGGTCAAATTCAAAACCAACCGTCATCAATCAGCAAACATTTCCAAAGGCAAGTTAGTGCTGCCCATGAACTTCGGAAATTCAACATCTACACTTTTGTAATTTATTTTCGATAAATTATTGCACTATCGAAGAACTCAAGTGAAGAAGGTACAGTGCTTGTAATAATAAATAAAACCTTTATAGGTCCACTGCAATAAGAACAAAATCAACAAAGTCTCATTGTCATGTTGTCATGCATTTCGAGTTAAAATTAAAACTTAATTGTTCGAGAAATGTTAAGATGTTGTTGAATATTATCGGTACGACTTAAAGTACACTAAACAGTACAATTGGGATTTGGAATCATAAAATCCTACTGATCTTTGGAAATCTTGTAACACAAATCGCATGTATATCTTTCTATATTGGTAAACATTACATAATATAATAATCGGCAATTAAATTCTCATGGTAGCTGCAGAAGTTAAAATATAAAAAAGTATGAAAACCCTAAATGCTTACTAAACAGAGATTCTACTTAATCAGATAATCACATTGTAGATAAGATACATAAACACACCTGCTAAACCTTTGCTCAATCTACCGAATGCTAAACTAGTTTTATTTGCTTAATGGCCAAATTAACTACATTTATGTTATGAAGTTATCTGTGTGAGCTTTTCCTCCCCCTTCCACTTGCATAGGCCGCCGCGCGCTGTGCTCTGCTGTCCATGGTGACTTAATGGTTCCTTTCACTCGCTCTGCAACAATGCAGAGGCATTCATTCTCTGTGGTTGGTCCAACAAACTGGAATGGACTTCCCTTGACTATGTGACACCTCCAAAGATGTTCTCAATTTCACAAACTATTGAAGACTTTTTTCGCCTGATCTCGGCCGGGAGCGCTTCTGACTAGGTACCTTGAAGGAGCACTATATAAATTTTGATTGATTGTTTGACTGCTGATTTATTGTCCAGCACAGTTTTGAGCCTCACCTGAGATGGGTATGAACTGTAGTTAAAATGTTCAATATCATCAATTCCCTGCCTCAAAAACAGTGACACCATAAAAATTCTAACAAGCAAAATTTGTATGAAACGAGAGTGAAACAACAGGCTGCATTGAACATCGTAGTACACACAATTAACTATTTGGAAGTTATTTTAGAAAGAATGAAAAATCCGTTTAAAAAGTTCAAAGCCTGCACGTAAGTATTTACGAAGATAGACCTATCTATAGCATCTAGCAGAAAAAGGTCACTGTGCTTTGAATCAGGATGGAAAAGATTGATAATCAAAGTAATATAGATGGGAAAGAAAGATGGTATGTAAGTTAAGTGAGCTATCAGTCTGCCATAATAATTAGAATATTCAAAAGACAAAACGATACAGAAACATTGGTCTGGAGTGAAACTATGTTGGCACACAGTAAAAATGGCAATTTACAAAAAGTCACTCATTTAAACATTTTCCGTTGTGAGCACTGATCTCATAACCGGAAATATTTCCAATTTAGACGTTCAACCTGGGACTAACATCAGAGGGATATGAAGCCGAAAACTCTGTCAGCGTCACAGGTGATGTACGAGGTCATATATCCGGGCACTAAGCAGTTCTCTTCAATAAATTACTTCGTTTCTGCTAGGAGTCATCGACAAACAAACAGAACTGGCCCGCTTTATCCTGCAAAAGTCCCGGATGTAGCCACAGACACAATCTAGGTCACTGACCAATTGCCATCGGTTTCCTATCCCGTCAGTGATAATAGTCCAAGGTTCAGCCTTTTGAGTCAAAACCGTTTCCATTCTTTTTAGTTAGACTACCCAGTAGGGCCTAGGCCCTAGTGGTCAGTTTGCTCCCTTTGGCAGGTTATACCCATAACACACGTTAACATGAATACTGTTCTAAGTGAATGGGAAATCGATATACAGCTTGCAGATAAAAATTTGAAGGCAACTTTGCAGTTACTCTTACACCTTGACACTGAATAGAATTCTAAATGAGTTGGCCTATTTAAATAATTCTATATTTAAGTAACGATACAATGTCCTATTGTACACTATAACATAACATATGATAGATGCATAAAATTGTACGTATAATGTAGATATAATACTTTTTGTTTCATGCATTGTAGATCTGTGAATGGCAATTATTATTATTCCATACTGATGCAATAAATCTAGAATGATTCATACTATATCCAGCCTATCACAGATGAATGATACAAGATTGTAGTAGCATCTATAATATCCATTAAGCGGTATTTATAACTATGCAAATTAACTTTCTAAATAGAGGAACACAATTCATATGCATGTCAGATGACAAGGATCTAGGAGCCAACTATATATCACTGATGACAACCTCACTCATCTCTCTCATCTCATCTCTCTCATCTCTCTCTCTCTCTCTCTCTCTCTCTCTCTCTCTCTCTCTCTCTCTCTCTCTCTCTCTCTCTCTCTCTCTCTCTCTCTCTCTCTCTCTCTCTCTCTCTCTCTCTCTCTCTCTCTCTCTGCCTCTCTCTCACTCTGGTTGAAGCAATAAAATCAACTAGTGTTGCATGCGACACCTATGCCAGTCAGAATTACCTTTCCCAGGTGCAGACAGCCCCGTTGTAATACATAACTATGGTATCACAAAAAAGGTGTCACATAGCCATTAATAATAACCAAGCAATGTACAAAGCCGTGTAAAACAAAATCTCATAACTGATGATGGACCCTCGACATATTTAAGACTACACAACACATTCTTTGGTTCACGACAACAGAACTCTTTGGCAAACTTCTTTTTCTGAGCTACCGACGAAATGCACTTTTGTGAAACAATACAGAGAACAATGATACACCGTGGAGATTATTAAGTCAGCGTCTCTGGCAAAAACAATGGCTGGAAATTCCATGTCGATCATATCTTAGCGGCGGTGCCTTCGGCGATCCATTTTGTGGCAAAAGTTGATATGACCAGCATCAGACAACCAACTGGGTGGAAAGAAGACCCAAAGAGTCGGTAAAAAACAATGCTCGAACACATATTACCACGAAGTACAGCAACTGAAAGAACAACAAAAACAAAAAACAAAACTTGAGAATCTAGCATATATCTGTTTTTGGATCACATATTTTTCTTATGCTTTCAATCCTTTCGTAATCAAAATCAAAATTTATTGCTCCCAAAGTATACACACATAGAGTTAGGTAACAAGTGTTTAGTATAATGACATTACCGTACCTAATTCGATAATGACATTGGGTGTGCCGTTTGGGGAGCAATAGGCACTCCAAAAGGGACAAAGTCCCACTTAGAAGGAGCCTATTTATTATGTTATAGTTATGCAAGATGACAAAGAATTATTTACGGGAATGCAGCAGTATGAAAGGCTAACTACTTAGGCAAAGACATTACATACACGAGAAATCAAAATCTTAACTAGAACTTAACTAGCATGCATGTGGATAATATTAAGTAATATTATTCAGTATAACTTAATCAGAATTAAACAGGTTGAATAAATGTTGCAGCAATTTCTCAGTCTGGAGAGGCAACGAAATAATCCCGCTGTTTAAATGATAAGATACAGAAACAGATTAAACTGAAACAGTAACTAAATCAAATGGAAACACAACAAATTCTAAGTAAAGACAAATATAAATTCCCCAAAATAAACATTTATAACATCAAAGTACTCACATAGGTCTCAATTATAGAAATAATCATAGTATTTCTAAATTGCAAGATAACTTTGGTGGGTATCCTGCATGCTCTTACAGTGTGCTGAATGAAAGTGTAATGCAGCATATAAAGGCATTTGGAAATTTATTCTGCAGTCTGAGAAGCCATTAGAACAACTTACAAGCGAGCGATTGATAAGGGCCAAATAAATTGTTAAAAAAATCGGTAATCATCAAAGTCTACAAGCTCCAAATACCGTATATTAAAACAGAAGACACTACGAAAACCGGAAAAACTATAAAAGCAATGCCAACTGGATATTATGACAATTAAACAGAAAACAATCGATAAAAACCCGATAAACACAGATGGAACTAAAAGTTGAAACATAGGAGAACAACATGCATAAAAGAACAAAACTGCATTGCAGCACTGATGGTCATCAATGGACTGAAGGATTTCAGAATAAAATGCAGAGCTCGCCATCTGTCAACATGGACCAAGGGTATCGAGGCAATGGTGACAGAGAAGATTGGCCTGGTTAGATACATCAGTAAAGAGCGCTGGCCGCATCTCACGCAACTCTGTGAAAGAGAGCATGCGAACCGTGGTTCACTTCCAAAGGTGGCTTAGTTTCAGAGATTAAAATCTCGGACTGGTACGGTCCCTGCACGGGGCCCTAAATGGCATGGCGTCCATTCAAACGGGCGAGCGATGATGGAGGATCTTATCCGATCAACTTGTTGAAAAATAATCAGAACCGAGGCCATTTAAAATCTAAGTAAATTTACATATAAGTTGTTGCAAAGCGTCAGTTGTTAAAACAAGTCGAGTCTCTTTCCATACAGCCCACTGGAGATCAGCTGCAGAAAGAAAAGTCCTGAGGTTTGGAAGAAATTATAGAAATCTCTTCCCAAATTTTCTCAAGCAAAGAATGGCCTTCGAGATCAGAAAGCCTTCTGCAAAGGTGCTCTTCCAAGCAGCTGCTTTAAACAAAGCTCACAACAATTCACACATCATAAATGAGATGATCATTCTGACTTTCGAATTGCTACGATCATCCTGCAATGATTGCCCCACAGTTTGCGTTTGTGAAAAGACAGACTGTTTCAAACGACTTGAATTTCCTCGCCTTTCTTTGATTAATTTCCATACATGCGTGGAAACCATGTCAACAGGATCTGCGGCTTCTAGGACTACAGTTCAACTGATTGTTTACCCATACAGTGGCACTATATAAATTTTCACTAACAGATCACAGTACTTGAGTCTTATGATATATAAACATGAAGACCACTATGCTGAGATCACATCTGAAAAGTCTGTGATACAATACTTTAGTATTACATAAATTTCTTACGCATGCAAGGTCACACTGAAATGTGAATCTGAGGCGTGGATAGTCAATACAATAATACAATACTTGCGTGGTATGCAACTGCTACGATCTAAACCGTATAACATGTGGCACACTGCAAGAGCTCAGTCACTAAGTTGCAAACTATAATTATGACAAAGCCAGGTCACAAAATAAACCATAGCCCATTAAAATGTTATTTATATAATAAAAACAGATAACCTGTTTCTTTATCATTATTACTATTATTATTATCATTATTTTTTGGCCTGAGGTATCTCAGATCCCTCGAAGTTTCAAAAATTATCCAGAGACATAAAAAATTTGCATTATTATTATTACTATTATTAAGTCATATTACTAACACACGCATGGTCACACCGAAATGTTACATAAGTCAGGCACATTATCACAGGTCTCTCAGATCGATAAGAGGCTTTATCAGGCCTTTAAGAGAGGCTCTTTACAGCAGCAAATAAATTTTCACCATGCATATCGAGATTGTGTTCTACTATTTCATGCAAATCATACTGTAGTTTAAATTGAAAAAGTGAATAATATGCAATTAATGTACATACACATACACAATTCAATCTCTATTCTCATTCAAATTCTAATTCTTCGGGCAAGAAATGCCACAAAATTAACCATTTCTCTATCCAAGATATGGATGACCAACTTCCAACTATACACACTGCCACTTGGCAGCTAACCAATTTCTTCTCAGATTCCGTTCTGTGCGACAATGTGCAAATGATAAATTTCTCCAATACCGGTATTTACGCCAGTAATAATACAGGCCCAGATAATACCATGTCTTCCAAAATAAAAGTGTGCTCCTGCCTATGTGAGCTCTCCATTTCTCTGGGCCGCCATTCACTGCGCTGCGCTGCCCGTGGCGACTATCTGGTTTTTCTCATACTACAACCATGCAGCGAAGAGCATTCTCCGTGGTGGGTCCAGCTATCTGGAATGGCTTCCCTGCGACTTTCCGCGCATTTCCCCATGACTCTGCTGGCTTTTTCTATCGTCTTCTCAAGACTTTTTTTCGACCAGGCCTGGGTTTGGAGCACCTCTGAGTAGTGATCTAGAAGGGGTGCTATGTAAATTTATGTGATTGATTGATTGATTGCTTACCTGGAAGAGTGTTGAAGAAGAATTCTTCATTTGGAGCCGACGTGCCAAGGTCGTTAGTAGCCAAGACCTGGAGCTGGTAATCAGTCATAGGAGTCAGACCTCTCAGCGTATACTCGAGCAACGGTGCGTTTTGATTATCGTACACATTCTCCGTCTTCCATTCCTCGTCTTCGCGGCTTCTTTGCCTTGAATCCTCCGATCCAGTCCTTACCTAAACAAACACAAGCTCACTGAATACCAGCAAGACTATTTTAAAAGTATTTGGTAAAATACGGTAAACCATGTTAATCAAGATATGCCATGGACATGATCGTCTGTTAGTTGGATCATCAAACTTCAAGACTCTAGCTGTGTAGGGTAGAGAGAGCTTGAGCACGTTCTTCACTCACAATTGCTCGGCTGAACCAAATTATTGTATTGTATTGTATTTGATGATTTATAAAGCGCTGCTCTCTGCAAGAGCCTTTCAGAAACGTTCCCAGTGCGAGTGACCCCGAGCGAAAATGAAGGATTTGAGTCAAGAGAAAAACGAGGATGGATTGATGATTACTCATAAAGAACGAAAAGTAATGTTTGTCAACAATAGCTTTTGTGTAGCAGCATAGTACAAGCTGGTTGGATCAGAAAGGCTTGGTGCACGATGCCCATTTTTAACCTATGGCATCAGGTGTTCATGCAAGAACAATGCAAATAAATTCAATTCAAAGAGAAGATTAGTGTAGCATGGATGTCATTCATCAAAATCAAGCAGTAAAAGGTCAACCGCAAAAAGCAAAAGCATTAAAAAACATGACTAGTCATCATCGTCGTCATCATAATCATGATAATAATAAAATCATAATCCATCATCATCATAATCCACCACCACCACCACCACCACCACCACCACCACCACCACCACCACCACCACCACCACCACCACCACCACCACCACCACCACCACCACCACCACCACCACCACCACCACCACCACCACCACCACCACCACCACCACCACCACCACCACCACCACCACCACCACCACCATCAATTCCAGATATCTAAAGCACTCCTGTAACGTTAAGCGCAAGCAAGGCCCCATCTAAGTCACTGGTGCCGCATCATGTCAGCAAAAATTATTCATCCAAAAACGTCAAAATACAAAGTTCTATCAACAACACTAACATTGCTAGTATGAAGCTGAACTCATTGTACCTTTCTGTATCGGAATTCATATCCTTTGATGGGTCTTCCACCGGTCTTTGGCCGTTCCCAAGTAACTCTATAAGAGTCTGATTTAGTCCCTCGTGAAGAACAAGTCAGTCTTAGTGGATATGGATTTGCTGAAACAATTCACAAGAATTAGTTGAGCTATCATATACCAAATAATGTTTAAAACACAATAAATCTTAGCTTTACGGTTTAAACCATAACTAATTATGAGCTGATCAAAATTTGATAAATGTATCATAAAAGAACGCCAGTGTAAACACAAATTCTCCAGTTTACTTACATTTTAAATCTACAGAAAAAACACATGCTGTTAATGAACTGAATGAAGATTTCTATCTTTTTCTTTCCTGCTGGTAAAAATGGCATGAGGCATTATTTGCTATTCACACAAATGAATTATAAACTTTTCAATCATATAAAAACCACAATTAGCAACATAAACACTATATAAATCTATAGAATATAGATAAGATAAAAATAATATCTGGTCATCTGCTAATGCTTTTAACTTACTGAGGTTAGCAGTTGTGACTATGTGTTCGAACTCATTTCCGACGCCGACGTCATTCTTCGCCCTTATCCGAAAGACGTACTTTGTGCCTGGACGCAGGTTGTCAATGCTCAGCTCAGCAGCTGTGATGAATTGACAAATGAAAATGAATCTCAAAATAATAGACAAACGAAAACATTCTTAAAAAATATTGTTACGACAATATGAAATTGCAGTGAAATTAAATAAGCTATTAAAATTTTATAAAACTGAGAAATTAAACCCATAACTGAACTTTTCCCCCAGACTTGAATATTTTTTGGCACCGCTGAAGACACGATACAAAGAGCCAGTCATTTACTAGTAAGTTTTCTTGCATCTGGCATCCCTCTCCTCCATATGACCAGAATTAAATTTTGCGTGACACATACATGTTAAAACAAGTCCTTATCAAAGCAAGGCTGAATTTGGTGGCATTTGTTTCCGAAGGTAATTTACACAAAATCAACTCAGGTGTTGACACAGAAAAATACGTCTCAAATAGGTCGACGCACCATTTTCACAGAGATACACAATAAATTAGCAAACTTAAAAATTGCAGGTTATATACTTCAGTATGCACACAGAGGTGCTTATGAAAAAGTCCAATTTACTGAAAAATATTCACAGAGACTAAATTATGGCAAATATTTGACCCACAGTGATTTTTTTATGTAAGATATAACTCATGATTTTTCATATACATATATATAATATATTATTAAAGTTTGTTAACTTCATAATCAGTGTTGATGCAGATATGTAGTTTGCAACAAAACAATTCTTGTTTCCAACTGCATCGAACGCAAAAGAAATTCTCTAATTTGTCCCATTTCTTTGAGGGTTTTCTTGCATGCGTTATGATTATTACCGATGTAGAAATACTTTCAGCAATGGACAAGTGCTGCCCAGACTGCAACAATCACCTGTGTAGTTGTTGTACCAGAACCTGTTGCGTCTGGGATCTTCTGTCTCAACTGGCAAGTTTCCTAGTTAAACACAGTCCAAAGTTGTGAGTAACATATCAAAATATTGTCAGTTCAACTTACAGAAACTTAAGTGTATCAAGTGTCATAGTTTGGAATTGTTCATTTTATAGGGGCTAGCGGTAGAAATAAAAACGTGCACTCCTTTCCACCAGCTGTGTCGCAATAGCCTATATATCCAAACTTTGCATAAAATGAAACAATGCAACAAAATGAACAGGACAGTTCTGCTATTGCAGACTTGATTTGATATAGCGCCAGTGATTAAGCTGGTCAATCTGATGTGGTGCTGAGAAATCCTCAAAGATTTACTTTCAATTATATTACAACTTTGAAATGATTTAAAAGAACCATAACAATAAACATGTCATATGACAATGTCGAATATTGGGACAAGACACTGGCGTTGTCAGATGTTCTACAGACAAAATAACAAATTGAATCTAGCAACGAGACAGCAAGCCTTAATTATTATAAAAATCAAGAATGAATTTATGAATTTGAAAATTATGCAAATTATACATCATGTAAACAAACTGAATAAGGTTGAGTGATAACCACACAAGCAGAACGAACTGTTCAGAAAAATAATTCCTGTCAACACCAACAGCCTTTTGAGAATTCGTTGACGCAATATCAATCCCAATAAGCCAGAGAAACCAGTAGCTCAATTGTATTGTATTGCTACCTCAATTGTATTGTATTGCTACCTCCATTGTATTGTATTGCTGCCCTGTTAGTCGTCAAGATTGATGTTAACTAATAATCATACTGCATTGTGCTAGTCTTAAATACAAACAAAGATTATTATTATTATTATTATTATTATTATTATATGATAATTATAATTACTATGTTATTGTAAGTCTACCCCTTTACCAAATCGGGCAAAGGATTAGCGAAAGAGCCCACAAAGGCAACGGCGTTAAAGTGTTGAATAAGAAAAGAAAGTCTTTGGAACAGGAAGGACGTCTATTATTATTATTATTTTTATTATTATTATTATTATTATTGTTATTATTATTATTATTATTATTATACAACAACAGTCGGATTATATAGTATTGTTACAGAGGCAATGTGGAAGAGAAGCAGATGGCGTTGCCCCGCTGGACTGCTATCGAGATTCTTTGAAGGAGGTAGCTTGTCTCGAGTTTGTCTTGTGTCGCCTCGGTCAACCTTCGTCCCAGGTCTAAGACAAAGTCCAGTCCTTCCGTACTCCAGGATCCGCTGCACTCCAATGCCACCGCCACGAAGTCATGTGTCCGGGTGATTGCGTCGTATTTGGTCCTTTTGGCAGCGGCTGCTCGGTTTGCGGCCTCCCCTGCTCCTGCTGATGTTGCTACCAGATGCGATGCCGCAAAGGTGTCTGACACCGTCACGTCCCAAGTGAGACACTTTCCACATGTCCAATTGTCCATGGAATGAGCGTTACGCCGTCCGGCCGTTTTCCGTCTTCCCTTGTGAGCCCTAACGGTTCCTTCTGAGATGGAATGTTGGCCCTTCTTAAGGAGCGCCACACTATATTTTTATATATGTATATTTTTATTATTATTATTATTATTAAACATAGTCTAAAAATTACCTAACGACATACCTATGGACACATCTTGAACGATGCTTTCGAATTCCACCCGATACCCAATGACCTGTACGCCCCCGTTTTCCCTCGGTGGATCGACCTGAAGGACGACTTGATTTGGCGAGATGTCTTTGTTCGTCACTCGTATGGGTGCATCGGGAACGGCTGGAAACACATCAACACTCACACATACAGAACGTGCAAACAAGGCATCTCTTTATTCATTCATTCATTTGGACATTTATATAGCGCTCCTTCAAATGAAAAAACTACTCAGAGGCGCTCCCGACTCCAGCACGCCCAAAAAGAACAGATTTAAGCTTAGCTAGGAATGATCCTGGTAGGGTCCCAGGATTTAGGCGTAGCTCAAAAGAAAGGCTATTCCAGATCACCGGACCAACCACAGAAAAGGCCCGATTCTTCATGGTAGCAGTACGAGCAAAAGGAACCAAGAGGACTCCCTTTATGTATATGTATATGTATGAACACTTGCTATAGTGCCCCTTCAAGATTTCTACTCAGAAGCGCTCCAAACTACAGCGTGGACACTGAATCAGAGTTTCATGCCAAAGTGCCTGAGCAAATTTTGTGAGTGAAGTCCTGAGACTTGTAGAGCAAGGACCTTCACTCTGCAATTATCATGTAACGCAAAACAGAAATTAGAACACACAACAGACCCTCATGTGAGCATCTTTAAAACACAACTGCAGTTAGATAATTACGCTACAAACGCAACATGATTACGCACCTATAGAACATTTGACGATTAAGATTTGATGATTAAGATTTGAAGATTAAGATCTGACGATTAAGATTTGATTATTAAGATTTGACGATTAAGATTTGACGATTAAGATTTGATGATTAAGATTTGACAATTAAGATTTGATGATTAAGATTTGATGATTAGGATCTGATGATTAAGATTTGATGATTATCACCGTACTGGCTCTGTTCAGGTGAATCATCTGGTCCGCTCTTCCTTTGCTGTTTTCAGCACGACAGATATAATCTCCGTAAATCCAACTCTGATCTGCCTCCTTGATTCGCACCTAACACAACCACAGCAGCCATTTTGCATAATATATTTCTGCCTGTACAGTGCACATGTATGTGTGCATGAAGACTTATTATTGCACCCTTCAAAAATTCTCCTCAGAGGCACTCCCGACTAAAGCGCGGACACTGAATCGGAGTCTCCCGCCAAAGCTCATGAGTAATTGCGAGTGAAGGACTTGCTTGGGGTCCCTGCATGGTGGTTTGATGTGGGTTCAAACACGCAACGGCTCCAAGGCACCGAACATACCCCTATATCACTGTGCCCCACAATATCGCAATAAAACGATACATCATATGTATCATTAAAATCACTTATATTTTATTGATTATCACAGGTATCAAAATTATCTTCCATTATGCTAGGATATAGGTATCAACTGAAGACACATCAAACCAAGCCCTAGAAGCACCTCTGGCATGTATTGTATTGTATAGAAACATTTATGCATGTGGACTCTGGCTAGCCACGGCTCCGTTTTGGCCATTTTCTGCAAGTGCAGCAATGAAGCAAGGTCCCTGGTTCTCTCATTGGATTTCAACGACACTTCCATAACAGACACTTTCTGTAGATCATGACTATAATAAATATCACTTCAAGTCACTATAGATTTGGGCTTTATGCATTATGAATAATATGTGCTGCAGAAGTAATTAGCTCAGACTAGATTACATAATAATAATAATAATAATAATAATAATAAATGTTGAAAAGGAGCATATCCATTTGTAAATGACTTTGTCAGTTTCTTTTGAAAAATAAATGTGTATAATAATAATAATAATGACAATAATAATAATAATACTATAGGGCCGTTCCAGACTGTGATTTTATATTAGGTGGTAGATAAGTCCCTGAGGGATCCTGTATACCTCAGGGCACTTTAAAATTTTTTTTAAAAATAAAATAATAATAATAACGACAATTTATATGGTGCCATAACGCGGCCTCACAAACAGCCAACTGCGGGATAAGGCCAATAAGCCTTAGCAAACAGATAGGCATAGACGTTATCAGATTCGATCAGATTACACATTATCACGCAGGAATGTATCTCTCGTATTTAGATTTACCTGAACCACCCACATGATAGAATTCAACGAAGCCCGTTTGCTGACCTGAAGAATGCTGTGTTTTCCTGAGTTGTGGATGGCAAACGTTTCATTGTTTTCCAGGATGCGATTGTAGCGTATCCACCTGATCGTCGGCATTGGCTGAGCGTGGACATGGCACGTAATGTTGTGCTTCGTACCCGCCCAACCGTACACCAGCGACTTATGGTCGTTGTCAAAGCGAGGTTTATCTAAAAAACAGTTGCACTGCTCGCTGTACTCTTCCTTCGACTCCGACGTCTACATGTATGTCTCTCTATCTTGTGACCCACCACTACACCCTCGCACCCCACGATGACTCCAGGGGCAGATACCGACATTTTTTAAGGGGCGAAAAAATTTGGTCTTGGGTAAAAAAAATCCGTTGGTTTTTTGCAGAAAAATCTGACGCCTTTAAAAAAAATCATATTATGATACTTTCTCTCTGTCTCTGTCTCACTCTCTATGTCTCCCTCTCTCTGTCTCCCTCTCTCTGTCTCTATCTCTCTGTCTGTCTCTCACACACCTTATCCTGCCGCTGCATTGATTGAAAGCTTGTTGAAATCTGGTGGGGGGGGGGTCACGTCCTGTGCAAATTTCTGAATGAGAGACCCCTTGCCAGATTGGCCCTTCCTGGATCTGCCCCTGGTGACTTAAATGCACAAATCAGAAACAATGAATGTCTAAAAGACAAAGAAACACTTAGAACAACGTACAGTGGACATCGATGACGCAAGTTCTGTTATCGTAACCGGCGGAGTTACGTGAAGCGCACGTGTAGTTGCCAGCGTCGTATGGCGTCAAACTTCTTATGATCAACTCTACATGGCCGTCACCTCGCTTTATTATTTGGATTCCACCATCGTCCTATGACAAGAGTATACACACCAACAGTCATCCATAAACCAAACATTCTGCAGTTCTGTTATGTATTGTATTGGCTTTTTGAAAAAATTTCATGCCTAATCTTGACTTTTTTTATTGTTATTGTACTGGTTTTAGAAAAAAGTTAAAGCTGCACCTGCTTTCGAGCTGTTCGCATTTATGCTGAACTTTGACAATTGTATTAGGCTATGTGTGTGTAAAGCATCCTAGAAGTAGCTTGCTACTGACGATGCTATATAAATTGTCTTGATGTCTTGATTACAATTACAATTGTACTTTATAGTATTTTACTATAGTACTATGTGCACTGTATGGTATTGTACTTTATAGTATTTTACTAGACTGTATGCAGCTATGCACTGCACCGTAAAATGGTACTTCATAGTGTTCTACAAAACTGTAAGCACTCCTTTGTATTGAACTTCATTGCATTGTACCTTACTATGGTGAATTGAAAGCCCTGCAATGTTCAATAAACACTGTTAAATAAACACTGTTAAATAAACACTGTTAAATAGATACTGTTAAATAAACACTGTTAGATAAACACTGTTAAATAGATACTGTTAAATAAACACTGTTCGATAAACACTGTTAAATAAACACTGTTAAATAGATACTGTTAAATAAACACTGTTAGATAAACACTGTTAAATAGATACTGTTAAATAAACACAGCTTTGCATTGTTCTGTCATCCACCATGTTCTGTTGTCAAAATTTGTTGCTCTTTCAAGAACTGCGTGTGGTGCCGGAATTCCAAAAAGATACGAGTCTACCAATCATACATCCCATCCCGCTCATTAATTTGTAACTCTATGATATTATTTAAGATATTAATAGAAAAAAATTACCATAAAAGGCCAAAGTCTACCCCAATATACTAAGCCAGATAAACTTCCATAACTTCTTTAGCCATTTTTCGTCAGCAGGGAAACTCGACTCCATTGCCTCAGTCTTTACTAAACAATAACTTTCAGAATTAAACGTGTGTCAAATGCCGCACAAACTTACATTACTTCCCATATGGTATGGTTGCAGATTTCCTTCCTTATGAAATTCTATTGTCGGCTTAGGGTCTCCATGAGAACGACAGACGAGAGTTCCGACCTCACGTTCTGACTTCGTCACGTTCTTCAGGTCGTATATCCTTGGCGGAACTGAAATTCAGAACACTCGCTTAGAAATCAAGAGCATCTGAACTGTACAAGATTTCATTACAGCTTCAAACGTCCACAAAGGTCATGTCTATTTCTTTTCTTGAGCTATCAGCACCTGATCAAAGACAAACGGTGTGTAATATAATGTAATGTAATCGCTCTGAAACTTGACGTATCTCTGTGTTTATTTGTTTAATTATTTCTCGCATTTGCTATAGCGCCCTTTCAAGCTTTAACACTTTGTCGACCAGAGTGCAGTAATACTGAATGGGATACCAATGCAGCTCGCCATTAAAGCGTTAAACAATTACTGAAAACATCACTCAATATATGAAATGCAGATATAAACCGAGCATCGGGTTGCTGCTCTGGTTCGACAATGTCAGCTCAGTGTTGCCACAGACAAACTGCAAGAGAACTGTTGCTCCAAGGTTACAACCCTTCCATTCTTGGTTCCATTTGCAAGAACTGCAACTTTGCAAGAATTGCAACTACGCAGAATCGAGCCTTTTCAATGGCGGGCCCAGTGGTCAGGAATGGCACCCACAGTATCAACATACATAGATCTATGGAAAAAGAACAGTAATCTCTTAGTTATCATAACCCACTCCTGGGACAGTCATGGGTAATTGGGTACATGTCAGTAACCTCAATTTACAAAGCCTCAGCACATGACGGCTGATAGACACCATTGGACAGTCCTCTCCCGTGAATAAGCTGGTGCCCGCGCTTGGCTTTCGAGTAGCGCTTTAGAAATTTGTAGATTACGATTACAATTGCATCAGTTCTTCTGATTGGACAATAAAGCAAAAAGTACATCCCTTGCAATCATGCTGTTAACTGACTCAGCGTTGGATACAGAAACTTTGGACAGGTGTGGGGAGGAAAAAAAATTCTTGGCCTTGGGTGTGGAAATTTTTTTTAGTCATCTGGTCGAAATTTCGGGAAAAGTATACCATCTTGCTGGCCCAAAAAGTTTTTTTTTTTAGTCATCCAGTCCATAATATGTCCTCATTATACATTGTTCGAAAGCTTGCTGAAACCAAATAAGGGGGGCACGATACATGGGCAGTTCTAAATGGGGGGGACCATGGCCGGATTGGCCCCCTGGACCCGGCCTTGAACTGACTGACCTAAAACTGTCAGACGGTGGGCCGTAGAGTTTGTGCCGACATCGTTGATCGCCGTACAAGTGTAGAGTCCCTCGTCCTCCTTCCTCACCGGCCGAAACAAAAGTTTGCCGCCATCAGCATCGATTACAATACGATCTGTGCTCGACGAAAGCTTTCCTCTATTGTCCTGAGCACATCATAGAGAAATAAACATTAGAATGCAATGTAATGCATACCTAATGCACATCATAGGGAAATAGACATTAGAATGTAATGCAATGTATGTATGGTAAATCAAATGAACATAATAGGGAAATAGACATAAGAATGCAATGTAATTAAATATCTAATGCACAACATAGGGAAATAAGAATGCAATGTAATGTAAGGTAAATCAAATGCACAGCAGAGGGGAAAAACGTAAGAATACATATTTTTAGACTAAATTTAGTGCAAACCCCACAAAACAAAAATACTCTTTTGCCAAGTTTCTCAGATGCAAAGTTTCCGACATAATAAAATACTCTTGTGCTAAGTTTCTCAGATGCGAAGTTTCCGACATAATACTGATTTTGGTCTGGACCGCCTTTAATATATGTTGACTGAAGAGAAAATCATTGAAAGCGAACCTGAAAAAAACTAAACTGTACCAGTGTACCTTGTAAAACTCGAACTTGGGCGATGGTAAACCTCTGGCCGTGCAGTTCAGAGAAACGTTATTTCCTTCGACTTCTTCGAACTTTCCGGTGAATTCAACTCTGGAAGGCGGAACTGAAAAATGTCGACAAAAACCGATAACAGGCGACAACTACATCTAATATAAACATGCCAACTTCACAAGCAGAGAAAAAACTGCTCGATAACAAAAGACAAGCGATACATTTGGTTGGCACTCTGTTTTTTAGCAGCCAGTCTCTGCAACCTAGAAGGTGTCAACTCCAAAATAACAGACGCACAGCTATACAAGGAATTACGGTCAAGTGCTTTAGCACTTTTTTTGGGCGGATGTGTGTAGGAACTGCAGTAGTCAGCCTTGTGACCACTCAGTTGTGTTGATACAATGCTGGCACACACGCGGAGAAGCAATACACTGAGCTCTGCAAGAACTTGGCTCAGTGACCAATTGTTCAACAAAGTGCCCATGAATGCCGCTTATAGCTTTCTCCACCAGGTTTTTCGGCTTTGTGTAGAGGTTTATAGGTGGGTTTTTTCAGGTTCCAGCTTTTTTTCTCACAGCGTTTTTCCAGACATTTTAAAAAACTAAAAAAAACATTTTTAGTAAAAGTTGCAAGATTTAATATAAATAAGGTCGTTGGAAATTTCAAGGGGAATAAAAGGGAAATATTCGATTGAAAGGCTAAAAACGAATAAAAAGGTCGCCAAAAATTTCAAGTCCCAAAAATCCATGTAATTCTCAGAAAATTCTCAATCTAACTTTTCTACCCATTTTTCGGAGTGGTATCCCTGAAAGTGCCACAATCCATCCTTTATCAATAGTTAGGCTTCACCAGGGATTGTAATAAGCCTTAGTTACAAGTCCACAATAGTTCATTTACACAATATCATACAGAATAAAAAATCAAAGGAGCAGTTAGTCAGTTGCCAGCTAATCAGGGCTGTACAGTATACAGTGAGGGTATACCCGGTATGCGGGTATACAGCGTGTATTAAAAAAATTCTGTTTAGGGTACGTAGTTCTGTAAAAGAGGGTATGTACGTGTATATACAGCGTGTACTGGCCTCACACAGTGCATATAAAGTTCAAAAACGCTATGATGGCATTTAAAAAAAAAATCAGCAGTACACGAACTACCACTAAAAAAACGTACAAAAATTAGGCCTAGTTCATGGCTTAAAGTTATGCAAACTCAACCGAATGACAAAAAAACAAAGGGCCATCAGAAATTCCAAAGACAAAAAATTCGCCCAGGTCACAGTAGTATCGCAGGCAAGCCTAGCATAAACTGGCCTCAAATTTTGCCAATACAGCCCTCCAGCTAATGGATATGATGCAAGAGCCATCACCTTACGCAACGTTTAGAAACCCTGCCCCCCCCCCCAAAGATACTTAGTCACTCCAGTCTTCAGTTAATCTAGATAAAGCAGGTCTAACCCGGCACACTGATAATCAGAACAGGTCGGAGGTGTGGAACGATCTGAGTACATAGATCAGAAACACTGGGTGTCAGGCAGGTTGAACAGCTACCAGTACAATTTAAAAGTCACAACGATAAGGCGCAAGGTTCCACTGAAAAGGCATGAAAAAACTTAACAGGATTCCGATAAAGCAGCAAGACCTACACTACTCGACGGCTTCAATTAACCCTTACCAATAAAGAAAATATTTGAGCATGCTACACATGCAATAGCAACAGTCCAGGTTTCACCACCCACGCTAAGACATGCTCTCCGTTTCATCGAAAACAAAAAGAATCTTCTATGGATGGGGGTTGGTGTAGTGGATAACACTCGGACTTAAAGTGCTCACGTTTTGTGGTTCGAATTCCGTAGAGCCCCCCTGGGTTCAGCTCTTCCTTCATTACCTAGAGGGCAGCTAAATTACATAGATGGTGCGGCGGTGCGCCTTGCATGGCTGCAACTTTCTGATTTATGTAACCTGCGATTTGTGTTCTTGTGAATTGTTTGAATTGCACAACTTGTACATGTACAGTGCAGTGTGTTTGCAGATATTTCATTAGAGAATAAACATTATTAATTATTATAATATTATTATTATATCATTATAATAATATAATATAATAATAATAATTATAATTATTTAATTTTCCCCGAGACCTACATATGATCCCTCATTATTATTATTATTTTTAATTTTTTTTAAAACCCAGTCCAGAATGGCCCTAATCGTCGATTTCTTGGCTGGCGAAAGTGCCCCTAAAAGCTACTGCGTTAAACCGTTGGATTGTAAGCAATAGACGTTGTTATTATTAGTATTATTATTATTACTATTTTATTATTATTATTATTATTATTATTATTATTATTATTTTTTTTATATTTTTTTTTTTTTATTTTTTTTTTTTATTTAAGTGCCCGAGGTAGTAAGGATCCCTCGGGCTGTAAAAGTGTAAAATAATAAAATCAGGTTATAGGTTCTCGTCTCCCACGTAGTGCTCAAAAGTGCCTCTGAATGCCATTATTATTATTATTATTATTATTTTTATTATTATTATTATTATTATTATAAAGAACAGACATACTATGAACAGCCACAGTTATTGTTCGATCGTCGTATCTTCCTTCGGCTTCCACCTCCGCACAACACGTGTAGTTTCCATCATCCGCAAGCGTTATGTTTCGTATCCGTAGACCAGTCCTAACCTTTATGTAACGGTTGCCTGACATACACAACACACTCAGTTTTTTTTAAACATCTACTCGCAAAGCACACCGGATGAAATTTTTATTTAGAACTCAGAAAAAAATTCACTAGGCAGAATTGGAATGCTGCAAAAGATATCCAGCTGAGGTACTTAGTAGGCCTATTAAACATAGAGCACAAATTCTCTTTAACAAGGAAGTATAGCTAAAATCTTGCTTAAAACGACTAATTAAAAAAAACTAAATATTTCCTGTGAGCACTGGTAACCACCTGATATCGAAAAATAAATAAAACACAGTAAAGATAAAGAGCATAGCATGCAACAATAGGTACACCAAGAAGGTGTTTCAGATGGTGATGAAAACTGTTTCTGGTTGCATTACTCAGAGGCGCTCCTGACTGCAGTGCGAACACTATATCAGAGTTTCACGCCGAAGCACACAGGCAATTGTGAGTGAAGCACTTTTGCCCAAGGTCCATAAGTGGTGGCTTGAGGTGGATCAAACCTGGAACACTCCGGCTTCAAGGCACCAAACCCGCCACTGCACTCCACAATCAGCCTAACTAAAACCTAATAACAACAATCGATGAAAAATTGCCCTTTTAAAAAAACACATACATTATGAAAATAGACTGTTTCTGACACCAAGAACCATTGATACTGAACACAAATAAAATATGGTCCATTGGTCCTTAATACAAAACCCACCGAAATCAAACGGCCTTTTGTTGTACTTCCACGAGACCTGTGGCTCAGGCTCGCCGCTAACATGACATTCGATGATCGCATCGGTATGAATGGCAGGATGTTGAGGATTGGGAACATGGTCAAACGTTATGTCTTCTACAGATAAAACACACATCAACATAAATACAATGCAGTCTCTTGAGGAAGTCGCCAGAAACTACTGCTATGCCACCACTTCAAATACCCACTATAGTTAGATGTTTGAAACGGTCCATTCTACCTAATGTTCTTTCAATGAGATACTTTCCATGTTTCCAGTGCAATACTTTTACATGTGGTCCAAGCACTGGCCTCCAATAAAAAAATATAAAAATTTGCAAGTAACATGAGGATGTCTGACTACATCATCACTAACTGTAGTGTTACCGTGTCTACCATCGAGCTAACTTAGTACTTAGTCCTTCCCGTGCAGGTCTGCACATCGGACAATTCACTTCTTGTTGCGTAGTTTGTTTGTTTTACCTGGGTGGGTGCAAGCCCAAAACAGAACCCTCCATCTTTATCTCTGACTTGGTTGGGACAGGTTCAGGATATATCCTAAGATACTTTGAGGCTACGGTAATACTGTTCTCAACTTACATTCTCAGCTGCCTTTCTCTGCTGCCCTTCTCTGCTGCCTTTGCCGCTGTCTTCTCCTGTCTTCTCCACGCCTTTTCCACAGCCTTCTTTCCACTGCATTCTCCACTGCATTCTCCACTGCCTTCTCCACAGCCTTCTTTCCACTGCATTCTCCACTGCATTCTCCACTGCCTTCTCCACTCTCTTCTCCGCTGCCTTCTCTGCAGCCTTCTCTACTGCCTTCTTTCCACTGACTTCTCCACTGCTTTCATAGTTGCCTGATTCTCTGCTGTTTTCCCATAATTATTCTCTCCCCCTCTAATGCAATCTTACCACTTGTTGTGTGAAGGCATATTTTGTCTAGATTGTCAAAAGTTGCACAGTCTTCAATAGATTAAAAGAGGTCAGCCACTTACTGAAGATCTTCAGTTCCACAGATTTGTTCTGTCGTACTGAACCAGCTGTGGCCACACAGTGGTACCAACCAGAGTCTCTGTTCTCCATATTTGTAACGTAAAGCTTCTTCATCAGACGGTCGGTCCCCTCAACGTAAACTCTACAAGAAAAAACAAAATACTCCATGAAAACTCTGAAAAATTAAGGTTCACCTTAATTAAAAATAAATTCCCTGCACATCATCATCATCATCATCATCATCATCATCATCATCATCATCATCATCATCATCATCACCACCACCACCACCACCACCACCACCACCACCACCACCACCACCACCACCACCACCACCACCACCACCACCACCACCACCACCACCACCACCACCACCACCACCACCACCACCACCACCACCACCACCACCACCAACCCCACCACCACCACCACCATCATCATCCATTGTTCTCCTTAGTGCAAGTAAAAGTGATGCAAAGTGATGTCCTCATTCATGTTATCCATCCAGCATAGTCTTCGTCTGCCTGTTTCTCTTTCCTTAAAATCTTGCATTATATGGGAATCAGTAAACTGGAACTCGAATCGCATCTTTTCGCCGTCTCAAAACTACTTTCTTTTTCCTCCAGGGGTCCTTCCCACTGGGAGCACCTCTGATTGGTGTGCACAGTGAGAGGTGCATTCTAAATTTATAGATACAATACAATACAATTTATACAACACAATACAAAACAACTGGCATTCTCTCTACATGCCCAAACAATAGGGATTTTCGTTGAACGACTTTTCACACAGAGTTGTTTGAATACAAAAACTCTCAACTACATAAATACCTTTAACTGTAATCAACACTCAATCATTCAATAAAAGTTTTTTTTTAAATACTCCGCTCAAAAGGCATCATAGAAACCAACTGCCATTTGCATGACAATTAAATCTACACAGTCGTCAGATAGAGGATGAGTAAATACTCTCTGCATTTAAGAGTGGACTACATTTAATTGACCATTTGTAAGCACTCAAAATGCTTGAAGCAGTTTTGTTGACATCTATGTATTTGTGCTTGCCTATCGTTTATAACACTCATCAAATGCAGACAAAAGCTATTCACTGAAAGCCTCAGATGAAACAAATTGCTGCACTTAAACTGCACAAAAGAAACAATGTTGAGTTCTGTTTCCTTTCAAAAACACAGCACTGCAGCGTTAGTAGTACGTGCTACTCGAGGCTCATATTTCACGGTATATATACATATATAATTTATATATATATATGTGTGTATATATATATATATCAGCCTTTCTTGTCCTGTATTGATTTATATCTGGATTGGCAGCTGAATATAGGGATTAGCCGGAAAACGAATTGGACGCTAGCCTCGGTTGAGTATCACGCTTTTGAGCAGTGACCGGCAAATACTATGCATGCAAATAGTCGCAAATAACCCTTTATAAAAATTTTCAAAAAACTCACGCACATGCAAAAAATACATGTCTAAACATCAAATTTTTTATTGTCTCTAATCCTATTATTAATGATCTAAGTTTCAACTTAAAACGTTCAACAATAATTTGAAATTGAACTAAGAAGCTCTGTGAGCAGCGCTAGTAAATTCCTAACCTTAAATGATTGTAGGACATTATCCCCCCTGGACATTATCCCCCCCGGACATTATCCCCCCGGACAAAAGCCCCCCCCGGACATTACCCCCCCCCGATTTTGACTAGGACATTATACCCCCCGGACATCGTCCCCCCTCTGTGCAGTTAGTCTGTTTCTTCATTTAGTTGATAAAGATTCTGGTTTTGTCCGCTGTGTAAACTTTTTAATGCCGTCACCAATACATACATACATACATACATCCAGATATACACACATACAAGCATACATACATACATACATCCAGATATACACACATACAAATATACATAAACACATACATACATACATACATACATACATACATACATACATACATACATGCAAACATGCAAACATGCATACATATTCAACTGTAGGCCTAATGTCTAATGTATGGGTGCTTAACATACATGTAGGCCTATTCTTATATTTCTTGCATCATTTTTAGGTAATGTTATTATAGACCGGGGGGGGGGATAATGTCCTACCCCGGGGGGATAATGTCCGGGGGGCTTTTGTCCGGGGGGGATAATATCCGGGGGGGATAATGTCCGGGGGGGATAATGTCCGTTTCCCACCTTAAATAGGCATCCAAACAGTGGCTCTGCAGATTATACCTCAAATTTTGTTTAATTATTGCCTAAAATATAATAGTCTTTGCACTCATGAGGATATGATGCCATAGACTTTTACCACACCCATATAATTGGTAACTTCCATTAGCACTATATAATAGTAATATATAAATCATAAATGTAATATAATTTTTTTTAAAAATTATTATTATAGTAATAATTAATATTTAATAATATTAATAATATTTAATGACACTGATAGAACAAAAAAAATAATTTGCACAGACTTATCGGCATTGAGCACTATAAACAGCATCTTGAACGAATCTCACAAAATATTTGCTAATAATTATTAGCTAAGTTCAGAGCTTAGCAAGTCACCGATTTATTCGTAAAAAAAGGAATATTCCTCATGAATGTTGTTCATCTCATGTTTCTTGCCTCAGAGTTACATGTAACTGAAACAATAATTAAAAAATAAATGCAAAAACAAAGGTCAAAATAAAAAAAGTGCAGTCATCTTCTTTACCAAAATCCTCACGATACGCATTATTATCATTCTGAATTTCTGATATGCTTTATCACACAAAGAAGACCTTCAATCTCACTGGTCTCTTGACAGACTATATCTCTGCACAGGAATAGTACTACAGATTCAACCAGTATTCATATTGAGGAGATTTCTTCTGCCCAACAAGCAGTTGCAGCAACCAACCTATTGAAGTTAATTCATGGTGCTCAGTCAAAACAAAATGAATAGGCAGGGAAAGTAAAAAATCAGTTTCACATCAGGATGCAAAGGGGCTGGCAGGCAGGCAGGCAGGAGGGCATGCAGGCAGGCAGGAGGGCAGGCAGGCAGGGTGAGAATTGCCAGGGGGTTGGGGTTTTTCAACTCCCCCAGTCTTTTTTAGAGCCCCATGTTAAAGTCTGTTTTCACACCCCGATTCCAAGTGGATAATGGTCCAACCACCCCCCCCAAGATATTTTTCCACAATTCTTACACTGCAGGCAGGCAGACAGGCAGGCAGACAGGCAGGCAGGCAGACGGACAGACAGACAGACAGGCATGCAAAAGTATCTATTAGTCACTGATCTTATAAACGTTATCGTGCGCCAAAGGATCTTAATTCACTTCCTAGATTTGCGCTCGACCGAAAACTATTCTCCATCGGAGTTGGCAGTTTGGAGTATCTCCGAAATCGGATCGCTCTCTCTCTTTCATCGAGATATCAGACAATGGAATTGTTACGGGCCTTTGAAAGACGAGACCTGAAGCCGATGCCAACCGGCATCACAGAAAATAATAAAACATCTCGGTCTCTTAATTAAAGACGCACAGACTGCAAGCAAGTCAGACGCAAACCGAGCTGATCTTATCATCTGTTGCGCTTGCAAGAAAGGCGGACTCTCTTTGAATTTGAAACCTCCACTCACTGTACAGAAAAAAGTCCTTACCTCACTAATAGTACCCTGTTTTAACCATTTAACATTCCACTGGGCTGCCAACATTAGGCTACCACCGCCCACGACCCCGTAAATGAATTTCGCCATAAACACCCATTTCCAGGCACCGAATAGGACAGACGGGGAAATTTCTCAAAACAACCGAATGTCTAGACGCCAGACATGATTTCCGTTTCTTTGTGTTTAAAGCAAACAATTTTTTCCTAACGTATACAAGACAATCTGCTGTTTGTTCCCCGGCGTCCAAAAAATGCCAAATTGTAAATGTCGAATACAAACCGTGATAAAAAAATAAAGCAAAACAAAAATATGTTTTCATCACTATGTTGAATTTTTAAATCACAAGTTGAGTCATCTGACATCCCACGATTTTCTATGATAAATTCCGCTTATTAGAGTTTGTTGGCGCACACGTGGTGTAGTGGTGGCGTCGTTGCCTTGGAGCCGGAAGGTTTGAGGTTCGAATCCACCTCGCCGCGTAAGAACCTTGGGCAAGTCCTTCACTCACAATTGCTCAGCCCTTCGACGTGAAACTCCGATGCAGTGTCCGCTCTGCATTCGGGAGCGCCTCTGAGTAGTGAGAGCTTGAATGGGTGCTATAACAAGTGCATACACAAACATACAAACAAAGCAGCACCTAATAAATGCACAGTAATTATAATAGCATTGCTTTCAGAGTATGATAGCATAGTAATAACTCTCAGAGGTGCTCCCAATTACAGCGCGGACACTGCATCGGAGTTTCACGACGAAGCGCATGAGCAATTGCGAGTGAAAGATTCCTGTGTGGCGGTTTGAAGTGGATTCGAACCCTCAACCTTCCGGCTCCAAGAAACCGAACATACCACTACACCACCACGTAACAACACAGCTATTATGCTAGGCCTGAACAGATTAAGTGCAACAAATCTGAGCAAAAAGATTCTTTAGGTCAAGTGGAATAAACAAAAGGAATAAAATAAAAGACAATAGAATTTGAATAAGACAATAGAATTTGAATAAGACAATAGAATTTAAATAAGACAATAGAATTTGAATTTAAGACAATAGAATTTGATTCATTACCTTTTCGAAGGGTCCTCCATGATTTCTGATCTGGAGTTATCCAGCCATTGGATCCTAACTTGTGACTCCGTTCTGCCGGTCACCTCACACGTGAAGACAATGGACGATCCAAGAGGCTGGATGTATTTGTCTTTCACAGGTTTAACGTTGACATTGAGAGATGATACTGCTACCAGGCAAACAAAACATCACAACAAACGTTTAAGTTAAAGTTCTCAATTGTAGAGTACTATTCATATAGAACTCAGGAGCTAGTTAGTTTAGCTAAACTGCTCTCACTTTCTGTTTAATTTGATAATTTTAATTTATATGCTTAAATCTAAACAATTGAGCCCAATCAATGAAAGCAGTTGCATACTGGAAATCAGGGCCCAACCCTGTTTAGGATGTTGTTTTTGTAGGGCTGTGTTTGTACTTAAGGAGTGCTTGTTTCATATATAATGTTGACTTAAGCTCAAGTATAATAAATACCTACCCAATTCAAAAAGTAAGAATTAAGTGCACCTTTATTTGCATCTGACAAGCACACATGCATTACACTGTATGCAATGATTGAGGTGTAATCCCATGCAGAGGAGTAAACACTACACTAGGAGCTGTTATGAATATGGCTATATGTGCCTAATGGAATTTTTAACAATAATAAAAATCGCATCATTATATTATTATTACTTGCATTGCAATTTTTAACACTTGAGAGCCCAAGGTATTTTTTGGTACACGAAGGCCCAAGGGGGAGGGTCTGTGCGGACCCCCAGCGTTTTCATGCTAATTTTTTTAGAAGGGATTGGAATATCATAACAGAATTTGGTTCTATGTAATCCCAAATGAATTTGCAATCGATTGATGTGTAGATATCTTATATTACAATTGCACCACCTGGTGTAAAATAATAGTGCAAAAATCTCGTGACACATTTTATGCTTGCTTGCGTTATTTACCGAAGGAAGCCTATACGCTTGTATGAATATCAGCCGCATATCTTGCGGTACCCTTAGCATACATGTATGCTGTGGTTTTGGGGTACAGGGTAGGACAATACTCACGCAAAATATACCATTCTATATGCCTAAATGGTTGGTCTAGGAATACCTAAAAGCATTTCTGCAGATCCATAGCTAGCCTTTAAAAAGTTATCCGGGAAAAACAGGCCTGGGATCCGGTCGGACCCCCCCCCCCATTGGGCACTCGAGGGTTAAATAGGAGCATTAGTTTCAAAATTAGTGTCACAACTTTGACAGCTTGTGTTGTAATGCATAGAGATTCACTCATTCATTCTGTTACACTTTCAGAACCTATTAATCATCCTATAGGCCAAAGGCAAAGGTGATAATGCATTCGTCATTTGGTGCCATGGCTGAGTAGTTATGTGAAGTGACAAATTGAAATTGCTTTCGACAAACAAGGTCCAACCCCATCACAAAATATGAACATAAAACCGATGTTGCCATGAAAGCTATGACCCATGTACAACTAGACCTATGAACGCAAGCTGGCATTCTATAGGCGACCATTTCAGATTCTTAAAAGCAACTTTGCCAGAGCTGCCAGATTCATACACAGGCCTGCATACGCAAGTTCACAAACTGGTAGTGCACAGTAATTAAGAAGAGTTCCATGCTGCTAGTTCAGTCACGTTCCCCGGGCAGCTTTGTTTATCAACTTAACACTCACATGTCATTGCCTTATCACAGATTCAAATGACGTGAGTATCTACACGTATCTGGCGTATGACGTTCAAATGCCGGCAAGCACAGACCAATCAGAAGAGCCGGCGACGCTTGTGACGCGTGGCTCTCTGACGACTGACTGCCAGCCTACGAGATTTGCCGACAGATCCTCGCAAACAGCGGGGACCAACAGCAGCAGCAGCAGCAGCAGCAGCAGCAGCAGCAGCAGCAGCAGCAGCGACAAAAATTCCATTAGACAAATCAATATTCAGCGGAGAACATAGTACAGCGCAGAGAGAGAGAGAGAGAGTGAGCCGGGAAGAGAGGGGGTGGCCAGAAGCCAGAGTGGCGTGGACGGAGAACACCCGAATTCTGAATCAATACCGGTTCTCCGTCAAAGGCTTGCATCTCCCGCGTCTGCTGCTGCAATCGATGGATGGATAGATGCACCGACGAACAACTCCTCCGTGCAACCTTAGACAACGGATAAGACCAGCAGCAGCAGCAGCAGCAGCAGCAGCAGCAGCAGCAGCAGCAGCAGCAGAAGCAGCAGTTGAAAGACTCGCTTTAAACGGAACTACTACGAATTGCGTGCAAAAACAAAATTGAAGCTAACGTCGTGTAGTGCAACGCGAAATGTCTCCATGCTTTTTATGAACTACTTCTCGACTTAGGTTTATATATATATATATATATGTATATATATAATATAATATAATATATGATATATAATTATATATATCTATATATAAATATATATATATATATATATATATATATATGCCAGCAATTAAGTTGATAGCACACGACAGTAAACCTTTACTTTCTCCCTGACGCCTCTGTGTCCATGAGACTATATATGACCAAATCATTTCTCCGGCAGATAAGCTGATGCGTAAAACATTTATGACTATAGAATAATAACTATATGCTCAGATAATTAATTGTTTCAAGAGTACATTGTTTGGGGATCATCCATAAATTACGTCACGCACCTAAGGATGCGTGACACGTGACTTCTGTGTTGACACGAGACGAGGGGAGTGGGATCAAAAATCGTCCAAATTGTGACGTCGTTTATGGACGGCCCCCTTGTACACCAAAATGCAGTTAGCAATTGCAATGGTCTATTAATTTAAGGACATTCTAAGTCAATTGATTTACAATAGTACATCGTTTATCTCCTGTAACTCCACCTGCACTGTCCTGCAGTGCATTTTAACTACTAGACTCAACAACCATTTCCAACTTATAATGACTGCAAACTATGCTTGAACCCAACAGTTGCAAACACCAACGAATGGCTTGCACATTGGAATCTGATAGTATAAAGGAAGGGCTAAGGTCCGATTATACGAGAAGTAAATTGCATGAAAAAATCAACTGCAGCATTTCACACGTATCAGGGCTGAAGTTGATACATAGAAATAAACATAGGGTTGCCCAAAAACATTTGCTGTAGAGTGAGATAAGGATATCTCCAATGTTCAACCAAACTGTAAATTTCTATATAACCATAAAAATAACTTGCTGGGTCAGAAAGTTTTAATGAACTCAACAGGGATACAGAATGAATCCTGGTTTATAATGGCAGAACCTGAAAGTTTTTTTACTACTATTTAATTAGGCATTCTGACTTGACAGTGAGATGTTGCGTTAAGTCCTTATGACAGTTCAAACATTGAATGCTGCATGGTGCAACTGCACTTGATAGTAACAAGTACATTATTCTTGCTGCTGTAAAAAGCTTTGCATTTCATGGATTCAGTCCTATCCAGCCAACAATCAAGACATTCTAATATTTACCTTTTGATAGGTTCATAAAATGTGCTTTAAAAAATCGAGAAACATAACTTAATTGATAAGAAAAAGATTAAAATTAAGATGACCAGTAATTTAAAATTTGAACATTTTATTGACTTAGGGGTCACTCAACTGATCCTTCCATCCTTTAAATTGCAAGTCATACCATACTTTCAGATGAAACTTAAAAAACATTTGTACCGGTCAAATTCTTCCAAACCGTCATTCATCAAATGAGATATGGTCCAGTTACTCATTCAAACTTAAGAAAAAATAAATCCTTCTGCTGCAAATGCTCAGGGTGTGATGGCGGCAACCTCAGGCCATGTTTTTTAGGCCTTTCATAACACTGAAGTCGTTCAACAACTAACCGTTTCTTATGTAAACTTTATCAGTCAGACTAAGGGTTATCAAACAGGCTGCCTCGCCGGAGCCAGAAAAACTGGAGAAAAACGACGCTCAACACAAAACAGATTACAGTGCCACGAGAGATTAGGGCTTTCGAAATAGTTCACATTTCACCACTATCTCCAAAGTCCGTATGTCTTTACGCAATGACTAAGTAAGGCGTAAATGACCGCAACGTTTCTGCTTAGAAGTATTTGGAACATGCTGGTCGCGATAGCTCAGGCGGTGCTTGCCACTTGCCAATGTTGCAGAAGTGCCACATCTTGCCACAGAGTTGATACTGATACTGTGGTGTCAGATTCCCATCTCGGTCCGATTAAACAGTCACAAAACTACTAACGGAATGGACTGGTATAATTTTCTTTGTGTCAATAAATACTACGCCTATACTAAGGGTAAGGAAAAAACAAAGCAATGCTATTTTGGATTTTTAAATGAATAAAATACATGTCCTACAATTTCAGTCTCACTCACTTCATTTAATTTCCAAAAGAATTCATATACGAGCAACAAATGTATCAGTGGCCACTGTCAACTTATTCGCACCTTTGAACCTTTGGGCAAAAAACAAAGCAATGCTATTTTGGATTTTTAAATGAATAAAATACATGTCCTACAATTTCAGTCTCACTCACTTCATTTAATTTCCAAAAGAATTCATATACGAGCAACAAATGTATCAGTGGCCACTGTCAACTTATTCGCACCTTTGAACCTTTGGGCAAGTTCCAAAATGAATACAGTAACATACAGCATCTACCAGGCAGGTACCTTGACACAGGACCTGAAGAAATTAATTATCAGAATTCCGTGTATAGCCTACTACGTTCAACCACCTATTATTTTTGGTGTCACGACAACTCGTCCACCGACAACTCGTCCAACGACAACTCGTCCACGGACAACTGGTCCACCGACAACTCGTCCACTGAAATAGAAGCCGGATTATCGAGAAAACGCTTGGGAAATAGAAGCTGGATGAAAGTTCTTTATTTACGAAATAGAAGCTGGATTTATGAAAAAAAGTCTAATGGTTTCCTTGCTTAAATAGAAGCTGAATTGATGATTTTCATCATGAGTTTCAACATGCATCCAGCTTCTGTTTCAGATCGAACAAAAACTTGATCCATCTTCCATTTCTTAAGCATTTTTTCATGAATCCAGCTTCTGTTTCACCTGTAAAAACCTTCATCCAGCTTCTATTCCCCAAGCGTTTTCTCAATAATCCGGCTTCTATTTCAGTGGACGAGTTGTCGGTGGACCAGTTGTCCATGGATGAGTTGTCGTTGGACGAGTTGTCGGTGGACCAGTTGTCCTGGAACCATTTTTTTGTCCTAAACATAACCCAGGGTGATGGATGCCAGTCTTCCAGTGAAATCCAATTTACATATTACCACTTGTCTCCATTTCATCTGGGTTCAACACTACACCATGGGTCCAAGACCATATATAATAAATTCCCACGTTTTACTTAATTTTTCCATATGAGCAAATATTTTATTTGCATGCAATCCAAAGTATAAACAAGCCTCCAGCCATCAAATTACTGTCACCGAACAAGCTACAACAGCAATCAGTTCTTGTAGACGTATAAAAAATGGCGTCATGGAGTTTGAAAAATTTAAATCTTCTTTTCAGCCCTGGACAGACATGGAAAAATTCCGTTGATTATCAAAAAGGAGCAGAGTTTATCTCCCGAGTCTATTGTGTTTTTGCTGTATTAATTATTCACGATAATGGCCACTGGTGCAGTGACCTTTTCTACATCCTACGGGTGTCTCTGTAGACTATTTGCCCTGAGCTAAGTACTGTTTATTTGTTATTGTTATGGGTTGTCTAAGCAATGAATTGCTTTATGAAAAATTGGGCTTATTTTGGACTTCTCAGCCATTTGTTTCGTGCAAACGTGTCTTTCAGTTGGGGGGTCAACCTCTAGATAACCTAAACATATGCAATACACAAGTGCAGGTCATATTACTATATATGCAATTACATGAAGGTTTAGTTTCATCTACCGCTATGAATTGCATTTTAAAAAATCCGTAATTATATGAACAAACTACAATAGACTGGGAAATTCACTACAAATCTTTTCTTGACTAGTGAGGAAATCAGATGAATTAGACAATTGGTATTGTGTGCAAATAAGAAAAAGATTTTATAGGAAAACTGCTACATCACCCTGGATGTGAGCGGGACAGAAATAAACAGTTTTGGTTTTTAAACAAACTAAATTCCAATAATACATTACACACATCAATATCTACATTTACCACTAGGATTAAATACTATGAAAAACTGTACTACTTTGCCATATGACAACATAATTTATATTGTGAATTGAATTGAAAAAATTGAATTGAATATTGTGCTTTAAAATAAATACTGCAGTGCTGGAAAGCTAGTGCATATGACTCACAGTATTCTTGAGATATTCTAATTGAGCAGAATATAAATCTCAAGATGCATACACCAGAGTAACGTTGGAAGGTCATGGTATTATCATCAGGTGTTATATAGACTGCTTTGCAGGAAGAGCATAAGGGAAATTTATTGTTGCTAAATTGGAAAACAGGGATCTGGGCCAGACAATATATTATTCATAATAATCGTATATCAGATGCTCCCAAACATTGCTACTGCATGTAAAGGGCAGTTCAGCAGAACTGGATTGCATTGGCACCATTCAACATATGAACATATTGTGGGGCACGGTGGTGTAGTGAGTATGTTCCTTGCATGCAGCCGAAGGGCTGCAGATTTGAATCCACCTCAAGCCGCCGCCGCGTAGGGACCCTGAGCAATTCCTTCACTCGCAAATGCTAGTGCACTTCGGCATGAAACTCTGATTCAGCATTTGCAGTCAGGAGCACATCTGAGTAGCAATCTTGAAGGGGTGCTATAAGAAGTGCAATACAAACAAACAAACATACATGCATACATACAATACATAACATCCATCTGAACATACATACAATACATACCATCCATATTAACATACATACAATATCCATATGAACATACATACATACAAACATATATACAGTATATGCCATCCATATGAACATACATACAATTCATGCAGCATACAATATATATACACAATACAAACTGCATAGCACTGTTATCAAGGAAATCGAACATTTTACCCTTCAAATTCAATCAACATTGCTTTGTGCAAACGTTTTTTTACTGGAAGTCCACGCAAATGGTTTCTTTGATCTCACACAGGCTGGTTTAATAATAGACCCAATGTAATTTATAAATGCAGGCCATCAAGACAGGCGGCAACACAAGTAGCTGGTACTATATCAACACCAGATTTAATCTTAAACTGAACTGAACAATTACGAGAACACTGGCGTGGGCGACCGGGGCAGGGCAAAAACAAATTCCAGAGTATTATGCTCAATGGCGACAAACAACCTGTGTCTCTAGCGCCAGTTTAACTTTATCTGGTGAAGGTGGCAGAGGTGTGCACCGCATTCCGGAAGTGATGAAATACTGGTTTCATCGGCTGATTGGTTCTGCATGCTCCCTACTCCACTTAGAATCAACATCAATAGGAAGAAATAAATCAACAGAACCAGCTCAATGGCAATAACATGAGAGCAAGCAAAAGAATCAGACGTGCTATGGGTGCCTGCTTTTGGAACCGGTTATAGTGTATGTCTTGGCAGCATTCATACAACAGTCTAAAAGATTAAAGTTAAGGTTTGAATAGCTGCTCACTCACAAATTGCTCATATTTCATTTATTAAAGTTCTGGTCATTGTAACTGTATTCACACATTTATATAGAGCCAATTCCAGATAAACAAATCTGATCCACATTGATCTGCATAAATAGCACAAAAAACAAGATCTCACAGAACAGTTTTCACGTCTTTAACGAGAGAAGGGCAGGAACAACAGGTCAAAGAGCTTAAGTTACAAAATAAACAAAGAAACATTTGGCACAAAACTTAAACTTATTAATGTGTTAAAATACTTCAACTTATTAACTTTTTAGTACCAGGTAGTAAGAATTTTACTCAATTGTTCAGAGTATTCACGTAGCATCTCCTCAAGAGACTGCTTTAAACTCTTATGGTGCTCTATAAATGTCCAACCAAATTACATTACCACGTAACTTTCACAAAGGCCCATAATGCATTTCCCTGGGAATGCAAAATAGATGTCTGTGTGTGCAGTTCTAACTTCGCTCTGGAGCCTGCCGCCAATTAGCAGGCCTTCGGGGTCAGAGGAATTTTCTTAATCAACGCAGGCCAAACCATTTATTTACCGGCAACTGCCAATCTTGATCATCTATCATGCAACTTGCAGCCTTATCAAGCGCAGCCCCTTCTACGGAAACAGCGTTTGGAATTGCCACGCCCAAAACACTATAGCCGCAACTCCTAAAAATAGAATTTCACAGAAAGGGATCCAAGGTCAGGCATTGCACATGTAAATCAGCACAGTAATTTCCCAAGCAAAAGTCTCAACTATACAAGTGAGATAAGTAATGTCAACAGGAAACTAAATTGCAATTTACAATTTGCTATGATTTGTAAAAATTATAGATTAAATCTGCTATGCACCATACATGCCTAAGCCTCCACTGGTCTATCAGAGCAGTTTTTAAGCTACTAGGCACTGGTCTAGCTAAATACAAGGCTTCAACAACAACAACAACAGTTTCTTTGAATTTTAACATGACATGCTATATTGATGAAACAATCGCTCCTATATATAGGCATATCCTGCCCCAATGTTTCATTACAATACAATACCTTACACTGCAATATATCATGCTATGCACCTATTACTGGAGCACTTAGGTGTCCATGTTTGTGGAATATTCATCCCTAAGGGCCCTCCTGGATACCATCCTAGTATTGTGAATCATGCTACTGTAAGTAATTGATGGTTGACGGCTACAATAAAAATTTGATTGATTGATGTCAATATGGATGCTAAATTTTTAACAGAATTAAAACATCATGTACTTATGGGCTTGGTAAAAACAAATGTTCATGCTGCCTCAAACCTCAATATGCCCATTTCTGATTGGTAAAAAACTGCAGTAAATTTATGACAAAGTTAAAAGCTGGAATAAAGAGTAAAGTAAATTGCTTGCTTAGCAACCAAAAGCAATTGCAAATAACTTGCACTAACAATTACCAAAGGAGCTGCAAAAACTGCCATTGTAATATATCTAGTATAAGGTCTGCATATATAATTATATATATTTAATTTAGTCACGAAAATTAAGCTGGCATATGCTAATAGGCCCTATACCACAACTTATTACAGAAGGGCAATTAAAAGTGGACTAGACTAGCTGTATTTGTTTCTGCAAAATTCTAGGCTATAGGAAAACGAGTATTCTTATAGGCCCTACAGCCAACACTGAAAAAAGTCCGAAAGATGTAATCTAACAAGTATCAACCTTGCAGCAACATAAACTGCATCTGCAATGCAACTGACAAATGCACAGACAAAACCATCGACGTATATTAAGACAAAACGAGCACAAAACAAACAACACATGGCAGAATGACATCAACACTTCAACGGTCACAACATACAAACAATGCTGGCTTGGCAAACTCCAGAAAAACAATACGGCTCTTCCTAATGCACCCAACAAATGGTGCACATTTCAGCACATTAAAAGGATGCTGTATATATATACGTTTTTCTATTTTTATGTGGACAAATCTCTCATCAATAGGTCTGGGGCATACCGTAGGGTTCAAACATTCCAGGAACCACTGCAGCTGAGTGAGATGATCTACATGCACAGCAATGACAGGCTTGACAGCATCGCTCATTAGCCTAGGCTAACCTTACGTAACCAAACTGCCCATCGCATTTAACAAATCTCACCAAATGCTTAGCAGTTAGCATTAACACAAGGCTGGCAAATTACCCCCTTACATTCACCCGAAACACCAGAATCATCATGTGAAATTCGTTTTTATCATAACATTAATATTAAATTATTTCGCCCATCTAGAATACTACGCCTGCTGCTGCAAGCATGTCGCCGTACCTGCGGTCACTACGGTCGACAGCGCTGAAATCACGACCAAGTCAATCGCCCAGAACATGACGACGATAGCAAAATCAACGTTAACAGCAAAATTAATTGCTAAATCGATCGATAATCGTAAAAGCGTCGAATAATTCCACTGGCGTTCCTTCGAAATAAGATAAACATCATCCAACGCAAAGCAGCGCCATTTAATTGACAGACGTCGCTTTTCACGGGTTGTTGGGACGCTCGTTTATCACTCCGCCAGAAAAATAGTTCCTCCGACTTTCTAAGTTTTTGCAGCGAATCAGAACTACATATAGTCAATGGTTAGCACAGAAACAGAGTTTAATGCAAAATTTATAAAAGTTGAAGGATTTTTTTAAAAAAAATTGTTGGGACTCATCTGGCTCAAACTGTTCCATTTAGGGTATAATTTTTTCGAGGACCACGGCTGGTTCCGTTTAGGAAGAGGAATAATGCATTTGATCCAGAACTTTTAGCATCGATTTAGTTACACCTGGGACTAATATCGAACCAGGTTACACGGTTAAAATGGTAGGTTTATTTCTGAATGTAGTTTTGGAAGCGTGTCATATGACATAATCATTCCTAGAGTTGATTCATTTGCCAGAAGAAGTTTTATTATGCGAATGTTGTATAACTTTGCACAAATGTTTTCTATTATTTATTTCCTCTGTAAACTACTTTGCGTTTGCTGGTGGTCTATTAAATAAAAATCCTCCTTACTTACTGTGACATTATCTGCGTTAAAGGATTTTAGGCCTGATTAGATGTGAGATCACATGACTCGGATCCGGGCTTAAAGTGTGGCTGGACGGTCATGGACGGCGTCCATGCACTTACCGTATTTTAAAATCTGAAGCCTGGAAAAGTAAGGGGCGTCCATGCACTTATTTAATATTTAGGAAAGGTAAGGCACGTCCAGGCACTTATTTTCCCACTCTTTATATAGCCTAAGCACTGACTCGGATGATGCACAGTCAGCACAGAGCTTACATGTAGGCTAGCCTATTAGGCCTACATTTTACACGCTCTGCTGAATAATATTATGCGGGTCCAGATCTCATTGATCATTTGACCTACAAAGGTCACGTCTACCGGAAGTGCAGTTGTTGTTGCATTAGGCCTACCCTAGCCTACACACGGAGATACCAAGAAATTAAAAATCCTAAGTTTATTCATTGATTGTAGCCTAACCGAACTGTCAAAACTTTGCAAACTTAAGACTTGCAACTTGTATGTTACAATGGACCGTTTCATCGGCCTGGGTCAGGTCACGGATACAGGAAGTGGTCTTGTTAAGCCGTTTCGACAACTCTAACTTAGTCAAGTTGTTGGTGAGTTTAAATATTCAATGCCGTTTAAAACGTTGGATTGTCGACGTGTTAGGAAAATTTGGCCGGATAACTTCCGAAAACTTTAAAACTTCGTAAACTTAAGCCTAAGTACGGGATATCATCGAAGGAAGAATGGAGGGGAAAAAGACAAGAGGAAGACCAAGAACAATGCTACTGGACTGGATGATGACAAATTGACAATTAAAGGACGGTTACAGAGGGCTAAAGATGGATGCACAGAACAGATAGGCTATGCGTGGCGTCATTGGACATATGAACCTGCCTGATGGCAGAAAACCAAAGAAGAAGAAACTTAAGCCACGCGTGTTGTGTGCTTAATTTACACAATTCTTGTAGGCTCAATCTCGACCCCTACGCATACATGTACGCACACGACATTTCGATTCAACTTATTTAGTAGAATCGACCTTATGTGGTCCGACCATTGGGCCCGACCCACGTACCGCGCACGAGTACACGCCACATGCCCACATCGATTCCGCCTTCATTAAGCGATGTCCCCAAGGAGCTGGACCCGGACCACCACGGACTACTCTCTCGGACAACCCTTCTGAGTTCTGACTCAACGCAGCGCTCGTGAATAAGCTAGTGCCCCGCGCTTGGCTTTCGAGTGGCGCTTTAGAATTTTTGAGATTACGATTACGGCCAAATCTTATTTTATCCAATGCGATTTGCTATATACGGCGATGACAGCGTAGGAATATTTAGCGCGGAAGAGATTAAAGCGGTATGTCGTATGTGCCGGAGCGGCTGGAAATTAGTCGCAGAGCCAGAGACGGAGGATCGAGGAGGCAGGGTGAACGAGGGGGCGGCGCAGAACAACATCGACGACATGCCCTGGGGAATATAATAACAATAGCCTAGCGTTTCTTTCTGCTATATATAGCGCAACTAAACAAATTTCTGTTTGTGGATCAAGTTAGATTTGATGACCAATATTTGTTGACTCCGGAAACGTGCAGTGCCCATGGACGCTTCCAAATTACTGCAGTGCGCTGTTTACGCATAGGTCCAAAAGCAGGTTGTCCTACAACATGAAATATATGCGTATAGGCGGCTAATAGGCCTACCTTAGCTGAAAACAGTATCAGAATTGCTAAAAAATAACGGGGGTCAGACTCAGACATTGATTTATGTGTAGCTGCGGTATGGAATGCAGACTCTACTAAGCATAGCCTATGATCCATGATGTGCCATGAGGTCCCGTATGCACTTTGGTGTTGGGGGAGTTTCTCACTTCCAATCGGTCAGTGGGTCCCTGGACATGAAAAATCACCGAGGTGCTTGTCCGCCATGACGGCACGAATGACGTAATTGACAAATCCAATATGGCCGCCGTCGGCCATATTGGAAAATTCTTCTTCTTCATTTCTTACAGCATATGCACGTGCAATACCTCTAATGGTACTGATTCAGGTATGCAGAATTCATTAATAATATTGTTTTTGTCATCAGGGGTCATCTTGAGGTCATAATGTCACGTTCAAGGTCATTTTTTCATCTTTTTCATTTCTTACAGCTTATGCACGTGTAATACCTCTAATGGTACAAATTCAGGTATGTAGAATTCATTTCTGATATTGATTTTGTCATCAGAGGTCATCTTAAGGTTCTAGAGGTCAAGGTCAAGGTCACCGAGTTTCATTGTTTTCATTTATTACAACAAATGCATGTGTAATACCTCTAAAGTTACTGATTCAGCTATATAGAATTCATCTCTGATACTGTTTTTATCATCCGGGGTCATCTGAAGGTTATAAGGTCATGGCCAAGGTCATTTGTTGCAGCAATGATGTCGATTATAACTTGAATGAATGCAGAAGTATAAACAGCTGTTATAGCTTTAATTGAACAAACGTAGCTAATTATGACATGTTGGAAGTCATTGCTGCTTTAATATGTCATTTTCAGTGCATCAAAAAGGTGGTCTTCAAAATATAACCACAAATTTTTGTTTTGAATGTGTGCAAGCAAGTTTGTTTCCTTCCTTTTTTCAGGAAGAGTTTTTTTCACTTCCTATGACAAAATATGGCGCAGATATTTGCAGCAGCGTGGCAACCACAGCGTTGAGTGTCACACCTGTTGAACTGTTGCATATTTTGGGCAGACTTCGTGACAAAGGATGCAGACATTTTGATGAAAGCAGTGCGCCGAAGTGCTCCTTACATCTGCGATTTAATATGGGTCTATTTTTGCTTCGTGTTCATTGTGTGTTGCAAGTAGCTGGCATGGCCACCCTGTCCACCAGGAAGGCTCCTCTTTGTATGTGACTTTTGATCCCCAGTTATTGAAGGATGTAGAGCATCAATTCCGACAGTGGATGTGATAATGTGATATAGTGGTCTAATAAACAGATCGAATCTTTCTGAACAACAACAGCAGTGACAGTAGCGGCGGGAATGACATTCATCATGACGGTGTCTCTTCATGGTCAGTCTTCCAATCATCGCATGGGTCACCGATGTTTTGTGAAAAATTTCGAGTGGCTGGACCACACCCAAACTTCCAGTCAAGAGCGGTCCCTCAACCATGTCCATCTCAATGGGCAGCCTTCCATCCATCGCAGGAGACCTCGAAGCCTAGCGGTACATCATTTGTTGGACCAGATCCGAGTACCATGCAGAGAGCCAAGAGCCTTCAGCATAGAACCCTCATCGCTGAGGGTCAGTGCGATTGAATTACCCCGAGGACAAACCATAACGACGCCCCCTCTCACCGGGCAGAACCGAACGAAGACGACGACGATGTTGCACCACTTGACCTTTCGACCTTGAGCGCAGACAATTATCTCCGAAGAAACCTCGACGATCAGATCTTTCCAAGATCTGGAAACTCCTCAAACCCAAGCACAGCAGGTCGATCCCCATCAAGTGGAGGCTTTGACTCTTGACGACCAGAATCGGACGTGGATCGGTGGAGTCACCAGCAGCACCACAGTTGCCGTTGTTCGTAAATCTCGAAAACTCGAGACTGGAATCGATCAAACGAGGTCTGCAATCTTCTAGGCATGGCCAATGGCAGAGCAGCAGAAAAGGAAAACGACGGAACGAAATTCTCGGATCCAGCCGGGTGGCAAACAACGACGATGACGACGAAGGACTATGGTACTGAGTCAGATGTCGAGCCAGCTCCTCGAAGGCAGAAGAAGGCCATCGACGAGCTGCGGGCACATCTCGAGCGGCGCCTGGAGGGCTGACCAACCACCACCAGTAGTGGCACAGCCCATGCCAGCCTCAGCAAGCACCTCGAGGACATTGAGGCGATTGGAAACCGTTACGAGGCAGTGCACGGAACAACGTTTGGACAGTTTCAGGAAGTGAAAGCAACTAGATCGAAGACCTCTTTCCATTCTATAACGGAGACCGACGTTCAAGGACGAGGTTGGTCCGACTTCCGGCATGAAAAGGAGACCCCGGAAGTAGCCGACCAGCAGAAGCAACGATGTCTTTCTGGACTGACCGTCGGCGGATTTCAACAAAAGCAAAACGATCAACGGCTGAAAGAAATGAAGTTCTGTCTACAGGAAGTAACTCGTAGAAACAGAGAACCAATCAGAGATGGCGGCGCAGTAACTATGGAAACGAACAACAGCACCTCGTGGAAGTGTCAATCGTCGTCAGGAGTGGCCTTCGAAAGAAGATATCCGGTTGACTCTTCACACATGTCAGCAGACCACTCGATGCGATTTGCTCAGACCATCGATTTCCAGCCACAAGATCGGATTCCGTCTGACCTTCATCCTTCAAGACTTCCGAACTTCAGTGCATCGAATCCTGCAAGTTGGACCACTCTGTTCACGCATGCGACGGTGGAACCCGAACCGGACTCGCCCTCTTCCCTTTCACTGCCCGACCTTTACAGAAGATTAAGCCTTGCTGTTTCTACCCAGTCACTGACATGGCGACGCCCTGCCTCCACCGACACTGGCTTCCCATCCTCAGAGTATCGACTGACGAAGAATCATTCGGCTGCCGTAGTGATGCACAGAAAAATGACATATTGAAGCAGCATTGACTTCTAACATGTCATAATTAGCTACGTTTGTTCAATTAAAGCTATAACAGCTGTTTATACTTCTGCATTCATTCAAGTTATAATCGACATCATTGATGCAACAAATGACCTTGGCCATGAACTTATAACCTTCAGATGACCCCGAATGATAAAAACAGTATCAGAAATGAATTCTATATAGCTGAATCAGTAACTTTAGAGGTATTACACATGCATTTGCTGTAATAAATGAAAACAATGAAACTCGGTGACCTTGACCTTGACCTCTAGAACCTTAAGATGACCTCTGATGACAAAATCAATATCAGAAATGAATTCTACATACCTGAATTTGTACCATTAGAAGTATTACACGTGCATAAGCTGTAAGAAATGAAAAAGATGAAAAATGACCTTGAACGTGACATTATGACCTCAAGATGACCCCTGATGACAAAAACAATATTATTAATGAATTCTCCATATCTGAATCAGTACCATTAGAGGTATTGCACGTGCATATGCTGTAAGAAATGAAGAAGATGAATTTTCCAATATGGCCGACGGCGGCCATATTGGATTTGTCAATTACGTCATTCGTGCCGTCATGGCGGACAAGCACCTCGGTGATTTTTCATGTCCAGGGACCCACTGACCGATTGGAAGTGAGAAACTCCCCCAACACCAAAGTGCATACGGGACCTCATGGCACATCAAGGACTACTATGCCTACGTAGGCTACGGGTCTTGGGAGAGCATATAGGGGGTAGAACTACTTCGAATTCAACTCCCCGCGACAAATCTCACTCTGGCTGAATGGGGTGGTGTGTGCATGCATTGAAGACTTAAACTGTGTCTGTGAGATCCTCTTGAGAAAGACTATATATTGATTACCTGGTAGTGCACGGGTTGAATCCCAAACTCACGACAATTCACGAGTCGCAGGCATAGCCTAATCCTATGCTCTAGGAGTCAATACATTCATTCATTCATTCATTCATTCATTCATTCATTCATTCATTCATTCATTCATTCGGACATTTAATTATATAGGCCTAAGAGAAGTGTTAAAGTGTCGAAAAAGAAGTGCCTGGACGCTCCTTACCTATCCCTGCTGTGCGGGCCAAATAAGTGGCAGGACGGTGTACAGATTTTAAAATAAGTGCCTGGACGCCGTCCATGACCGTCCAGGCACACTTTAAGCCCTGCGTGACTTCTCAGAGGTAGCCTATTCCCGACTCCAACGCGCCCAAAAAGAACAGTTTTAAGCTTAGTAAGGAACGATCCTGGTAGCTAGAGTTTCAGAGCGTAGGCGTAGCTTAAAAGGAAGGCCACTCAGACCACCGGACCAACCACGTGCACAGAATAGGCTCGATTCTTCACGGTAGCAGTTCGAGCAAAAGGAGCCAAAAGTACTCCCTTATCAGCAGAGCGTAACTGACGACAATAGGCCTAATAACATTTTATTTACTGAAACAATCCAGTAGGCCTATTCCAGTTGACAGACCGCAATCTAGCCTATCTAACCAACAAATAACTAACTAACTGGATCACATTTTCTAGTCGACAAGTAGGCCTAGGCTAGCCTTCAACTACGATTAATTTCTGTTTCGGTAACGATTGTTTGATTTCATTAGGCGGCTATTATCACAGTATACTGTGCTAGTAGGCTAATAATTATTTCTAGGCGTATTTGTGGGGGTTTTACATTTTTGACATATAACCGGGTGCGATATAGCCTAATTATCACCAGGAAGTTTCTGATTTTCAATTAAATTTTTTACAATTATTGATTAGGTCTATCCTTCTTTGTTACAATGATACATGTAATTTAGTGAGAAAATTCAACAGAAAGAATGCTTATTAAATAAACTGTTTAACAATTTTTTTAGTCAACAGCTAGATGGCAATAGAAGTGAAGGAGACTTTTGTAATCTGGCGAATCAATATAAAATTATGTCGTCTGTTGAATACATGTGTGTTTACGCCACGCATACTTTGATGTTTACATTACAAAAGATTATTATAATAGACGACATTACAGCATAATTCTAGGAATAGTAGGCTATAATTATTTTAGAAAAATGTGTCTTCGACCTGGGACGTGCGGAAAGAAATCTAGATTTATATAGGCTATTGTTCTGTATTTGCGTTACCAATCGCGCAAATTAAATATTTCGTAGTCTTTCACCGCATACAGCGTATATAATAGTTGCCTTTGAGCATGTCGATCCTTCATTGCAGGCATGGCGTCTTTGCCCTACTGTTAACAATGGAGAGTTTTTATGGCTTCTGTCTGTGTGACAAAAATCCTGTCAATTTCTGTCCGAAGGATGGCATATCTTCACATGGGCCTAACTGTTCGGTGGGTTTTCATCTTCATTTGCTATGGCCTTAGGTTAGAATTGACTTCTCGCCAAGTGAAAGTAGGTTTTAGGTAGCAATTTATGTATCTGTGAAAAATCACTTCTCTTCCTCTATTCAGAGCTTTCCGGAAATGTGCTTCAGAATTTAATGGCACAAAATTATCAGAAGATTGACGAAAGATGCTGCAAGAGGAATCATAGTTTCGTATCTGTCTCTATAGACAGCTGGAATACAAAGTTAGTGTGTAATATTGCTCTATAGCTGGTGTTTCAATAGTATTGTATTGTATTTAAACATTTATAAAGCGCCTCTAGTAGGGTGAACCGTTCAGAGGCGCTCCCAGTGCGCAAGGCCCAGCGAGAAGAAACAGGTTTTGAGAAGAGACAAAGCAGAGGAGAGACTACCAGAAAGAAGTGTAGAGCGAACAGAAGGAGAGAGGGCATTCCAAAGAGAAGGACCAATTGAGACAAATGATCGAGACTGAGCCATAACAGTTCTAGACCGAGGAACCAAGAGGTCAAATCTGTTGGATGAACGAAGTGGACGGTGGGAGGAAGCTGAGTGAGGACGAAGTAAAACATTAGTGAGATATTTTGGGGCAAGACCCCGTTGAGCCTTTATGATCAGAGTGAGGATCTTAAATTGTGTGCGAGCACGGAGAGGAAGCCAGTGAAGTTCATGAAACATAAAGGTAGAGATGTGAGAGTACTTGGGAAGGCGGGCAATCAATCTAGCAGCTGAGTTGAGAACCGACTGAATCGGTGAAAGACGAACTTTAGGAAGACCAATGAGGAGAGCATTGCAATAGTCAATTCGTGAACATATAAAAGCATGAATTAAGGTAGTGAAGATGGAGGAGGAGACAGAGCGACGAATGGCTCTGAGACGTCTTAAATGGAAATATGACGAGCGTGTCACATTGGAAATATGCTCAGTAAAGGTAAGTGAACTATCAATTACAACACCCAGATCCCGCACACTTGAAGAGAAGGAAAACAGCGGAAATCTTTCAGATAGCAGAATGAAATCAAGCTTCTGGAGCTGCTGGGGAGTACCTAGCCAGATGAATTGAGTCTTTGAAGTATTAAGCGAAAGGCGATTTGAAGACATCCATGAGTGGAGATGAGTAGTAAGGGATTAAATAAGAGCAACTAATAGCAGCTGGGAAGATGAGGGACCATGGACAAAAGCCTGAACATCATCAGCAAATAGATGGCCAGCAGCACTACAAATCGGAAAAAGAGAAGAGATGTTGGCCGTGTAAAGAATAAATATTAGAGGTCCAAGAACTGAACCTTGAGGAACACCCAGATTAACACGAACCCATTGGGTTCGAGAGTCACCAGATATAATCATTTGAGTTCTTTCAGAAAGGTACGACTGGAACCAAGATAGGGGGAGGCCTTTAACACCATAGGAGGTCTCAAGACGCTTGAGTAGAATATCATGATCGACCATGTCAAAAGCTGAAGAGACATCATAGAGGGCCAACAGAGAGACCTCAGACCTATCAACAGCAGAATAGATTTCGGATAATAGAGAAAGGAGAGCTGTCTCGGTGGAATGATGGGCCCTAAAACCAGATTGATTTGCTATGTTCAAGAAACATCTAAAAGCCGCCCCTATTACGCAGGCCTCTTTTGACTGACGTATTGCAATGGTATTTACATAATAAATACCAATAGTAATACTGGTTGTAGACTCCAGAGCCAACCTGTTAAAATTGGAAGGCCTTATAGGTGAAATGGTGAAAAATACCAATTAAAAAATTCAATTTTCCCTCTTTTTTATTACTATATGTTTTTCAATATTCCAAATTCATAATGATAATAATAATGGCAGCCGTTCAAGAACGCAATTTTTGCGTCTCCATATAGTTTTGTGAAATCTCGAGGGATCTGAGATACCTCGAGCAAAAAATAAATAAAATAATGATGATAATAATAATAATAACAATGATATGACATAGATTGCCTACCTCTTACAGAGGATTTCCATTTGCACACAGCATTTCAACGCCGTTGCTTTTAGAGGCACCTTTGCACCACACCCCGGGGACGATAGCAATGCACTCTATGCTAGAACACAATCTTTTCTGTTTTTAGTTTTATTTTCGGCTTGAGTGTTTTTTTCAATAAATGGTGAAGTCATAATAATAATAATAATAATAATAATACACCTTAACCCAGCCAAGTGCGAAGTTTTCTCCCCGGATGCCACATTGGAACTAACATCTCCCATGTTGAGCTATTCTAGAGTCGAGATGACTGCTCTGGGTTTATTGGGGGCCCCCTTGTTTCGGGGGAAGGCGCTGGACGATGCCCTTGCACGTCACGGAGATATGTTTAGTCGAGCTTTGGAGAGACTGCGTCTTTTGCCTTCACAGAACGCCCTGATCCTACTGCGCTCATCATTCGGCGCTTCGAAAGTGAGCTACCTTCTCCGCTGCTCCCCATGCTTTGACCACCCTGGCCTAGTAACATTAGATGGGCTCATGAGGACGGGCCTTGAGACCATTGTCAACTGCTCTCTCAATGATCTCCAATGGTTGCAGGCTGCGCTACCAATCAGGGATGGCGGACTTGGCATCCGTAGAGTCGCTTCGCTGGCTTCTTCTGCCTATTTGGCCTCAGCCGCGTCGACTCTCGACCTGCAGTCTGCCATCCTTGCGGCTGGTGTGGCAGCTCCTGACCAGTTCGTATCGGATCTGCTAGAGACCCGTCATGACACCTTGCCGGCGACAATGCACCCCTTACCCGGAAAACAGAGTCTCTGGGACAGGCCTCTGGTTGACAAGGATAAGGCGGAAATCCGCCAGAACGCCGTCGGTTTAGTCGACCGAGCCAGGCTGGACGCGTCGGGCAGTCCCCATTCAGCTGACTGGCTGTCCGCGCTTCCCATCGCCGCTTGTGGCCTTGTCCTGGACAATGAGGCGGTCCGGGTGGCGGTGGGCCTGAGGTTGGGCTTGGACTTGTGTGGTCCTCACACATGCCATTGTGGCGAAGGAGTTGGCGCCGAGGGCCATCATGGTTTCGTCTGCAGGAGAGCCATGGGCCGCTCCCTTCGTCACCACGCCATAAATGACATCATTTGGCGTGCCCTCCTCAGAGCTGACATTCCAAGCATCAAGGAACCGGCGGGTCTCTTCAGATCTGATGGCAAAAGGCCGGACGGGGCAACCCTCATACCTTGGGCAGGTGGGAAGTACTTGGCGTGGGATGCCACCATTGTCCACACTTGTGCAGTATCATACTTAACCCACCCGAACGGTTTGGTCGGGCCAGCATCAGTGCAGGCGGCCATCCGCAAAGAGCAGAAATACGGAGGGCTGCCCGCTTCATACATCTTTCAGCCGGTGGCCATAGAGACATTGGGCCCGTTCAATCCTTCAGCCTCAGACTTCATAAATGAAATTGGCAGCCGCATCTCTTTTATCACTGGTGACAGACGTGAAGCTCTCTTTCTTTTTCAACGTCTGTCCATTTGTATCCAACGCTTCAACCTGGTCGCTTTCAAAGGTACTTTTGCCTCACACCCTGAAGACGAGGCCTGACCCACCAGACGATCATTCTTCAGTTAATAATAGTCCATAAGTCCCTGGGGGAATGAAGTACCTCAGGGCAAAAAAAAAAAAAAAAAAATAATAATAATAATTATAATAATAATAATAATAATAATCGCATCATTTCGTCCCTGTTGCAGTCGAAACAGCAGGCAGCTGGGACACAGATTCTCTGCAGTTCGTACAGGATCTAGGTTGGAAAATTTCAGCGGCCAAAGGAGACAAGCGTGAGACGATCCATCTGCTCCAGCGTCTATCAGTCGCCCTACAAATGGGAAACTCTTTGTCGGTCTTGGGTATGACAGACTCAAACAGTCAAGACACATGGAGGTCTTGCACTGAAGAACTATGTTAGTTCTTATTGTGAACAGGAGCATTTCCATTAGACTTTAAATGACTTTGTTATTTTCTTGGAAAAAAAATAAATGTGTGATAATAATAATAATAATAATAATAATAATAATAATAATAATAATAATAATAATAATAATAATAAACAACAGTTACCAGGTACTTGTTTCAGCGTCTGACAATTATTATTCATCGCTTCTATAATAATAATAATAATAATAATAATAAATAATGATGATAATACACAGAGATTTGAGTGCCATAAGTTCATAAGCAAACGATTTAGACGTATAGCAACGATTCAGAAGGACTTGGAACAGGGAAAGACGTCAGTCAAAAGAGGCCTGCGTAATAGGGGCGGCTTTTAGATGTTTCTTGAACATAGCCATCGATGTAGAGCTTCTGGTGAAAGATTGTTCCATATCCGAGGGGCTGATGAGGTGAAGGATCTAGTAACAGATGTGGTGCGGCGACATTGGGGGACAAGTGTTAGGGTATCGGATGATCGCATGGTCCTTGAGGGGCACTTGGTCTTGAAGGAGATCAGAAAGGTATGAAGTAGACTCGGTAGATTCACAGAGTTGTAGGTGATGATGGTAATTTTGTAGATGATCCTTTCTTTGACACGTAGCCGGTGAAGGGATTTCAGAAGTGGTTTGCTACTGGAATGATAAGTACTAGGCATTGCAGACGACCCGTGCGAGGTTGTTTTGAATCCGTTGAAGAGAGAGGTTAAGTTTTTTAATGATGTCCCATAAAGAAGGCTATTGCAGTAGTCAAGACGAGAGTTCACAATCCGACATGCGATGGTATTTGCGATCTCTTTTGTGAGGAAATGTCGGATATGTGTCGCGGAGCATGAGTGCCCATAGTACCAAGGTGTCAATATATCGGAATTTCTCAATTGGTTGATTGAATAGTTTTGTAATCATGGCATTTTTTCCATTGTTAAATTGATTTGGATTGTTTTCTGTCTTATTTATAGTCAGAGATTCCTGTCTTCGTTAATCGGCTGACTTCTACGGAGTCTGTTTTTCCTTTCGAGTATGAACAGTAAGTATGTCAGTATTAAAATCTTTCCAGTATGCACAGTAAGTATGACAGTATTAAAATCTGTCCAGTATGCACAGTAAGTTTGTCAGTATTAAAATCTTTCCAGTATGTACAGTATGTCAGTATTAAAATCTCTTGAATTGCTTCCATTAGATTGCTGGTTTCAGCTTTAAATGTGGCACCTTTTGATCCCATTTGTGAAGCAATGTTCAGAGGTTTCGAACCTTTTTTTAAATAGCAGGCCGGTGTCAATATTTTCCAGCAGTTGGCAGACTAGGATGCCAAATCCACCTGAGAATATTGGGTGCAAATCTGGGAGGGGTTTGGTGAGTCTGACGCAAAAAATTTCTGGGAGTTATTTTATAAATGGTTCATTGTTAACATATAAACAGTCATATTAGGCTATTCAAGCACTTACCTTCATCGCTTCCATGCCATGACACAATGACACATCTGTCCGCCCAGATCTGGTCCCTTGTCATGATCTGGGATGTGCCATTGTGTCATGACATTGAAGTGCTGAAGACAGTTGCTTGAATAGGTAGCTGATTTCTTGTTGCTATTGTCTTTGTGTGTGGCGTTTTACCAATGTGAGGTATTATCTTTTATTATGTCTTATACTAGTAATCTTGTCATGTTTTTGTATTCTGCAAGGTTGTTGCTTGTACACCAAAAGCATTTGGTTTAATAATGAATGTATTTACTTACTAGTGTCATATAACGATTATGATATTAAAAAAATTGACATGTTTACCTTTTCTCAGCTTTTAACCCGCTGGTCTTTATATGAGACCAATCTTGTTTAAGTGCCATGGCAGTGTGATCTGGACTTAGAAATATTTTGCTTTTAGCTATTAATTAGGGTTCTCTTGAACTATGTACATAATAATTATGTGTGGGACTTTTTGGTTTCATTGCCGACTTGATACGTTTGCTTATTCGAATTCTGTATGTAACACGTATTATTTTCAGTTTTGACTTCTGTAAGCCAAAAGAAGACAAGTCTCCTCCAACAGAGAACCTTGGACGGGTTGTATTTGGTGATAGGATTCGACCATCACCATACGAGGTATGTATACTTGCTTTCCTTGACATCCAACTCAATATTGACTTACTCATGCAAGTTACTGACAACCTTTGTGTAATATGATCTTGGTGATTCATGTCCTCAAAGATAATTTAAGAACAGGAATAATTCAATATCATACTGATCCAGAAAAAATGTGGAGAGAGAGATAAAGAGAGAGGGAGACAGACAGACAGACAGACAGACAGGCAAACAGGCAAACAGAGAGAGTGTGTGCATGTGTGTTTGCCTGTATCTGCATTTAGAACTTTACTGTGTGATCTATGAATGAATACAGTTAATTTAAAAAAATGAAATTCAACTTTACTGTGTGATCTATGAATACAGTTAATTTAAAAAAATAAGATCATTTTATGTTTTTAGTTTACCTTTGGTGAAGACGGCTGTGGTACAGCCTGTGAAAAGAAATACAAGAAGGACGATAAAGACGACCTGAAGAAAATTGAAACCTTGATTCAAGCCATTCGACTGAACTATCAGCATCACTGGTGTGCTAATACTTTGCTGTTTTTGCAAAAAACTCTACTGTTTTTCTAACTTAATTTTTAAAAATTATTTTAAAAGATATTTGAAGATTTGTGTTGTAGTGGCAACCCTGTGGCATGTAAAAGTAAATCCAATGTAAAAGTGATACATTTTCAATTAATTCAATTAAGAGATTTATATTTCTCCCTGGACCTATGCGTAAACAGTGAGTGAGACATGTGCAGAGGTAGAGAGCAGACAATGAGCAAGAGAAATAGACAAAGAAATGAAGTAGATAAGATAAGATAGACAGTAGAATGTGCAAAGATAGAGAGCTGTTGTTTTTCAGAATGCATATTTAAATAAGTCTTTTATTGACAGTATTCCTAAAATTAAATGATTCAAGGTTAAAAAGCATCTAGACAAAAAACTTGAGATTGACTTGAGATGCCTTGAGATGTCGTGGGACGAGGCCAGGGAATTGGCAGCGGACAGAGAGGAATGGAGACGATGCGTTGCTCGATGTGCAGATCGGCACGGGATGGACTAAGTACTAAGTAAGACAAAAACACTTGAATGTAGAGTGTAAAAAGATAGGATCAACCGATCGATTGATTAATTGATAAGGGCTGAAACAGGTTAGGAGAGTAGATAAAAATTGTTGAGTCAGACACAAAGAGAGTAGACGCGACAGTGACACGGAGAAAGGGACAGAAAATTCAGAAGTAGAGTAAATACCAAGACAGGAAGTTGATTAAGATAAGTTACAGGGAGAAAGAGAGCAGACAGGTCACAGTCTCTTCTGTATGTGTCAGCGATAGTAATGTGATGGCACGACAACTGTTTAGTTTCAATGCGTTTTGTTTTCATGTATTTTTCAAAAAAATACTTGTGCTTTTGTGTTAGGATAATTGATGACATGCCGGTGTCATCATGCTACATCACAGAGGACCAAAGATACCTAGGCAGGAGCTTCTGTTATCCAAGTTTTCCAGTTGGATGTTATGTCGATAAGGACTTGAAAGGAAAGGATAATTGTCATTTCCTGGTTAGTGGTGGTGGTTTATTTGTCCGTTGCTTTGTTTCAATTTGTGGCGACCATAAATGAAGGTTAAATTAGTTAATCAGTCACGCTCGTGTATGGGTATATTCCTTCATTTATTCATTCTTTCATTCATTCTATGGATTTATATAGCGTCTTTCAAGAAATCTACTCTAGTGTGCTCCCAGCTCAGCCATGGGACAAGTTTTGACTGGTCAGATTTAACAAATAGATATATGGGCCAGAGTAGCTCTTCTAAAAGGCTTTTATAATTTTATAAATGGTCAAATATATACAGGGTGGGCCAATAGGAATGCAACAACTTTGACGCCTTATAACTTGAACAATTTTTATCTGAGCTTCTTGTCCTATATATCAAATTGAACATAATTATCCACTTTATCATTCTGCAAAATATCTAAAACATAATATTACGACTTCATGAGATAATGCTATTAATGTTCGATGTCCCTTTTCTGACATGAAACTGCAAGAAAAAAACCAAAAGTCTTAAACTGAATATGTCAATGACTCAATTCTAAACAATCACTAGTTCTAACAATTAATATCAATTCATATCTTGAGTGAATTTATCATAAGTCAAACAAATATTCAATATGTCCACCACGTGCTTTAATGACAGCATGGACACGAGACGACCACTGATCAATGGCTGAGGCCACCAGTGCTCGGGTTATTTCAGCCCAGCAGTAAACAATCAATTTTTTCAAAATTTCAACGTCACGTATCGGTTCACGATAGACCAGATGCTGATGACAACCCCAGATCGAATAGTCAACCGGGTTTAAATCCGGATTGTTCGGTGGCCAGTTCTCCGGTTCAATAAACTCTGGTACGTTAGCGTTCAGATAGGCAACCGTACGACGTGAACGATGCGCCGGCGGGAGAACGTTTGCGACCACAGTTGCGCTGTTAGACGTTCCCGTGGCATCAATTTGTTTAATCAATCGATGTAGAGCATATTTATTCCATTTTCTAGAAGAGAATTCTATCAACATCTGATGTGCATTGTATTCTTTTTCTACTCTTAAGATTCTGATTAAAATTCTATCCTCTTCCGTGAGCGGCGCCATGATTTTCAATATTTACATTCAAAATTGAGAGGTGTGCGCCACACCGAAATTTTTATTTAAACGGTGCCGTATATCAGCGCAGGATTTGACATAGTAGTAGAATGAATAATTACCTTCAATTTACAATATTGATCACAATTTTCGAATAAAAATTGTTCAAGTTATAAGGCATCAAAGTTGTTGCATTCCTATTGGCCCACCCTGTACAATACATTGGTCATTTTAAACTGGCGCTCAGGTTATAAGGGAAAGATGCAGATAATAATAACGATAATATTTAATAATTAATAATAATGATAACGATCTTTTCTTTATTATTCATTTTGACAAACTCAGTATGATTTAATACATGAAACAATCATGATTAACGTCGATATAAACTACGGTACTAACAGAACAGACACCCTGCAATACAACGTACTAATAGCTGCCTACTAAGAACGTCTGTCCTACGGGGGCTTCGGGAATCAAGCTCGTCTTCGCTGATCACCATACCAGTTTGTTATCCAATGCGCCACTGCCACCACCATATGAAAAGTTGATTGGGTGACAGTAATTTTTAGAGCACTGGGAAGAGAGAAAGCTTGCCATTAGTTTGTGTCTTTGTATCAGTTGAGACCTTCATATGTTTGGCACATTTTTTGTGAGTAGTTTCTGATGGATGAATTTGCTTTATTTATTTGAACAGTTTTTGATTATCTATTAATAATAATAATAATGATAATGATAATAATATATTAATTATTCTTCAATGATTCAATCTGACAAACCGCATAATGATTACAGGTACAGGTTATACGAAATACGGCCCACTATAGCACGACACGCAGGTCGGCTTTACAGCAGTGAGTTCGGTAGCTTACGCAAATGGCCTAAGTGCTGGATCACTCCTGGTTCTGCCAAGCCAGAAGTGGGAGGGGCTAACTTATTTTCAACAGAACCCTAGTTAAGCAACAAAACAGCAAAGCGCCAATGGCAGCTAACAGAAACTTTTATAAATTAATGCCCTGTGTGAGGCTCGAACCTGGGTCGCATGGATGACTTTCAGTTTAACGACCAGCGATCTCTCAACTGAGCTACAAAAGCCTACAAACAACCTGGTACAGCATGACTATAGATACTTGTAACTGATTTGTTTTTAAGCACCCCTGGTTTGTTTTTAAGCACCCTATTTTTGTATTTTCTTTTTGTGGCCTTGTTTTCCTTGCAATAGCTGCCTAGAGATAGTGTGAAGGCAGACACGACCTATTTGTTCAATCACGTGGAACTTACTATCGAATTTCATAAAGATTATTTCAAGGCATCAACCGCTGCAGGGGCAAGTCATCTGGTGAAAGCCCAGGTGTCTAGATTGGCCAGGTATGACATTGTCGTTATAGCATCCTTCTCTTCCTTACAGACTTTCACCTTACTCGGCAAACAAATTAAAATTTTGTTCAACTGTTTTGCTGCTCTTCTAGGCTGTTCTTTTTGTACCATTCCGTGGCCTTAGAAGTTATTTTGTTAATTGTTCTGACTCTTTTGTGAGTATTGTTTACGTAATACTGCACTGATACGAAGTTAAAAAAACTGATGAAAAAGGTAATTTTGGAAATCTACCAGCCGATTGCTGTTACAAGAAATTCGTCGACCCTTTTAGTGGGAGCTATTCTTTACTCTTTAGGTTTCACCTTTGGGTGCGTCTTACCGCCGTTTTACCGGTAATGATTTTCTCTGGCTGACTTGCTGCAATACCAGTTGTTACGGTGTTTTATAGATGTCAGATTGATTGAATTGCTAGCAAATGAAGTAAGTTGTTCCGCGGATCTTTTAGGTGTGCCACGATCCAGAATAGTTCTGGGATCATGTGCATTCCACGGCAACAATAATAACGATATTCTCTTTATTGAAACAATCTCGGTTGACAAACCGCAACCGGTTACAGTGTACAATTATGCAATTTTAACAATTCACAAGAACGGAGATCACAGAATACACAAATCTTAACTATACGAACTGGCCTGCAATACATGGCGCTAATAGCAGCCTACAAAGCAAATCCGCCCAACGGGGGCTCGAACTCACTACCTCTCGCATTCTTGGCCAGCGTGTTAATCCACGCCTCTGCCCATAAGGAACGACATCAACTGCCACTCTTTTTGTAGCTCATATTCACTTCCTTCCAGAGTTGCACAAAATTCACTCTTTCTACTCGACTTTCGAGCATGTGTGTATTGTGTATATCTTATTGTGTGTTCTCCTGATATCTGACTGTACATTCCTCGAATTCACATATTGATGCAACATGCAAGTCAATGAAGTCATGCATGTGTGACAAATATATTCAGTAGTAATAAAAATTTTGTTTTGTGTCTTTCCATCAGCATTGCCCATAATGATTCAGCGAATATTGAACAGACGGTCAGGGAAAACAAACCTCTGGCATTGCCAAAGAACCTCTCTGCCGACTTCTTCATTAATTACACCTACCGCGTCACCTTTAAGGTACGATGATGGGTATTATTTACTTAATTACTCAGATCAATAGGAGTTCCAGTGTTTTGGATTTGATGAATTAGGCCTTAACTTCAAAGATAGTTTTTTTGACGTAATCAATGGAATACTGAGTTTTAATTTCATGTGAAGGAATTTGTATGGATGAATGTATATGGCCACTTATGTAGCCCCTTAATCAAAATCTCACGGATGTACTTAATGTAGCTACCCAGCAGATCTAGATAAGTGTGATTTAAGAGATGTAGAAAATGTTTCCTGAGTTGCATTCGGTGCAATGAGTTATGTCACCTAACGTTTCTTTTCGTTTGGTTTTTTACTGCTGTTGGTTTGCTTTTAACGATCAAGTTTGGCTATGAATATATTTTTTTTATTCTACTTCAAGGAGAATGTGAATGTGGTATGGTCATCAAGATGGGACTATATTTTCGATTCCGCTGCTGGAAATGTATCCGTTGCATTTTTTAGGTGAGTGAGCTGATAGCAGCTTTTTGCTGTGCGTTAATCTCGTCTAGGGGGTTAGCTCGCTAGCTGTCGACCCTCGGGGCAGAGTTTCAAATCCACGCCATGGACAGAAAAATATATCAGGCTTATCGGCCCTCTCTCATTCCAGATTGCTTGCTCGCCGAGTATCGATGCTGTTGAAATTCTAATTTAATCTACATCTGCCACGGCATTGATAATGTTTGTGGAAAGTGGTGGTGTAGTGGTGGGTTCATAGGGGCCCTGAGGAAGTCCTTCACTTGAAGTGGCTCGTACACTTCAGTGTGACACGCCGATGAAGTGTCCGCGCTGTCTGGAGCGCCGCTGAGCAATGAGCTGGACGGGGCGCTATGGAAATGGAGGAATGAAATTTTTAAAATTAGCCAATACTAGTGACCAGATCAAGAGATGGTGATTAAGCCAAACTTGAAGGCTGAGAAACAGTAACTATGAGAAACAGTAACTATATGTATAAAGTGGTGGTTCAAGCAAATAGACATTCTGTCGTCGCCTAAGATTCACATGGGATCCAGCACATACGACGTTAATGCGATTTAAACCCATGAGACTGAGGTGGGTATGTATGTGTGTGCATATCTGGTCATTTAGGTATACAAGTAATCTGGCGACAGTGCTTAATATAGCTACCCGATAGTTCTAAGCAAGTGCGACTTGAACAAAAGACTATTCACACGCAGGTAGCCTTGCTCGTTGTTTACACACCTCCATGGGTCCTGGCATGCAGCTGCAAAGATCCACACTATGACCCCTACCTGCACAGTCTCTGTCTGTCTGTCTGTCTTTTATTGCTAATTTGCTTTTAGTCAATGCGTATAATTTTTTGTGTTTTAAATCCTGTTTCAGCATTATGAATTCGATCGTCATCATTTTCTTTCTGTCTGGAGCGATTGCGTTGATCTTACTGAGGACCGTTTGCGATGACAAAGTCTGTCTTAAAATGCCAGAGACTGTTAAACGGATTTTCTGCCCACGAAGCAGTGTACGAATAAAATTTGGCACATATAGCGTTTATTCTTCTTGAACTGGCAGTGATTATTTAAAAAACTGGAAATTTCAGGATTAGCATCAAACATAGGTGTTTAAATGGAATCTTAGTGAATTGAAGCCTGAACTGAATTTTCCCATTTATTTTGTTATTTATTTTATTTATTTATATATTTATTTATTGTACCAGAAGGAAAATAAAGCATAAGTACCGCGGAAACTGGGCAACAGGAAGCCTGGAAAAAGCAAAAAGCTTACATTAAACTGGCTCCTAGGCTCTAGTACACAATTAACATTTCAGTCAATGTTCAAATGTCATGCAGTTATGTCTAAGCCAAGGACAAACTCTTAATGCTTAACTATTGAACTCGTACTGCTTAAGAATTTCAATTATTTTGTAGTAGCATCAGAATTGTAAGTTCCAAACAGAGTCTGACCTCTGAGAAATGAAGACGTTAAAAATAGTTAAATGAGACACTGTGTAGATTAGACTGATAGAAATATACTTGCTCTAGAGCTGCCCTATTAGCAGAACCAGGGGTTCATTATGTTATTACCCATTGTCACTGGCATTGTATGTATATTTTGTCTTTAATGCATGTACAAGTGAATTGAAAACATTGTACAATAAACGTGATTGATTGATTGATTGAAACTTAATTGACTGATTGATTAGTAATCAGTGGCTTATGCTATTTAGTGCAAATGTGTGTTCAATCAAGCATATGTAGCAAAAGCGGTGTTTTCTTTTTCCACAGAATGACCCTCGTTGGAAGTTGGTGCAAGGTGACGTGTTCCGTCCACCTTGTGGAGGTATGCTGCTCTCGGTTTTCCTTGGAAGTGGTGTTCAGATCTGTGGCACGACTGTGACGATGCTTGGTTAGTAAACTTATTAATTCTCAATCATTCTGCTTATTCTGCCGCTCCAGGTGACCTGGTCGTCCCTATGGCTCGAACTTCCACACTGACCACAGTGCTGCAAGTTTCCCTGTGGTCGGTCCATCTTTCTTGAATAAGTTACGTAGCAATTTCTTTAACGAACTTCTTGGTATTTCTTTGCCCACTTTTCCACTAGCATTTGAAAACCGTTCTCTTTGATTATGGTTTGGTGCTGTTAGGTCGGGAGTGCCTCTGAGAAGTTTTTGTTAATGTGGCGCTATAAAAATTTACGATTATGATGTTAAAACGGCAGAGTGAAGGGACTATCCCAAAGTAATTTTTCTACCCTAAACGCACTGTTATATTATATAGTGTTTGCTGAAGGAAATCACATACAGGTTTTATGCTAATATGGAAAAATCAAGTTGAAACGTTGGCAGATGAGCATTATTGATTTTATTATTATTATGTGTACAGTTTTATTCATACCTTGCACACAATTATTCATTCTACAACCTCTGGCTTGTTTGAACCTAAAGTAAGTCTTATTATTTTGATCATGTCAATATCTGTATGAGCTAAGGCCAAGTAGACTTTGGCCTGATCAAAGTGATTAAGGCTAAAAGACGTTGGAGGCTGTAGAAAATTTTTTTTGCTCTAAGTATGAATATAGTACTGGTAGTCACACTGAATGGGAATTAAATGCTGAGCAGGAATACACTGTTACCAATCAGTCGGTATTGCACAGTTTTAGGTTTATGGATTATTCTGCGTTTCTAAAAATAAGTCTATATCAAGCAGTCAATCAAGTTTATTGTACACCGTTTCAATTCATTTGACATGCAAAGACAAAATATAGGATTCTAGTGACACGTTGTAATAGCCCAAGGAACCTCAGGCTCCACTTACAGGGCAGCAATAGTGTAAGAATATTTATTTCTGTCAGTCTAATCAACATAGTCACATTATTGTTCAAATTATTTCTCTCACATACTTACCCGGTAGATCTTTGACGTGTTCCTCCTTATTAACTTGTCTTAAATCCACTTTTTCTCTTTTGGTCTAACGCACTGGGAGCGCCACTGATTGGTGTGCAGTGCACTGCGAGAGGCGCTGTATAAATGTATACACTTTTACAATACAATAGAATGTTTATTAGCTTTATGTTTTTGCAGGTTTGGCGTCTGTTGGAGTGCTGTCTCCGGCCAAGCGTGGAGAGTTGACGACTTGCATTCTGATTTTTTTTGTCAGCCTTGGAACTGCGGCTGGTTACGCGTGCTCCATGACTTACAAGAGTACGCCGAAGAATCACATTGTGCATCAATTTCTATATTTATTCGCTTCTTTGGTCTGCATATGTACAGATTTCAAATCAAATCAAATTTTTTTATTGAGCCAGAGAAAAGCACACAAGGTACATATCATCACATAAAAATAAAACATGAATGTTATTGGCAACAAAAGGAAACCCAGAAGGGACTGCAGAGTCCCGCTGGTTAGGGCCACCTAAGCACATTTTCTGGTTCTAGGCGTTAACAAATTCAGCACAATAAAATTATATTCTATTTTCCATCATATATGCAATAAATCAAAAATAAATCAAAACTTTACTACGAAAATTAAACATTCCAAATTTTAACATCACGATATTACATAATGCAAACACGTCTTAATTTTTAAAAATAAATCAATACCAAACTGAAAAAAGTAAGAAAACCTTAAGTAAAAAACATAAAGCCTTAACTAAGTAGGGAGAAGGAAGTGTAAAGTATGAACCCGACTAACAGTTCTGGTTAATCAACCATAAACCCAAGCAATGCTTAAATGACTTAAGAATTGGGATACTGCGAAGGTTTAGAGGTATTCTATTCCATTCAATAGGACCTGCATACTTAATGGAGAATTTTCTTGAGTTTGTTCGGGCGCGCACAGTTCTATATGAGGCTAAGTTTCTCGTGTTGTATGAGTGTATATCTGAGGCTAGAGTAAAGAGATTGGCATGGGAGATAGGCAATGTGTTATATGTATATCGATGCATGAACTCACACATCTGCAGTTGCTTAATTTGTAAAACTTTTAGAATCCCGAGCTGCGTGAATAGTTTTTCTGAGTGTGAGTTGTAAGGAGAACCGGCTATTAATCTGACAATTCTCTTCTGCAAGACAATAATTCTGTGAAATCGAGAGTTGTAGTTAGATGCCCAAATCATGTTACAATAGGATATGTACGGGTATATCATAGAGTAGGACAAAGTGAGCAAAATGTTTCTAGGCAGTAAGTAAGATATTCGCTTAAGTATACCTATGTTTTTAGAAAGTTTTAATGCAATGTGTTCAATGTGTACACTCCAAGTGAGATGTTGGTCCACATAGACTCCAAGGAATTTTACAGATTCTACTTGTGGAATATCAATATTGTCTATGTGGACTTTTCCCTTCAGTTGTGGTGTTGCTTTCCTATGAGAGCAGAAAAGAATGAAGTTGGTTTTTGTCAAGTTAAGAGATAGCTTGCTTGCTTTAAACCAGTCAGACACTAGTACAAGTTCTTCATTAAGGATTCGGAATAATTCCTCATAGGATTTGTGAGAGAGGAAAATATTAGAATCGTCAGCGAAAAGTACAAAGTGTAGGATGGGGGATACATTCGGAAGGTCGTTAATGTAAATCAGGAATAATAGAGGACCCAATGTTGACCCTTGGGGTACTCCAAATTTAATCGATTTCCAACTTGATGTTATGCCATTACATTTAACTTGTTGCTGTCTACCACTAAGGTAATCTTTAAACCAAGAAAGAGGGATTCCTCTTATGCCGTAGCTTTCAAGTTTCTTAATTAATATATTATGATTTACAGTATCGAAAGCTTTGGTTAAATCTAAAAATAGTCCTATAGAAAATTCATTTTTATCAATGGCTTCTGTAATCTTATCTTGAATATTTATCAGTGACATTGCCGTCGAGTGGCCCGACCTAAAACCATGTTGAAAGGGATGCAAAATATTTAGTTTAGAGATATAATCGTATAGTCGCTGATACATCACTTTTTCTAATAGTTTCGAAAAAAAGGCAGTATAGAGATCGGTCTATAATTTGCTACATCATCTCTATTGCCTTGTTTAAATATAGGTGTAATTGAGGATTTTTTCAGTTTATCAGGTATTATTCCTGTTGATAATGAGCAATTAATTATGTCAGTCAGAGGGATAGCAATAAGGTCTAAGTTTGGACTAACTATACTAGGATCAAGTTGATCGGGTCCCGGACTGTGAGTGCGCTTCAGAGTCTGATTAAATTCCATCAGTTCTTGAGGCGATGTTGGGTTGACAGCAAAAGAGTTAAGGGGTGGCGGTTTAAGATACTGCATAAACGAAGTACTCGGGTCCAAGATTTTATCAGATAAATTCTGAGCAATTCCAGCAAAATAACTATTGAACTTTTCTGCCATTAATTTATTATCAGTTATAGGCTTTCCATTAATAGTCAACGATTCAATTATATTATCATCAGTTTTCGAGTTAACTATAGATTTTATCACATTCCAGGTCTTTTTTATATCTTTATTATATTTTAAGAACTCGGCAGCATAGTAATTACGTTCAGCTTTAATTTTGATAGATTTGAATTTGTTTCTATATGCAATAAACCTATTTTTATTTGTTGGAGTTGGGTTTTTTATATATTTTTGGTACAAATTAGCTTTTTTTCTACATGATTTTAAGAGCCCCTTAGTCATCCATGGATGATCGAAAGACCGTGGGTTACGCTTCTTAACTGTTATGAGTGGGAAGGCTGTGTTGTATACATTCGTGTACATATCGAGAAAAGTTTCATAAGGAACGGTGTATATAGTTATAACCTAATTTTCTTTCTGTGGATCCGATTGCTTTTAAGGCTCTCTTCAAGTCACTTCTGCTTGAATAGCAGGATAATAAGTAAGAATAGATTAGAATCAGATTGTGGATTAATTTTCATTTTTATTAGATTCTTTAATTTAGATACATGTATGCATATTTATATAGTTACTAGCTGTTCCCGGCCACGTCTTGCTGTGGCTGAAAAGAACATCCAACCATCCCTCCTTACCTAAATTTGCCCTCCCCCTTTCCTCCACTTTCTCTTCCCCTTTCCGTCCCCCTCCCCCTTCTCCCCTCCCCTTCCTCACTGCCTCCCTGCATCCCTCCTTTCTCCATCCCTCCCATCCGGTCCCTCCCCTCCCTCTTCGTCCCGCTCCCCCTTCCTTCTTTCGTCCCTCACACCGTTCCTTCCCGACAGCGATAATCTTCCAGTAATCTCGCGACTTTTGGGCAACTTTACAACGTGATTCTGCAACAAAGCGTTTCCGAAATCTGGCAACCCTGATCGAATCTTCCAGTAAGTTGCTCATCTCGCGACTTTTGGGCGACTTTACAACGTGATTTCGCGACAAAGCGTTTCCAAAATCTGGCAACCCTGATCGACGGGCGGATGTGTTGAATTTGAAATGGAAATCAATCGAATGGAATTCAAAGTTCTCTTTTTGTGGAAAAGATTGCGTTTTTTCCGGAAAAAAGCATCTTACAACACGGTGCTATTGGAGTGAAAGGTTTTGGTAAATTTTCAAAACAATCGGTCCGTAACTTTCCGAGAACACTTGTAACATACGGTAGTGAAGTTTAATTTTTATTTATATAGATAACTTAATTTTCTTTCTGTGGAACTGAATACATTTAAGGATTCTCCACTAGTCAATTTTGCTTAGATAGCAAAACAATAAGTAAAAATAGATAGGATAGAGATATTCTTTAAGTGTGCAATTGCTTATTGCATTCTGGTGTGCAGACATGGTGATAGACATACATGATCCCATAGAATTAATTAGGACAGTCAAATATAAAAAACAAATTATCCAAAATTGTATAATTATATCATCTTAATGTCAAAACTTTTCCTCCGGTTGTCTACCAGAGGGATTGTGCGGTAATGGGCCGTCGGCGCAGGTGGTAGGAGACCTTAACAGTACATAACATCCATCAACCAGAGCAGGAGTAAAGCTATTTAGATGACGTTTCTTAAGTCGACTTTATAAGTTTATTATTGTGTGATTCTTTGTTTGATGTATGTAGACATTAGACAACGAAGTGTAGGCTGCTTGTCATTTGTTGATTTGTGCTTAGGGCTCTTGTTAAGTGGATTTGATTAGAAATAGGCATGAAATGACGGATGCTATTTGCCTATCAGATTTGAATCATAGATTATTGTGAATCATTGTGGGAGATGCAATAGGTGTGGGACAGCATTATATTTGCTGTTTTTGGAAGATAATTTTGCATTTCGTCTGTATTTGTGTCGTGTATACGTCTGCATCAATTTTTGACAAGTTGTTACCTATGTGTTTGTGGTCACAGCATTTGGCGGTGAGAAGTGGGTGCTGAATGCCATTTTGACAGCCTGTGTTTGTCCTGCGTAAGCAATTTAATATACTATCATACTTCACTGTGATTTTTAAAATTTTTCTGTAGAATTACTTAAAGGTTTCTTTTAGATGAAAATGACAAAGTAAACGAATGCCAGTGTTTATAAGGTGCCTCTTTGTTTAATTTCAAGTACCATAATTGCCCTGAATGCCATTTAGTTTTTGTGCACTATTAGGCATACATTCTGCCATCGACCATTACTATAACTGATAGTAATATTATTGCAACTGAAGTGTGTTGATAGCATTGTTATTGTTCCAATTTCCTGCCTATCAAAAATTCATTTGTATATGTGTTTAATATTTGTATATTGTATTTATCATTTTCATCATCATACACCATGAGCAGTGTGCTCGTAGGTGTCTTCTTTTTTCATCCGTACTTATCCTGTGCGAGGTGGAACAGTTCATGTAGTGGGCCTCAGCACCAACCCTCTATGTTGTTCGTCCATTCCCTTATGAGATCTGCCTCTGTATTGTAATATATTTTATTATATATGAAAAATTATAACGAGACTCTTATAGTGCACACCAATCAGAGGAGTAAACAGGCACTGTGAAAGACACAGGGAAAAAAAATTGGTTTCTATATGTACTTTGTTCAATTGTGCTTGTTTCTGTCATGCATGTAAAGAGACATGACCTGTTGTAAACAAAAAACTCTGTTAAATGCTCTGAGCTTTATCTAACGTTACAGGCATTAGATATTTCTGTTTACAGTCGAATTGAAATATTTTTAAGTTTATTGTTTTTTCAGGATTGTATTCGCTGTCATGTTCGTCCTGAATGTCACTTATTGGAGCGTTGGGAGTAGCGCTGCTATACCGTGTCTTACTCTCTTCTATCTTGTGGCGCTCTGGCTTGGAGTCTCTCTTCCACTAATGTTTCTTGGTGCTTACTTCGGTTTCAAAGTAAGAGCAAGTACCATTTTATGTTACCATTTGTTTTCATTTGCACGACTTTTATTTCTCATTCAGATGATCTACATGTAATGCAAAAATTGTTGATCATAATTTGAATGCTGTATTTTATCTAATATTTGGGTACCAAAGTGCAGCGAGGCGATTGGTTTCACAGAGCATAAACTTTCTTACAATGTAAGAAAGCCTTGTGCTTTCAGCTCTCTGAGCTCTAGCGACCGACATGGTAAGCCTTGTGCTTTCAGCTCTCTGAGCTCTAGCGACCGACATGATCCATTTTCTCCATTGCTTTCTTTCTGATGTCGCTTCCCTTAGTTCTTCCAAGTTCATTCCTGTTGTTTCGTGAATCTCATCCATCCTCCTTTTCCTTGGCCACCCTTGTTTTCTTCTTCCCTCTCCGTATGCCAACATCATATCTTTTTCCAGTCCAATTGAGCGCATAACATGACCAAAGAAACCCCCCCCCCAAATTTCTTCTTAGCACTGTTTTTGTAGTGAGTCGTTGTTTTCAATACCAATCTCAATGCGTACCCACTCATTTTACAGTGCAGTCAATGCAATAATACTTATGTTAATGTATTGAATGCCTTTCACGGTGTTTGCTTTGATCAAAATAATGGTTTTGCAGTTGATTTTAATATTAATATAATTCATGATTTCAATTTGTGTTAAAAAATTCATGGGATTTTGAATCTCTCCACACAAGAATGAATGGAATTCATTCCAACCTCTGAACTCTTGTACTGTGGTCAAACAATGTCCTTTGTTAAGCATATCAAAGTTCTCGATAATCCACTTCATTAGCTTTTAACACAAATTCTACAATATATGTGGGGCCTTGTAGGCCTATTGCTTTGTGGAGGCTCACTGGCTGATGAAGTTCTGTGTTTTCAAGAAAATTTATTGATCACACACCAATGAAATATTGATATATAAGAATTAGAAAGCCTCAGGATCGCATTTATGTCTGATGTTGCATGCATCACCAAGTTTTTAATCATAAATTGTTTTAATTAGAAAATGATAATGGACAACTAAATGCTTATTAAATTATTATTTTTAAATGTGTGCTGTTTCGGTATATTGCAATCAGAAATTTATGTAGCACCATTTCAAGAGAAACTCCTCGGAGGCACTCGTTCCTCATGTGCTGTGCATGTTCCTTAGAATGAAGATTCGAGAAAAGGTGCTCATTCCGTATTTGTATGTGCCTTAGAATGAAGATTTGAGAAAAGGTGCTCATTATACGTTCACCTTCCTTAGAATGAAGAGTTGAGAAATGGTGCTCATTATATGCGCATCTTCCATAGAATGTAGATTTGAGAAAAGGCGCTCGTTCCGTATGGGCATGTTCCTTAGAATGAAGATTTGGGAAAAGGTGCTCATTATATGTGCATCTTCCATAGAATGAAGATTTGAGAAAAGGCGCTCGTTCCGTACGGGCATGTTCCTTAGAATGAAGATTTGGGAAATTTCTTTGTTGCTGTGTCAGTCGATTGAACATCCGGTGCGCACAGATGAAGCTGCTCGTCCGATTCCACGCCAGCCTCTGCTTCGAAGACCACTCGTTGGTATCATCTTGGGAGGCATCCTTCCATTCGGCTGCATCTTCATGCAGTTCTTCTTCATTCTCGAAAGCATCTGGTAAAGCAGCAGCTGTTTTTCAGCTCTATCCTTGTCGCATCCTTCGGGGCCTCCTTTCTTCCCGTAGGGACACTCCATGCAATACTTGACCCAGGCGACATGACCTGTTCGCAATCTGACAGTGTCAGTCCCAAGCCTGGATAAAGGAGGAGGGCGACACTAATCATCTTTGTCATTAAACAGCAGCAAGCAAACATGATCTGACCCTACCTAGAGTTGATTCCTCTGCCAGAAGAAATTTTATTACGAGAATGTTGTACTCATATGACTTTTGCATAAATGTTTCTATTATTTATTTGCATGAAAATTTCTATTATTTATTTGCATAAATGTTTCTAATCTTTCATTTGCATAAAAATTTCTAGTATTTTTGTATGAATGTTTCTACAATTTTTTTGCATAGTAAATGTTTCTATTCTTTATTTCTTCTATAAACTACTGTGCGTATGTTGGAAGTCTGGTAAAGAATTTTTTACTTGCTTGGTTGCCCCTACTCCACATTGTACATGTTTGTGTGTACAGTAGGCTGCCGTTTGAGATGGTGTAACGGGTTGTACGGTAGTTCAAGTTGCGGAAGCTATTGTACGTTGAAGTGATACTATCGCACCTTGTGACGCAGCATTTATAATTGCACTTTTAAATCTGTGAAATGTTGCAGAGTGGCATTTTTTTATGTTTGATGACTCTAGTGTTGGTATGATTTTTCTGTAGGCTTTCTTGATTCAAATTACTGACAGTGTGTGTGTGTTTTTTTATATTGTTTATTTCTTCTCAGAACTACTGTGCATTTTCTGGGATTTGATAAAGAATTTTCTTACTTACTTACTTACTTGGTGGCCCCACTCCATGTTGTACATGTTTTGATGATTTATTAATCATTTTTGACAGGAGTAGATTTAGCTATGAGTTGTTGTGGTCATAGTTATGTTGATTTGTGACATTTCAGGTCTCATCAGCTTTACTACATGTTTGGATATCTGTTTCTCGCCTTTCTCCTTCTCGTTATAACCAGCTCTGAGGTGACAATTACGCTGTGCTATTACCACCTGTGTTCGGAGGTGAGTTTGGCTTCTTTCCAGTGTTACACATAGTCACATACACCAGAAACTCATTTAATGTTATCTGTTGGACCAGCATCATTTGTCTAACTATAATGTTGGACTTGGATCCAAGTTGCACACATGCACACACACCCACACACACGCACACACACATTTGGGATCCAAGTCCTATGTTATACCAGAATTCATATTATTATTATTATTGACCTTTTATATAGCACACCTTCAAGGTAATCTACGCAGAAGTGCTCCCAGTTCAACAACGGCTAATTAAGGCAGTTTTTAAGTGAGAAAGAAACATAGTGGTGTGACCTCTAGGCAGTGTAGGCACCAGGCGGAGAGCTCAGTGATGTGCTAGTGCTACCAAGGGTCCCAAGAATATTACGGTTGTGAGAGCATACATTGTATAATGGTGGTATAATGGTTATCAGAGAGCGCCTCTGAGTAGGTTTCTTGAAGAGGCGCTATATAAATACTCCGAGTAATAATTTAGAAATTGAGACATTAACTTAGGTTGAATTCTAGCGATGTACATTGTACAGGTCCTGCATGGCTCGAATATCTGTCACTGGTAGTTCTGTACAAATGTATGTATGTGTGTGTGTGCACTTGTTGTGTCGCCCCTTCAAGATTACCACTCAGAGGCGCTCCTGACTACACTGCGGACACTGAATCAGAGTTTTACGCCGAAGCACATTATGAGATATTGCATGTAAAGGACTTGTTCAGGGTCTCTACACGACAGCTTGAGATGTATTCGAATCCACAACCTTCTCACCAAACTCCTAGGTGCCGAACATGCCCCTACACCACCGCACCCCAATATATGTATATAATGTATTTGCACTTGTTATAGCAACCCTTCAAATTTCTAATCCGAAGTGCTCCCCGCTACACTGTGGACACTACATTGGAGTTGCACCCCGAAGTGCTGAGCAATTGCGAGTGAAGGGCTTGCTCAAGATCCCAACGCGGCGGCTTGAGGTGGATTTGACCTGTAGCACACGGGTTGCAAAGCAATGAACATACACCTACACCACCGCACCACAATATATATATATATATATATATATATATATATATATATATATATATATATGATACTGATGATGGTTCTCTGCCCGAAGGCAGGTTCATTGGCTTTACGCCCCTGGGGATGAGATGAGTGAGGTGGTTTCCCGTTGCCTTCCCCACAGACAATGATGGGTAAACAACTTGCCCAAGGTCGCTCCGCAGGAGCTTGCGCCTCTGCGTCCCACACGTAATAGCCTGAGATATCGAAATCTCTGAATGTCAACTCCCAGCCCGGGGCTTGAACCGCAGTCCGTTGTATCCAACAGATGAATGCCGTTCGCGCTTGCTTACCGGTGTAGCTAACTAGGCTATTATATATATATATGTAATTATGTATATACATGTATATATATATATATACTTTTGTATAGCTTTTCTTGATGTTTTTGCAGGATTATCGTTGGTGGTGGAGATCATTTCTGACGAGCGGCTTCACGGCCTTCTACGTTTTCTTGTACAGCATCATCTTCTACATCACAAAGCTGAAGCTGGATGGCTTTCTTAACGCTTTCGTCTACTTTGGCTACGCGATCATCATAACCTTTTTTTGTTTTCTTGTGCACAGGTTAGGCATGACTTTTTTCATAATAGAATACTTGCATCAATTGTTTGAATACTTACATGAAGTTCGGTTTGGTGCCGGTGTTACTGGATATTCCATCCTCCTTCAAAGCTATCTGGGGGGATGTACATCATGTACTCGAAGCATGGACACCTCTAAACTTAGAGGGAAACAGACACACAGAAAGACAGGACCGAGAGAGTGGGAGAGCGAGAGACAGACACAGAGACAGACAGGACAGAGAGACAGACAGAGAGACAGACCTACAGAGACAGACAGAAAGAGAAGGGTAATATCAGTTGTATTGTTTTGTATTGTATCTTATGCAACCACTGTGTGACACTGAGCCATTTAGGAGATTTACATTACTTTGTAGTCGTAAATTTACGTAGTGCCATTTAAGAGAAGCTTCCCTGAGGCACTTCGCGTTATTCTACAGGGTGTCCAATAAGTTCGTGAACGATTTTGCTAGCTTGTTACAAAAAATATACACAACAAAAATCAATAATTATTGTACCATTTAATAGGCAATAGTGTTGCATTTGCTGGCTATAACAGCTTTCATTCGTCTGGGTAAAGATTCGATGAGGTTGTACAAAGTTTCAACCCCCTATCGATTTTCATGTTTTCGCAAACGACGTTTTAGCTGAGCAGGAGTATTTGGTTCAGGATCTTTGTAGACACTGCCTGAGAGTAAACTCCAGAGATTTTCCATCGGTGAGAGATCAGGAGAGTTTGGAGACCAGTTTTCAATGTAGTTAGGAATATTTTCGTTCAGCCATGCTCGCGAAACAGCAGATGTAGGCTTATGTGCTCGCGAATAACAACCGTTTCCCTCTGAGCGTCTGTTAGCAATGGTGCCTTTCTGCGTTTCCAACTTCTCCACTTTAACTCCCCTTTCATGTAATTTCTGATTGTTTCTTTGTTGTCCTTAAGTCCACCTGTTTTGAGAGATTTTTCTATCTGTCTCAATCCAGGTCCTCGTCTGTATTTCGCCTTTTTGATTATTTTAATAGCAGCCTAGTGTCAAAATCTTTGGTCGACCGCATCGTGCATGATCGCCTAACTCGCCTTGCTTGCTTCCTTCAACCCATTTTGCTACCCAACCTTTCAATCGTCCTAATTTATCGGAATATGAATATCCTTTTTCATCAAGAATAGCAGCTTTCGAGCGTAACTGAACGTCTGCTATTTTCCCCATTTTCCCCAAGTTTGTTTACGAAAAACGATCGCGAACTGCATAAAAATCGCAAAAAATAGCCCTTCCGCATAAATTGATGACGTCATTCCCTCGTTGCAAAAAACTAACACTTTTTACACTTTTTGGTTTCGGGACATAAAGCTCTTTCAAATGACATAAGCATTAATGTTTGTTGCAAAAATTTTCTGTTATCTGCCAGCAAAATCGTTCACGAACTTATTGGACACCCTATAATATTTGAACTGTTTGTTATTTTTTCTAGGAACCATTGGTTTCTTTGCATGTTTCTGGTTCGTCAAGAAAATTTACGATGCCATCAACATTGAAAAAGACGTCATAACCGACGACGACCAACTCTCGGAGAAAATTATTATGTGTGTGGCTGAAAAGAAAGTTCCTCTGACTCTAGAGGTGTCAGAGCTAAAGATATAAAAGCATTGGGGTTAAATGGAGCTGGCCCGGAGCTTCATGCCGCATTATCTGCAGGATGCAGCATTGAATTACCCTCAAGCGCCCTTGTAACTGTGTTGTGGTATCATGTAAATTGTTGTTAGTGTTATTGTTGTTATTGTTATGATGATTATCATTTCATGACTGTGGTCAGCCTTGCAGGGCATTTGTTCCACTTCTCGGGAGTGTAAACATTAATATTTTATCAAAAATTTACGTATTGATCTCTAACATGCTGTATTTTACCCTGGACGCCTGCACATTGGATCAAGAGGGGCACTTGAATCTCATGAAAAATTGTCGTCTATTTCTTTGCTACACTTATTTATTTTTTACATATCTCTTCGTACTGCTGATTCCAATGATGCACAATTTAGTTAACTGATTCCACTCTGGGTTTCCGCCTTTTAGTTTGTCAAAATTTATGTCTTATGTGGAAATACTGTTGCTCTCCATTCTTGGCTCTTCCCTCTTTCACTAATAATAATAATAATAATAATAATAATAATAATAGTAATAATAATAATACAACGGTTTAACGCAGTAGCGTTTAGGGGCACTTTCGCTAGCCAAGAAATCGACGATTAGGGCCATTCTGGACTGGTTTTTAAACACGTAGTTAATAATAAGTCCCTGAGGGATCCTAAATACCTCGGGGCAAAAAAATAAAAAAAAAATAAATAATAATAATAATAACAATGACAATTTCTATACATGAAACCAAACGACCCATCCGTAGGTCTATGTGTTAATGGCGACGTCTGTCTTTCTGAATATTCATCTAGAGTCTAGACATGTTGAGTCATGCAAACCTGAATATTTTGTATTTTAGCAGTCTGAAAAATTGTTTGCTGCAGTCCTTATAACTGAGACAGTACATGTAATTTCTTCCAATTGAATATAAAATGTGATCGATTGAGTTAGCAAGCATATCGCGATCATTTTGGAAGCTTGTAAATACTGTGATTTTTTTGTGATTTTTCAGCTGGCACTGGAATGCAATGCGATTTTGAACAGTATTCAAGGTGTTAATAGTGATAGATTCTATTAAAGTTGTTGCATTAGAATGTAAATTTGTTCATATTTGCATCAAGGTCATGACAGTTTGACTGCTGGTCCTGAGAAAGACGAATCTAGAGGTTAAACCTTCCAACTCTCGACCATTTTCGCCCCCTGTGAAATCAACTGACACCAGTTTGACGGTGAACAATATTATCTGGTCCGTCCGGCGAACTCATTGAAACCGCATCACGCCATGGGCACTCGCAGTCCCGCACCCACGAAAAATTTACACATTAGGCTTATTTCTGAGATATTATCGTAGTAGAGGCAAAATACAATGGCTGCGGATAATGACCTTTGAAACCTGCAAGGCCCTAGCCTGCAGGATTTTATTTCCGGGGTGTTTCTTCCAGTTTCCCGTATGAAAAAACTACTGATGACCTTTTTTAGTCATCAACTCCATTTTTCGCCTAATTTAATGTTTTTCCCATTAGCCTAGGCGTATGTCCTAGTGAATGCATTCTATTATTTTTAAAAATTTCATTTCGGGGGTGTTTTCATGGTTTTATTTCATCATGGGTTATACATCATGTGCTAGTAAATGCATTATATTATTTTTTCCATTTTGGGGTGGTGTTCAAACACCCAAAACACCCCCTAGCTACGGCCTTGGAAACCTGCTGTAGCCTAGCCTACGCAAATAGGCCTACCCACGTTGGCTAGCCTATTAGGGTCTTTTCCCCACAGCCATTGTGTTTTACACACCGTATTCATGCCTATCCCGATTTGTCCTCTCGCTGCTTGAAATCGATCAGCACAGCATTCAACTTATAATATTAGCAATCCGACAAAAGATCAACAAAAGATCTTATAATAGAGTTCGACGACTCAAACTGCCGTAGACTTTAACAATACGCTGGCTGTCGCAACCTCTCTGTCTAATAGGACTTGATTGCGTACAAGTTGGTTCCCGCGATTTCTCTCTTGGCGCTTCAGAAATCTTGATGATCACAATTCACGCGACGTTATCTCTGGAGAACCCTCGTGATTATACATGGAGGTCTATAGTAGCGCTCGTGAATAAGCTAAAGCCATTCGCTTAGCTTTTCGGCAGCGCGTTAAAAATTTCCAGTTGACGATTGCCATTTTCGAAGTTATGAGGGTGCAATGTTTTAAACGCCTGTTGCAAACGCTAAATAAATAGTTTTTAAAGAAAATATAGGCGCAGAACGTCTGTAGTATCTCGTCGATTGTCAGATGGCGCTTGCAAAATACGCCTGTGTGTTCTGCAGTGACTCACATACATAATCTTTGGCTTGAACACACCAACCGTGTGACGTGTCAGCGTTATTTCTAGTATTAATCGAAAAATTAGTTGAATAAAAATAATATTCCGAAGTCGTGTACTGCTAGTTGCCGTTGATCATGACGATCCTTCGTTGTGTGCATGGTTTCACTGTGGCGTTGTTGCTAATGAAGTGTTGTTATGGCTTCTACCTTCCTGGTCTAGCGCCTGTCAACTACTGTCCGAAGAATAGCGCTACTGCTACCTGCCCGGTGGGTATTTCGTCTTTGCACGCAGCTACTACAATACAACATTACAGTTTAAAGAAATCAAAATTTGAGGATTTTTGAACGGAGAATTATCAATCTAAAAGCTACACTAAAATCCAAAATTAAATGAAATACACTAAAAGAGCGCTTGATTGGATGGGTTAGGGTTGGAATTAATTAGCAACTCCCAACACCTATGAATTAGGGAAGGGTTTGCCACTATCATTAATCAAATTAAATCATTTGTTTGGTTACTAGTCAAGAACAGTAGCACTCAACGAAGTTGAAAGTAAAGTCACACTGGAGACCCTGAAAAGAGGGTCTTCGGGTCTGCAAAGTATGGCTGCCTGAGTTAGCAGCATGATCTCATCGGCCAATTATATTTAAATAGTCCAAGGTGAACATATTAAAGTGCAAACCATAACTAATTAATGATTCAATAATTAATGCGCACTTCAGACTAACAGTCAATTCAAGTAAGTTCCAGTGATACAATGTAAGTTGCACGGACACAATAGAAGCCCACATTGAGTCAGATTTAGATGATGTGGGTGGAGTAGATAAATATCTACTGTTGGATGAAGCAGATTCTTTGGCGCCTTAGTCAGTTTTTACCAATCAAGAAGTGTCGCAATCCCTTTTGGACAGGCATAGGTTAGGGAGTTGTCCAATTGATAATGGAATCTCATTCAATATTTAGGCCCTTGTATATCTGACAGAATGGTTGAGCATTTATGTGGGCAAAAAGTTTGTGGTATATATTTGGAGATAGTTGAGGTAAGAGGTGTGAGGAAATTTATTGAATGCTGGTGGTAGGAGGATGCAATCATATCTGAACATAAATTCCTCTATCTGTGTATCCTATAGATCTATTCATTGTATTGCATCTATGCTCACAATACAATTGTGGGGCGCATTGGTGTAGTGGGTATGTTCGTTGCCTTGCAGCCGAAGGGTTGCAGGTTCGAATCTACCTCAAGTCGATTGCTCAGCGCTTCGGCGTGAAACTCCGAAGAAGTTTATTATTTAATAGTTAATACAGTGCATTCTATTAATGTACCTGTGTTACGAGTTCAAACAATTTTGCGACTATTTTCTTGTTCTAACAGTCAGAGATTCCGGTCTTCGTTAATCGGCTGAATTCTGCGGAGTCTGTTATTCCTTACGAGTATGAACAGTAAGTGAAGCCATGAAGTATTTCAGATTTTTTTATTCCTTTAAATTTCTGGGGACTTTTTGATCCAACGATACGTGCTTGGTGTTCGGGTGTCTGCATACAAACCACTCAGTTGCATGATGGTTCTAGGACAATTTGGAGCCGGACAATTTGGATCAGACAATATGCAACCGGAAAATTTGGACTTGTACAATTTGGAGAGGGCGGTTCAATTTTTATATGCACTCCGGATTTTCTGCTCTGAATTTTCCGGCTCCAAATTGTATGTATGTGCACTTGTTATAGCGCCCCTTCAAGCTCTCGCTACTGAGAGGCGCTCCCGATGCAGAGCGGACACTGCATCGGAGTTTCACGCCGAAGCGCTGAGCAATTGTAAGTGAAGAGGACTTGCCCAAGGTCCTTACGCGGGGAGGTGGATTCGCACCTCGGACCTTCCGACTTCAAGGCAATGACGCCACCACTAGACCACCGCGCCCCACGACTGCCTGGCTTCGAGTTGCCTGCACAGCTGTGGTTACAGTATTTGTGAATTGATGTGCAAACTTATATTATGGCTCTCAAGTAAGAATGATGTACCACCTGGCCAATGCTAGCGCTAACTTAAACTGTAGATTATATCTAGGCTTGTTGGAGATTTTGCATTTGTGAGAATATTCATTATTGTGTCTACTGCTGTCTACTAGTAGCTTTTTTCTGTCATAAGAATTCTATGTATATATATATATATATATTCGTTTAGCAAGAAAAACAGGTTGACAGAAACGCAAATCAAAGCTATAAAAAAAGTATTAGAGTGTGAGTTATTTGTAAATTTGAGTTTTATTCTTGACCTTTGGCTTGTAAATATCTCTTCTCAATTGTGGTCTTATTTTCAGTTTTGACTTCTGTAAGCCAGACGAAGGAAAGTCTCCGACAGAGAACCTTGGACAGGTTGTATTTGGAGAGAGGATTCGGCCATCACCATACAAGGTATGTGTACATGCTTTCCGTTTTAGTTTTAGACGGTCTTTGCTCTGGCACCATTGAGATAGTATTATTGTCAAGATCACACATTGACCCCATTTGGCTACATCGGTAAGCGCGTCTGTACGCAACTCTGTAAAAGAGAGTGTGTGGGCTGTGGTTTGCTTCCCAAGGGTGACTTCTTTCAGAGATTCAAAATCTCGGGCTAGCACCGACCATGCATAGCACCGACCATGCACGGGGACCTAAATGGTGTGGCGTCCATTCAAACGGGCGAGCGGTGGCGAAGTATCTCACCTGAAAAATTCAGTGAAAAATGAATGGGTTGAGTCCTTATGGCCGCTATATAAAATCTGAGTACATTTGCATTTACATCCAATTGAATATTGACTTATTCATCGAATGTTGTGATATTTTTTGTATAATACGACTGATGTGATTCTTGGCGATCCATGTTCCCACAGATAATTTAAAAACTGGAATATTTCAAAATTGTAGTGATCCAGAAGCACATGGGTTCATGAGTCTGTGTGTGTAATGTGTATATATGCATGCCTGTGTGTGTGTGTGTGTGTGTGTGTGTGTGTGTGTCTGTGTATATGTTTGCATGTGTGTCTGTGTGTCTGTCTGCATTTAGAACTTTTGCAGTGCATGATTCATGAATAAAATGAAGATCATTTTGGTGTTTTTAGTTTACCTTTAAAGAGAACGGCTATGGTAAAGCCTGTGAGAAGAAATACAAGAAGGACGACAAAGAGGACAAGAAGAAACTTGAAGCCTTGATTCAAGCCATTCGACTGAACTATCAGCATCACTGGTTTGACATTTGATTTCCTTTTAATGAGATTTTATAATTGCTATTATTGTGACAACTGTTAGGCAAGTATATCTATAAGAAATAAGACACGGTATTGCTATTGGTAGTAAATGGGACTGAGGCATTGGAAGAGGTTGGATTTTGTGCCTTGGAATCCTCCTTACCTGCAAGGGCCTTTGTGTTCTTTGACTCGTTACATCTTTGTTGTGTGGCATATGTGTTCTGCTACGGTCCACTCTAGGGGCTTTTCCGGTTTTGACCCATAACCTTGGAATTTTGTCTTTCGCAGGACTTCACTTCCCCTTGAGTTGCTAGTACTCTCTCATTCTCAGTTACAGAGATGCCTTAACCCTTTAATGCCACGATGGTAGTAAATGGTATGGGAAATCCTATACCCTCCGGCATTAAAGGGTTAAGACTTTCTGGTGCGTATTAAAGGGTTAAGACTTTCTTGTGCGTTGGCACTGGTGCAGGTCGAGAGTGCTACTGAATATTTGGCTGTACTACATCATTGTTTGAAAATACTTACTTGCTAAATACTTATGCTGTTTTGTTAGGATAATTGATAACATGCCAGTGTCATCATGCTACATCACTGAGGACCAGAAAGCGCAAAGCAAGAGCATCTGTTATCCAAGTTTTCCCGTTGGATGTTATGTTGACAAGAACTTGAAAGGAAAGGATGACTGTCATAGCCTGGTTTGTCTCATTAGTTTATTTGTGCATAGATTTGTGTATGTCATTTCATGGCAAGCATATGTGAAGCTTATTGGCTAATTAGCAACAGTCGTATGTTGTCAGTTTAGACTATCACACTGAGGCACTTATAAGGTTCAAGCACAAGATGCTGCACAGTGTTTAATCTAGAAGTCTTAGGGGTAGGGAGTTCCTACAGCATTGAGATCCCCCCAGAAAAAAATCGTGAGGTGTTCACTTGTATATTCCCCCAGCATTGAGATCCCCCCAGAAAAATTGTGAGGTGTTCACATGTATAATATACGTACCATATCCCCCCACAGAAAATTGGATAGCACCTGATTAAATGTATATACGTCAAGCTTCTCCATCTGTTTAAAATTTCATTTGTACTTGTTTTCATTTTTCAATAGCTGCCTAAAGATAGTCTGAAGGCAGACACACCGTACTTGTTCAATCACGTGGAACTGACTATCGAATTTCATACAAATGAAGACGAGGCATCAACTGCTGCAGGGGCAGGTCGTCTGGTGAAAGCTCAGGTGTCTCGACTGGCCAGGTATGACATAGTTATTATAGTCGTTCTTTGTTTGTTTGTATATGCACTTGTTATGGTGCCCCTTGAAGCTCTCCCCTACTCAGAGGCGCTCCCGAATGCAGAGCGGACACTGCATCGGAGTTTCACGCCGAAGTGCTGTGTGTGAGGATTTGCCCAAGGTCCTTACGCGGCGAGGTGGATTCGAACCTCGAACCTTCCGACTCCAAGGCAACGACGCCACCACAGTGCCCAGCATTATGTAGCAACTTTTTTGGCTTTGCCAAATTTCACAGACTTTAGCAAAGATATGCATGTTGTTATTACCTTTAAAACCTGAAACATTTTCTGCTTACGAAAGAAATTTTAAAAATTTCATTTTTGTAATTGTGTCTTTATTATTTTTGATTTGCGGCCATCCATCGAAAAGCTATAATGTCAAAATTCTCGTTGCTTTTTGACTTCACTGTATTTTTTATGCAACCGCATGTTTCTCCAAAGTACTTGACTTCAACATAACCGCTGTTGGACAATGCTGTGTAACTGCTTTCACCAGTGTTGATATCGATGCACTTGTGAGCGATATAACTTTAACTAACTATGACGTGACCTAGGCGACAACTTGTTTGTGCCTCAAGTGGCACTGCATCTGATTTTTAATTATTTCAAGTTACATGATGCTGCAGTTGCTCAGAACCATCCGTGGTTCTGGCCGTTAGATAGTGGCCTATGATAAATTATGCGTAATAATGATTGCAGGATTTCAGCGCAAACTTTTTCAGCTGAAAAATGTTGAGATCTTATTGTGTTGCCAAACTATAACTTACCAGGGCTTTTTTAGCGTGCAGTTGTAGACAAAGTGTGCAGTTCTAAATGGATTTGTGCAGTTGTAGAAGCACTTTTGTGCCGTTAAAACTAGTTTTAAAAGGTAATTGTTCTCCGATTGGAAGTAATTTACCATGGAAGATGGGAAAAGAAAGAGTGGATTGTGCAGTTCTAAAAATTTCTTAAAAACAGCCCTGTAAATTACTATATTTAGGTGTTGATTCACTAGTAAACTGCTTATGTACATTGTTCTTCTAAAAATGTTGATGGAACTGCTAGCAAGTGTCATAACTAGTTGGTGTTTTTTCCTCTCCATCAGCATTGCCCATAAGGATTCAGTGACTGTTGAACAGGCGGTCAAGGAAAACAAGCCTCTGGCATTGCCAAAGGACCTCACTGCTGAGGTCTCCATTGATTACACATTCCAAGTCACCTTTAAGGTAAGATGGCGGAGTAATTAAGTAGACTTATGGCAGATAAACAGATCTGCAGTGCTAGTAACTTTATTAATATCAGCTTACTGTTGGTGTATTGTTTGCAAACGAGCTTTTGATGCCATTTTGCTAGCGTAGACATCTGTAAGTTTGTTCTGTAAGGTGGTGGTGGTGGTGGTGGTGGTGGTGGTTTTCGTTCATTATGTAATATGTGCCAGATACCAAACCGAACCATAGCTGACATTGAAAATTTATGTAAAAATAGCACAACTGCCTTAACTTGTAAGCCGGCTTATTCGATTCGATCAATGGAATATTTATGGTAAAATGACTCTTTAGAAAGTTGTTACCAGTGTCTAACATTGCTGTTCATGCTGTTCAGTCCTTTATCTATTGCTGTTAGTTCAAGGGGTGGGAGTTACGATCAAGTTTGACTTTGAACATCATTTTATGTGTTACTTTGAAGGAAAATTTGGATGTGAAGTGGTCGTCACGATGGGACTACGTTCTTGATTCGATTCAGAATGCAAACATCGAGTGGTTTAGGTGAGTGAAGTTCAACTCAACTGGTTCTGTTGTTTGCTCATACATGAGTCAATACTGGACTGTCCGTTCAGAGGTCAAGAGTTTTTTGTGTAGGCTTCTCATTGTCTAGGTTATTTTAGGGTTTCACTTCTGGCTGTCGTCGGGCTATTTTTTTATTTTGTCAATCTTGAATCTTGTGCTCTGTGTTTTGGTTATGCTGTCAAACTTTTTGTATTTTTTGTTTTGTTTAGTGCTCCCAAATTATTGTACAGAGGCAGTTTTTTTAACAGTTGAATAGACAACAAATGTTATAGCAGAAAATGTTCAATGTAAATGACAGTGCATGGAAACAATGGGAACCCCTGAAGGGGAAAAAATCAATCCATGGGAATATTTTTAAATGGATGTTTATCGATGTGCTATTCTGTTTAAATGACGGTTGATGCGTTTATTCCTCTACTTAAAGTTGATGGTTTTTCATAGGTGTATTCTACTTTCAATGGATGTTTTTTGGTGTATTCTTCTATTTTGAGCAGAAGTCCATAGGTACATTCTACTTTAAATGTATGTTTATTGGTTTATTTTCTACTTTAAACCGATTTTTGTGTGTGTGCTTTTATTTAGCATTTTGAATTCAGTCGTGATTGTTCTGTTCCTGTCTGGAATGGTTGCCATGATCTTGCTGAGGACCCTCCATCGAGACATTGCTCGCTACAACCAGCTGGACAGCGCAGTGAGTAACTGAAATCGGTGCATTATTTCAGTTATATGGTATTTAGATTTGCCGTGCATTGTTTGATTATAAATTGATCATTTTTCTGATCTTTGTGTCGTTTTTAGCTGCCAGCTTCCAAGAAACAATTCTGTGCTTTGATTTGACAAATGAAAAACTTTTGAATACTATATAGCAATTTTTAGATTTGTTTTAATGCATAATAATGAGTAATGTTGAAATTATAGATGAATCTAGGTCTGAATGAAAAGCCTGGAACATACGATACTGAATAAAATTATTTAATTATGATGCAATTGCTGCATCCACTGTCTCAACTGTTTTTTCCTTTGCGTTGATTGTTACCATGGAAAAAATGCTTTTTCGTTTTGTTAGGAGGATGCGCAGGAAGAGTTTGGGTGGAAACTGGTGCATGGCGATGTGTTCCGTCCGCCTCGTAAGGGAATGCTGCTGTCGCTTTTCCTCGGAAGTGGAGTGCAGATCTTCTTCATGACTCTCATCACTCTCAGTAAGGAACCGAAGAAATTCCATACATGTGTTAGGATGAAACAGAAACACAGAAATATAAAAATAAGAGAAAGTCAATTTTAAAAATATGAGATAAAAATAAAGTAAAAAGGTTAAAGTAGGAAAATTTATGTGTGTGTTAGGATGAAATGTAGAAATAAAACAAAAAAATAAGAGAAAATCAATTTTAAAATATGAGGAACAAAAATTAAAATAAGAAAATTTAATGTGTGTGTTAAGATGCATAAGGCCTAAAAAAAAAATGTTGTGTTTCCGGTAACAGAGCTAAAAAAAATTGGGTAGGTAGGTCGGAAAATATTTTTATTTTTTTTAAATATTTTTATGCAGTGACTATCCGAAAAAGTATACCCCACTAGTCTTTTTTTGCACGCTGAAACAAAGTACGTGTTCTAAGCAAGTATAAACTGCCTATTTCCCGACTGTCTGCACCTAAAACTGCTCTAGAAACAGTCCTATTAATTTCATTTTGTTGACGTCTCTTATGTTATGTCAATACAAATGTTGTTTTTTTAAATTTGGGAAAATTTTTTTTTTTTTTTGAAATTTTTTTTTTTTTTTTTTGAAAATTTTTTTTTAATAAAATTTTTTTACTAAAATATTTGGGTCGCGGCCGTAAAAATGGGTCGGTCGCGTTACCGGAAACACAACATTTTTTTTTACGCCTAAGTTTTAATTGGTTTGTCATCTCTGGTTACACAATGTTCAGTCCAACTTGTTTACTGGATAAAATGGTTAAAATAATAATGTTAACCATCTTACATCTATAGGAATAGGTTTTAACCCTTTACCGACCAAAGTTTGGTGATTGGTATGGGAATTCATTACTCTTGGTTGGTAAAGAGTTATAAGCTGACGATCTAAGGGAACAGAAGTTAAGCAGATACTGTTCATTGTATTTTAAATTCCTTACAACTGTATGCTTGTTAATTTGAATGGTCATTGGTCTAAAGTGAGTTCAATTTTTTAGTTTTTGCGTGTCTCGGATTCTTGTCTCCGGCCAACCGTGGTGCACTGATGACCTGCGCCCTCGTCCTTTATGTTTGCCTTGGAACTCCTGCTGGATATGTTTCCTCCAGAATTTACAAAAGTAAGTAATGCTTTACCATTTTTAACCAGCAAACAAATTCTATTGCTTAAATCTGTGTGGTTTTGCTTATTATATGAGAAATTTACAGATGTTGGCACACATTTTTAGTGGATTTCGGTATTCTGTCACCAGCATTTTGAAGTTGCCTACGGACAAGTGTAAACTAAATGGTTTAAAACTTTAAACCAGTAATGGTGCAGGGTCTGAGGTATTGTCATGGTACTCACTTTTAAAGGTCGACAAGAGGTTTAGTTTATGTCTGTTTATTTTAATTTGATCTGCATTCTAATTGACTTAATTTCTTCAACTGTAATTGTAATCAGAAATTTATATAGCACATGCTTCACAAGAAAGTTCTCAGAAGTGCTATTCCTGGAATTTGAGTGTAGATGGCCTGTGCTCTCCCTTTCCATGACAGATTCCAAGACATAATTTGATTGTTTTTAAATAGTTAAAATGGGTCTGCTTGCCAGATTCTGGTTTGATTCATGTCAAATGCTCGTACTTAGCAAGGTAATACTTTAGGGTCAGAAGATATATACCCTGAAAAATTAAGTGATTATGATGTTGTGACTTATATCCTTTCTGCTTTTTTTAATCAGTGTTTGGTGGCGAGAAGTGGAAAAGCAATGTCATTCTGACAGCCTTCTTGTGTCCTGGGTAAGCAATATCAATCCATTTTATTGTCTTATCGAGCTCTTTAATTTTCTTTGCATTTTATTATCGTGATGGTATTCATCATTGTCTTTTGTAGTCTGTATAAAGTTTCTACATTATGTCTTGGCACTTTTGAAGATGTTCTAATGTGCTTTTTTAGAGAAAAACAATTGGTGGTTAAACATTATTTGTGATGTTTTGCTGATTTGAATTTAATACTTGAGATATTTGACGCAATGAAAAATAGTTGCTTCACGTTGAGTGTGCTTTGGTTGTAGGATTATTTTCTGCATGTTCTTCATTCTGAATCTCATCTTCTGGGGCGTCGGAAGTAGTGCCGCAATACCATTCTCCACCCTTGTTGCCCTTCTTGCACTCTGGTTCGGGGTGTCGGTTCCACTGACTTTTGTTGGCGCCTATTTTGGGTTCAAGAAGCGGGTAAGTACCGGATTACGTTGCCAGAGTAAGATCAGAATTTCTACCCGAATCCTAAACTTCTGTAGCGACGTTGATAGTGACGTGTGGGCCTGAAGGGTGTTAAATGATAGCCACATATAAATAAAATCGCCAACCAAGCCAAATGCAGAGAATGCTCTTTCTTGTGATTTCAATTTTCGATTAGATATATAATGTAAGATAATTTTTACGTTCAGTCATTCACCGACTTTCCATGCGTTGCTTTGAATAAATACTAAGTACAAAATAAATATATATATATATATAAATATATACAAACTATTCTACTTGCAAGTTGCAATTGCACGATTGTAGGAGCAGACAGTATAATTGTTGTTTCATTGAATTATATGACATGCTGATGTCTAAAATATATGTTGACAATGCTCTTGTGCTCATTGTCTATTTATTTGATATATTATCACAGAGTAAAACTAAGGGAAAAATTGACATAAATTTTTGAAAATGACAATGTTTATTTATTTTAATTTCCTGAAACGAGGATAATGTAGAGTATTGACAAAAATACAAGAGCTTGAACCAGTGATTGTGTTCCTCGTAATTGTTTCTTTGTTCTGATTACAGGCGATTGAGCATCCAGTGCGCACTAATCAGATTCCTCGCCAGATTCCGGACCAGTCCTTCTACACCAAACCACTGATTGGCATCATCATGGGCGGCATCCTTCCCTTTGGCTGCATCTTCATCCAGCTCTTCTTCATTCTCAGCAGCATCTGGTAAAAATGAAGACATTGAAGAGCCCATAGATGTCAGGCAGTACATGTGCTACCTTTTGAGATGGTACAACTGGTTGTAATTCAAGTTGCAGTGGGAGTAGAAGTGACGCTTTCGTTCCTCCTGATGTAGAACCGACATTTATAATTTTGCATTTCCTAACATGTAGGCTATTGTAGAGTGTTGCAGTGTGGTCATTTTTTTGTCATAAATGTTTAGTGACGGTCATCGTGATTTAAATTTACAATTGTTTTTGCCTATTTCAAATTACTAATATGTAGAGTGGTAATATTAGACTAATTTTGACAATGCTCAGTAGATTGTCGATGAGTTTGTGGTGTTTATAATGCTTGTTTTGATTGGTGAATTTCAGGTCTCATCAGCTGTACTACATGTTTGGATTTCTCTTTCTCGTCTTTGTCATTCTCGTTATCACCTGCTCGGAGACGACTATTCTGCTGTGCTACTTCCACTTATGTGCTGAGGTTAGTTGGGCTTCTTTCCCGTTTAACATATACAGATTCATTTAATGCTGTCTCTGTTGCTGTGTGGGACCAACATACTGAATGAACCGCAGTGTGATGTAATGACATCACTTCATAATGCAGAAATATATTTTGGATTAGAGTCATATGTTATGTCAGAATTCGTAGTATAATACTTATGGCAAGTTACAAGAAGTATCCAGTGTGTTACAGGTTTGAAAATGTGCATCTTACACATCCTTGCTCACAGGTTAGAATACATGGGGCGCGGTGGTGTAGTGGTGGCGTCGTTGCCTTGGAGCCAGAAGGTTCGAGGTTCGAATCCACCTCGCCGCGAAAGGACCTTGGGCAAGTCCTTCACTCACAATTGCTCAGCGCTTCGGCGTGAAACTCTGATGCAGTGTCCGCTCTGCATTCGGGAGCGCCTCTGAGTAGGGAGAGCTTGAAGGGGTGCTATAACAAGTGCGCATACAAACATAATCAGAAATTGGTTTAAAATAGGATGGAAAGCCACTTCCACTTCCTTTTGTATGAGCTTAAATGTGTCTGAAAGTTTCGTGGGTCTCTTGGTCTGAGTCCGAGTATGAGTAATTCTTCATTTAATAGTAGAATCGAGACATGTCCCTATTGACTTAATTCAGAGATGTATATTTCCAACATGTTAGCTCAATGGTAATTCTGTACAAACTTTTACATTATGCAGCTACATTTCTCAATGTTTTGTTTTGCAGGACTACCACTGGTGGTGGAGATCGTTCCTGACGAGTGGTTTCACGGCCTTCTACTTCTTCCTCTACAGCATCCACTACTATGTCTCGAAGCTGGAGATGGAAGGCTTTCTCAACACTTTCCTCTTCTTTGGCTACACATTCATCATGACCTTCATCGTCTTCTTGCTCACAGGTTAGAATACATTATAATCAGAAATGGGTTTGAAATAGGATAGAAAGTCACTTTCTCTTTTGTATAAATTTAGACATTGAAAATTCAGTGTGCTTAGTGCCATGTGTAATGTGTATGTCTTGCATGCATAGACTTTGCATACTTGTGGAGAGGTATGTATTTCTGGGCTGACAATGTCTTACTGTGCTACAGTGAATATAAAGTCATGCTGAATTTAAAAAGCGACAATTGGCAATTCACTGTTGTGCTATACATGTAGGTTCATTATGCACCGCACAAATTCAGCATTTCACTTAAATCGATGCACCTTGTGTATGAAGTGTCTCAAATAGTTTGGCTGTAAATTTCCAGTTTGCCTGAACACCATGAGCCCCAACACAAAACTGACAAAACACCTTCTATTGTAGAACAAGGATGGATATTGTACACTTAATTGTATTGTCTCTGAACATTTGTAAAGCGCTTCTTGCAGCAAGAGCCTTTCAGAAGCGCTCCCGTTGCGTTCAACCCCGAGAGAAAAGGCAGGTTTTTAGACGAGAGAAAGGTGACGAAAGACTACCAGATAGGATGGCAGAATGAATGGATGGGAGAAGTCCATTTAATATGCTTGCATTTGCTTTGTTACCTAGACGAGATCTGAAAACTGATGTGCTATGTACCTGGTACACATTGTACAGCCACCTGTTGTTGTTTCCTGTCTTGCAGGTACCATCGGCTTCTTCGCCTGCTTCTGGTTCGTCACCAAAATCTACAGCGTCGTCCATGTTGACTAGTTTGTGACTTGCATCAGAGACCATCGGGTGGTGCAGACATAGTTCACATAGTTTAATTATTATTATTATTGCATAAGCAGGATTTGCGGCTGCATTATGCGTTTGTTTAAATTGCGTGTGTGACAAGACCTGAATATGCAAACGAATAGAAAATACTGGTGTCATTTACAGCTTTTGAACACGAAACACCAAACCAGTTCTTAAATATATGTACAAATGCATATATATATATTCTAGAGTAAACTGTATACTTGGAATCTTGATGTATATATGCTGGTGTATCTCATGATATTCACATTGATGTATATCTATGTACATAAGTATATATATATTGTTAAGTATATATTACGGTATGTAATTTTCTGGGTGCATGTCGGCATATATATTGTCTAATGTTTATGTAAATAGGAGTTCATTTGGGCACTTGCTAAGTTGTAATTGATGTTATTATGTTGCACATGCCTGCGGTTTTTTAATTGACAGTTATCTTTCGCTAAGGTTGCTTTTCTTTTGATTTTGAATCCAAACTTTCCACACACCCAATGCTGCACGCTTAGCAGGTAGAGGGGGTGTAGAGGTTGCAAGCTAAATGAGCATAGCATGTTTGCACATAAATTTGTATTATTGTCTTAGCGTTTTAAGACTGTTTTGTAGTTATGTTTTGGGACTAAGAAATATATGGATTCTGAATTTGTATTGGTTTTCTGTGATGGAAAAGATAGCTATGGTAGCACCATTTTTTTATCGTATCCAGATCAGGTTCTGCAAGTGCCTGCTTTCTGGTCTAAGTTTAATGAAATTAATTAGACTCATGGATTCTATAGGCATCAGTTCTGATAATAGGTTACATAAGGGAATGAAGATGTGTTTTGTTGGACAAGTTAAGTTTTGCAGGAATTAACTAACAACTGTTGTGTGTGTAATCTGAGTGGCATTTGTATGAACCCGAGTGGCATTTAACAGAAGTCTCGTATCTTTCAATGTAGAGCAAACTAGGATTTCGTTTCCGTACTTTTTAAATGGGTCATGGTATTAGCTGAAGTAGAACTTTATTTGTCGGTGGTATTGGCATATGAGCGTAATGCCAAAGCGCTACCATTGCTCTACTGCGTTTCTGCTAATTGCCCAACTGGAATGCTTAGTAATCTCTGTTCTACTAACTGCCAAAGTAGTGCCACTGTTTGATACGCGTCTTATAATCAGAAAATGTTTTTGGTTGGATTCTCACGTTAAAACAGTTTGATATCTTGAGTGTATGACTAACTCTCATGTATGTGTGATTTCGTGTGCTGGCTTTATAAATTTGTACGGGTGTTTCAATAACTTGAAGAATCTGTGTGATTTGTAGGCAGCTGTTAAAATTGGCTGCTATTTGGTCTGTATAGCTAGTGAGCCACAGCTACTTGGGATAGCTTTCAGTTATGGGAATTTTTAGGTGTGTAAAATCATAATGTAAGGTTTCAGTTACACATTTGTGCTGCATTTTTTGCATTTACATATCTGTAATGAGTGCACGAACAGTTGGTAAGAAATTTCGGTGTTTGTTTCCCAGTTAAGGAATGTTAAAACCAACCTTGTTGCCATGTAACTGGTGTTTGCATTGCACATGTATGCACGTCTGACCTGTAGCAGCTTGCTACACAGCGCATTCATCTTCAGCGTTTGTTTCTATTCGTTTTCAACTCATGCTTTTAGTACATCTCGTGATCTTCAACTGTTTTGATAGTTATGAGGAGAATTGAAACGGAAAGGGTGTGCTTTTTATGTGTAAGATTGTTGTGCTTTACAGTAGTTAAGTGTTGGTTAAAACATTGAGTATCTCAGCCAGGATGTAAGGGTCCAATAAAGCAGTAAATGAGAATGCTTTATTGTCAAGTGTGTGATATGGGGAATAATCTTCAGGCCGAATGCCGTTTGAATGGAATGTGGCTGTGACTGGTGTAAGAAGCGTATCCTGAAGGTCACCAAATGGGTTGCATTTTGTATGGATCTGGAATGGGTCATAGCTGACCTCAGTACTGTTAGGCCTACTCTTGGATTGATTCCTCAGAATGCCAGTTATTGGCAGGACAGTGTTTGAGTGATGTTGAATAGAGCTTGAAGCAAACTGTATTTGGAAACTATATCAAAGACCGCATTATAATCAGCCTCTACTGTAAAGAATTTGTTCTAGAAATAAGTTTGTGTCCACATCCCAGACCGTTTTGCATAAAAAATTCAGTTAGGAGCGAGGTTAAATGGGGATATCTGGTGTATCAGTGTAAAGAAAAAGGAGAGGGGGAAATTGTAATGAGATGCAACGTTATAATTATTCATTGCTCTAATGCGATTCTCAACGTGTGCACGCGTAAGATGGATGCTTTGTTAGTAGTTACTCACACATTCCAATTCACTTGCCTACTTGTGTGATATTGTTTGGATGCCAGAAAATCATTAAATGATCTTTGCAAAGAAATTCTTAAATTGCGATTTGCGTCAGGCAGAATACGGTCACAGTCCTTGTTGGCGTTCAGGTGTCACACACACACACACACACACTACTAGAAGTCTGTGTTGCACTAGCTTACTTTGCTGACACTTGAATACAACGATGTGTAGCCTTTTGTGCATACATAGGCAATTGCATGGTGTTGTGCACTGGCTGCGCATTTTGGGGTTGCGCATTTTGGGGTGAAAACTCTGTTACAGGTTGCTCTTGACATTGTCATGTTACATTCAAATTGGAGCTGACTCATGATGGGGCGACAGCGGCCTACTCAACATATCGTAGAAAGGATCGTTTTCTATTGGCGGCATGTTATTATTTATGAATACCCACAGCTTGGGCGTACGATACGTCTATCGTAATTTCTCTGGTTGTACGAGTGCGTTAACATTTGTAAAGATAAAATTTTCCTGATTTTTTGCTTAGAAATGAATTGTGAGCAGTTCGTTTAAGAGGCGAGTTGTTCTTGTAAAAACAGGTTTTTGTTGCTTTCCCTTGCTGTAGAGATTGCTAGAGTTTGTACAAAGTTCCTCTTGTTTGTTAACAATTTGGTTTTTATTAACGGTTAGGTAGCTTTGTTCATGTTATTTGACCTGCTGACATATGATGATGTTGGAAAGATAATCTGTTCTGTCCAATTTTATTCTCGCTCTCATAAGTGGTAGTGGCTGGGTAACAGTAATTGTTTAAGCGTACTGATTAATACTGTAGGTGGTAACTTAACCCTTTCGTGTCCGAATTATTTATAGAGCAGCAAAAAAATATTTGAAGTGTTTTTTGAAGAGATATGACCAATATGTTGTGCCACATAAAATATTTAGTAATTAGGCATTGCCTAATTAAAATTAATTAGTGTTGCCATTTGGCAACAATGGGAATGCATGGAAAAGTCTCCATTTGGCAACAATGATAGAGTAAATGTCAAGTAGCATAAGAAACCTAACAATGACTGCATATTGCATGTCTAGGTCTAGGACATTACCCTCCCCGGCCCATTACCCCCTGCGATCAACCCCCCCTCCTCCGTCATTACCTCAACCATTACCGCCCCCCGTAGGACATTACCCATCTGCCATTACCATTACGTCTGTTTACATTTAGGTCCGGTGTATGTATGCATGTAAGTATGTATGCACGTATGTAGGTATACATGTATGTGTATAAATGTGAGTATGTATGTATGAATGTGCAAATGTATGTGTGTATATATATTTATGCATGCAAATATGTGTGTATGTATGTAATCTATATAGCTATGACTGTATGTATATAATCATGCGTGTAAGCTTATGTATATTTGTATGTACAAATGTGTAAGATGTATGCATACATGTATGTATATGTTTCTACATACATACATACATGCATTATGCATACATACATACATACATACACACATACATACATGCATTCGTAAACACATACATGTAACATGCATACATACATACACACATACAGACACTGGACCTAAATGTAAACGGATGGGGTAATGGCAGTGGGCCAATGTCCTATGGGGGGGGGGGGGTAACGGTTGTGGTATTCGCAGGGGTAATGGGCCGGATAACGCATGTCTAATATTCACATGACAATTATTTATGACTTCAAAACCCACCAGAATATCCTGTGCTACCACTGTACACTTTTGTGGTCTATGTGGTACATTGCAGAGAGCATGTCGAAAAGGTCAACAGTGTCGACTCAACACCATTATGGGCAACTAGCTGGTTTGTCGTTACCCTTGGGAAATATAGGATTCACCCCGCTCCCGGCCAATTCCTTACTTCTCCACCCTGACTGCCTGCTACCCAACCGCCTGCTCCCAGACCCACCCAAACCCAACCCACCCCACCCCCATGGCAAGCCACAACAACCCAAGTCCACACAACCCAAATCCACCCCACCCGACCCCTCCCACCCCACTCTTAATCCGCCAATTCCAACCCACCCTCTCACCAACTTCATCCCTACCCACCCAACCCCACCCAACCCTACCCACCCCACCATTCCCCCACCCTTCTCACCCACCCAACCCCTTTCCGTCTAGCCAGTGGTACATCACCACCTTCAGACTTGGTTTCTGCATGAAAGCGTCGGCATCTAGAATGTATCAGCTGATACCAGCAAGCACCTGCCATAGCATGAAACTCTCCCGTCTAAATCGGCATCCATCGTGCAGTAAAAGCATTCATCCCATATTACCAAATATGTATAAACCACATTCTAAGCCTATTTCTGTGAGGACTTCACACATCCATGAACCAATCTTATTATTTTATGTTCGAATACACAAACTTTAGTTGTTTTTATAATGGGCCAAAATCAGACTACATTTTGTAACACATCCATGGCTTCCCATTGTTGCCAAATGGCAACCAATATAAAACTAACTGATTTTGCAAATTTACACAAAACAGTGAATTTATGGTAAGTCATAGTTGAATACTGATCTATGCCTACACCAAAAATATTTTTTACTCTTTCCTAACAGTTATCAGTAAAAAGAAATTAAATTGGAAAAATTTACCTTTGAAAAGTAAAAATCACACTGACTTCAAGATCATATAATTGAACAAAATTGCCACAAAGATACTTTCCAGGGCAATAATTACCTTTGGCCATCATAGATGTAGCAAATGGTGCTTCAAATTCTGTTTTAAAAAGCTTTTGTAAGAAAATAATAAATTTAATTAGCCGTGTTGCCATATGGAAACAAGGGACACGAAAGGGTTAACTGGGTTCACCCGTCCTCTGAAATTCGTATCACACCTTAGTGACTGGTTGTGGCTTCTCGTTCATTAGATCAAGGCAGTGGTGTACGCAAGATACCAGGAGCCGGTATATGCAAAGCTAAACTTGGCTCTAAAAGTGAGCGTTTTTCAATGAAAATTTATGTAGCGTCCTTTCAAGATACCTAGTCAGAGGCACTTCTGGCCGAGATCAAACAGGAAAAAAACAGTCTGCAACAGCTTGTTAAATTGAGAACAGTTTTGGAGATGTCGCATAGTCAAGAGAAGCCCATTCCAGGTTGGAATTCCAGAGAAGGAATGACTGCATTGTCACAGAGCAAGTGAAAGGAACCATTAAGTCACAATGGACAGTAGAGTACAGTGCATTGCGGCCTATGCAAGTGGAAATGGGGTATGTGGGTCCCAAGGGCATTTCAGTCTTCATATGGCCTCCTTTCTAAACTAGATCCGAAAAATGCATTGCCAATGTTAGACAGGATTATGTTCAACACCGAGATTCATTAATCTGTTGTATCATCTGTCCCCTGAAATTCATACTGCACCTTAGTCAATGTTGTTGGAGCTTCTAGTTCATAGATCAACGCATTGGTGTAGTTTCAGTTAGGTTGTGATGCTAAGAAGAGGAATTTCACATACAATTTAATAGGTTACCAAAGTGAAAGAATGCGATTAGTGTGGTCACAGCAGAAACTCATATCCACTGGTCCGTAATCAGGTGGTTGCTACACCGAAGATGTACGTAGGATTTGCGCAACAAGGTTGTTTCTACTCTCGAATTATCTTCCTCCTCCGTCGCCTGTCAATTCCAGGACTGACGCTGCCTTCCCCAGCGTCGTCAGGGTTGAGCGGGGATAGGGTATTGGCTCCCACGGGCCCACCACTGAGGTTGTTGAGAGGTGGTAAATTCCAGTTCTGTCCATTGCTGGCAGCGAGTGGTTGCTGAAGCTTGTACTGACTCTGCAGCGGTGGCAAATCATGCATATAAGACTTGATCTGTTGCTGTTCCGATTGGCCGCTGAATTGTGATTGTCCGTTGCCATGGACACGGGATGGTGGTGCCAAATTCTCATCATCATCTTGCTCGCAATAACCGTACAGCTCGTCGCCGTCACAGATGCCTTCGCTGGGAGAATCACATTTGACTTCGCTGTCGACACATGAGAATAAAAATTTAACATGTGTAGTTGTTACTGGTGCAATGTGCATGCCACACAACAATCCACGTAAGAAAATTTCATTATTGGCCACCATACGTTATAGTGGATTGGGAATCAAGTTTTTACATGGCTTCTTTGTAACTCCCATTTATCTTGGCAGAATCTTTGAATTATGCTTTTTGGTACAGTTAAGTTAGTTAACAAAGAGCATTTAACCCTTTAACATCAAGCTGCATTCTTTTCCCCTATTATTTACTACATATCGTCATTAAAGGGCTAAGTAGACTGTAGACCTTAGTCTTCACTCTTCAGGGTAACATTTTTCATAGACACAAAATCACAGTTCTTTAAAATAAGACACTATCACACTAGTACATCATAGGGTGACCATACGTCCCGGTTTTCCGGGACATGTCCCGGTTTTTTGTGGTGCGTCCCGGTGTCCCGACGACTTAGGCAAAAAGGCAGAATTGTCCCGGTTTTTGACAAGAGGGAAAATTGGATATTGAAAACATAAGTTTTATGTAAATCACAGAACAAAGTGTAGTTTGAAACGAAAAAAGTCGTAACGTAACATTACATCTGTAGTAGGCTATTGAGTTTAGTCAATAGATTTAAAGAATTATCCAGGTGTAACGAGAAAGCTTTCGTAATAGTGGCCTACAATTTCAATGGTGGCGCCAGATCTAAATGACTAAGACCGCAGGTCGCGCCAGGGTCGTAGCCTAATGGAAGATCGGCCGCTCATAACAGCACTGAAATCAGCATTTTTCAACAACTTAAATTGCTGGCATTGCAATGTGGAAATTTTAAAAAAATCATATGGTGAAGTGCACATTCCCTACCCAAGCCCCTTTCGCTGCTAGGCGCTGAACGCCTCGGCTGTAGCTCGACTAACGCTGCTTTGCGCCCCAGAAACCTTAATAAAATCTTCATCTGGACTAGCTAAATTACCCAATGTGCACCGATTGAGAGAATGTTCGCAGTTATAAAAGAGCACTGCATTAAGTGCGTTGACGACTACACCGTGAGGCATAAAAAAGGAAGCCCCTAGAAAAATCGTTATCATTTTAACAATTTTCAAACAATGTCAATGAAATTCAGGAAAATTATAGCTAAGTAGCAAGCAATGTAAAAATATTAAAGTTTTTACAATTTATTGCACGCCTTTAGCTTCTACGCATGCGCGAAGTCGCTTGCGCCATTCACGCACCGCCGAGTCAATAATTCGCTGCATGGTCAAGATCGTTTTAAGCTTGCAGTCGCCTTTTGTTCCGTCGCTACCCAGCCTACCTAGTGCATGTCATCTGGTTCACGGACGAAACTTTATTCACAATTGCTTCTTGTATAAATACACAAAGATAGCAGTTGAAACTCGAAAGAGAGATATTGCAGCCGATCGCCTTTTACGCACACGTCCGACGTTTATCAAATCTCTGATGGTGTCGGTGTTTCTTCTTTTGGGACGCACGTCAATTCACTTTGTTGAACCGGGGGTAAAAATCAACGACCAATACTAGGCATACAAAGACGTTTTATTCATGGAAGGGCTACCTGAAATTCGAGAACTCTCTGAATTTTACATTTTCCTGCAAGATGGTTTCCAGCGCAGAGTTCGAGAAACGGTTGCACTTTTGACGAATGAAACTCTTGAATTCGTAAATCCTACACTATGACCCCCTAATAGCCCAGATACGAATCCCGTAGATTAATGATAAAATATGAGGATGCATGCAGGAGATGGTGTACAAAACAATTATTAAAGGTCCTTGATGTTGAAGATCCTTGTAAGCGAATAATACAAGCTTGAAACGATTTTGATCAGCGAATTATTGACTCGGCGGTGCGTGAATGGCGCAAGCGACTTCGCGCATGCGTAGAAGCCAAAGGCGTACAGTAAATTGTAAAAACTTTAGTTTTGTTACATTGCTTGCTACTTAGCTATAATTTTCCTGAATTTCATTGACATTGTTTGAAAATTGTTAAAATAACAACGATTTGTCTAGGGGCTTCCTTTTTTATGCCTCACGGTGTAGATTTATAAATGAAGTCCATGCTCAGCATTAAATTTAACTGAGCTTATAGGGTTAGGCAAAAAAGGCATCATTCGATCGTAGGCTTAGATTAGTTAAGGTTAGTTAAGGAATTAGGATTACATATGCAATTGACATTTTCCAAAAAAGGGTCCCGGTTTTTCATGGCCAGAAAATGGTCACCCTAGTACATCACCATTCTTGAAAATAGGACACTCACACGAGTACTTTTAGGTGTACTAAACAGTGACACTGTTAATTAAGTAACTCTACTTACCAGGAGCTGTCCGCATCATCACACACCGGCATCACTTGAGGGTCTATAAACAAAAGAGTAACAAGACAAGATGGGCATATACGAAGTTATATCCATTCCTGGTTATGTATCCCAAACAATACATGTATTTTAAAGCATTAATTCACAAAACGTGTGCAGATATGGAAGTTGTTTCAGCACTTTCAGTTTTGATACCTTACGTGCAGTATGACAAACATCTATAGAAAACTTTAGATTAAATCTAATTAGAAATAAAATCTGTTGATTTGCGTTTTTACCTTGTTTACTCTCCCATTTCAGTCTCAGCATAAAGATGGCAACAAATATGCCAACGCTAATCAACATTGTCCCATAGATGATTATGGCCACCATCCAGAGCTGAAGCAAGGCGTCGGTAGATGCTGCTATATTTAAAACAGAAAAACAAAATTCAGAAAACAGAAGTTTAACGTATTGAAGGGTGGGTCCCATGCAAGGGTATTCTAGCCATTTTTTCTGGAGTGTACTTGATGACAGGGTGTTCTGAAAAAATATTGCCTTTCTTACCTTATAAGTTTTTACCTCACTTAAATGATAACATGATAATAATATACCAATACTCTCAAAACAGAACAAATAAACACAAATTTAGATCAATGATATTTTAGTTTTATTTGTCGAATCTGTCTTTTTGGCCTAAGTTGTATCTAATCCAAAACTTGTGAATGAGTTAATGCGCTAGGCACCTCTGTGACATCTAAACTAGAATTCAAGTGTGTATACAGCAATCTGAATACTCAATGATGTGCAAAGAAATTCTTTTTTAAAAATTATTATTATGCATTTAAGCATTTCTGAATGCCACCATCTAAGGACCAAACATCAACCAAGGGTGCCGAGAAGTCATGAGTGAAGGACTTGTCCAAGATCCCTACAGAGTAACAGTCCTCCTCAAGGCACTTACTCTATAAGGTGAGGTCTCAAACCAATTAGATCGTGCCCCATGAAAATTGTAAAAGAATGACATATGACAAGTTCAAGACAACAATGTCATATAAATGCATCCACTATAATCAAAACATTATAGGTTGGTATATTCTTGAAACAAAATACAGATAAAGTTGAGTCTTACTTTTAGAACCACTGTCAAGCTTCACTGCAGCTGCTGGACCTGCACAAAAAAATCAGTTTGTTTATTTTTGTGAATTGACACTTCCCAGATGTTACTGTATAATTATATCATTATTATGGCATTTACTACACATTGTTTGTAATTGTCGGTAAGTATGAATCTCATAGGAATTATACATGAAGCCATTTACGTGGGGCTGTCACGAGTATGAACTGGTGTAAGTCGACTGATGCATTAACCCTTTACCGACCAATGTGCAGCAAAGGATATGTTACTTGGTAGATTCTGGAAAACAAAATCATATATATCTTCAGTCGGTAAAGGGTTATTACAATTGACAGAATTTGCAGTTCAATGACATGCATAAAATTAATAACTATATCTTCCCAGTGGTCCTATATGGATGCGAGACATGGACAAAGACACGAGATATGGAAAAGAAAATCAACGCGTGTGAGATGTGGATTTGGAGAAAGATGCTAAGAATTTCATGGACGGAGAAGAGAACTAACGAATCGGTGTGCGAGGAGCTCGGAATAGAGAGGGAGGAGACACTGCAGCAAACAGCAACTTGGGGGAAATTGAGCTACTTCGGCCATGTGATGAGATCTAACGGTCTGGAAAAGGAGCTGATGACGGCATGCGGTGAGGGAAGGAGAAGATGCGGAAGACCAAGGAAGAAATGGTTGGATGAGGTACAGGAAAAGTCTGGCATGAGACTGGAGGAGCTACGAGAGGCGACTAGGGAGAGGATCAACTGGAGAGGATAAACCAGGGCTTTCGCCAGAGCTCCAGAAGCTGACGGCACCAGGTGACCAGATGATTATATATTAAAAACACTTTAATAAGTCTGGTGCACTAAAAGCAACTGGGAAACCAATGCAGTGCGTCTTAAACTGTTAAAGATCATGCATTCTCTTTTCTGCCTATGGCTTACAGCGAACTGTATTTTTCTTGCACATCCACCTCAAAATACAGTGAGGATAGCTCATTCTAATCTAATCTAATTTAATAAACATTTGTAAAGCATTTCTCACAGCAGAGCTATTCACAAGCGCTCTCAGCATGACAGGCCCATGAAAAGAGAAATGTCTTCAAGCAGCAAAGAGATGCAAGTGAATTCCCCACCAGAATCCTGCATCGAACTGCAGTGGGAAGGTGATTCCACATTGATGAACTCACAATATCACAACACCCGATGTTAATGAGGTTCATGACCAAGATGCAAATAGATATAAAAAAAACATACATCGCAAACATATTATAAGGCGCCCTTGTAACGGCATGGCTGTGTTACTGCGCCATATAAATAGTCGTAATTATTATTATAGCATACTTACGCACAACTACATTGTACACGGACAATGTGAACGTCATTTCTCCAGGAAGCTCTGCAAGGCACGTGTACCGACCGCTGTCCATTGAGACCAAGGACTGGATGAAGAGCCGTGACAGGCTTTTCGATTTGTTTCCCACGATGGTAGGAACTACGATGGTGGTAGGCGGTGGGTCACACAGTGACTCGTCTGTCACGCTCGTGATTTTACCAGTGGAAGAGGATGAGGAGGAGGATGGTGGAGTGGAGGAGGATCGGGTGGAGGAGGAGGATCGAGGTGCAGACGAGGATGGAGAGGAAGCACGATGGCAATCCGTTGTCTTTCTCGATAAATCCTTCAAAATAATTAACAGAAATACAGTTCATTGAGTACAATTTTATGATGGTTTCTTATTCTATGTCCCTATTTGTGATGATATTGCATTAATGGTAGGTAGTTTCTTTAATGACACTGTGTGATAAGTGATAACAAAAAGATCATTAGCGATGCCCTCCTCTTTTATCCGGGTATGCAAAAGTATCTGCATAAGGTGACTTTAACTGGTTCAACTGCAAATCCGTTATATATATCAACAGAATTGAAAATGGCAAACGCATCAAGTAAGACATCTTTGTCGATAAATCTTGTACCAGCAACACCATACACCATGCATCATTGCGAGTCATGTCAACCATTGAAAAGATCAATAGTAGCTCTCTGCAGCATAACCTAGTTTCACCTTTAATAGAACTTTAATGAAAGTCAGCTCACCTTCTCTGATGCATAGACCACGAACTGCCAGAACATCAGAGCAACGGGTCGCGTAGTGACATTACAGAACAACAGCAAACTGTCACCTTCTGTTTTCTGCAGCTCTTCTGCGACGGAATTGGTTGGTGGCGTGTCTGAAATGTTACATCATGAATTTCAGTCGTCAGCCTTCTACTTAGAGACCAACCACAAATGTTGCATTTCCTAGGCAATGCTTGTTGCTGTTTAATGACTCTGCATCATATCAAGGATAATTAGTGTTGCCCTCCTCATTTCTCTATGCTTGGGACTGGCACTTACACAGTGCAACCAGTGGCGGAGTTCAACTTAGGCAATGTGATGCTGACAGAATTCTGTAATGGGGTACATTGAGCCACGCATGGGTGTATTTGAGGCATGCGGGTTCAACCCTCCCATGAAATAAATTGTTGAAAAAACTTTTTATTATCCAAAATATTAAATGCTCAACTTTTGAAAGCCGACCCCAGAACTAGTGGAGCTATGCACCCATAAGGCAAGGCTCTGCCTCAACGAAAATGGTTCAGCGACATGCTTCTAAAAGAAAAACTTGTCTTAACCGACCTGACCTACCATACCATACTTGGCCGTACATAGACATTACAATCAATATATGACTACCGCATTGTCATATCAAGACTAAAATAATTATTGTTACCACTAATCATTATTATTTTACAATTTACATATTTATTAATGATCATTATTTTTAGCAACGTCCTAGGCTACAAATGATCAATCGATGGTGCTGAGTAAGGTGTAGGTGAAGGACTTGCTCTCCACAATACAACACTTGCAGCGCTTTAACCCATCGACTCCATGTACAAATGCAGTCACAATGACACAAGTAAGTTAGTAAGTAAGTTACAGTCACAAAAAATAATTAATTCATTATTGAATTGACTTAACGTTCTTCTAGTGCCAAGTCAAACAACATTATTATGATTGCATTCACAAGCCAACCCCAAATGACGTTGACGTTGATCTGTTGACGCGAGACACAATCACTGGAGTTGACGTAGCAATAGTATAGGCCAGCGTCGTCAGCAAGCGCCCCGGTGATTGCCAATGTGCCATTCTGGGTCAACCTAAGAAATATCATACATTTTTAATACTAATATTGCATATTATTACTAGCTTCAAATGATCAGTTACTATATATTAATTACTCACGTAAGCACACACATACACAGTGTTACACACACACGAAATGCTGAGCAATTGCGAGTGAAGGACTTGCTCAAGTTCCCTACGCAAGGCGCAGTGGTGTAGTGGTGGCGTCATTGCCTTGGAGCCGGCAGGTTCGAGGTTCGAATTCACCTCGCCACGTAAGGACCTTGGGCAAGTCCTTCACTCACAATTGTTCAGCACTTCGGCGTGAAACTCCTGTGCAGTGTTCGCTCTGCATTCGGGAGCGCCTCTGAGTAGTGAGAGCTTGAAGGGGCGCTATAACAAGTGCACATACAAGCAAAACAAAAGCAGCGACTTGAAGTGGATTCGAATCTGCAACCCTCCGGCTGCATACCCACTACACCACCATGCCCCACACACAACTGTGTCTGACTTACTTGTTGATTGAGCTACTGTTGAAGTCTGTGGCTGTTCGAGACCAGAAGACAGTCGACGCTTTAGAACTCGCAGAACAAGATATCGTAACGCTGTTGCCAAGAATCACGTCCGATGAATTTTTAACGGCACGTGCATTGACACAAGCTACATACACATTGGTAACAGAATACATACATGGAAAGACGTTGGATATTTGCACATTTATATATTATACCCAGCGTCTGCAGTAACATGTACAGTGATAAGAAGAAGAGGAAGAAGAGGCGGAAGATGAGGAAGAGAAAGAGGAGTTGGAAGAAGAATAAAAATATGAGGTGGTAGAGGAGAAGTAGGAGAAGGAATAGGAGGAGGAGGAAGAAGAGGAGGGGGAGGAAGAAGACAAGAATAAAAAAAGAAGACACTGGGCCACAGTTCATACTTTGCTATGCCAGTCCAAAGCCTGGAGAAAGGAGAAGAGCAACATAATTAAACATCCTCAACATCACACAGTGTCTTTAAACAACAACAAGCAGAAGAGGAAAGAGGCAGTACTTAGTATGGTAGTATGAAACGCTAACGACTTAATTTTCTTAACCTTGGCATATGAGGGTGGGTGGTGACCGGTCCACTCCCTTATGATCTCATCTTCCCAGTGACAGTCAGTGGGAACTCAGCTATATCATATTATGATATAGCTGGTTGCAATAACACCATGTTATAATTATACCATGTTATAATTACACTGTTATACTTACACCATGTTATAATTACACACTTTTACAATTACACCATGTTACAATCTGTTACAATTACAATTTGTTATAATTACACCATGTTATAATTACACCATGTTATAATTACACCATGCTATACTTGTGTCCTGGGCACGACGTTAAACTGCATCCATCCTCTGCCACAGGGAACCAACAACGTCCCTGTGCCGGTCCTAAGCCCGGACAAAATGAGGAAAGTTTGCCAGAATGATGGATGGCGATACGCTGGCAGTGAAAAACCAAGACGATTGTAATCCGCCAAAACCACGACACAAGCAACATAGCTAACCAAATGCTTCAAGGTGTCATGATGTGAAGCAGACATGCACAGGTCAGTCAGGACAGACCGATGGAGAGGGTCGGGGGAGAGAGCGTGGGACACAACGGGCATTGACCCACGTTGTCCTTCGTGCCTCTTTTTCACGATTCTCTTCAATCAGACAAGGTGGCTTAGATGCTCCAAGATGTTAATGGTATGGAGCAGACCTGCTGACCGGACCGGTTGAAGCTGGGCAACATGGCACGAGACAGACTCAGACAGAGAGTGGCATCGGACTCCTACGGGCATTGAGCCTAAGGATATTGATGATGATGATGATGCTATACTTACACTATGTTATAATTGCACCATGTTATAATTACACCCTGTTTTAATAACACACTGTCATAACTACACCATGTAATGCTCACCATCCTCACAAGTGCCTCCTTTCCAGTTGATAGCACAAATGCACGTTAGTGTCTGGCAGCCATAAGCGCAAGTGGCTCCATTTTGACAAACCACATCACAGTCATCAGTCACTCCTGGGAAAATCAAGACACTGAAGCCATGAAAGGTATAAAGTCAATTCAGGCCATCACAAATTCATTAATTTAGTACTAATTATAGGAGCCTGGAAAATCAGAATGCAAAAACATCATGTGCACTCCATGTGCTACATAGGCCTAACACATGTTAAACACTTAAGTTCTGTTTACATGCAAATTTGTTTCATACTGAAGTTCTGGAACAAAATAAACAGATCTTTGTTTCCATTATGGAACTTCTTTAAAAGATAGCATTTAAGATCGTTGCCTGTGTTCCGAGGTAGTTTTTAACATTTCAAGACATTCGCCTCCTGATTTTGGAGGGGATTGCCCCACCCTTCTCAATAATTAGGGGTGCATACCCTGATTCCTTCGCCAGAGTCTACGTCTATACTCACCCAGTTGGTAGGCCTACATTATACATAATATTATTATTACATAATGATGAAGTTGTCAGCACTGAGCACACATTGTGCTTTGCCAATGCAGCCGGAAAGACCCTCTGTTGATTACATAGATGAAAATTAAGTGATAATTAATTAAACATGTCGCACCTGAACCTTATCGATTCTAACTTGGAGCGCGTCCAGAAAATCTGCCCAGCCTTACAACACGGACGGACGGCAGCCAAGAAGCAAGGAAAGGAAGCTAACAACGTCTGGAACCTGGGCCAACTGCTAATTAGTTGACCTTTCAACCAGATAATTATTATTTTAGGTTCAAATTCAGGTAATTCCGATGATTTGCATTGCAGCAACAAGATTAATTGCTTTTCCCTGTTAATAAACCAATGGAACCTTCAGCCCGTACTATTTCATAGGCCTACACGTTTCGGACGCATGTTTCCAAATAAATTTAATCCATCCAAATATAATTCAAACAGCCAAATATAATTATTTAAAATGTCTAAATAAATTCAAAGTGTCTAAAATACAAGACTGAGAATGGCGCTTTTCAACGGGAAAATAAAGGAAGGATACAAAATCTGATAAGTAGGCTAGAAAGAGACAACTACCAGGTATGCAATGTGACAAAAGGTGAAACTGGGTGAATGTGCCTAGGAAGGAAGAGAACCAAAAAAGAAGCTATTAAATATAGCGCCGAAGGCAAGCAATTATTTTCTGTAATAAAACACATCAAATCCTATATAGAATTCCTTAGCAATTAAAAACCCTTGTAAATATTTGGCTAAATAAAGTGAGGGTTCTGGGTCGCAAATATCTCCAAATGTCATGAGAATCTGTGCACACCTCTGACCGTGACATTCTTGGAGTCCTGAAAGTCAGCACCAGACGAATCATTTGCCTGACATCGATACAGTCCACCATCACTCAGCGCCGCTGCAGTTACGTTGGTAAGGTACACAGGTGGCGCTACCATGAACTGCATACCATCCTATAAGCGAAGACACAAAATCATCAATATTTATTTATTTCTCGGATTTGCAATAGCAGTAAAAAATGACAACAAATCTAACTGTCCAGAGCCAAATTTAACTGTATGAGAGCCTGCAAGGCCCGATCTTTCCCACTGCTTATTTTACAGTTCCCTAAGAAGTTGAAGGAAGTCAAACTCAGGCCTACATGGCTACTGCATGGGTATCAAGCCGAAGTCCTGAATTTTCATGCTAGCATGTTACCATTCATCTATCTCCTACCCATAAATTTATTCCATCTTACTGCTTCATAAAAGTATAGAAACTAAATTATAAATTATTCGTAAAAGAGCAATTAGCATAATTATTAAGTTGAAGCTTAATATCCATGCAACATTGAGCAATACAGAGACCTGAATGAACAGTAATTCTTGACTTTCGGAATTGTAGATGACCACCGGACTCCACGACTGGCCGTTGAGCTTGAAAAGCTTGACTACTGAAATGCCCTTCTGGGAAGGACTGACGGTGCAGTTCAACAGAAAGGGACAGTATTCGTCCACAGCAGGAACTGGATTTAGTACCACTGAAGCCACTGTCGGGAGTTGATTCTCTGGTGGAAGTTCACCATCAGTTGAAGAAGGAATATCTAGAAAAATGATGATGAAGCCCTTTAAGTAGCAAAATATGACCATGCACGTTTAAAACACTAAGAGAACCACCACCGGCCCACACTAATGATTCAGGACAATAACTGGAAATCTGGTATACATATACATGGGAAATGGGCAAACCATACAGTGACTGACTGTTTGTAAGGTACTCTCGTAACTTCTTTGCCTTTGAGCGGAGATAAATAAACTGTCTTGTTTGCAGCCAGCATACTGATAGTTGTAACTTGTAATTGGTAAAGATTGTTTCAATCGTTACTAGTCTTACAACTCTTGAAAAGTGATCGATGCAAACTCTACGATAGCGAAGACCACAAAGCAGGCTGCGACTGATCAATTAGACCTACTGAATTAAAATTTTAAAATGTGGGCCGATCAGAACCCTTATATAGACTACAGTGACTACTTATGGTGGTAAATTCGTTATCAGGGTGTTATTATAGACCAGTCATATGGGGGTCGCACGCTGTGGGCCAACTTCGGCTACAATCCTTGAACAAGAAACTAATCACCTCTGGAAAAGGTAGCCTAATTAAAGCGGATGGTCGTGCATTTCTCTAATTAGCCCGTATCCTCTTCCTACAAAATAGCAGCCGTGTGACTAACCGGTCTGACCGATGGCGATTCCGTTGAAACCCGATAAAAGAGATCCCAAACATAGTATTGTAATCCACATGTCAGATTGGCCTCCTTAATTCCGAACAAAAAGTAATTGTTGCAAGAATCAGCTTAAATTTCGTCTCCGCGTACGGCCATCATGAATATCAGACGCACCTTGCTGCTTGTGTCGATCAGCTTTTCTATAAAAAAACGATCACTATTTCAATAGCCCAATTATAGCCCAAATAAACGACGGATCTGTTCATCTCTCCATCGATGTATGTTCTCTCATCCGTAACTTTTCTGTAAGCATTCGAAATACGAGACGTAGATTAGCCTAGATTACATTTATTTGTCTTCAAATGCACTGAATTGTCGCAGGAATGATGGCTATACATCGTAGACTATATATATATAGGACTACTCCGGTCTCCGGAAGAACTTTGGCTGACGTCTCAGGGCTTCTACACAGATCGAAGCTAGGCTGCATGAAACGATGCATGGCTCATGATGGCCGAATGCAGTGGCGTAGCCAGACCTCTTTTCAAGAGGAGGCACAAGAGGAGGCAAAATGTACCCATGGAGCAAACAAGAGGAGGCAAAATTTATCGATATATTTATATAAAGTTGGATTGATGAAACTAGGTCTTTTCTTCAAGAGAAGCTTCGTTACTAATTATAACTAATAACCATAGGCGTTATTACTAATAACCTGTCGTTACCTGTGTATTTCTTCGCTGGCTTTTGGCTGGCAAAAGATAGCACAATCTGTCGAAGTTTCTTATTTGGCGGCCCCGCAGACATAATAATGACTATTGACGAATTGACGAATGAGTCGGAATGACGATAATACACAATAATTCGATTAGTACAATTTACTTGAAAAATACTGAAGTTAGGCGTTTGTTACCGGAAACGAAAACTGTGTCTGTGTGTCAGGAAATAGTATACGCCGTACGGTACAACATTCGCTTGAACAGTGCAGTAAGTAAGTAAATTGCATCATTTGCATGCAGATTTGTATGGCGATGGAGTTCGGGCAAGAGGAGGCAAATACGGGAAAATCCAAGAGGAGGCAACTGCCTCCTCCTGCCTTCATGTGGCTACGCCTATGGCCGAATGTAGGCTAGTAATGAGTCTATAATGACACCAGTCACACCACCGTATCACCATACGTAAATATTGAATGAACCAAATCTATTGATCTGTGATCTTTAGGACGCTGAAAACCTGATAGAATCAACTACACACGCTAGACTTATAGGTTTAGGAGCACGAATGATTGCCAGTCTGCATTTAATGAATAGGCCTATTCCTAATGGTCAAGGCACCCACAGAAGGCTGAGTGCCTAACGTAGCCTATAGGCCTAGCCTAGGCCTACGTGAAGCCGCGTAACAGCGGTTAGAGCCAACCACTTCACCAAGAATTTTCCTTGCCCTTAGGCCTACACCAACACCGTCAGTTGACTCTGAGGGGATATGGATGTTTCAAGACAGGGTGAAAATTGCCGGGTGTTTTGAGGGAGTTCGATATCCAACGAGGTAGCCTAGTAGGCTACTAGAAGAAGAACACTTCAATCACCCTAGTCTTTCCAAGGGACTCATTACAAGCTAGTGTGATAGTTACTGTAGTCTTTTCTTTTCACACCAAACTCAATGCGGCTCATGGTCTGACCCCTGCTACTTTTTACAATTATCATAGGCCTGCTGTTTAAAAGGCCACGAGGGGCAAGGAAGTAGGCCTATTTGCTTGCCTCTGGACGTTGAAATAACATTCTTCCAGGAATAAAAATCAGACCTCAGTCACAAAGCCCATGTACAAAATGTGACGATCATTTTACGATCATTTTAGTTTTGAGCAACGAAATTAATGGTAATGATTTTTTACTTTTAAATAATAATTGTCCAAAACTAGTCGAGATATCATAAAAAAAATTAAAATATAAGGACGCTAACAACATGCCTCCACAGTGGCCACACGCTTTCATGTAAAAAAAAATGCTGCCACAAATGCTGGTAGCTGTTGGGATCCATGCCAGCGAGTGTATAGAAGGTGATGAGATCGATTGCTATCGACACCCTCGTTAAACCTCGTGCAAAGAATATATAGGCCTATAGTAGCCTACTTGCGCCCTTCACAAACAGACTGTTCCTCGAACGAACATGGCTGTGACCTAAAGGCCAACATGCATTGACAATAAATCACACAGAGTTATAGGCTATAAGAACGCATTATCAAGCCTAGGCTATCTTACGAATATCTCCCGGCTTTCTACTGGTTATAATAATTATAGGCTTTATTATGAAATCGTTGAAATGTACGTAGGCCTATAGAGTATAGATCACTGCAGCACTCACTTGAAAAATCAATAAACGCGAACGCTACATTTCCAGGCCACGACGAGGTGAGTGCACGAGGCCTATAGGCATAGGCGTAGGAGACGGGGGTCCAGGGGGGGCAAATGCCCCCCCAAATTTCGGGCAAGTCGGATTTTTCGGGCAAGCAGACCCGGAAAAAGAAAAAAGTTTTAGCATTTTTTTAACTTTTTTTATTTTCCCGGGTCTTCCTGCCCGAAAAATCAGACTTGCCCGAACAAAAAAGGTCGTCGATCAGACCTTTCGGGCAAAAATTAGCGGGAAATTTTAGAAGATTTCGGCCGGATGACTAAAAAAAGGTCGTTAGAATTTTCGGGCAAACGTAACGAAAATTGTTCTTAAGATTTCGGCCGGACGAAAAAAAATTTTTCGGGCAAAATTCTTCTTTTTGCCCCCCCCAACGCTGAAATGTCCCCTACGCCTATGCCTATAGGCCTATAATAACAATCCAAAATAAATTATTGAAAGCAAGAGCCGAAGAAATACGAAACAAATGCGTGAACGGCGTGATTGAATTAGGCCAACTATAGCCTATAAAAAATAACACGCATGCGAATTGAATCGATAAAATAATATTATGGCCATTTTACTGCATCTTAGGGCCTTTAGCCTTCCACAATAAAACTATAATGGGATATAGGTTAGCACTTGCATTTCAATAACTGGGTATGATAGCGTTGCTTAACTAGGCCTATCTGTATACGATAATGTCGGCCTGCCGCCGGTAGGCCTCAGAGTGAGAAATTGCCGGGGGTTGAGGATTTCAACTCCACAGTCTTTCTTAAAGCCAGACACTTAGATATTCTTTGCACACCCAAACTCGACTAGGGATCATTAGCCCTTATAGTCTGATCCCCCGGCCTCCAGTTATTTTTCTATTTTTATAGGCTTACTGGTAGGCCTGCAGGATCTAAGCACAGCGCCTTTAAATCTAGGCTATGTGGTAGGCTACTGGTCCATTTAGCTGCATCTGTTAGACATCTTAGAGCGTACGTCCCATTGATTTCTGCGCCCGAGAGAGTGTGAGCAGATAGTGAAAGTCTATTTGTTGTAGTCTATCCGTGGCCTTTGTCAGAGATTTCAATCTCGAGCTGTCCTGGTCCGCACACAGTAGGCCTACATGACGTGACACCCACGCCAAGTGAAAATTTTTACATTTGGAATTTTTTGCTTATTCTTTGAGACTTAGGCCTATCGTAGCAACCGAGACACTTCACATTATACCAATTTATTATAGGCCTAGGCTAGGCCTATTGTTTCTTTTTAATCAACTAACCAAACTGTTTGACAGAATTTAAGCGTGGATGATGATAATTCATACTTCAACAGATGAAACAATGTTTTTTGATAAATTTGGTCAAGTAGGCCTACTCTAATTGAATTTTCTCTTGTAGCCTGAAGAAATAGAAAATGATTATAAAGACTAACGGGAGAAAATAATTAAAATTGTAATGAGTTAGGCCCTACTTTTTTATTTAACTTCGGGTTCGAAATAATGCAAATAGAGTCTATTGAAAAAGAGCCAGGCGTTTTTGCACAGCCTTTTTGTTTGAAGTCGAGGAGGTTCAAGTAATGAAAGGGCCCACCACCGAAGCCCTGCACAAGGGCCCCCAAAAGTCTTGCTACGCCACTGTATTCGATCATATAGTTACCTTCAAGGCCAGCCGCTTCAGTGTTGAACATAGGCTACTTAATTTTTACACTGTAGGCCTATGGAACCATCAAGGACTGCTGGATGCCAAGAGGAAAAATAATCATATTCCCTTCGAAGGCGGTGTGTGTGTGTTTGCTGCTTAACGTCACTGTGTGGTAACAAAGACCGCTAGCGACGCCCTCCTCCTTTATCAAGGCTTGGGACTAGCACTGACAGAGCGCAACCAGAGGCGGAGTCAAGGCGGCGCGGTTAGGCCTATAGGCTTCACATTTTCCTTCCCTTTGTAAATGTGCTATAATAGACTGCTAGTGATAGGCTACTGTGCCTGTGAATTATTATTATTTTTAGGCCTAGGCCTACATACATTTCTTACGCGTGCAAGGTCACACCGAAATGTGAATAAAAGATAAATGTAGCCTATGCGACTATACAACAGTCGGATGTTGCTGTGGGTGTGGTCTAGGCCTACAGTGTACACCGCGAGACAATTGCTGACGACACGGCGATCACGTGGTCTAAACCCCGCGACTACACGATTTGATTACTTTGAATTGCACGTATTATTTTGAACCACATGAAAGTTGGTACCGTTTTCCATCTACCTGAAGATACGCGCTTGGAAATTCGCCGTGTGTTCAATCCTACCGAGCTTAGCGTCAGGGTAGGCCTAACGCTTTGTTTAGACCGCCTAGCCTTTCTGGAATGTAGGCCTGCTTGAGTCACTTTTCAGTTGATTAGGCCTGGAACTAATGTCGATAATTATTAGTCCCAGATTAGGCTAACCAAAATCAACGAACTTTTTGCATCGCTTTGGTTGTCATAACATACAATGTAGGCCTAGTGGCCTATTATCGTGCGGCTAATTGTTTTCGTTTTAGCCTAATTATTATTTTTAATTGAGAGATTTCAGTTAGAGTTAGACCCTAAGATGATCTCTAAGGTAGGCGTGGTTACGTGAGCGCGTGGCCGAAGATATTTGTAATTTTTACTATTAGGCTACATCTGTGGGCGGAACATAACAATTGTATAGTTCAATGCTCGTTAATTGTGCGTTACTTTGGCTTTCACCATTGATATAATATTAATAGTTACTTTGTTTTCACGAACTTAGCTAAATAGTCGCGTGCCTGGAGCTGTCACTATGCACGGACCAAAGTGGGCGTGGCGAAGTAACAGCGCCACACAAGCTGTCGCTTAAGCGGCGAGCAGCGTTGCCACTCACTGGGTTTTTCACAAGATCTTGGGTTTTTCGATCCGAACTTGGGAGATGGGGTTTTTTGGGAAAGAACTTGGGTTTTTGCTTGGGTTTTTCCTGCACAAAATCTTTTTTTAATCTCCCAACTTGGAAAATGGTTTTTTTTTGAAAAACTTGGATTTTTTGCTCGGGTTTTTTCTTTCGACTAAGAAAATTGGGAAATTATGGATATTTTGGAGAAATTTTCGCCGGATGACATCGCAATTTTTGGACGAGACGAGAAATTTAAAGATTTTTTGGTCCGGATGATTTAAAAAAGTCGTAAAAATTTTTCCGACGGGAAATTGTGTACATTTTCGAAGATTTGGGCAAATTGGGTTTTCTTGGGTTTTATCGACCCTCCAACTTGGGTTTTTCATTTTTAAAGTGGCAACGCTGGCGGCGAGTTACTTGAGCGGGCGACAGTAGAGAAGACAGCGTTAAGGAAGGCGGCAGGTGGCGTTTAAAGCGATCACTTTGGGATGTTGTTAGAAAATAGCGTTGGGAATTATAGTGTCGCGTTTTGGACTTAGAATAAGCTTACTAGAACACAAACCGTCGTTGGATACTCTATGCTCGGAAAATGCCCGTCCTTTACGTCAACAGTAAGTGAAACGAGAAGATTATTTATTTATTTATGGGTTGCTGGTATGTCAGCATGCGTTTGTTTACTATCGGTAGGCTAACCGTACTCGGATATCTTCCATTCATACTTCGTGGCAGCTACTCTGAATGGAGGCAATGCTCGTGAATAAGCTGGTGCCCCACGCTTAACTTTTGATGGCTAGAAAAAGATCGTGAGGCCCAGAGCAATGAGGACCTGGAGGGATCTTTCACCAACGACTGTCTGCTCTGACTTCACTAGCCTACATGCAGAATCAAATCCATTGATTCCAGTGGTATTCAATAATTCAATTCAACCGGGTGATGCCAGTGAACCTGATAAAAATTATCAGAGCTAGCTGATTCTAAATCAGGGATGTCAAAGAGCTGGCCCGCGGGCCATTTCTGGCCCGCCGACGATTTATTTCTGGCCCGCGAAGACTTCCCTAAAGATTACAAAATTATAGGATAAAAGTTCACCTTTTTATATTTTGCAGTCAGCGCCAAATGCATGGAGGCTTATTCTTACAGACTCACAGCTCTGTGTAGACCAGCGGTTCCCAAACCGTGACCCGCGGGCCAAAAGTGGCCCGCCAGGCCTAAAATGGCCCTCATCTCTCAAATAATTAGCAAACATAACTATATGAAAACATTGAAAATTTGGACAGGATGGAACACAATTATTTTTATATTAAAAATTATGTTATTTTTGCATCTATAAATAACATCAAACATTCTATTTTAAACCAATTGCAACAATTTTATATTAAATTTTAGCCTTGTCCCCCCCCCCCCTATAATGTCCTTCAACTAAGAAAAAGTGGCCATCCTGTCCTCCAACTTGGAAAAAGTGGCCCCATGAGTCAACAAAGGTTGGGAACCACTGGTGTAGACTGTGTATTGTTTGTGTGTGCACTTGTTATTTCCCCCCTTCAAGCGCACTACTCAGAGGCGCTCCCGACCACAGTGCGAACACCGCATCAGAGTTTCACGCCGAAGCACTGAGCAATAGTTGAGAGTGAAGGACTTGCCCAAGGTCCCTACGCAGGGACTTGAGGTGGATTCGAACCTGCAACCTTTCGGCTGCAAGGCGACGAACATACCTGCTACGTTCACCACCGCGCCCCGCAACATAAAATCAGTGTATCTATGGTTTCCGGTTGGTTGTCTGTTAAAACAAATTATGAAAGTTACTTAAAACTTATATTATTGAAAATGTTCTGGGATTGGCTGACCAAGCCCGGAAGTCCCTCTCAGATCACTACCTAATTTTGCTCAGGAGCTTCGACACCCTGGCCCGCCACTTGTCGGAAGATGTTCACACTGGCCCGCCACTCAAAAAGGTTTGACACCCCTGTTCTAAATCTTCCATCTGACCTTTAAGATCAGTCACATATTTTTACAATTTTTTATGGCAATAATTGTCGAGCAACATACATCACTGCCCCAGCGACTTAAAAACTGAACGAGGAGCCCTTGAGCATTCAAAGCTTGGGTCCCTCTGATGTTGATGATAATGATAACATAATAACAATAATTATAATAATTATAATAATAATAATAATGGTGGTAAGACGGTAATAATAGTAATAATAGTTAATGCTTAGTGTGAAAAACTTTGTCAAAAAACGAAAGCTAGTAGTTAAAAAACGTAGGTGTCAGTTTTCCAGAGTTACGAGATCTGTGTTCCCTCCTACCCTGCATGTGTGCATGCAGACACCCGTATTGACTAGATATTATATAGTGCCTAGTTGCTTAAAAAACTCTGGCTTTAACTTACAATTCCGAAGTTCTGTAATTGCTATAATTTTGTTTTTCATGTTTTAGTGAAAAGAGCTGTACTCGATGGACCAGCAGGTAACTAAAAATTGTTGCCATACTTAGTACTTAGCTCAGCGCTTGTGAATAAGCTGGTGTCCTGCCCTTGGCTTTCTAGTGGGTGGCGCTTAAGAATTTGGGATTACGATTATTATGTGGGGCGTGGTGTTGTAGTGGGTATGTTCGTAGCCTTGCAGCTGGAGGGTTGCAGGTTCAAATCCACCTCAAGCCGCCTCGTAGGGACTTTGGGCAAGTCCTTCAGCCGCTATTGCTCAGCACTTCGGCGTGAAGCTCTGATGCAGTGTCCGCACTGTAGTCGAGAGCGCTTCTGAGTAGTTTTTTTACTTTAAGGAGCGCTATATAAATGTCCGAATGAATGAACGAATTATGTTTCAGCATTACGTTTATAAAAGTAGGTCATTTCCCCACCATATGAATTTCCAAGTCTGGTATGTTAATCTTTTAATCTTGATTAACATCACTACTACTGCTGTGCTGCTAGCCTGCTACTATTTGCTATTACTATCACTGATACTTTTACTATTGCTGTTACTATTGCTATTGCTTCTATATATTTTTACTATATTGCCACTACTATAATTCCTGTTGCAATTATCATGTTGCATTATGATCACCATCACCATTACCATTACTATTAGTCTATTACCATTATTATTATTACTAATCTGCAGGATTGCATACTCTGACTTGACTTGTAACTTGACTTATGGCTTTGACGATGCTTTCGCATGTGACAGCTGCCCAGCTATGGAAAATGTCCACATCTCCATAGTTGAGTTTCATGATCGGTTGGTGTGAAAGGCGACTGATCAGGTCTCTCCCTATTCCCTGCTTCAGATTTAGCCAGGACCAAGATTTTTGTTGCCCAGGGGAGACGACGAGGACGTACTGAACCTTCCCCCCTCGAAACTCTGAGTAGGTCTCTTTAAGAGGCGGTATATAAAATCTCGGTGATCAGAATTGTGTGTAGTATTGAATCACAAGTCCCTTGAACTATAAGGTATTGTGCATTGTTGAGACAGTATAGGTGTTTCAAAGATCACAGCTGTCGCGTGTGTGCAAGTGAAATCCTTGCACATAAACTGCCAGACGTGAAGGGTGCTCTGGGGTGGGGGTTGATGGGGACGGGGAGGCGGGGGAAGGTGGGGGACGTTTAGGCCTTGCTTGCTTTCACGAATGTTAAATTGTCTGTCTGATGTATTATAAGAGAAGATTCGAGTACTTGCACTCTGATGTTTTTATTAAAGATCTCTAGTCTCAGGTGTCTGTGTGCGTGCATGAGCGTGCGTGTGTATGTGTGTGTATGTGTGTGTATGTGTGTGTGTGATTGTGTGATTGTGTGTGTGTGTGTGTGTGTGTGTGTGTGTGTGTGTGTGTGTGTGTGTGTGTGTGTGTGTGTGTGTGTGTGTGTGTTCAAGGTATTGTTATTTAATGTGAAAGCAAAATAGTTGACCCACTTGAAAGCTATTCCTTTGATCAAGAAGCCCTCTCCTCTCACCGTTTTAGCTGTTCAATTGCTTACCATTTAAAAAAATGATTGCTTCCCAAAAATTAATCATTTATTGTGACAATGGAGTTACAGAACAGTGAACCCAATTGTAAGTTATTTGTTGAAGTGGATACCCCTTTACACTTCACTTTATTTTCAATGATGATAAATGGTAAATACTTAGTTTGAATGATGATAAATGGCATTCTGAATTTCTGCTTTCACGTACACAATAGATGCATGTATGAGCACTTGTCATATAACGGCCCTTCAAGATTTCTACTCAGAGGCGCTCCCGACTACAGCGCGGACACTGAGTCGGAGTTTCACGACAAAGCGCATGAACAAAATTGTGAGTAAAGGACTTGCTCAGAGTCCGTACGTAGCGGCTTGAGGTGGAATCGAACTTGCAACCTTCTGGCTCCAAGGCATTGAACATACCCTATTACCCCTACACCACTGCACCCCGCTTGATGTTTAATAGAGAGTTGGCCATCAGCAGCATGATTCATCGGTTGCATAAAAAAATTTTGCTATGCTTAAATAACTGATAAATTTTTTATGTGTCTGTGAACACAGCTTTGCAGTGATTCACTTTTGTGCTGTATTGTATTTTATTGTATTTTATTGTATTGTATTTTATTGTGTTGTATTTGATTGTATTGTATTTTATTGTGTTGTATTTGGCCATTTCTAAAGAGCTTCTCACAGTATGAGCCCTTGAGAAACCACTTGCAGTGTGAGAGACCTGAACAACCTACCTGTCTGTCTGCCTGCATGCCTGCCTGCCTATCTGTCGGCATGCCTGCCTGACTGCTTACCTACCTACCTACCTGTCTGCCTGCATGCCTGGACACATTCGCATACACGCACAAGCACACACATACACAAAATGTAATGGGTGCTGGTGGATATCGACCTTGTGCTATATTTTTTTGAAATTTTTAAGCTTGATGCTGTTTTGATACGATTTGTTATCAGACAAAATATTGGTATTTAATTTTTCAGATAAATTCAACACGTTCGTGACGGTGAAACTGCAGAACGTAAAGTCGACAACGAAACCTGTGAAGGGAAACGAACCAACATGGGATCAGGAATTCACCTTGTAAGTTATCAGTCAGTCAGTCAGTCAGTCAGTCAATCAGTCAGTCAGTCAGTCAGTCAGTCAGTCATTCAGTCAGTCAGTTAGTCTGTCAGTCAAACAGTCAGTCAGTCAGTCACTCACTCATTCATTCAGTCAGTCAGTCAGTCATTCAAAGTTAGTCGGTCAGTCAGTCATTCAAAGTTAGTCGGTCAGTCAGTCTTTCAAAGTTAGTCGGTCGGTCGGTCAGTCAGTCAGTCAGTCAGTCAGTCAGTCAGTCAGTCAGTTAGTCATTCAAACAGTCAGTCGTTCAGTCAGTCAGTTAGTCAGTCGGTCTGTATTTTATTGAGCCCATTGTAGGCTAATTTACAGCGTAGACACAACAAAAGAACTCTTTCTCAGCCATCCTCTCTCTTTTAAAACAGTGTTCTGGGGCCTGGGAGCGCCTCTGAATTGTCCCATGAAGAGGCGCTATACAAATTCATTTAATGAATGAAAATGTAGAAAATACGCTTGCGTGGCGGACGTTATCATTCTTCAATTGCACTTAATGGAGTCATCATCATCATAAAAAATGCTTTTGTACGGAGGAGTTTCCGTTGTTTTGCGAGGAGCATGCACTGCCATTCAGTCTCTTTAGCATAATGTCTGCCACAGCTGTGCACCATTGCATTAAAGAAAAGTCGATGCGGTGTAATTGAAATCTATGCGATTTCTCATTAGCCACAGCTTCAAACGGTTGAATTTTTGCACGTATACCGGCGCCTATACTAAGTGAACACCTGTTGAATGTTGCTGTGCCCAGGCGAAATTATATATCCAGTGCAGATATCACATGATGCATCAACAATTGCCCGAGTTTAATTTTAATAGACGAAATTGTCATGGTGAGGTGCGTAGGCAGTTGCGACAGCTTGGGAGAATGCTCGTCCAGTCTTTACCCGATAGTAGCATCGGCAGAGACTTGGGGGAGTCAGGGGATGGTTTCCCCCAATGTCTGTGGTGGTGTGGACCGTCCATGCTTATGTCCTCCCAATATTTAAGAAATATTCATCATGTTTGTTGGTTTGTTCGTTCGTATGTGCACTTGTTATAGTGCTTCTTCAAGCTCTCTCTACTCAGAGGTGCTTCCGAATGCAGAGCCGACACTGCATCGGAGTTTCACACCGAAGCGCTGAGCAATTGTGAGTGAAGGACTTGCCCAAGGTCCTTACGCGGCGAGGTGGATTCGAACCTCGAACCTTCCGGCTCCAAGGCAACGACGCCACCACTACACCACCGCGCCTGCCGGTGTACAGTGTCAGTCTCCGCATAAGAATAGTTGCCTAGTCTTACTTACAACTAGGTCTTTCCCTATTCAGTTGCCGTGTTTGCTGATATATCTCGATGAGTTTGGCCCGTTGTTGCACTGCTGAAGTCGTGTGGGCTTGTAAAATTTCCGAGAATGCATTTTCAGTCACAGCTGGATGTCGCAAAAGTCAATAAATTTTGAAGTTGACAAGACGCTGATCCATAAAGCAGGCGCGTTTTAGAAGGATTTATTGTGGCTGGCAGTCTTACGTGCGCCAGGGAAAACATCGAAGATAATTTCTTTTCTTGTGAGCAATGTCTTTGTCACTGAATGACCATGAAGCAATTTGTCCATTGATCGTTTTTCAAATAAATTCGTTTGACCCGGTTGGCGTAAATTATTCTCCTGTCAGAAATTATCGTGAAAATCATTATTTCTGTGCTGAAGTTGATTTTTGGGTAGTATTGTAGTGTGGTGTATTTGCGGATTACCTGGTAGTTACATCTTGTTCAGCGCTTGGATTTCTGTGCTGAAGTTGATATTTTTGCCACCATACGTAGTGTGTAGTGTGGCATATTTGCTGATTTAATAGTTAGGATGTTGTTCAGTCTGTGGCATTTGGTGTTCGGGTCTGATCCTACGATCAGGTGGTCACTGTGTTGGGACCTTGAGCAAGTCCTTAGCTCACAGTTGTTCTGTGTCATTGGTGTTTGGTTATATTGCCGTCGTGTCACGCGTGTGATCGTGTGAACCCTAGAAGGAGGACAGTATCATAATCATATACAGTTGTATTGTATCAAAAATACAGCTATATTGTGTTGTATCAAAATAATAGAGTTGTATTGTATCAAATACACTTGATTTCTATCAAATAAAGCTGTATTGTATTGTATGATATGTATTTGTATTGTATCGTATGCAGTTGTACTGTGGTGCATCAACTATACAATTGTATTGTATAGGCCCTATTGTATTTTTAACATCCACGGTCTGATACATGTACTTTTCTGCAGATTTTTTACAGCGGTATACCATCGTACGTTTCGTGGTACTTCTGCCATCAGCTACTAATCTCTTTAAAGAGAAATCACATTCGGCTATTAGCACTGAGTTGTTTGTGGCATAGTAAGGATGTTGTTTGGTTTTCACACTCACTATATACACAAGAAACGCTACAGCGTATCGCCCTGCCAGGACTCACTCCAAGATGGATAGATGGATGGGTGGATGGTTGGGTTGGTGGGTGGATGGGTGGGTGGATGGATGGATGGGTTTGTGGGTTGGTGGATGGATGGGTGGGTTGATAGGTGAGTGGATGGATGGATAAATGGGTGGATAGATGCATGAACGGATGGATGGGTGGGGTTTGAGTGGGTGGATGGATGGATAGGTGGGTGAGTGGATGAATGGATGGATGGATGGGTAGGTGGATGGGTGAATGGATGGATGTATGGGTGGGTGGGTGGGTGGGTGGATGGGTGGATGATGGATGGATGGATGAATGAATAGATGGACGGACGGATGGATGGGTTAATAGATGGCTGATTGATTGGATGGCTGGAAGAATGGATATATAAATGGATGGATAGATAGATACATGTATGTACATGTAGGTAAGTAGATGAGTATGGTTTGGTTGGTGTTAGGTACCTATCGACTAAAAACTGGAGGACTAGTCAAGATCGGACATCTCTATGAGCAGCCACAAGCGATGCTCTTAAATAATCAACAAGCGTTCTTGTATAAACGGTTTATCGTCGCAATCACTATAGTTATTAAGTATTGAATGCGTGTAAGGCCGAGAAAAAAGTTGTGTTTCCGGTAACCCGACCGACCCTCTTTTATTGTCGCGACTCAAATAATTTTACAAAAAAATGTTATTAACAAAAAATTTTTAATTTTTTTTTTATATTTAAATTAAACAAATTTTAAAAAACTTTTTAACATCTGTATTGACATAACAGAAAAGACGTCAACAAAATGAAATTAATAGGACTGCTTTCTAGAGCAGTTTTAGGTGCAGACAGTCGGGAAATAGGCAGTTTATACTTGCAAGCTTAGAACACGTACTTTGTTACAGCGTGTACCTTTGTGCAAAAAAAGGCGTGGAGTATAATTTTTCGGATAATCACTGTATAAAAATATTTTACCAAACTAAAAATATTTTTCGACCTACCTACCCAATTTTTTAGTTCTGTTGCCGGAAACACAATTCTTTTTTAGGCCTAATGAAACACGCGCCACACACACGCACCGCACCCTCTCATTCGTCAGTTTCATGTAAATGCAATGTTGACAAACAGAGGTATACATAGAGCTCAGAATGTCTGTACACAGGCTCTGATTATATTTGTGTGTGTGTGCCCTCTTATATCCAGCCCTGTTTGTCTCTGTCTTACTCTCTGTTAGTCTCTCTCACACACACACACACACACACGTACACACACGCACGCACGCACACGCATAGGCCTACGGCCCTACACACACATGAGACATCGCTACCGTCTATCGTCAAGATCTTTAAAGTAGTACTCCAATGAGAACTTCGAGAAGTCATTGGGATTCTAGGCAACTTGAACTTTGTCTGTGCACTGGCTCAACAAAATCACAGTTTACATGTACATGAAGTTTGAACATCGAAGCAATGTGCATGCTCGATTATTTTTGACTCTGTTCATGCATGTAATTATCGGGGATAGGGTGGGAGGGGGCAGAGTTATAGGTTCTAGTTTGAAACCAAGTTGGTCAGTATGTATAATTTGTATATATGCATGCATGTCTGAGGCAGGAGTTTCCTGGCAGTTTAGACATTGGGCCATTGTCCACGTCTCAATAAATTTCCCAACAACCCAACAACAACAGACGCATGTACATAGTAGCGACATCTATTTTCACTTAAAGGAACTGCTCACAGAGTCCCCTATTGATCCAAGTGACACTTAGTTAGATATTAATAATTTTAAACAATTGCTTGAAAATGCTACTGTATGTAAATATATTTTACAGTAACGCTTGCTCAAATGGAGCTCATGTAGAGCTCAAGTACCCGTATGGGACCCGAATATAGCCCCGGTCTGGGTCCCTTGTAGAGCCCATAATGTGTCCCTGTAGAGCCCATAATGGGTTCCTTATAGAGCCCATCGTCACCTGGTGCCGTCAGCTTCTGCAGCTCTGGCGATATCCCTGATGTATCCTCTCCAGTTACTCTTTGGATACATCATTTCAATTTTCTTGGCAGAAGATAAGGGGTGGTTTGCCATTGCCTTCCCCCTGTTTGCCATCCGTGCCCGTTCGTTCACCCTTCCATACGGAAAGGTTACTAACAGGTCGCACCACGAGAAGGTGGGCACGGTGGACTTTGATTCGCCAGCCCAGGTCGGTTCCGAGTCTACGCTCCAATTGGAGTCGTCGGTCGGGTCTCCTCCCCGCTTTACTCAATTTAATGAGTGACTGACAAACCTTTGCGACCCATAGAGCCCATATGGGTCCATTATTATAGAGGTCACATGGGTCCTTTGAAGAGCTCATACGGGACCCGAATAGAGCCAATATTGGTCGTTATTGATCCCATTTGGGTCCCTTGTAGAGCCCATAATAAGTACCGTATAGTGCCATTACATATCCAATGCTGTTCCTGTATTAAGCATAGAGCCGAAAATTATGATTTTCATGGAAATGCTGACAGCGTGGGTAAAGAACTCACAAGGAAGGATGTACGTGCATACTTCGAACACTCCTCGTAATTCTGAACCTTGTGGGATGGATGATCAGGGTGAGAACTGCCGGGGGGGGGGGGTGGCGGGTTGGGTCTTTCAGCCCCTCAGTATTTCTTAGAGCCCTGTAGTAAAGTCTGTTTTTCACACTCCAATTGCAAGTGGATCATAGTCCAACCCCCCAGTTAATTTTCCACAATTCGGCACCTTGTCATCTGCATCAGCCTTTACTCAACTTGAAAATTGTCTGGCTCTTCAGTTCAAATGTCAGTTGTGTCCTGTGCATGCAGATGACTCAACATTCATTCATTCATTCATTCATTCATTCATTATTAGAATTTATATAGCGCCTCTTCAAGAAACTACTCAGAGGCGCTCCCAGCCCAGCCACGACTAAAGAAAAAAGATTTAAGGGACTTGAGAAATAAAGATTGACTGGTCAGGTGGAGGAGATGGAGGTTTGGGGGGACGTTCTATCCCCCCCATGACCTCAGAAGGGGGGGGATAGAACGTCGTTTGAAATTCCATTTAGAACATTTCTGCTGTTCTAAGCTGATTAGGAAGATTTCAGACTGAGCTGCTTATGTTCAATAGCAATACTGGATTGGACATAAACACCTGGAGTTATATTGCTTAATATAATAATAAATCATACCTGCCTGCCTTAAGGGGGTCGTGCATAGATTGACAGTGATGATTATGCAGGTAAGAATATGGGGGGGGATGTTGAACGTCGGCTGGATCGGCGAGAAAGTAGGGCAGGCGGAAGATGAGTTTGCTGCACGTGGAGTATGAGTCTACAGTGTTGTTTACAAACAGGTTACTCATAGTATTTTATTGATGTACGGTGGTACTATAACTCGTGCTGACAGTGACCTCTTTGGAGACGAGAAGAGCAACGAATAGCAACGTATATTATAATAATATTCGTTTATTCACATTCAATCCGACACACCGCAGAATGATTACAGGTACAGGTTATACGAAATTCAGCCCACTGTAGCACGACACGCAGGTCGGCTTTACAGCATTGGGTTCGGCTTAACACTAATGGCCTAAGTGCTGGGTCACTAATGGTTCGGCCAAGCCAGAAGTGGGAAGGGCTATCTTATTTCCAGCAGAACCCGAGTCAAGCAACCGAACAGAAAAGCGTCACAGGCAGGCGCAGCTAACAGAAAATTCAAATAAATGTTTGCCCTGTGTGTGGCTTGAATTCGGGTCGCGTGGATGACTCTCAGTTTATCGACCAGCACTCTCTCAACTGAGCTACAGACCCACCCCATACGTTGCTATTCATTGTTCTTCAACTTCTAGGGCTTATGAAATGTTTTGGTTTATAACGTATAACTGTTAATTAATTATTGGATGATCGGTTATGATCACTTACGGGGCTGGGAGCGCCTCTGAGTAGGTCTCTTGAAGAAGCGCTAAATGAATGCTTGGAATGAATGAGTGAATGAGTGAGTGAGTGAATGAATGAGTGAGTGAGTGAGTGAGTGGATGATTGAATGAATAAATGAATAAATGAATGAATGAATGAATGAGTGAATGAATGCTTGAATGAAAGAGTGAATGAATGAATGAATGAGTGAATGAATGAATGAATGAATGAATTAATTAATGAATGAATGAATGAATGAACGAATGAATGAATGAATGAGTGAATGAATGAGTGAGTGAGTGAATGATTGAATGAATAAATGAATGAATGAATGAGTGAGTGAATGAATGAGTGAATGAATGAATGAATGAATAAATGAATGAATGAATGAATGAGTGAATGAATGCTTGAATGAAAGAGTGAATGAATGAATGAATGAGTGAATGAATGAAAGAGTGAATGAGTGAACGAATGAGTGAATGAATGAATGAACGAATGAATGAATGAGTGAATGAATGAATGAGTGAATGAATGAAAGAGTGAATGAGTGAATGAATGAGTGAATGAATGAACGAATGAATGAATGAGTGAATGAATGAATGAATGAATGAAAGAGTGAATGAATGAATGAGTGAATGAATGAGTGAATGAATGAATGAGTGAACGAATGAATGAATGACAATTGCTTGATGTACATTAATTAATTACTTCTTACTTCGTGTGTCCAGATTTCTCATCAATTTGATTTTTCACATCAAGTTTGAAATGTCATGGCATTTCTCTGCCCTTGTGAAATCAATGTTCATGTCACTAATGTTTTTCATGTCACTTGTGTTCTTGTCAAACATGTTCTTATCAGTCATGTTATTGTATTGTATTTGAGCATTTATAAAGCTCCTCCAGTAAGGTGAACCATTCAGAAGCGCTCCCAGTGTATGACTACCCACCCGCCAGGCCCCTAAAAGTCGCCGGGCCCCTATGCATTTCCACCATTCCGCCGGGCCTCTGCTGGCCTTGTAGTTGATGTTGTATTGTATTTGAGCATTTATAAAGCTCCAGTAGGGTGAACCATTCAGAAGCGCTCCCAGTGTATGACTACCCACCCGCCAGGCCCCCTAAAAGTCGCCGGGCCTCTGTGCATTCCACCTCTTCTGACCTGGTGGTTGATGTTGCACACATAAATTAATTTTTTGTGTGTGTGTGAATTGTAGCGAAACACAGCAGAAAGATTCCGTTCTTCAGATCGAGCTGTGGAACAAAGGAGTTCTTTGGGACAAGATGATCGCTGCTCACATCTATCCGCTCGAAAGATCGCGGAGATCGACCGACGTAAGTAGTGAGAAGACTGTATCTTCTACATCGATCACGTGATGCACATTGGTTCCCTGTTAGAAAAATAGCCTGTGCGCTGGTTCCTTGGGTCCCCGGAAGTGACTTCATATCTAGACTGTTTCCCCAGTCAGGCAGAAGTGCTCTACTGATGCAAACGTAGACTGTTCCCTAGACCACCGGAAATGCCGTACATTGGCAACCCTTTCTTCAGCATGTGGCAGAGGTCTGGGAGTTGATTTGTTCTGTCTTGTTCGTCTGTTCGTCTGTTTGTCTGTCTGTCTGTCTGTCTGTCTGTCTGTCTGTCTGTCTAATGGATGACGACAGCAGATAGTTCAATACTGAGGCGCGGTGGTGTAGTGGTGTCGTCGTTGCTTTGGAGCCAGAAGGTTTGAGGTTCGAATCCATGCACCTCGCCGCGTAAGGACCTTGGGCATGTCCTTCACTCACAATTGCTCAGCGCTTCGAGGTGAAACTCCGATGCAGTGTCCGCTCTGCATTCGGGAGCGCCTCTGAGTAGTAAGATTGAAGGGGCGCTGTAACAAGTGCACATACAAACAAACAAACAAGCATCAGCTCCACCAGTCAGAATGTTCGTGCATTTTCGTTGTGCTATTTTGGCTGTGATGTATTTTCCGGGTCTGCGAGTGGACCTGAATGCATATCCGCCGTTTTCAGCAACCACCGTTAACAAGCGTCCTTGGAACTGACGATGCCACCATCCAGCAGCACAGGCAGCTAATTAATTGCGCCCACGTGACATCCCTATCCACATCAAGTGTTATCTAAGCCATCGACGAACAGCGCTTCTGTCATCTCCGAATCATTGCGCTATGATTGCGTTCAGCGCAAAGAGATCTAGAGGGAAACTCGTTTCCACTATGATGACAACCATTATCCACGTTGTTGCGATGATGATGATGATGATGATAATGATGATGATACAGGACTAGCAGAATCTCGTTCAGAGAGATGTTTGCAGGGATGTCACTTTGATTTTTGAAAAAAGGTCAGATCCGGACGGAAAAATGGCTAGAAAATGCTAGATCGAGAAATTTCTGAAAAGTACATTGAATTTTAGGACTTGAAATTTCTGACGACCTTGTTTTTGGTCTTCAGGTCCCAAAATTCCCAGATTTTCCTGTTTTTCTTTTAAAATTTGCTGATAACTTTTTTTAGTCATTCGCTCTAAAATCAGACATTTCTCTGCGAAATCTTGCTACTTTTTAGTCGTCTTTCGTATAATTATTTTTATCAAAAAATCTATATTTTTTGAAAACATGTAAGAGAAACCGCCCTAACAAAAAGCTAGATCTTGACAAAAAAACCTAGAAATTTCTAGGCAAACCGAAATAACCTAGGTCTAAGTGTAAAAACCTATGAGTGGCATCCCTGGATGTTTGTAATATCTGTTCCATAATGCATCTGACTCCCTCCCTGTGCACGATGGTGATATAGTTGCTTTCGTTTAGATGTCCTATCGGTATTTATAAATTATTTATTTAGCACTTTTTTGTGCGTGAATTGGGACAGGCGTGGTTGAAGAAATGAGTGTTTTTGAGTTAATTGATTCTTGTTACTTGAAACCATAGTTGTAATAAACGTTTTTCTTTTTTACTCTTCTCACAAATTCTTTTTCATTTTTTATTTTTCTTTATGTAACCTAATCTGTTTATTTACTGTTTATAATTATTTTCTTCCATCTATTTTCGTCTGATAGGCTATCTCTTACGCTGTCTCCGTACTTTCATGGATTCCACTTATTCAGATCACTGCTCGACCGTTTTACTTGGATAAAGTTGTGATATTTGCTGATTAAATATAAATTGTGTGAGCTAGGGTTTTAATTTTAAATCTAGTAAGTAAACATAATTTTGCTGCAGTAAAATGTGTTGCAAAGTCCAATTATTATTATTATTATTGTTGTTGTTGTTATTAGGCCCTATTATTATTATTATTACTTTTTTTATTATTTTATTTTTATTTCTTCATTTCCTTTTTTCCCCGTTATCCCCTTTCCCCGTTTTTCTTATTTTTTGAAAAAAAGACGATTGTTTTCCGTTTTCTATTCGTTTTTGTCGTTTTAGACATCTAGCCATGTTTTTGAGTTATGTGATTCTGGTGACTTGAAACGATTTTCGGATGTTGCACGGAGATGAAATGATCGGCTGTGACAGCAACAGTTGGGAAATTTAATTGAAATGGCTTCTTCTTCAGTGCAGTTTTATTTTGCTATTAGAAGGAGCGGCATGGCTAATTGATTTGTGAGTGATATATGGAGGTTAACTCCGTGACTCATGTGTACGGGGTCAGTGTCAGTTTATTGGTGTGTGGATGAATGGATGGATCGATGGATGGATGAATGGGTGAATGGGTGAATGGATGAATGAATGGATGGATGGATGAATGGATGGATGGATGAGTGGATAGATGTTTGGGTAAATGGATGGGTGAGAGGATAGATGAAAGGATGAACGGATGGATGGACGGACGGATGGATGGATGGATTAATAGATGGATGGATTAATGAATTGATGGATGGATGGATGGATGGATGGATGGACGGATGGATGGATGATTGGGTGAGTTGGTTGGTGGGTAGGTAAGTGAGTGGCTTGTTACTGTTTAATGACACTGCCATATCAAAGATGATTAGTGTCGCCATCCTCCTTTATCCAGGCTTGGGACTGGCACTGGCAGAGTGCAACCAATGACGGAGTTGGTAAGTAAGTAAGTGGGTAGGTGTATGGATGGATAAATGGATTAGTGGTGGATGGAAGGGTGGATTGGTGGGGGGGGGGGGGTAGATGGATGGATGGACGAACAGATGATGCATTGGATGTGTTTGGGTGGAATCTGTGTGTGTGTGTGTGTGTGACAGTGTTTGTGTGGGTGGGTGTGTGTGTGTGGGGAGGTAGACGGATGAATAGGTGGGTGGGTGGGTGGGTGGATGGATGGTAGAAGGATAGGAAGGAATGAAGGACGGACTGTGAGATTCTTTGAATGGTCAAAGGATCGAGGGAATAGCGTATATTGTCAATACTGTTACTTCTAAAATGAAGGGCAGAGAAAGAGTGAGGGATCTAATTAAACGAGGAATGTATTGTTTTGTGTTCTACTGTTGTCAGTGTAGGCTAATATAAATTTAATCATTGTCACTGTCGTATACATTTAAGTCAACACTCGGCTAATCCTTCTCCTTGTCACAAACACACGCATACACACACACACACACGCATACACACACACACACACGCACACACACACACACACACACACACACACACACACACACACACACACACACACACACACACACACACACACACACACACACACACACACACACACACACACACACACAAACACACGCAAGGCATGGACGCATACACATACGCATGCAATGCATAGGCACACACATACACACACACATGGGTAGAGCTATTATTATGCTGTTACGTTTGAGAGGAGTACTTCACTAGACTATAATGTTTATCCATCTGAATATCTCCTGCTGAATTGTTATCCTACACACCACCACCATCACCACCACGACCACCACCACCACGACCACCACCACCACCACCACGACCACCACCACCACCACCACCACCACCACCGCCACCACCACCACCACCAGAGGAGGAGAGAACATTGATGGCATTGGGCAATTGTGCGAGAAATGTTTGCTCAGGGTCTTCACTGGCAGTGACAATGTCAGAGGAGTAGGTAATGGAAGCTGCACTGCAATTCGATTTATGAAGACGAGCTCTACAATGTTACAATGTCCCTGAATAGCTTAAAGCGGTTCTTTGTGGCTTTCACTCATGCTGAATGGCTTCATCCTCCACAACATTGTTGTTGTTGTTGTTGTTCTAATGTTATAGACCAGTGGTTCCCAACCCATGGCCGCGGGCCAAAAGTGGCCCGTCAGGCCTAAAAATATGTCCCGCATCTCTAAAAAAATTTGCACAAATAAATGAAAAAAATGGCAATTTGGACAGGATAGAACACATAACTATTTCCTATTACAAATTATTTTGTTTTGACATCTATAAATAGCATCAACAATTCAACATTATATTTTGATTCAATTATAACAATTTTATGTATGCTTTTAGTTAGGTAAATATTAGCCTTGTGGTACCCCCTAATGTCCTTCAACTAAGAAAAAGTGGCCCTCGTGCCCTCCAACTTAAAAAAGTCGCCCCAAAGTCAGAAAAGGTTAGGAACTACTGTTATAGAGTATTGGACTGGATTAGATTACCGTAGTCTGGATTCTAAGTTTAGATTAGATTAGATTAGATTAGATTAGATTAGATTAGCTTTGATATATTACCTATAATTAATTACGTTTTATTGATTGCATTGTTCTTATGTGCATTCTGCTGATTTTTCTGTCTGTGTCGATTTCTTTGAAGGTCGACGAAGGTCGTTGGGTGATTCTCGACAGTGAGATCGTCACGAAGAATGGAGAAGCGTGTGGAACTCAGTTTCCGACGGACCATCGCGTCCTGCTGGATGTCCGATTTGACCAACCTTCTGAGGGTCAGTCTCAATTGCCACCTTTCCAAACCTCTTGCCAAGCTCTCTGAGGTCAGTCTCAATTGCCACCTTTCCAAACCTCCTTCCAGGTCCTTGATAGCCAGTCTCAATTGCCACCTTTCCAAATTGTTTGTGCCATTTGAAACATAATATTGCAGAGAATTAACTGCAATCAGTTTAAACTTGAAATTTCAACAGAATAAAACCATAATTTATGTAATATAGATTTAAAATTGTAGGTCATATCTGCACCTTTATCACTTCAATTTGCTTCAGAAAAAATAGTTTCTCATGAAGCTTTTGTGGTTTAGGGGCCTGTGAAGACTGCTGTGTGCACTTTAAACCCTTGTTATTTTTTTGTTTTTTACGATTATCTGGGTCGCAAAGGTTTGTCAGTCACTCATTCAATTGAGTAAAGCGGGGAGGAGACCCGACCGACGACTCCAATTGGAGCGTAGACTCGGAACCGACCTGGGCTGGCGAACCAAAGTCCACCGTGCCCACCTTCTCGTGGTGCGACCTGTTAGTAACCTTTCCGTATGGAAGGGTGAACGAACGGGCACGGATGGCAAACGGGGGGAAGGCAATGGCAAACCACCCCTTATCTTCTGCCAAGAAAATAGTCATGGTGTATCTAAAGAGTGAATCAACGATAGTCACCAAAGGTGAGACCCTCAGGCCTGAGGGTGACTTAATGGCTACTGGGGATGAGCACAGTGTCGAGTCGGGAGATTCAGGCTCTAATGAAGCCACAGGACCAAAGCCGAAAGGACGTCCAGCGGGGGATATGACCAGGAAGCAAAGACTTGACATGAGCTGTAAAAAAGCCATGAAAGTCGGATCATGGAACGTCAGAAGCATGCAGAGTGGGAAGATGGACATCATCCAAAAAGAGATGGGAAGGATGGATATAGCGATACTGGGATTATGTGAGACAAAATGGAAGGGAAAAGGACATTTTAGTTGGAACGGTTTTAAGATAGTAATGTCTGGGCAGGATGAGAGGAGAAGAAACGGAGTAGCAATCATGTGCGATAGAACGAGCGCTGATGCGATAATGGGTTATAATACAGTTAGTGACAGAGTACTGAGTGTAAGATTTCGTGGTGGAAAGATCAACACAACAATCATACAAGTATATGCCCCTACAGCGATGACGACGGAGGAGGAGCAGGAAGCTTTCTACTTGGACCTGCAAGGAACAATTGACACAACACCGAGAGGAGACATACTGGTGATTATGGGTGACTTCAATGCGAAAGTTGGTGAGGACAGAAATGGAAAGGATGAAGTAGTGGGTAAGTACGGACTGGGTGTACGGAATGAGGCAGGGGAGAGAATGGTGGAGTTTTGTGCTTCCAATGAGCTAAGAATAATGAACACATGGTTCGAACAACCGAAAAGAAGACTTTATACATGGACGACACCGGATGGAAAACACAGGAATCAGATCGACTACGTGGTGGTGAACAAAAGATGGAAGAGCACAATAAAAGACGTAAGAACAAGACCGGGGGCGGATTGCGGAACAGACCACGAGATAATAGTGGCTACATTGCAGCTAAAGTTGAAGAAGATGAAGAGAGATAAAAGACTGACCAGTTTTGATTGCAAAGGCATAACACCAGAATACAGAGTAGAGATAAAGAATAGGTTTGAGATCTTAGAGACAGACGATACAATGGAAGAGCAGGATACGAACACGTTATGGACAAAGATAAAAACTGCGATCCAGGAGACTGCGGAGAAACATGTACCAAAGAAAACGTCAAGGAAAACTACCCCATGGCTATCCAAAGAGACCATTGAGGTGGCAATAGAAAGAAGAGAAGCAAAGAAGGAAGGGAACAGGGATAGGGTAAAAACCTTGAATAAGACCTTCCAAAGGAAGGCAAGGGAGGATAAAGAAAACCATCTAAAGGAAATGTGTAGGGAGCTGGAGGAAGAAGGAAAGAAAGGACGGACTAAAGAACTGTTCGCAAAGATGAAGGAAATAACGAAGACAGCAGGCCCTAGAATGGGTTCACTCAAGACGAAGGATGGGAAGATAATAGGAGATGAGGAGGAGATAAAGGAAAGGTGGAGAGAGTATACGGAAGAGTTGTACATGGAAGATGAATGTGTCGAGAAGGAAAACATCAAAATAGAGGAAGTCGAAAACGAACCAGAGATATTGGAGGTAGAGGTGGAGTGGGCGATAAAACAGCTCAAGGACAACAAAGCGCCAGGACATGATGGAATACCTATAGAACTGGTAAAGGCGGGAGATGAAGCAGTGGTGAGAACTATTACAAAACTATGCAATCAAATCTGGAGAACTGGGCAGTGGCCGGAGGACTGGAAAAGGTCCGTGTTCATACCAATATTCAAGAAAGGAGACGCGAGAGAGTGTGGAAATTATCGAACGATAGCGATGATATCGCACACGAGCAAAATACTTCTCAAAATAATCCACAAAAGAATGGAGAAGACAATCGAAAGGGAATTACCAACCAATCAAGCGGGATTTAGGAAGGCGCGAGGAACGCGCGATCACATCGCCAATATAAGGTGGATTATGGAGAGACAGAGGGAATACGGGCAACAGGTGCATATGTGTTTTATTGACTACAGCAAGGCGTTTGATTGCATAGACCATACACTACTGTGGCGGACGCTAATTGAGATGGGAATTCCGAAGCATTTGGTTAAACTACTAAAGGGCCTCTATGTGGATCAAGAAGCGGTAATAAGAACTGAATATGGTGACACAGGGAAATTTAAAATAAGGAAAGGAGTGAGGCAGGGGGTGCATTTTGTCCCCTTTCCTGTTCAATCTGTATGCCGAGAGAATTATGAGGAGGGCTGGATTGGAGGAGGCAACAGAAGGGGTAAGGATAGCGGGGAAAATACTGAATAATCTGAGGTACGCCGATGATACGACATTATTGGCGGGTAAGAGGGACGACCTAGTCGAGTTAATAAGAAGAGTCAGGAAGGAAAGCGAAAAGGCGGGACTATACTTCAATGTAAAGAAAACAAAGGTTATGACAACTGCAACATGGAAAAACTTTGAGGTGGATGGAGAAACGATAGAGGTAGTATCGAGCTTCACATTCCTGGGATCTATGATAGAGAAGGAGGGAAGAAGTGATATGGAAATAAGGAGGAGGGTAACAATGGGGAAAACGGCAATGAACGGTCTGGAAAAGATTTGGAAGGACAAATACGTGAGCAGGGAAACAAAGAAAAGACTGGTAAAAGCACTGATCTTCCCAGTCGTCCTATATGGATGCGAGACATGGACAAAGACACGGGATATGGAAAAGAAAATCAACGCGTGTGAGATGTGGATTTGGAGAAAGATGCTAAGGATTTCATGGACGGAGAAGAGAACTAACGAATCGGTGCGCGAGGAGCTCGGAATAGAGAGGGAGGAGACACTGCAGCAAACAGCAACTTGGAGGAAATTGAGCTACTTCGGCCATGTGATGAGATCTAACGGTTTGGAAAAGGAGCTGATGACGGCATGCGGTGAGGGACGGAGAAGATGCGGAAGACCAAGGAAGAAATGGTTGGATGAAGTACAGGAAAAGTCTGGCATGAGACTGGAGGAACTAAGAGAGGCGACTAGGGAGAGGATCAACTGGAGAAGATGCACCAGGGCTTTCGCCAGAGCTCCAGTAGCTGACGGCACCAGGTGACCAGGTGACGATTATCTGATTATAATAATAATAATAATAATAATAATAATAATAATAATAATAATAATAATAATGATAATAATAATAACAAGGACGATTTCTGTGACACCGTAACACAACCATGCCGTTACAAGAGCGCCTGAATAGCCTAATCCGAGAAAAACAACGAAAAGCTAGCAGAGATCGGTACTTTCTGCCAGGCAGTCACAAGTGTCGCTCCACAACAAGAATAGTATTGTTATTATTAATTATTATTACTAGTGACTGATGTTAAGTTGTAAATGGAATCATCTTACATGGAAGCATTTTATCTTCCGCGTGTAGTGAATCTCTCACGCTCGAACAGCTGCAGAGACGGAGACAGTCTTCTAGAGGAGAACCTCCAACTTACGGAGACCTCGGTCCTTTCCTCATCTCCACCTGACCCGACCAGCGAAGACCTGTGCAGCAGCGACCAAGAACCAGACATCGATGACGTCATCCAAAGACGAACGGAGCTCTTGACGGAAGCTTCCGGAAGGCGGATGGATGATGACACGTTCGATGCGCTGGAGGCAGATGAGGGGGCGGATTTTGTGGATAGGTACGGAGAAAATTTGCAAATTGCTTTGACGAAAAGTCTCATAAGAACAGAAGATTCAACTTTACCATGACCATGACCATAACCACACATTTTTGGGGCAGCGGTGGTGTAGTGATCAGGGCTTTCTTAACGTGCAGTTGTACACAAAATGTGCAGTTCTAAATGGATTTGTGCAGTTGTAAAAGCACTTCTGTGCAGTTAAAACTAGCAAAAAATTGGGCATTGTCCTCCAATTAGAAGTAGTTTACCATGTAGGATGGGAAAGGAAAGAAGGGGGTTGTGCAGTTCTAAAAATTCCTTAAAAACAGCCCTGGTAGTGATGGGTTCAGTGCCTTGGAGCTGGTGGGTTTGAGATTCGAATTTATATCAAGTCGCCGTGAATATATGGACCTTGAGCAAGTCCTTAGCTCGCAATTGCTCGTGCGCTTCGGGGTGAAACTGCGATGCAGTGTCTGCACTGGAGTCGGGGGTGCCTCTGAATAGGGAGCTTGTAGGGGCGCTATAGCAAATGCGAGAAATAAACAAATAAATACCCATAGCCACAGATTTGTATTGCTTCAGCAAATTATCAACATGTAGGAAACAAATTTAAATTGAAACTAACCGAAGACAAGAAACCTTTACGGGACCAAAGTGTCAAGTGCCTGTCATTTTGTGGCACTGGGATTGTCTGTTGTTCGAATCAATGTTGCATTGGCAGGGGTTGTCATTTTGTAATACTGACAGTGTCTGTTATTTTCTAGCATTGGCAGGGGTTGTCATTTTGTAATACTGACAGTGTCTGTTATTTTCTAGCATTGGCAGTGACTGTCATTTTGTAACACTGACAATGTGTCTGTTATTTTGTAGCATTGGTAGTGTCTGTCGCCCGACTACTTTAAAATTCTCGCCTGAGTCTTCAGATGCTACAAATGCTGCCGAATTTAATAGGTAAGCAGGAATTTCGAGTGATTATTTCTAAGAAAGTTTTTCATTCATATAAACTCGATGTAACATATTATTCGTCAATATTACTATTGTACGTATTCATCAATATTACTATTGTACGTATTCGTCAATATTACTATTGTACGTATTCATCAATATTACTATTGTACGTATTCGTCAATATTACTATTGTGCAACATGTTGTTCGTGTGGTTATGGTGCATGTAACAAAGTTGCTCATCAGTTTATACTCTCTATGACACTGTAACTATTATTATAAAAAAGGTTTATGGTCTTAAAATTTTATTTTTCTTGTATAAAATTTTCTATCAAATCATGGCAGCCCTCGTGAATAAGCTGGTGCCCTGCGTTTTTCTTTTGGGTAGCCCTTTAGAGGTTTGGAGATTACGATTACGGTTTGTTTGTAAGGTACGGAGCATTCATGATTTGTTTATGGTGAAGTGCCGCTATATAAATTTGTAATTTCAATAAATAAAAGTTGAAGCTCTTAGGCAGAGACAACATTTTGATGATTTTGATTTCCTAGCACTTCTGGGTTGTTCTGTAGCGTGCGGATGTAGCGTAATTTTTTTTAACGCGAATGAGAACTATGATTCTTTTGCTCGATGTTTGTACAATGTACATACATGTTTGAATTTGTGTAACTTTAACAAGTTGTCTGTGTATAACTGTATATGAAAATTCTGAAATTATTGCATTTTAAAAACGTTTAAATCGTTAAATTTTGAACTGGCGCTTCTCTGTTCAGTTTGTTTGACAGTTTTAAATCTCAAGGTTCCACGCAATCATCCTACCCCTTTCCATCCAGCCCTCCGAACCATCGCTACTCCCCGACGCAACAGAATGCCACCCTCCTCAGCAACCAGAATTCTACAGAGACGAGCAGTTCCAGTGGACCAGCGGAACAGGACCATCACGGGAACCATCACGGGAACCATCACGGGAACCATCACAGGAACCATCACAGGAACCATCACGGGGACCTACCACCAGACAGACCATATCTTGTAGAACATAGAAATGAGGATGCGGGTGATGGTTACCAAGCATCTGGATCCAACGAAAGTGGATGGAGTGTGTGCAGCAGTAGCAGCAGCAGCAGCAGCTTTGGGAACAGCGTTGATTCAAAGTCGACGGTGGACATCGGTGGTTCATCTCGAGATGATCAGATGCGGAGGCAGAAAAGATGGAGCAACATTCGAGATGTTACTGAAATGAATGCTACAGATGCTGGACTGAATCCTGAGTATCCTGAGTTTTGCGTTGATCCCAATAATGCCTTCACCATTCCCAAACCTCCTCAGGATATTTCAAATGTGCCTGGAAGTAAACAGTCTAAAACTGAGCAAGACTCTGATGTTCAAATAACTGAAAAGCCAGCTGCTGGGCACGTTAAACCACGAGCAGAACAATGCAATAAAGAACAATACAATAAAGAACAATACAATAAAGAACAATACAATAAAGAACAATACAATAAAGAACAATACAATAAAGAACAATACAATAAAGAGCAATACAATAAAGAACAATACAATAAAGATGACAAATTGATCCGTTCACAGAGTATTCACCTTCCACGTGAAAGTTCGCTCGATGCCAATAATTATCCGGATTCTATAGCAAGAAGACAAAGCTTAACACCCCAACATAGTTCTCGTGGGCAACAGCGCGATGCTGTTGCCAATTTAAAACATGCAGAAAGACGCAGCAGTAGTTGCCAGTCAGAAAGCAGGGACACCAGCAGCAGTCTCTTGTCACTTGCCAGGAGATCATCAGGAATCAGTTTTGTTGTCCAGCTTTGTCTTCAGAGTAGAAAAAGACCAACGTTTGACTGGAACGCGTGGAATCTGAAGGATAATGAGTTCGTCGATCGTCTCCAGCATAAGGTTGGAATACCTTTGTGGAGTACTATCAACCCGAGATCTGTCCCTACAGCAGAGGACCCTTCGAAGGACTTCACAAGAAGACACACCTCAAAAGACTGGTATAAAATATATGGTCGATTGGTCATGTTATGGTTGATGTTGTCTTAGTTACACCGCCTTTGTCATAATTATCACCTTTGTTATAATGACCTTTGTTTTATGACCTTTGTTAAATGATCTTTGTTGCATCATGTTTATTGTGTCAGAGTTTTGTTTTGTACATTGGTTTATTTTTCAAATGGCAACCTAGTATCGATTCTACAATAATTAATCAATAGCCTGATTTACTAAGAGTAACTTTGTTTTTTTGGTTAATGCGTTAGATTTTTATTCCCTTTAATGCATTAGTTTTTTAAAATTCTTTTGTGTTTCAGTGCTTTGCTTGATTTAAAATTGAAATTATCGATGTGAGTTTGTGTTTGATTATTGTTATTTGAGGTTGCATATTGTTACATGGAGCACACTACCATGAAGTTTGGAATCGCAACTCTTTAAACAATTTTACGGTTGAATTAAAATAACTCGTTAAATTACCATGTGATCTGCCCACTGCTTGTGTCCCTGGCATATTCAGATTTATCGACTTTATGCTTGTAATAATTTGCTTACTTATATGTAAATAAGAAATTTGATTCACCTAAGATTTGTTGTCGTCTGGATTTAAATGGTTTTTCGGTTTGATGTTAAATCCATTTCATTTTGAAAAGGAATTATATCTTCATTTCTGTTGCTGTTTTGATATATTTTTGAATAGGAATTATATCTTCATTTCTGTTGTTGTTTTAATTATTCTTTAATAGGAATTGTATCTTCATTTCTGTTGTTGTTTTGATGTATTTTTAATAGGAATTATATCTTCATTTCTGTTGTTGTTTTGATATATTTTTGAATAAGAATTATATCTTCATTTCTGTTGTTGTTTTAATTATTCTTTAATAGGAATTGTATCTTCATTTCTGTTGTTGTTTTAATTATTCTTTAATAGGAATTATATCTTCATTTCTGTTGTTGTTTTAATTATTCTTTAATAGGAATTATATCTTCATTTCTGTTGTTGTTTTGATGTATTTTTAATAGGAATTGTATCTTCATTTCTGTTGTTGTTTTAATTATTTTTTAATAGGAATTATATCTTCATTTCTGTTGTTGTTTTAATTATTCTTTAATAGGAATTATATCTTCATTTCTGTTGTTGTTTTGATGTATTTTTAATAGGAATTGTATCTTCATTTCTGTTGTTGTTTTAATTATTCTTTAATAGGAATTATATCTTCATTTCTGTTGTTGTTTTAATTATTCTTTAATAGGAATTATATCTTCATTTCTGTTGTTGTTTTGATGTATTTTTAATAGGAATTGTATCTTCATTTCTGTTGTTGTTTTAATTATTCTTTAATAGGAATTATATCTTCATTTCTGTTGTTGTTTTAATTATTCTTTAATAGGAATTATATCTTCATTTCTGTTGTTGTTTTAATTATTCTTTAATAGGAATTATATCTTCATTTCTGTTGTTGTTTTAATTATTCTTTAATAGGAATTGTATCTTCATTTCTGTTGTTGTTTTGATGTATTTTTAATAGGAATTGTATCTTCATTTCTGTTGTTGTTTTAATTATTCTTTAATAGGAATTATATCTTCATTTCTGTTGTTGTTTTAATTATTCTTTATTAGGAATTGTATCTTCATTTCTGTTGTTGTTTTAATTATTCTTTAATAGGAATTATATCTTCATTTCTGTTGTTGTTTTGATGTATTTTTAATAGGAATTGTATCTTCATTTCTGTTGTTGTTTTAATTATTCTTTAATAGGAATTATATCTTCATTTCTGTTGTTGTTTTGATATATTTTTGAATAGGAATTATATCTTCATTTCTGTTGTTGTTTTGATATATTTTTGAATAGGAATTATATCTTCATTTCTGTTGTTGTTTTGATATATTTTTGAATAAGAATTATATCTTCATTTCTGTTGTTGTTTTAATTATTCTTTAATAGGAATTGTATCTTCATTTCTGTTGTTGTTTTAATTATTCTTTAATAGGAATTATATCTTCATTTCTGTTGTTGTTTTAATTATTCTTTAATAGGAATTATATCTTCATTTCTGTTGTTGTTTTGATGTATTTTTAATAGGAATTGTATCTTCATTTCTGTTGTTGTTTTAATTATTCTTTAATAGGAATTGTATCTTCATTTCTGTTGTTGTTTTAATTATTTTTTAATAGGAATTATATCTTCATTTCTGTTGTTGTTTTAATTATTCTTTAATAGGAATTATATCTTCATTTCTGTTGTTGTTTTGATGTATTTTTAATAGGAATTGTATCTTCATTTCTGTTGTTGTTTTAATTATTCTTTAATAGGAATTATATCTTCATTTCTGTTGTTGTTTTAATTATTCTTTAATAGGAATTATATCTTCATTTCTGTTGTTGTTTTGATGTATTTTTAATAGGAATTGTATCTTCATTTCTGTTGTTGTTTTAATTATTCTTTAATAGGAATTATATCTTCATTTCTGTTGTTGTTTTAATTATTCTTTAATAGGAATTATATCTTCATTTCTGTTGTTGTTTTAATTATTCTTTAATAGGAATTATATCTTCATTTCTGTTGTTGTTTTAATTATTCTTTAATAGGAATTATATCTTCATTTCTGTTGTTGTTTTGATGTATTTTTAATAGGAATTGTATCTTCATTTCTGTTGTTGTTTTAATTATTCTTTAATAGGAATTATATCTTCATTTCTGTTGTTGTTTTAATTATTCTTTAATAGGAATTGTATCTTCATTTCTGTTGTTGTTTTAATTATTCTTTAATAGGAATTGTATCTTCATTTCTGTTGTTGTTTTGATGTATTTTTAATAGGAATTGTATCTTCATTTCTGTTGTTGTTTTAATTATTCTTTAATAGGAATTGTATCTTCATTTCTGTTGTTGTTTTGATTATTCTTTAATAGGAATTATATCTTCATTTCTGTTGTTGTTTTAATTATTCTTTAATAGGAATTGTATCTTCATTTCTGTTGTTGTTTTAATTATTCTTTAATAGGAATTATATCTTCATTTCTGTTGTTGTTTTGATGTATTTTTAATAGGAATTGTATCTTCATTTCTGTTGTTGTTTTAATTATTCTTTAATAGGAATTGTATCTTCATTTCTGTTGTTGTTTTGATTATTCTTTAATAGGAATTATATCTTCATTTCTGTTGTTGTTTTAATTATTCTTTAATAGGAATTATATCTTCATTTCTGTTGTTGTTTTAATTATTCTTTAATAGGAATTGTATCTTCATTTCTGTTGTTGTTTTAATTATTCTTTAATAGGAATTATATCTTCATTTCTGTTGTTGTTTTGATGTATTTTTAATAGGAATTGTATCTTCATTTCTGTTGTTGTTTTAATTATTCTTTAATAGGAATTGTATCTTCATTTCTGTTGTTGTTTTGATTATTCTTTAATAGGAATTATATCTTCATTTCTGTTGTTGTTTTAATTATTCTTTAATAGGAATTATATCTTCATTTCTGTTGTTGTTTTAATTATTCTTTAATAGGAATTGTATCTTCATTTCTGTTGTTGTTTTAATTATTCTTTAATAGGAATTATATCTTCATTTCTGTTGTTGTTTTGATGTATTTTTAATAGGAATTGTATCTTCATTTCTGTTGTTGTTTTAATTATTCTTTAATAGGAATTGTATCTTCATTTCTGTTGTTGTTTTAATTATTCTTTAATAGGAATTATATCTTCATTTCTGTTGTTGTTTTAATTATTCTTTAATAGGAATTGTATCTTCATTTCTGTTGTTGTTTTGATGTATTTTTAATAGGAATTGTATCTTCATTTCTGTTGTTGTTTTAATTATTCTTTAATAGGAATTATATCTTCATTTCTGTTGTTGTTTTAATTATTCTTTAATAGGAATTATATCTTCATTTCTGTTGTTGTTTTAATTATTCTTTAATAGGAATTATATCTTCATTTCTGTTGTTGTTTTAATTATTCTTTAATAGGAATTATATCTTCATTTCTGTTGTTGTTTTAATTATTCTTTAATAG
>OX243827.1:20860361-20890361 GCA_945859605.1 Lumbricus rubellus | reverse complement strand
CGTCACGCACACACACACACACACACACTAACACACACCTACATGTACACACACACACACACACACACACTAATCTACCCACGCACACCCACACACACTAACACACACCTACATGTACACACACACACATCTACCCACGCACACCCACACACAACGTTGCGTAACGTATAAAGTGAAAACGTGAATTCCATCTAATACAAGGCAGAAAGTCGCAACGCTTTTTTCAGATCTTTCTGAATTCGTCGTCAGCAGGGTGACCGGACAAAATGGTAGCGGACAAAATGGTACGGACAAAATGGTATGGACAAAATGGTATTGGGACAAAATGGTATTGGACAAAATGGTACGGACAAAATGGCACGGACAAAATGGTATGGACAAAATGGTATGGGACAAAATGGTACTAGGACAAAATGGTACGGACAAAATGGTGCGGACAAAATGGTATGGACAAAATGGTAGCGGATAAAATGGTACTAGGACAAAATGGTACGGACAAAATGGCGCGGACAAAATGGTATGGACAAAATGGTATGGACAAAATGGTATGGACAAAATGGTATGGACAAAATGGTATGGACAAAATGGCACGGACAAAATGGTATGGACAAAATGGTATAGCCTACTTGGAGATAAAAATTCTTAGACTTAAACCATTTCATACATTTAAAAAATCTGTGTTGCAGCCCTTCAAAAAACCAACTCATTAACTATTCTCTCTCTCTATCTCTCTCGATCTCTCCCTCTCCCTCCCTCTCTCTCTATAATTATTAAATATACATTATATATGTAATTCTAATCAGAAGGGTTTAAAATAGTGTGACATGGAGCGAAAGCTAAGCCGTTTTATGGTCCAGACACTCGAGGCTCACGCCTAGTGCCCCACGCAACAGGGGGGGGGGGCTGCGGCGACCCATTGCCGCAGTCAGCAGTGTACTACTAAACTAATAAATGTGAAAAATAACCCACATGCACATTGCACATAGAAGATACGAATGCAAAACGCAATATCTGAGACTGACAGATTGAGGCGGAAATCGGGTTCCGTTCAGTGTTCAATCTAGGCATCTCCCGAGCGGGTATCTCAACCCATAAGTGACTAAACAAATTTTTTTTACCAAATAATAAGAGTTTTTAGTTTCTGTTTAGATAATTGTATTACATGAACTCTAATAATATACCGTGACGTTATTTATTAAAATATATGATGTTAACAGAAGGGTCTAAGAAGAGTGGACCTTTCTAAGGTCCGTGTAATAAGGTGTCACGACAACTGGTCCACCGACAACTGGTCTAACGACAACTGGTCCACGAAATATTGATTCATCGTCAAATGGTTGACGACAAATGATCTATGGGAATTTTTTAGTCGATGGTTTTTTGCAGCTGAAATAGAAGCTGGATTGATGAGAAACGTTTGAGAAATGGAATCTGGATGAGGGCTCTTTTACAGGTGAAATAGAAGCTGAACCTATTAACAGAAATAGAAGCTGGATGGAGGTTCTTTTACAGGTGAAATAGAAGCTGGATTGATAAAAAAACGTTTATGACATGGAAGCTGGATCAAGGTGTTCTTAGATCTGAAATAGAAGCTGGATGCATGTTGAAGTACATGAATGAAAATCATCAATCCAGCTTCCAATTAGGCTAGAAAATCTAAGTCTTTTCATAAATCCAGCTTTTATTTCATAAATGAGGAGCCTTAATCCACCTTTCATTTCTAAAGCGCTTTCTTATTAATCCGGCTTCCATTTCGGTGGACGAGTTGTCGTTGGATGAGTTGTCTGGGGACCAGTACTGTTGTTGGTGGACCAGTTGTAGTGGAACCGTGAAATAAACCCTGAGCGGATTATTCAACTCTAAATTAAGCAAGGTGAAGATCGGAGCAGGTAGCATCAGGGTCGTGGGATTCACAGATCTACAGTAGGCAGGCACTAATAGAAATAAAGAAGATGTAGAACATATTTTGGTAGGTCACAGGCAAAACAAATTCGGATCAAATATTTCTTTGCCGCGACCTATATGGAGCTATATTTTATACACCAAAATGAGAACAATGTCGAACAATTCAATCCCATTTTATCCGTGCCACTTTCTCCGTACATAGTGTCTGATATCATTGTCTCTAAGTACCATTTTGTCCATACCATTTTGTCCGTGCCATTTTGTCCATACCATTTTGTCCATACCATTTTGTCCGCGCCATTTTGTCCGTACCATTTTGTCCTAGTACCATTTTATCCGCTACCATTTTGTCCATACCATTTTGTCCGCACCATTTTGTCCGTACCATTTTGTCCTAGTACCATTTTGTCCCATACCATTTTGTCCATACCATTTTGTCCGTGCCATTTTGTCCGTACCATTTTGTCCAATACCATTTTGTCCCAATACCATTTTGTCCATACCATTTTGTCCGTACCATTTTGTCCGCTACCATTTTGTCCTAGAACCGTCAGCAGGTGTAAAGATTGGGATCAACACCATGCATGCGTTCATCGATCTGAATAATAGATTGTGACTCATCTGAAATTCAGATTGAAAAATGTCGTGTACAGTTAGAATCGTTATCTTTATGCCTGTCTCTCTACAGACAGATAGTTGCAATCCGCTTCTTTAAATGCGCTCAGTCAAAGCTGAATCGATAGGCAGATACACGGTTCGAGACTGCGCGTAGCTGGTCCAACTGGCCACATGGGTTACAGCGTAGGTCTATATCGAATGCACCTCTGTGCAAGAGGCGGTTTAGGCCTTTTGTGTAGGCCTAAACACACATTGTATTTGTGTTTAGGCCTACTTTCTGATTCTATGGCCATCTGGCGAATGAATGTGTTGCAAATTTCTGTTGCCACGTTTTGATGTCGTCAGCTCTCCGTCTGGCAGACAGACAGAAAACTGACGACCCCAAAACATGGCGACAAACTACTCCCGCACACACACGACTGACAGACAGACAGATTGATTGATTGATTGGATGGACGAATGAATGAATGAATGAAAATGAATGAATGAATGAATTTGTTTTATCTACAGCATTCACTGTCATTAAGAAGCCATTCTGTAGCCTATAAATGTTTGAACGTCGTGAGCATTCACATAAAAATATTATAAAAGGGTTGCCGGTTGTAAAAGCAAAGTGTAGGCATATATATATATATATACACTGTGTCCCAATAAATCGGGACCCCTTTTTATATTGTGAATAAAACAGGCAAATCTCTATCGATTTTCAAAATTTTAAAACCGTTTTTATCCTGAGATAATTATCTTACATTGATTCAAATATGAAGTTTCTGTCATGAGAGAATTCATATGTTAAGTACCGAACACAACTTTTTCGGTACTTAACATATGAATTCTCTGATGCAAATGACGTAATTGTGACGTCAATATTCATGCCAGAAACTTCATATTTGAATCAATGTAAGATAATTATCTCAGGATAAAAAGAGTTTTAAAATTTTGAAAATCGATTAAGAATTGCCTGTTTTATTCACAATATAAAAAGGGGTCCCGATTTATTGGGACACAGTGTATATATATATATGTATATATATATAATTATATATATATTGCTGTAATATTCCAAACACATTTTTTCGAGAGCAACGGCCTCTGTTGTCATAATTATGCCCTCGTCAAAATTTAATCTGGATCCATCCATCCATTACAAAGAATTGTTAAACCGCTAAATTTAAAGTCAAAACTGCATGTGCTCTTGCATTATTCATGATTAAACATGAGTGATCTGATGTCAAGAATTCAGGATGTAATGTGAATGTGTCTAGCAGCTCTAGCTCTATTACAGAGTTGGCATTCGGGTATAGTGTGAATGCGAAAGTGCCTATAGGGCCTATTACGACATTAAAAACGGTTCTGTATATTTTGCTTATACAATCTGCGTAGACTGCGTATACAACTATACATATAATATATATATATATATATATATATATATATATAAATATAATTATATATATGTACGTATAATGAATTATTTATAATTGTACATAGACACCTACAGTGACCTACTATAATAGCTGCTTTTAGATTCCGGTCAGAATTGAGGTGCGTGATTATGGGAAAATTATTCCATCTACAGTACTATGACCAATGGCCATTCAGCGCTTCAATGCAGTGGCATTTGCCACACATTTTCACCATTAAAACCATCAGCAAGCATAATTATTAGCCATTTTCCAACGACCTGTTGTATTTTTTCAGCAGTCCAATTGTATATCCGCAATTGCAGGAAGTTCTAAATGTCAATGATTGCAGAGTTTGCGTGATACACGTATAGTAGGCCCGATGATGTAGGCCAGCAGAGTGAAAGGCTGTCGGCGAACGCACGTAGGGTGTAATTATTTATTTACCAAATAGTTTATTGGTCGCCTGGTTGATGTTCATTCATTCATTCATTCATTCATTCAGGAACTTGTATAGCACTTCTTCAAGGGGACTACTCAGAAGCGCTCCCGACTCCAGCACGGCAAAAAGGACAGTTTTGAGTTTAATAAAAAAAGTTTAAGTAATAACCCCAGAAAGTAGACGCAGTTCCTGCGGGAGCCCATGGTTAGTGTATCTGGTGTGTGTGTGTGTGTGTGTGTGGGTAGGTGTGTGTGTGTGTGGGTAGGTGTGTGTGTGTAGGTGTGTGTGTGTAAGGTGTGTGAGAACATTTCTATAACGGGTTTTAACATGAAAATATTGTTTTATTGCGCGTCTTCATGTTCGTGAACTTTCACATAGCTCAAGTCTACATCCGAACATTTATTTTCTTGCGTACGTGTTCATGTATCTGAATTTTGGTTCGAACGCTTTTTACAAGCGCGACACACAAAGATGTGCGGCTCTATTATCTCAAGTCGATTACATTATACCCTAGTCTTCTGCATTGTTAAGTGACTTAAGTCGATGTCTAATTATCGTAAAGTCTGCGTTTCTTCTTCGGCGTCGAGAAGAAAACACACCGACGCGTGACAGAAGAAGCAGCTGAATGCCCAGGGGCGGATTTAGGGGACCAATCCGGCCATGGCCCCCATTTAAAAATTGCATGGGACGTGGCCCCCCATTTGGTTTCAAGAACCTTTAAATCAATGCACAACTAGAGAGGTCATAGTATACTCATAAGAGATTACGACCAGATGACTAAAAAAAGTCATCAGATTTTTTGTTTGGAAAATGGTAATTTTTCACACATTTCGGCCGGATGACAAAAAAATGTCATCAGATTTATTCCGTCAAAGATCACCGAAGATGTTGCCCCCTCAAAAATTTCTGTATCCGCCCCTGTTCATGCCCTCGATATAGGGACGGAGCTGGAGGAATCGATGTGAGAAAGATTGAGTCAGGTTCGTTTCCGAGTAGATTGGCTAATCCCGCAACTTGAATAAAGACTGCAGCTTTAAATGGAACTGTTGGACTGTTGACGACTATGGCGGCGCGGACGTACGTGAGGACTGTTACGTCGTGTACGCTTTACTTGTTTTTTCGCATCGTTTTATGTCCATCTGTATAATTATCATGGTCGTTGGCCACTGTTTGCCACGTGACCAGCCGTACGTTTTATAGTGTGTGTATGCTGCATATTATATACATTCATACATGCACATAATTATAGGTCTACACAATACATATACACAGTACAAATGTAGGGCCTACATACGTACAAATACATACATAGGCCTACGTACGTACGTACATAAGTACATACCCTACATTGCCTACATATATGCATACATACACATACAATGTCATACATACATGCATACATGCATACATACATACATACATACATACATACATACATACATGCATACATACATACATACATACATTATACATACATACATACATAGATACATACATGCATGCATGCATGCATGCATGCATGCATACATGCATACATGCATACATGCACACATGCATACATGCATACATGCACACATGTACACATGTACACATGCATACATGCAAACATATGCCTTTCTTCAGACTCACAGTATCATTCCTTACGCACATGTACCCTTGTTTTAACATACCAATGCTTAACTTACCTTACCATATACCTTACCTTATTCCATAAATTTATTATCGTCCGTTTCTCTTAGGATACCATATTCTACTGGTTGTTGTTGTAGTAGCTGAGTAAACTAATAAAAAATACACTATTTATAATGGTCTCTTGATATTCCGCTCTTGAGTCCCATTATTTATGCTTTTCAAACTCGCTCTTAAATCCCGTTGCTGTCAACAAAATTGATATTTAGTAGCAACGGAGAAGAACTTACACCTTGCGACAACATATTGCATTGAGAGCAATTAAAGAACGGCACAAAAGCAGTAAAACATTGGTGTGGCCGAGTGGTTAGAACGGCCAGCCCGTAACGCGGAAAGTGCGGGTTCGAACTTTACCTGAGACAGTTACAATTCGGAGCCGGACTATTTGGAGCGGACAATTCGGAGCCGGACAATTCGGAGCCGGACAATTCGGAGCGGACAATTCAGAGCGGACAATTCGGAGCGGATCAACGAAATCTTTTGCTTAATAATATTAGAAGTTTATTTTCGATTATGAAAATATTGTTTTGTTGATGAAAATAAATCTTGCTTCAACTGAAGTTGGATTGATGAAAATATTGTTTCTTCAGTTGGATTTCTGGAAGCAGTTGTTTAAATAGAAGTTGGGTCAATGAAAATATGGTTGCTGAAAATAGAAGTTGGATATACGAAATATGGTTGCTGAAAATAGAAGTTGGATATACGAAAATAATTCTTCCTGTAAAGTTTACAGAACTAGGATAGATGAAACTATCAAATATCAAAATACACCCTGCGTACGTGAGCACTGCTGCCACGGAACTGCTTGATAAAGATAAACTATCAACCTGTATATACATGTAGGATAGTTTTTAGTCACATACACCATGGAAGTTGGTTAAATAGAAGTTGGATTTATGGAAGCAATTGCCGCTCAAATAGCCTAGAAGATGGATTGATGAAAATAATTCTTGATTCAGTAGAAGTTGGATCGATGAGACTAATTCTTGGCCGCCCCGAGTTGTCCGGCTCAGAATTATCCCGGGAACCCCTTGAGAGTTCTATACTCACAGTTGCTCATAGTCTTCGGTGATCTGTCGCATGGTCACGTGCGCTTCTGAACTTTGAACTGTTGTGCAGGAAGTATTGATCTGAAGTTTAACGACATCTTACGGCGACAAAGCCCCGCGGACGTCTGTAGAAATTAAATTTCACAGTAGGCCCTACTCGCCGTTCGAATTACGTCACATCAAGGAAGTCACTCGACCAGCAGTTCAGGGCTTTTTTCACGTGCAGTTCTACACAAAATGTGCAATTGTAAATGAATTTGTGCAGTTGTAAAAGCAATCATTTGCAGTGATAATCACTAGAAAAAGATAACTGCATCCGGTTTACCACGGAAGAGCGAAATGGAACGAAAAGCTTGTGCAGTGAAGAATGCGCAGGAAGGCCAAATTCCAAGTGGCTTACTGACAAAAGACTGGAAAAAGGTCATCACAATTTTTCGTCGACGACTTGACATTTTTGTGAAAATTTTCTCATATCTCACAAACGACCAAAAGAATATCGTGAGAAATTTTCTCCAAACAAACCCACACTAGATTGATAAAGTTGCTGATTGCGTAGTCCTGAAAATTTCTTTCAAAAAGCATGCATGCAGCAGTTAATAATAATATATCAGACGAAAAGACGCTATATAAACGTCCAGTCAATGAAGTCAAGTGTGACTATAGATTGCTGATTTGCCAGACAACTGAGTGGTTATTTGTATGCAACATTGTTTTAATTGATTGATCGATACAAATGTTGGTTAAAGTCCACATAATGTATACAGATTCTCCTACGTCTCCACTCTGACTTTATATCGAAGTCTTGTCTTTCGGAGAGTGACTGACACGACATGCGGGGGATGTGACAAACCCCCCCCCAACCCCCTCCCCACACCGCCACCAACACTTGTGGCCGGACTAATACGTGATCAAGCCCCACTTGTGACTAGCCATCGATCGTATTACGACACATGTCCGAGCTGATAATATAATTATGCCGTGGATAACAGACAACAGCGAAACTCACATGAGTAGTCGTCTGCCGCATATTAAACCTCTCTTGCCGCGGCTTGAGTAGCCTATATATAGTGAGAAGAAAGCTTGAGTATATATATATATATATATATATATATATGGTGAGAAGAAAGCTTGAGTATATATATATTTATATATATAGTGAGAAGAAAGCTTGAGTATGTATATATATATATATATATATATAGTGAGAAGAAAGCTTACCGTCCTAAATCTGTTTGTTTTGCATACTGTGTGCGCCATACTTGCCCGGCGGCGTTGTTGGTGCTCTGCAGTATCAAAATGCTGTTCGATTTTCCTTTATGTAAAGTTGTAAACGATAGTTAAATAGATTCACGAGGGGCTGCCTCGGATTTCTCTTGGGTGGCAGCTATTTTTCATTTCATTTTGTGCAAGTATATCTGTGCGGTACGCGATGTCTTATGCAAAGAATTCCGCTTTTTCATATCCAAGAAGAAGATACCGCTCGATGGTAAATACTGGCGTCCGTCTTCATTCATCATTTATTGTCGGATTGTTGCTTTATGTCTGGTGATTGCAGATATTGCCGTGTTCAAATGGTTCTGATATATGTAATGTGGCTTAGTAAAATACACGAACTGTGGCTTACAGTCAGTGGGTTGGTGTTGCCATTTCAACGCCATCGATTTATGCTTGGTCATTGAATAGTGGCGCTTAATAAATGCATAACGGGTTAGCAAGTGTATCAATAATGCGTTAATGTTAATATATTTATTTAAAACTCAGTGGTATTTGAAAATATATGTTCCATTTTCCAGAGGAGGTGGCACGTGCCCCCTTTAGCCCTGTGTATACGGGGGCCCATGCCTTTATACGTGAACATTGTCGCCACGAAAGTTCATAATAAAGGTAAATCTTCATTCAACCCGCGGTATGCTTAATTGCTTATACAGTGTTTTTAATCACACACATCAGTGGCTAATTCAGTCAGTGATGACTTCTGAGCATGCGCGGCGGGCAGCTCCACTGACATTTAAGAAACGAATGTGTTTTGTTTTCCACGCAATCCCATACATATAAAACCGTGTCGCATCGTATACGGATCAGACATTCTAACACCCCCCGGTTATCCTTCGCCTTGCCGCCGCCCACATATCCTCTCCACTTCGATTCCCGCCTCTCTCTCTCCACCGCCTCCGTCGACCATTGTCGTCTGCTTATCGTCGGTGGCCGTACATCGTCGCTATACGACTCTCCGGTGCAGCGTAAACCACCGGTGGTCGCATCGACTCCTGATACGACATAGATATAGTGAGGCGCAAGGGCGGATCCAGGGGGCAATCAGGCCATGCCCCCCCATTTAGAAATGCCCATGTATCTTGGCCCTCCCCCCATTTGGTTTCAAGAAGCTTATAATTTGGTGTTTTTCCTGGGAGTTTGGAGGTAGGCTAACGACTAAAAAAGGTCATCAACTGTTTTGGCGGATGAAATGGTATCATTTTCCCGAAAATTTGGCCAGATGACTAAAAAAAATCATGAACTTTTGGGCGGATGGGAAAGAAAAAATTTTCAGGCCCAAGGCCAAGAATTTTTTGCCACCCCCCCACCCCCCGTCCAAAGTTTCTGTATCCGCCCTTTGTGAGTCGTGACCTAGTTTGTGCTTGTACCGGCACTTTCACTTCTACTTCTGATGGCGCGACATCACCTGCCAGCTTAGCTGAGGATAAGTCGGCGCGTAACCTCGTCAAGTGGGGATCAGTCACAATACTGTCCGCCGGACCAGCCACCTGTTTCTTGGTGTTATCCTTCGATTATTGTCGTCGAACAGATGGTAGTAGTAACGGTAGTGGTGGTAGTAGTGGTGGTGGTGGTCATGGTGGTAGTAGTGGTGGTGGTAGTGGTGGTGGTCGTGGTGGTGGGGGTAGTGGTGGTGGTAGTAGTGGTGGTGGCAGTGGTGGTGGTGGGGGTGGCGGTGGTGGCAGTGGTAGTGATAGTGGTAGTGTCTTTTGTGAATACAATCCGCTTTGCTTAGTGTAATTTAAAATCTCAAGCTTGCTCTTACTGAATTCGCGACGTTAGTGTCTCGTTGCAGCAGAGCTAGATGGCTGCTGTCGAGGCCATTGTTTCGGAGAGTGTGGCTATATATATATATATATATATGGTATATATATATATATACACGCACACACACACATACACACAGCTGTTCTTTTTGGCGCTGCAGTCGAAGATGGAATCATTTCGAATAAAGATGGATCTGGCATCTGGTAGGCAGTTTGATAACGCATCCATCACGAGAATATGCGGCGCCTGCGATGATTTTTTCCAGCGATCTTTTAATTCATCGTCCAGTCTCTGTGTAGATCAGAACACGTGGCGCCTCCAGCGACGAGTGAGGAAATCCGTCATCTGGTTGAATATCTAAATGATTTTCTTGTCAGGGTTTATCATCATCATCATCATCATCATCATCTAGACCCTATACTTTCTACTTACAATGGATTGGCTTGGACTTAATAAGACTTAATATTCCCTCTTATTGTACTTTAAGTGATATATGGCCTATAGCTTATATTCCTTGCTCCACATGTACGTCGTATAGTTGGGTTTGTTTATGGCTAGTATGATGAGTCACTCATAGTGTGGCTGGTAAATGGCTCATGATTGGATATCAAACTGAATGGCTAGTATGGATAATGGATATAGCGGGTAAATGGCTCACAGATGAATGGGTAATAAGATGCCTAGTGAAATTTGCAAAATGAATGGCTGTTAAAATGAATGACTAATAAAATGGCTAGTAAAATGTATAGGCCCTTTGGCTAGTTAATGGCTAGTGAAAAGAAATGTTTAAGTGTGGCTAGTAAATTGGCTGGTAAAGTGAATTACTTGTATGGCAAGTTTTACACGGGTTGACGAAAAACGCGCAATATTGAACTCAGCTGGACACACACCCACGCCCCCCAAACACGCACACACACGCCCACACACACACACACACACGCGCGCGCACACACACACACACACGCGCGCGCACACACACACACACACACACACACACACACACACACACACACACACACAAACACATGGACACACACGCGCGCGCCCATGCACACGCGCGCGTGCACACACGCACACACGTAGAATCCGATCAATGGTTAATTGCATTGCCATGACCTGCGTTCAAGCCAGATTGTCATTGTTTGATCGAATTGAATTGAATACAGAAATTTGTGTCGTAATGTGCAAGGCATATGTGTGTTAATGATCGTCGCTTCTCATGATCAAAATCGTATTCAAATTCGTATGCCACTGCAGGAGAGTGCAGCTATGCTGTGTCAAAATGTAATTTAATATGAGAACCTTCAAGCGGAAAATTGATCTCCAGTCTAATAAGCTGGTGAGCGTAGTGATGATGGAATTGTGACGGTGGTGGTGGTGGTGATGGTGGTCTTGAGGTGGTGGTGATAGTGGGTGCTGGTGGTAGGGTTATGGTAATGGTGGTGGTGATGGTGGCGGTGGGGATGGTGGTAGTGGTAGTGATAGTGGTGGTAATGGTGGTGGTGATGGTGGTGGTGGTGGTGGTGATGGTGGTGATGATGGTGGTGGTTGGCAACCGCAACCATCACTCACGATATGTTGGTGGTAGAGGAATTAGTGGCGTTGGTAGAATTGCACAATGGGATTTTTCGTGGAGGAATTAGTGGTAGTGGAGTTTATGGAGGTGGTGGTGGAATTGGTGGAACAATTAGTGGTGAAATTATGGTGATGACCGTGGTTGTGCAGTAGCCGTGGCTTTGGCGGTTAAGTGGACAGTGCTATGAGGAAGTAATGGATGGCAGAGCTCGCGAGCCAAGTCGTCAGGAGATAATGATATCTCGATATGTATAGTGCGCCTAGCTAGACGTCTTGCAGGTGAATATGAAGGGTGGATTGACCAGTACAATGGAGAGCATGATTGCTTCTAGGATTAAGTACCATTGACGTCTAATTTGCAGCAGGATTTTCGCAGACCGAAGAGACTGGACTGCGCAAAGTATATTGGCCGTGTATGCATACCGTAGACGCCGTTACGCCGACTGAGCTAGCCGCATTACCTACAGTAATCGCGATCATAACGATGCTCCGTTGTATATACATGGTGGGCCCGAAAAAGTAATCGGATTTTTGGAAATAAAAATTATTATTTGATATGTGACTTTATAAAATCTTTTTGTTTCTTTTGTTGCGTTATGTTTTTTGGAGAATCAGAAAAACAGTGGGTGGTCTCAATAAAGTGATATAACGTTTGTTCGGTTTGACATTTGATGGTGAAATTTGGCTGTTTTGTGTAAGCTTAGATCTTCTTCAGTCTTCTGCTGTTGAGCAGGTTTGTGACATGGACGACCTCGTGATCCCTTCCGACCTCCGCCATCCCGATCTGTCCTGCGCCTTCCTCTTGGTGGTACCATACATCTCCATTAAGCTTAGATATGAATTGTCTTTAAAACTGTAAAACGTGATTTTAATATTCCTTACTAGGCTTACTTGTTGCCAAAATATTGGCAAAAATATTTAGGGAATTACTTTTTTAAGCCCACCCTGTTTGTAGGCGAGTATCTGGAGATATGATTACGGTTATGCAATGGTCCTTGAAATGACCTTCGAATCGTACGCTGTCCTCGACCGGGAAATAAGTCGGATGGCTTGCTTAAGCAAGACGAGCTTTTCTGTTGCTTGTTCATTTATGCGCGAACATGGTTTGTTTAGCGCTTGATTCGGTTTTATCGTCGCCGATGATGAATTATTTGGTCCAGACGCCCGACCAACTAACATCGTTTTGCGGTTATTTATTATGCCCGATGTCTTTCCGAACACTGAACAATAATATCTGGTTATTGTTCACGTGGGATATGTGTTATGTGAAATTTCTGTAGGCCTACGTGTGCATGGAACATGTTATTTCTTTATGCGAAGAAGTAAAACTTAATTGTTGACATTATATCGAAACCGTTGCACCAGATGGTTGTTTTTCTCGGAATTCTTGGTTTTAGGTGATAGTAAAAGCGATCATGCATCCTGACACTTAGACCTAGGCCCTACTTAAAAAGTTGCAGTGTGCAGAGATGACTTGGGGTTTTATTATACCCAAAAATGGGAATTGCCACATAACTTCTTATTATGTTTGTAATGATGACTTTTATTTATTTTATTTTTTCTACGTCTGCGTCTATTAAATGGCACCATGATCTAAGCACTGTTTCTATCAATACAGTACAATACAATACCACTGAATTTTGATATCGCCCTCCTTGCAAAACCAGCCAAAAATGGGAATTGCCACATAACTTCTTATTATGTTGCAATGCAATGATGGCTTTTATTTCTTTTATTTTTTCTACGTCTGCGTCTATTAAATGGCACCGTGATCTAAGCCCTAATAACAATGACGATTTCTATGGCGCCGTAACATAGCCATGCCGTTACAAGGGCGCCTCACATACTAAACTAAACAGCAGGATAGGCCTCAAGGAATAAATGAGTCTTGAGTCCAGATTTGAAGGAGTCAACTGAGCAAGCCGCTCGCAGGGCGGGAGGAAGGCTGTTCCAGCACCTGGGGCCGGCCACTGAGAAAGTGCGGTCACCGAAACGGGTTTTCATCCGCCGTACACGAAGATCGCTTTTGTCGAGCGATCTAAGTCGTAACCCGGAGGCGGAGGAGTGTGTCACGATGCAGTAATCACGCATATAATCAGGTGCAGCTCCGTGTAGGGACTTGTAAACAAGTAGACAGATCTTAAATTGATTTGCTCCTATCAATACAATACAATACAATACAATACAATACCACTGAATTTTGATATCCTCCTCCTTACAAAGGTCATGAGTCACTATATGAGTGCACGCTCGCCTCGACGGCGTACCTCCTTGCACTTGTATTGCAAAGCAATTGTGAGTGAAATGCATGCAGCAGTGTCGTTAAACAGTAATAAGTTTAAATCCTCAAACGTCGCGGTACTGTACAGTGTACACGCAGGGCTGTTTTAAAGGTGTTTTTAGAATTGCACAACCTCTTTCTCTTCCCATCCTCCATGGTAAATTACTCCAAAACGGAGGAAAATTACCTTTTTAAACTCGTCTTAATGGCGTAAGTGCTTCTACAACTGCACAAATCCATTTAGAACTGCACATTTTGTGTAGAACTGCACACGTTGAAAAGCCCTGTGTACATGTAGGCCTAAGTGATCTCTGCTACATTTGGTCAATTCTTAGTTTCCACGTACTCCGGAATTTTGAAGTCACGTCCGAAAGCTATAAATATTTCTCATTTCGACATTTGATTCCTTTCAATATTTTGCGCTCGTTCTGCAAAACAGTTTTCTTTTGTCACGACATCTCTCGAAAGTTTCATTTTCAGTTGGTATACGCATCTGCGTTGTCTTAAAACCGTATTCCACTCGTATTTTTAGTTATTGCAAAGGCTTCTGTTACGTCACGACTCCAGTGTTTGCCATTTGGAATTTTCACGAATTGTCCGGTATTCGTAATTTAAATGAATGAATGTTTGTTTGTATGTGCACTTGTTATAGCGCCCCTTAAAGCTCTCCCTACTCAGAGGCGCTCCCGAATGCAGAGCGGACACTGCAGCGGAGTTTCACGCCGAAGCGGTGGGCAATTGCGAGTGAAGGACTTGCCCAAGGTCCTTACGCGGCGAAGTGGATTCGAACCTCGAACGTTCCGGCTTCAAGGCAACGGCGCCACCACTACACCACCGCACCCCACTGTCTTCTCATCGCGTTCGGCTATTTCATACATGCAAGTCTAATGCTGTGAAAATGGAAAACTCCCGAGTATTTATGAAAAAACGTGGTAGAGGCGTGAGAATTTAAAGTAATACAATCTTTTGTTGTAAATAAGCATCTTTATTGTACTTGAATATTTCATTCTATGCATAAACATTTTGGTAAAAGTTTCATGAACAGCTAGTTCTTGACAAACAGATCCGACCCCATCAAGGGACCTGTTAGGTGTTCGATGTAGGCTGTGATCCTTAATTTGTTTGTGTGTGCGCTTGTTATAGCGTCCCTTCAAGAAACTACTCAGAAGCGCTCCCGACTACAGCGCGGACACTGAATCGGAGTTTCACGACGAAGCGCATGCGTGAACAATTAAGCGAAGCCCTAACGTTACTTCGTCCTCACTCAGTTTCATCCAACCATCCACTTCGTTCATCCAACAGATTTGACTTCTTGTTTCCTCGCTCTGGAACTGCTATGGCTCAGCAGTCTCGATCATTTGCCTCATTTGGTCATTCTCTTCGGAATGCGATTTCTCCTTCTGTTCGCTCAACATTGCTCTGTCTGGCAATCTTTCTTCTGCCTTCTCTATTCTCTTTGCACCTCTGAGTATAGATACATTGAAGAAGCGCTATATAAATATTCGGAATGAGTGAATGAATCAAGATCTGCTTCTTCTTTCGGGGTCTTTCGCAATGGGAGCGCCTCTGAACGGACCATAGAGGCGCTTTATGAATGCGTGAGTGCAATACAATGTTGCGGTCTTGTACTATCGGTGGGAGCACCTCTGAACGGTTCACCCTACTAGTGGCGCTTTATAATTTAATGACTAAATACAATACAATATTACAGTCTTGTGCTGTGGTCGGGAGCACCTCTGATCGGTTCACCCCTACAAGAATCGTTTTATAAATGATTAAATACAATACAATATTACGGTCTTGTACCACGAACAGTGTATAGCCTGCCGCAGCGAGCCATACAAGCTCTGGTCGATGCTTGTCAGCTGCGCGCAGTTGGCTTAGCCGACGGGCGACTCAACCGTTCGAAGACGGAGAGCGTTATGGGCTTATTCGCCCGACGGACGGACGATCACCGCCGGCTGAGTGTGCGTGCAACGGCGGGTGCTGCGGTCGTCGATGGCGGGTAGGTCGGTCGAGCGTCCTTCGTGCATATTTCATCGGAGTTGAGCGTCGTCGTGTTATAGGTGTGTTTCGTGTGCGAGTTTCTTAACGGGGATGCTTAGCGTGTTGCGTGGAAGAGTATTTCTAGTCGTGTTATTCAGTCTGACGTGTGCGTTTGTTGCATATAATTATGTGATGATATTTCTTAAGATGCGAGACGTTGGTAGGTAGTCCCTATAAGTGCGAATCACGCTGGAGACAGAACAACATGGAGACAAAGAATCCGAGTGGCTGACCCCTCCTCAGCGAAGGATTAATCCTAGCCAGAAGGAAAAGAAAAGAATAAGTGCGAATCACGAGTGGATGGTGTTGAAATGGAACTGTGCTTTGGAGGTATAGGCTTATGGATTGATTTGCAGTTGAGATGAGATGTTTAGGTGGTGATTGTGCGTTAGAGTTGATCGGCAAATTTGGACTTTTCTCTGTGCAATATAGGGTTGAAAAGAGCTTTTCGGCCGTTGACTGTGCACGAACGAGTTAGGGTTGATCAGTGCCGTTTTAGGTTTTTTGTTTTCTGTGAAGAGGTGACCCCATTTACTTCATGGTGCATGGATCTAATTTGAGATTGCTTGGTTTAAAAAATCTAAAAAGGAAGATGAATGGTTTTCTTCAAAGAAAACAGCGATAGCCTTTGACGAACAGCGATAGCCTTTGATGAACAGCGTTAGCCTTTGATGAACAGCGATAGCCTTTGACGAACAGTCATGTTTGTTATGATGACAGAAGCTGCTTCATCTCGGTGAGAATAACCGTAAGTCTGATTTAAAAACATCGACTCTTATTTATAAGCGTATTTAATACACGTATGAGTACACGAAAAGCTCAGCGCACGAGGTAATTTGGTCAAGAGAGAGCATATCCTGCAGATGTGTTTAAAAGAGGCTAAGGAAATGGGGCATGGATATAGTCTACTCTGCCAGGGACTGCTCCCCCTTCAATCCTTCCTCAAGTGCTTCTACTCGGGCGGTGATGCACGCGCCAACAAGCGCCGCACTCCAGGGGTCGTATCAAAATCGTGTTGCCTGGATAATGGTGCAATCTGTAACGGTCAGAACTCCTCCGTCAGTCGACCACCTTCTCTCAAGGACGTTGACATCCACTTCCGTTCAACCACGTCCTCCGTTTGCTCGAGGCAACCGGAAACGTTGAAAACAATCGAGGAAGGTGACTGTGTCCTTGATGTTTCATCGGAGGAGGATGCAGCTCTCCGCCTGGAAAATGTTGCCAAGGTCCCAGCGGATACAGATCTACCGGTAAGGACTTTCCGTCCGCCGATCATGGCAGCGCTGAAGTCGAATGCATATTTCAGCAGCACCCTGGAAAACGCAGACGTAGACCCGGTGGTGGTGCTGGAAAATGGCGGCACCAGAGTTGTTGCCCCGCAGAGCAAGGCGGACGTGAAAGCAGCTTTTCAGAAACTCAAGGAAACACCGTTGAAGAGAAACCAACACGAGACACCTCATTATCCCCCTTCATCATCGGCGTACGTTATGAGTAGTACCGTTCTGCGTATTGACACCGACCCAACTACCACGACCCCCTCTGGCATCCCAAACGAAACCGCTTGCACCCCGTGTAGCCCGACACATCGGACAGACCAGGACGTGGAAACCGGAAACGCTCTGAACACGGAATCGGACGCCGCTAGGAGTCGCCACCAGCGGAGTCTCATTCGACAGAACCTGCTCTGCATTGGCTCCCAGGACTTACCCGAAACTCTTCACGTTACGGTCGGTGGCGTGCACTGTCGGAACACGACCAGCTTCCTCGCAAACGGGAGCGTCTTCACCGTCATAACCGACCACTACACTCCCCCAATGGACAGCATTCTTGGCTCCTTAGGCAGGAGCAATCGACTCCTGATCGAGGCTCAACTACAGCAGAACGGGGACGTCCGATGCTCAAATGGCGGTGGAACTAAGCCGATGAGTAATAACAGACCCACAATTTCGTCAACCGGTGTCAAGGGAGAGAATGAAACTGCTGCTGTCAAGGATAGCAAGATGCGATGGCAGGAAAGCGTCACGAGTGTGTCAAAGAATTTACGGGTAATTACAGATGAGCTGTATAAATTTGTCATGACGCTGCATTGGAAATTCATTCTAACGTGTTTCGTAATTATATAATGCAAATTCTTATAGCATAATTATAGCATATTTTAGTTTATTTCTGACTTTTATTGGAATAATACACTGTGGCGTTCTCTGTGCATCCATTCGCCTTTGCAGACTACATGCACTACAAACATGATCGCAATTCTGCCTCTGTTCTTCCTCACTCTCTCTACAGTATAGTGCCAGTCCCAAGCCTGGATAACGGAGGCGGGCGACGCTGATAATTTTTGTTTTTACACATGTAGGGTCAGGAAACATTAGCTACAGCCAACAGCAAAAATTGCCTATAACGGTTGACCAAATCCTTCACACAACAGTTTTGCGCTCGTGATGATGATGACGACGACGACGACGACGATGATGATGACGACGATGTTGATGTTGTTGTTGTTGATGATGATGATGATGATGATGATGATGATGATGATGATGATGATGATGATGATGATGATGATGATGATGATGATGATGATGATGATGATGATGATGATGATGATGATGATGATGATGATGATGATGATGATGATGATGATGATGATGATGATGATGATGATGATGATGATGATGATGATGATGATGATGATGATGATGATGATGATGATGATGATGATGATGATGATGATGATGATGATGATGATGACGACGATGTTGACGACGATGTTGACGACGATGTTGATGTTGATGACGACAATGATGATGACGATGTTGATGTTGATGACGACAATGATGATGATGATGATGACGACGATGTTGATTATGTTGTTGACGACGATGTTGATTATGTTGTTGACGACGATGACGACGACGATGTTGATGATGATGACAGTGATAAATACCACACATAGACACGTAAAATCTAAATTTACTTTTATTTAAGTGTTTTACTGTATTTTATTGTATTTTTATTTTGTATGTTACAATCTAAATTTACCTTTTTTGCACCCTATGACAATTTAATTTGCCTGAAGAGCGTCTGCCATATGCTTTCGTGTCGCACGCTGATTTCCCCCTCTATACTCTCGAAACCTTGAGACGATCAATAGCCATCATCCCTCCTCCTTCCTCTGATCCTGTTCCTTCTCAAAAGATTCTCCACATCCTTTTTTATCTTATATAATAGACCCAATTTCAGCGCGATTCTTTTGCCTCGCCGAAACTCTTGTGTCGCGTCGCTCGGAGTATATAAAAAAATATATATATATATATACACACATATATACATACCTACATACCTACATACATATATACATACATACATACATACATACATACATACATAGTTTACATACATACATACATACATACATACATACATACATACATACATACATACATACATACCTACAATCCTACATACATACATACATACATACATACATACATACATACATACATAAATACATACATACATACATACATACATACATACATACATACATACATACAGAAGCTGCTTTTGCGATGCACATGTATATACCGCGGATGATGGGTGCTATTGTTACTACCGGTGATGGCGGCGCAGACAGGATGTTGACTTTAATTATGATGACAGGACAGGAAGACGTGCCTGAAGCCCCCATCTCTCTGAACCTTTAAAGACGAAGCGTTGCTGGTCGTCGTGTGTCGCTCGTCGTTCGTCTAATAATAATTACTGGAAGAAAGAGGTTTCGGTTGGCGGATGTGGGTCTGTCTACTGTCTATAATACGGTGGTGAGATGACTGCAGGATGTGTTTTGTATTTCCTTCGGCGACACTTAGGAAGCATTTAGATTGCTTTTCTATACATAGGTGAGGAGGCGCTGTGTACAGTTGAGGGATGACGTATAAAAAGATTTGGAGAAGGCAGGAGAAAAACAACACGTGTTGTGTTGATGAATTATTGCTTTGAAAAGGTGGAGATCATGTATTTGCGTTTTTTGTCACAAGTTGACTGGCATCAGGAAATGATGATGATGATGATGATGATTTTGTTGTTGGTTATGATGATAATGATGATGATGATGATGATGATGATGATGATGGTGGTGGTGGTGGTGGTGGTGGTCATCGTCGTCGTCGTCGTCGTCGTCGTCGAGGTGGTGGTGGAGGTGGTGATGGTTGTGATGATGATGATGATCATGACAATGAAAACAACAACGACGATGACAACGACAAAGGATGATGATGAAGACGAAAACGATGACGATGACGATGACAAGATAATGGTGGTGATGATGAAGTAGGCTTAATAGTTATGCATAGGCTATGATTTTGGTTTAATTAACCAAATTGATAATTACATTGTTTGGCACAGTAACAGCATCCCATAGACTGGCATAGAGCCTTCTCTGCAGACCACTGTTCTTTTATTTCACGAAAACTGCCACTGTCGCCACAACAATCACCACCACAACAGCCAATAACACCACGACCACCACCACATATCTAAAACACTTGTAATCATTGACATCACAGTCGCCATAGTCTTTACTCACAGCATTCATGATCATTTTCGTCGTTTTCATCATTAGCCCAGAAGTCGTTGTCATCATGGAAACTATTTATAGCCATGGGGTTGTGCATATATTACATACGCAGGGAGGGTCACCTACTCAAAGTGAACGAGTTGAAGCAGGGGGAGGGTGTTCGAAAATACGATTTTTGCATAGTAATTTATGGATGAGCCCACAGTGCATGTGCACTTATCTATCGTCCGATTGGCCATGCTTCCTCGTTTCTTGTCTGTGGCTCTGATAACGTCTTATAACGATGAAGGCAAGAATCGCAGATTTCGCTGTAATTGCCCCCTCGGTGTTCCCTGTCGTGGTTGCGGGACTCTCCCTGTTTCTGTTTTATCTCTTTCTCTCCTTGAGTCCACCCCCGTACACTGCCGCCCAGTGGCGGATCCAAGGGGGGGCGACGGGGGCGATCACCCCCCCCCCCAATTGTCCGTCGGTGCTCGTAAGAGGCGTATAAAAAGTAAAAAGATCGAGCCGACGCTGTTATTCGACGACAACAACTATCTAAAGACTACTGTAATTCCAACACTGACACACTCACACTGACACTCACGACCATAAAAACTGACCCTAACCGACCCTCACCGGCCTCATTCGGGCACGCATCCATAATCCGTCCTCCCCAACTTCAGCGGCAAGTCTCCGCCTATGCACGAAATTGCAGACTTCTTTGACTTTGGGTCCATACTCCATAGTCGTCTAAATCATAGAAGCCTTTGAGCAAATGCTCCATCGAACTATAGGCTATGGCCTAGCCGCCTATGGTTGGTTGAGAAATTTTAAGTGTTAATTTCTAAAGTTATTGTGGGATCGAATTATTATTACCATATTATTTTCACATTTCTATGCATGACTTAAGTACATGGTATGCATATTAACGAGAAGAAAAATTTGTTAGGGGACCTAAATACAGTGTCCAAAACAGGCTCCTTTGATCTCAAATGCTGCAAAATGCGTTTGCGGCTGGGGCTCCGCCCCAGACCCCGCTGGGGGAGCTTACGACGCTCCCCCAAACCCCCTAATCGTAAGGGGCTTCGAAGTTTTTCCACGTTAAGGAGATTGAAAAACTGGCTCCGGTCACGAATGTGCGAAGATAGACTAACTGGTTTAGCTTTGATGACAATTCATCGAGAAATTGTTATGGATATTGACAATATCATTGATCGGTATGCGCGAAGCAGAAAGCGTTTAATGGAATTTGTTGTCTAAACTCTAAATTACTGTTCAACAGTAGCCTATATGAGAATTGTACGTTGTTTTGATATTCAAAGGGTAGTTCAGTACTTCAGTTTGGTCTGAAACTAATGATTTGTTATTTTGACCAGTGCAGTATAAGTGTGTTGATGGACTAATTGTCAGACATATTGATTAAAGGTTTTTCATGTGAAATAATGTGGCTTGTTTCCAATGCACGTAATTTACTTTTGAACCGTATTATGTTCAATTTTTCATACATTTATATGATTGAATAATCCCCGAAATATATTGCCAAAAACAGGCCTCCTTTGATCTCAAATGCTGCAAATTGCGTTTGCGGCTGGGGCTCCGCCCCAGACCCCGCTGGGGGAGCTTACGACGCTCCCCCAAACCCCCTAATCGTAAGGGGCTTCGCGCCTTCGGCGCGAGCAACTCTCTTCTGAAGGCGAATTCGCCCCCCCCAAAATAATAGCCTAGATCCGCCCCTGCTGCCGCCCGATTGGTCCTTCAAACTGGTCCCACGTGGCGTAGGACAGTAGTGCTGGAATCCATGCGTTATAATTATGGTTGAGGAATCTTGGATGGAATCGGTTTATCTAAATTCTTATCCAACGTTGTATGAGTCAGTGATACCGGAATCAGTTAGTCTACATTCTAATCTAACGTATATAGTATAAGTCAGAATACCGAAATCAGTTGATCTACATTCTAATCCAACGTAGTATCAGTGAGTAACACTGGAATCAATTGCTCTACATTCTAATTCGACACAGTACAAGTCAGTAAAACCGGAATCATTTGATCTACATTCTAATCCAACGTAATATCATTCAGTAACACCGGAATCAGTAGAATTGAATTCCAATTTACGATTTAATTCCAATCCCACGATGCAGTATACATCTCCAGTAACACTGGAACAGCCTGATCCTTCGTTTCCGGATCTAAACCACGGTGTCATGCAGTCATTCGACTTTGGTTGACCGTTCCCCCAATACTTGACGTCACACTGGGAGTGATTGCTTACAGCTATGTATGGCCAGACTGTTTTAAATGAATTTTCAGAACTTTTCCTTCACATCCTCCATGGTAAATTACTTCCAATCGGAGGACAATGACCTTTTTTGCTAGTTTTAACTGTATAAGATTGCTTTTATAACTGCACATTCTGTGTAGAACTGCACGTTTAAAAAAGCCATGGACCGATGTCAGGAGATTTAGACTAGCAAGAGCTACCGTGGGCTTTTCCTGCGTAGTTTCTGCGAGTCCCATAATAGGAAGCCGTTCGTTTCTAATGTAGGTTTATGTCGTCTGAGCAAAAAGGTCTGTTATGGACGTCGATCGTCTGCTTGAAGTGACGCGGATTTGAGGTTACACGCGCGTAATTATTTTCTCGTTTTCCACATTTATATAGCGTCGCTATTTAATGACGATACGTCAATCTTAAGCGTCACTATACAATGATCAAGCAGGCGCCTATGGAAATTGCGCGGGGCTAGGCTATTGTGAGTGAAGGACTTGTTCAAGTTACGCGTCTGGGGTAATTGTCTTTTGGCAGGAGAGGGATCGAACCCGTACTCTTCGTGCAGCAGCGAGCACTCAACCAGACGGCTACTCGTCACTGGTTTGTTTGTATGTGCACTTGTTATAGCGCCCATTCAAGCTCTCGCTACTCAGAGGCGCTCCCGAATGCAGAGCGGACACTGAATCGGAGTTTCACGCCGAAGCGCTGAGCAATTGTCAGTAAGGACTTGCCTAAGGCCCTTACGCGGCGAGGTGGATTCGAACCTCGAACCTTCCGGCTCCAAGGCAACGACGCCACCACTACACCACCGCGCCCCTCACTGGTTGCACCCTGCCAGTGCCAGTCCCAAGTCTGGATAAAGGAGGAGGGCGACGCTAATCATCTTTGAAATTGCAATGGCAGTGTGGTTACACAGCAATAACCATACGTCTAGTGTTTCCGCGTATCGTATCGTATTATGAGAATTTATGGAGCGATTCTTTGTTTATTAGCTATTCAGAGCTTATAATAAGGTCGACAAATCTAGGTATTTTATGGTTCTGCGTTTTATAAAAAGCCTTTTTTCGCTGATAAGGGGATGAAAAAATGTATATGCAGATTGCGTTCTCATTGTATCACGTTCTATTGTATTGTATTTCTATTGTTTTGCATTTCTATTGTATTGCATTTCTATTGTATTGCGTTTTATTGTATTGTATTTCTATTTTATTGCATTTCTATTGTATTGCGTTTTATTGTATTGTATTTCTATTTTATTGCATTTCTATTGTATTGTATTTCTATTGTTTTGTGTTTCTATTGTATTGTATTTCTATTGTTGTGCATTTCTATTGTGTTGTATTTCTATTGTATTGCATTTCTTTTGTGTTGTATTTGTATTGTTTTGTGTTTCTATTGTATTGCACATCTTTAATTGTATTGTGTTTTATCGTCACTGCTGACCTTTGTTGTCTTGTAGTTCTGCATCCTGATCCTGTTCACCTTTATGCCACTGACATCCGCTTTTGTCCTCCTAGCTCAGCAACCTCATCTATTTATGGAAGCATCCTTCCGAAATGACCCTGTCAGGCATCGCCATGTTCTGGCTTCCCTTCCTATCCAGTCATCCATCATCCGAAATTAGATGGCAGCACTTATCCCTCCTCTTCCCACCGTCTCCAGTTGACCTTCCCCCGTCCGTCCCTGCCCTAGACGTGTTTTCCAGTTTCCACCCCACTCCAGCAGCATCTCATTACACACCCTTATAATAGAAATGCGTCTTATATAAAAAGCCGACTTATATACATAAAACATATATGATGAGATACATAATGCATACGACATGTGACCTCCGTATACGTGACGCATTTAATGCTGCACGAATCGGTTATTATGAGGCTTAGCGGATGAGGAATATGAATCGCCATTTGAATTTGGTTTTTCGTGGAACTGCGTTTTTGTCGCATGCATGGTCGTCCTTGCATGCCCATCAGGTTACGTCTGCTACGCATGTTGCAGGTGTTTCATAGTATAATAAGATTAAGGGCAAAAGCTGAAAGTGGCTTGAGAATGGAACAGGGTCTGAGGCGGGCAGCGGCGAGACGCTTTGTCCGAAAACTGTTACGACCTTTTTATTGTTTCTGATGACCATTTTTCTTAGTTTATGCCTCGAAACTCCGAATAAATTTTACAACGGCTCTTTTAAATCTGGTTACCTTTTATGTCTTTGTCTTGTAACTCCAAATAATTGTCATGATTTCATCGATAGATCATGAAAATCTGATGACCTTTTAAAAAATCTGATTACCCTTTTTAGTATTCGTTGTATGTAGCCTTAGATGTCAAAACTTTGGTAATTGGCATTGACTTTCTGATGAATGCATTGGCCAAATGTTAGGCATGCGACTCGGCTTCTAAGACTCGGCAGGTCACGAAAATCAATGCCGGGTCGCAGACCCGAACAGACCCGGCTCACGTTTGACCCATGCTAAGGGCACAGGAGGGGCGCGGCAATCTCGTAGCCACTGCTGCCCTAATGTTGGTGGTGGTGGTGACGACGACGACGATGATGATGATGATGATGATGATGGTGGTGGTGGTGGTGGTGATGATGATGATGATGATGATGATGATGATGATGATAGTGGTGATGACGATGATGATGATGGTGGTGGTGATGATGATGATGATGATGATGATGATGATGATGATGATGATGATGATGATAGCGGTGATGATAGTGGTAATGATAGTGGTGATGATGACGACGACGACGATGATGATGACGACGACGATGATGACGACGACGATGATGATGAAGGTGGTTGTTTTGGCGCTGGCGGTTGCGGTGGCGGTGGCGACGACGATGATGACGACGACGACGATGATGACGACGACGACGATGAATAGGATGGTGCACTTTAACAACTGTCTAGAGTCTGGCATACATAACCAAGACATATGTATTCAACCGATATCGTCAGCTATTCGAGAGTGATTGATATCTTTGCACCAATGCCCCTTCGAGTCCTTCATGTCAAGCGCGCCGTATACATGCAGCTACACAGTGGCCGTATAGCTACACACTGGGGCATCGGCCGAGAGGCGAGGCTGAGCGGCTGCTACACCGTGTGCCAATAATGGTACACTTTGCTTTACGTGGTATCGTCTCACATCTGCAACTGCCTATGCAAGGGCTGTTGACTCTGCATGCAGCACATATTTTTGTTGTCTCAAAACGCTCTTGTTTTGAGCTCTGTTCATGGTTTCAGTGCTTCTTCTTGTGTGTCCATTCGTAGGCAGTGCGCTGTATAGTGAGCGTCATGATGCACTGGTGACCCCAGAAAAGTCATGTATCTGCAATGCTTTTTGGCGTTGTTAAAGTATAGTCTTCCATCTGCACTTGCCTATGCTATAGGGCTATTGACTCTCCTGTGCAGCACATATTTTTGTTGTCTCAAAACGCTCTTGTGTCGATGTGTTCATGGTGTCAGTGCTGCTTCTTGTGTGTCCATTCTTACGCAGTGCGCTGTAGTGAGCGGCGGCATGCTGCTTGACCACTGACGACAATATTATAATATTCTATAACTATATATCTTTGAAACATAGATGAGAGCTTATAGATGTTAGATGTAACTAAATTCGAGTCATTCCATGCAAGCGCAATCGGCTTGCTGTTGTCCAACAGCGGTTTTTGGCGTATAATGTTTTGCGGTTATCATGCGACGTTTTTTGTTTCTTGCAAATCTTATTACCGTAAAAATGTTTGAGCAAGGCTATAGATTCGGTGCTGCAGTTTGGAGCTTAGGGACTCTGCCGCGGACTACATGGTCTTTTATTCATGATTGTCTGTAATAATAAGCTTTAGGTTGTCTTTTATTTATAGTTACTTTATCTGACTGCACTCAGCCTTTCTTCTGCCTTTTCTTTATGCCTGAATTTCGCTCCTCTGCCTTCTCCTCTGCCTTCTCCGCTGCCTTCTCCGCTGCCTTCTCCGACGCCTATTCTCTACTTCCGGTGCACTGCCTTTCCGCAATTTTCTCCGCTGACCTTATAGAACCCTTCGTTTTCCCTACCTTCAGTTCTCCTGCATGCAATACCTTTGCCGCTGCTTGCTTTCCACGTCTTCTCCACTGAAATTAGGCTGCTTATTTTACCGTCTTATCCTCTGCCTTACGCTGCATTTTCTGCAGTACTCTTCGATGTCCATGCACTGCATTTTCTGTAGTCTTTTTTGATATCCGTACGCTGCCTTTTCTGCAGTCATCTTCCATGTCCTTACACTCCTTACACTACCTTTTCTAGTCTTCTCCGATGGCATTGCACTGCCTTCTCTTTAGTTTTCTCAGCTCCATTTACACTGCCTTTTTCTGCAGTCTTCTCCGCTCCATTTACACTGCCTTTTTCTGCAGTCTTCTCCGCTCCATTTACACTGCCTTTTCTGCAGTCTTCCCATCTCCTTAATTTACACTGCCTTTCCTGCAGTCTTCCCATTTCCTTAATTTACACTGCCTTTTCTGCAGTCTTCCCATCTCCTTATTTTACACTGCCTTTTCTGCAGTCTTCTCCGCTGGCGTTATACCGCCTTTTCGCCATCTTCATTCCCATTCCCTTCCACTGTGGCCATCTATTCTTATTCGTTGCCTTTTCCTCTGCCTTCTCCGCTGTTTGTGTGCATTTGCGACAGAATTATAGTCGTGGCGCTGACTAATGGTCGCGGAATCGTGTTCCACTGCTTTTGCGATTCGACTGATGGCCGCCAGATGGTGTGTTCGCTTGCAGCAGAAGCAGCGCCCTCTTGTATAGAAATTGGAAGAATTAGCGAGCTCTATGTTTCTGTTCTGCGCGCTCCAATTTCCATTTGCTTATGGACGAACGCGTCTCGAATAGATTTATATGATTAAGTTGCAGTACGGTACTGATTTTATCGAGTCTCTAATTTAGAGAACGTCCTTATCGTCGAGATTATTATCAGGGCTGGCTCAGTTCCACTTTTGTGTTCCAAATTTCCAATGTTCCAATTGATATAGAACTACGTTAGATTTATATAAGCACTTGTACAATTTTACTTGTTTCAACTGATCTAGAACTATAAGAGATTATGGTATAATGGGCACTGGTGCAATTCCACTTGATCTAGAACTGTAAGAGATTATAATATTATATTAGATATTGGTGCAATTCCACTTTTTCCAATTGATCTAGAACTACATGTATATATAAGAGATTCTGTTTTAAAGAGCACTGGTGCAATGTCACTTGTTCCAAGCGATCTGGAACTGTAAGATATTATATTATAATAGGTTCTTACGCCATTTTACCGATTGAAGAGTAAAAGAAGCGACCATCTTGAAGCAATCTCTCATATATCGGGATGAAATATACAGCACTGGGAATTGGGAAAAGTAGAAATTGCACTCGTGGCAGGTTTCACCAGGAATTTGAACTAATTCTTAATTGAAGAATATCAGCGTGTGGAACGGTACTCTCTGCCGTGGTGCGAATACCGAATGGGCTATCACATTGAAGATTACTTTTCCCCCATACAGAGTTCGCCCTCTGTTCACTCTCTGTACAGTTGTGCAGATATTTAATTGAGTTACATTCTCCCGATGCATTTTGTCTCACTCCACAGATATTCAGTCCGTTCGTTCGTTCATTCATTCATTCATTCAGTCATTCATTCATTCATTCATTCATTCATTCTGAATATTCATTCATTCATTCGATCATTCATTCATTCGTTAATTCATTCATTCATTCGTCCGTTCAATCGTTCATTCATTCGTTCGTTCGTTCGTTCATTCATTCGTTCATTCATTCATTCATTCATTCATTCATTCATTCATTCAATCATTCCTGCATTCCTTTATTCCTTCATTCCTTCCTTCATTCATTCATTCATTCATTCACTCACTCCATTCATGCATTCATTCATTCATTCATTCATTCATTGGGGCACATTTTAACGTCTCTCAAGATTACTAACCCTGGGGCGGTCGCGGCTGAATTTCGAAGGAGGAAAAGAGCGGTATTCCTCCTCCCATCTGCTGCCCGCACAAATTCATGACCGGAAGTTCACAGGGTTTCACATCGTAATCGTTCGTTAACTCCACATTTCTATAGCGCCACTTGAAAGCTAAGTGCCGGACGCTGGCTTATTCAGAAGTTCGAGTCAGAGGGAATTGTATAGAGAGTTGTCGAATGAAGGTGCTAGTTTTAGAGAGAGACAGACAGACAGATAGACAAACAGACAGACAGAACTAGAGACATGCAGGCAGACAGACAGAACAAGAGAGAGATAAAAGTCCTGACACAGACAGACAGATAGAGCAAGAGACAGACAGACAGATAGACAAACAGACAGACAGAACTAGAGACATGCAGGCAGACAGACAGAACAAGAGAGAGATAAAAGTCCTGACACAGACAGACAGATAGAGCAAGAGACAGACAGACAGATAGACAAACAGACAGACAGAACTAGAGACATGCAGGCAGACAGACAGAACAAGAGAGAGATAAAAGTCCTGACACAGACAGACAGATAGAGCAAGAGACAGACAGACAGACAGATAGACAAACAGACAGACAGAACTAGAGACAGGCAGACAGACAGACAGAACAAGAGAGATAAAAGGACACAGACAGACAGATAGAGCAAGAGACAGACAGACAGACAGACAGAACAAGAGAGATAAAAGGACACAGACAGACAGATAGAGCAAGAGACAGACAGACAGAGAGACAGAGAGAGCGAAAGAGAGAGATTGAGTGAGTGAGTTAGTGAGTGAGTGTGTGTGAGTGATTGAGTGTGAGTGAGTGATTGTTTGATTGATTGATTGAGTGAGTAATTGAGTGAGTGAGTGTGTGAGTGAATGAGTGAGTGAGTTAGTGAGTGATTGAGTGAATGATTGATTGATTGATTGATTGAGTGAGTGAGTGAGCGAGTGAGAGAGATGTGAGACAGACACGCGTACACAGACAGAGACGGACGGATGCATGCAGGCAGCCTTTTTAGGCGCTGTCTACTATAGTGTCTAGTAGGAGTTCTGGGTTTTACGATTACGATTATGGTCGTTAATTTGGATCAGAATGAGGACTGTGGGACATTTTACCGTGCAGTTCTACACAAAATGTGCAG
>OX243827.1:20840361-20855361 GCA_945859605.1 Lumbricus rubellus | reverse complement strand
TGGGCAATATACCATAAGTGTATATTTAGATACATATAAATGTATACAATATTTATATATGGTTTTTATTGAACATTTGCGCCTCTGGTAGCCTACGTGTACTGCGAAGATGGGCAATATACCATAAGTGTATATTTAGATACATATAAATGTATACAATATTTATATATGGTTTTTATTGAACATTTGCGCCTCTGGTAGCCTACGTGTACTGCGAAGATGGGCAATATACCATAAGTGTATATTTAGATACATATAAATGTATACAATATTTATATATGGTTTTTATTGAACATTTGCGCCTCTGGTAGCCTACGTGTACTGCGAAGATGGGCAATATACCATAAGTGTATATTTAGATACATATAAATGTATACAATATTTATATATGGTTTTTATTGAACATTTGCGCCTCTGGTAGCCTACGTGTACTGCGAAGATGGGCAATATACCATAAGTGTATATTTAGATACATATAAATGTATACAATATTTATATATGGTTTTTATTGAACATTTGCGCCTCTGGTAGCCTACGTGTACTGCGAAGATGGGCAATATACCATAAGTGTATATTTAGATACATATAAATGTATACAATATTTATATATGGTTTTTATTGAACATTTGCGCCTCTGGTAGCCTACGTGTACTGCGAAGATGGGCAATATACCATAAGTGTATATTTAGATACATATAAATGTATACAATATTTATATATGGTTTTTATTGAACATTTGCGCCTCTGGTAGCCTACGTGTACTGCGAAGATGGGCAATATACCATAAGTGTATATTTAGATACATATAAATGTATACAATAGATATGGAGGTATATACATGTACGTATACTGCGAAGATGGGCAATATACCATAAGTGTATATTTAGATACATATAAATGTATACAATAGATATGGAGGTATATACATGTACGTATACTGAGAAGATGGGCAATATACCATAAGTGTATATTTAGATACATATAAATGTATACAATAGATATGGAGGTATATACATGTACGTATACTGAGAAGATGGGCAATATACCATAAGTGTATATTTAGATACATATAAATGTTTACAATAGATATGGAGGTATATACATGTACGTATACTGAGAAGATGGGCAATATACCATAAGTGTATATTTAGATACATATAAATGTTTACAATAGATATGGAGGTATATACATGTACGTATACTGAGAAGATGGGCAATATACCATAAGTGTATATTTAGATACATATAAATGTATACAATAGATATGGAGGTATATACATGTACGCGCATTTCTTCACTCCATGGTAGGCCTATGTATACGCACTTCACTTGGACTTCACGGACTTCCAACATTATAAAAATTCTTCTGAAAACATGGAAATTAGCTGGACTCCTTTATCTATTACTACGTTGTGTATAGTTAACTATATTTCATTTTATTGTACCATGTCTGTAAACCGATATGTGGTTAGCAATTGGTGAATTCAAGAATATTCTTATCTTATCGTATTTTATCTACTTTGCATGCATGTCTGAGCTTAGGCATACACACATGCATTGAAAGGGATGTGACACTTTCCATGTCACCTTGTCACCTTGTGCTGTCAGTTCGTTGAACTCTAGCGATCGACAAGGCCAGCCTTCTCCATTGCTTTCTTTCTGATGTCGCTTCTCTTAGTTGTTCCAGATTCATTCCTGTTGTTTCTTGAACATCGTCCAACCACCTTTTCCTTGGTCGCCCTTGTTGTCTCCTTCCCTGACCGCATGCCAGCATGATATCTTTCTCCAAACCATTTGAATGCATAACATGACCAAAGAAAAACAACTTTCTTCTTAGCACTGTTTGTTGTAACGACTCATCCATATTGATACCAATTTCTGTGTGCACCCACTCATTTGTTCTTTTTTCTTTCCAAGAATGAGGCTTGAAAAAAACACTTGAAGGTTGAGATTGATGAAAAGAAATGAAAATTGAAAAGGAGAATTGAAGCATTTAGGCGTATACATGTGTACATACAACAAGCGAGATGTCTGTACAGAGGAAAGAGTCCGTGACCGTCTCACAATCCTTCCGCACTCACTGAAGACGAGCAATTAGTCACGTTCAATGATATATATTATGAAGAGGTCGACAAAAGGCACTGCATAAGTGTCCTTTAGTTGGCGCATAAGCTGCATATATATATATATATATATATATATATATATATTGTATATATATATATATATTGTAAATGTATTGTATATGTAAAAATAAATATACATATGATCACAAACATATATACATAATCGTATATATATGTATCATTAATTTGATTATGTATGTTTGTGATTATATAATATTTATTTTTCTATTTTTTTATATATTGAACTTGGAAATACTGCATATGGAATGGTCTAATTGTATATATATAATATTATATAATATATATGATATATAATTATATATTATATAATATATACATGTATGTTATATATATATATATATATATATATATATATATATATATATATATATATATATATATATATATATATATGAGAAACGTTGACATCTGTATTCCTTGCACAGCGCTTCGCCTCCCTTGTGAAAAGCACTGCAAGTCGTATACGATAATACGACTGACCGCGCAGTCGTTTCTTTTCCTTGATAGATTTATGCAGCAAAATCCTGTGTCAAACTATTCGACCGTTACACCGTTACTTACCAACTGGGGCTGGACAAATATTATTTGCCTTTTGCGGCTGTGTGGCATTTGTCAAGACGGCGAATTGGTCTTCGCGCCAGAACGATTTTATGCTTAGCAGTTTGTGTTTGAGAATACAAGCTGGCTTTGCGTGTGCTCTTGTGTGCAGTTTATAGGTTTTATTGGTCCCCTGCATGGGTGCCCTCAGATATTTTGGTGGGGGTGGAGGTGTCTATGGGTGTTCACTTGTGTGCAGTTTTGTAGGTTTTATTGGTCCCCTGCGTGGGTGCCCTCAGATATTTTTGTGGGGGGTGGGGGCAAACACAGTGTCGTGACGGGTAACTTTGTGGCAAGAGCTTGAAAAATGCAAAAGCATGGAAATCGGAACATGGGTAATTTTCTTAGAGGTTTATTATAAATGCAGGTTTCAGAGTTTTAGTCTGTGTGTGTCATTAGCAATGTTAGTGCTTTTGCTGTGAAGTTAACATAAATTAAATTTATGTTAAATTTAAAACAAATGTGTGCTGTGATGTACTTTAACTAGTAACTGTTATCTTACTGGTAACTTTAATGTGATGGTAACTGTAATACATGTATGATGTATGACTATTATCTAACTAGTAACTTTAATGCGATGGTAACTGTAATATGACTATTGTCTAACTGGTAACTTTAATGTGATGGTAACTGTAATTATGACTATTATCTTACTGGTAACTTTAATGTGATGGTAAACTGTAATATAAATGTAACTATTAATTATCTAACTGGTAACTAGATAGTGACTGCTATTGTTATTCTTCTCTCCTCAACAGGTCCTGAAGGTAATGCAGATTTTTCTCATAATCTCAAGAATTTGGGTTTTTTCCTTGTACTTTCTCTTTTCATTTGGAAATAAGACATTTATGTTTAATATTTCTTTCAAATCAGACATTTATGTTATTTCTTTCAAATCAAAACAAGTCATAGTTTTTGACCGCTTCCCTTTGTCTGTCTGTGGTACACGGCTTCTTCTGACTGACTAAAAATACATGTCATGTACAAAACTGTACATCTATGGCTTCGGCGGATATCACCGACATACACATAAGTGGTTTAGTGTATGACGCTAGTTTCTGTTGAAGAAAGCTTACAAAGATGCAAGAGCGCTGGGTAATTTTTGATTCAGATCAACAAGTGAATCAGTTGGTTCCATACCGCTCACATGACCATTGTTAATGGGACCATTTGCTAGAGGACCATCTTCTCATGGGGCCATCGCTCAGAGGACCATCTTCTCAGAGGACCATCTTCTCAGAAGACCATCTTCTCATGGGCCATTGCTCAGAGGACCATCTTCTCATGGGACCATCGCTCAGAGGACCATCTTCTCACAGAACCATTGCTCAGAGGACCATCTTCTCACGGGACCATAGCTCAGAGGGCCATCTTCTCATGGGATCATTGCTCAGAAGGCCATTTTACTCATGGGACCATAGCTCAGAGGGCCATCTTCTCATGGGGCCATTGCTCATAGGACCATATTCCCATGGGACCATTTCTTAGAGAACCATCTTGTCATGTGACCATTATTCCTCAGAGGACCATCTTCTCATGGGACCATTATTCCTCAGAGGACCATCTTCTCATGGGACCATTTGCTCAGAGGACCATCTTCTCATGGGGCCATCGCTCAGAGGACCATCTTCGTCTGTCTGTCTTTGCCAAATAATAATCGGTGCCTGGCCATTGTCTCATGAACTCTTGAATGAAGAAGTGCTTTCAGATTGGAGCTGCAGTCCATTAACGGCTCATCACACGGTTGGTCACTTACTAGTCAGTAACGTTGACCACTTTATCCCGCTCTTCGTCCATTTATGCGGCGCCTTTCGGAGCCACCATCACGTTCGGGAATGTTCGGTAATGTTCGGTAATGTTCGGCTTCGTGCCGTTCGTGCTTTTCCGTAGCTATAGGCCGTGTGTGATTAATTTTTGAAAGAGTTTGCGGAAAGCCATTAGGTTTATAAAGCAGAGGTCAAACGGTGCTGGCTGTCGGGAGTTGGGGGTAGGTTAGGGTCATAGGTGCAATCACGTCCTAAAAGTTGGGGGGACCATAATGAATCACGTCCTAAAAGTTGGGGGGACCATAATAATAAAGTTAGGGGACCACCCAAAAGTTGGAGGGGTCGCGTCCCGTGGGTCCCATAGGGTGGTTGCGCCTATGGTTAGGGTTGAGTAACGATGGTACTGGACAATCACCGTCGTTACAGACTAAGAGAGAGAGAGAGAGAGAGAGAGAGACAGAGACAGAGACAGAGACAGAGACAGAGAGACAGAGTGAGAGACAGGCAGACTTCATATGCGGAGGTTAAGAAAGTGACGGCGTTAACACAATACTTCCTACTAATGGATGCGTGTTGTAGGCTACAAGATTGGCTTAGGGGACTGCTGTTGCCTTTCTTTTCGATGGTTAATTTGTGGTGTTATTGATCTAATTATTTTGATGCTTTTGTGTTCTTTGAGGTAATTGTTTCCATGGTTTCGGTGTTCTTTGATGTCATTGTTTTGATGTTTCAGTTGTGTGACTTAATTTTGCTTTCCTCTTTGCGTCGTCATCCATCTAAACGTTTGAACGAAAACAAATTCTTTCTTCCGTTTTAATAATTATGTTTTCCTTTTGTTCATAATTAGGATGTTTATCTTGATTTGGTGGAATGAATTTTTCTGTTTTTCTGCTTCTAATTGATTTATTTCGTTTCTTAAACGTCTCCCTGCTCTCATATCTTTGCTAAGAAACTTTCAACATGTTTTGACAAAGCAATCTTCATTAAGTGCTTCGTACACTTTCAATAATAATATCAATTATAATTATTATGGTCGCTATTTCTGTTTTCGACGTGAAGGGAAAGATCTTGTCAGCGTGATTGATTCGATTCCTGAGTAATTATAGTTTTCTGAAAATTGAAACCTGTTTCATTCATTCATTCATTCATTCTGAGAATTTATATAGCGCCTCTTCAAGACACATCTACTCAGAGGCGCTCTCTGCACTAACTAGCCGAAATGATGTTAAGAGTCATAGCGAGCGAAAAATAACAACAAATTGCAAAACAAAACACAGTAAGCTGTAAGAGTCACCAGTGGCGAGCCCTCGCAAACACGTAGAGTTAACCATCGGATTCCCGTAGACAGCTGGTAGATGGCGTGGTTGATCAGAGTCTCTGGTAGGTGGTAGATGACTCCCGTCTGGCTAATCGTCGAGGCTCAAGGATGCGTGTAGTAGAAGGCGTTCGTCGCTCGTCGATCGGTTGTTGGAAGCGCCGCCGTTGACAACAGCCGAGGTCACTCCATGCGCTGACCCGCGTGAACCGTCCTCCATCGTGATGTAAACATCGGCTGGCTAGCAGCGGTGTACACGCAGGCGTATATGGAACGACTCGACTGTGCATCGTAGGGATGGTCGCTGATGCAGTCACGCGGCCAAGGCGACTTGCAACAAAATCCCTCTAAACAGCGTAAAATCCTTGAGAAATTCAACGAAAAGTCCAGCACGCAAGTCTAAAAGCAGCAAACTCCAACCAGTCTGAAATAACTGTGTAAATTCTGCGTCTCGATAAAATAATCCGTCGAAATGACAGAGAGGTCGGTAAATAAAACGACCGCATGGCCGCTGACCTGCGCAGAACCAATGAGCAAGAACCAATGTTTATGTGTTTTCGTAGTCATTTAATCATTTCATAACCTATTGTCTCATTCTCATCGTAAACATTACCACGGCTGAATCGTGCTTATATGCAATCATTCTGCATTAGACGTTTTTAAGAATATTATTGTTATTATTAATCGTCATCATCATCATCATCATCATCATCATCATCATCATCATCATCATCATCATCATCATCATCACCACCATCGTCGTCGTCGTCGTCGTCATCATCATCATCATCGTAAGGAGGACATTATCAGATTACATTTCTATTGTATCATATTGTATTAATATATGAGGCGCTTTAAGATTTTATTGCATTCGGACATTAATTGTCTCGTCTTTGCGCTGGTGCCCTTGTCTTTCGTTGCGCTGGTTCCTTGCTCATCATTACTCCATGCCATTGTTACTCTCATGCCTTGCTCATCATTGCGTTAGTGCCATGCTCATAGTTACGCTGGTGCCATGCTCATTGTCATTTGTTACCGTGGTTCCCTGGTCACCGTTGCTCTAGTCCATGGTTGTCGTTGTGTTGATAGTTTGATATGATACCCTTATCTATCATTACGCTGGTGCCATGCTCGTCGCTACGCTGGTACCCTGCTCATCATTACGTTGGTGCAAAATAATTTGTCGCGTTTATTAGAATGCGATAAGCTATAATTAATTAATTATTTTATAGCAGACTTGTATTGTTGTCCGCAGACAATGGCGGCGCTGAAGCGAGGCAACGGTGTGTCAACTGTGACGAGACCATTTCTCAACGACGAAGATCTGGTCAGTCATCTGCTTCTTCATCAGTTTCTTCTTCATCAGTTTCTTCATCGGTTTTCTGCAGCAGTTTCTTCATAATTTTACTAGACAATTAGTCACGTTCATAGACACACAGAACAGACACGCGCACACACACACTGACACACACACACACGCACACACACACTGAGACACACACACACGCACACACTCATGTACACACAAGCACACAGATACACACAGATACACGTGCAGTCGTGCACGTGCGATTATTCAATACAGTTGGTTGGAAGTGGGTCATAATAAGTTGTATCCTCACAGTAATCCGTTTGAAGTCGACCCATTCAATCCGAAGGTGATCTTAGAACGTGAACAGGAAACGAATGGACAGAGACATAATTACGTCACTTCTGTCCTACGAAATGATCAAAGAAGATCGTAGAGACAATTAGACAGACAGACAAAGACACACACACACGCTGACAATCGGACAGACAGAGACTGACTGACTGACTGACAGGCAGACAGTTAGGGATAAAAAATAATGGGAGAAAGATATGGACAGCAGAGAGACAGGCAGAAAGACAAAGAAACAGACAGGCAGAGACACAAAGAGAGACACACACAGACGGACAATTAATTGGTGTAATTATCTTTAGTTGGCTCCTATGCATGCGGAAGCAGGCAAGGAGCCATTGTGAATTACAATGTATATGTGTGGGAACGGACGGACGGACGGACAGACGGACGGAAGGACGGACAGATGGACGGACATATGGACGGACATATGGACGGACGGACAGATGGACGGAAGGATGGTGAGCATAGAAACCATAGATGTAGGGAAGCAAGGAGGAAACAGTGGATAGAGTTTATGGTTGTATGGATGAAAGGATGGATGGATTACTGGGTGCATGGATGGTTTCAATTCAACACAATAAACGATTTAATAATGGAACAATAGTTGCAGTCGTTTTTTTACGTTGATCCAACATTTTCTTAAATCATAATAAAATAATAATTATGCGTCTTGTAATAAACAATTATTATCATTTTGTAAATAATTAATTTCAATTGTTATTAATTAACTTCAATTGTAATTAATTAACTTCAATTGTAATTAATTAACTTCAATGTAAATACGAAACTGGGAAAGAAATCAGAGATAATGCAGTTCATCGGTAATGTTCATCTCCTAATGGTTCGCTTATTTATTTGTTGAGAACAAAAACACGAGCAACAATAGTAAACAAGTCCTCCCTTCGGTGCATTGGGGGGGGGGTCTGTGGATCAATAGCCGTATATACATGTATGACATGTGGCCACAAACCTTCTATAACAGCTTGATTAGACACATCGATAAGTGCCTTGATCAATACACGATTGATGATGATGTCTATATCTGACGACTTTGTATAGTCAAATGTATAGTGGGACACGGTGGCGGCCTGGTTTCAGATCTTACTATCATCTTAGCTGGTGGCACTTACATGTAGTGTGTAGGTTCAAATCTCCGCTGTGACTCTTCTGAATCCTGAGAGATCTTATGTTCCGTTGTCTCGGGAATTTTTTAGGATGATAATAATAATAATGACACAATGTTAATTATAATAGCCTAATAATGATGATAATAATATAATTATGGTAGTTTTATTGCTAATGGTGGTGGTGGTGGTTGCGGCGGTGACGGTGGTGACAATGACGACAACGAGGAGGATGACGACTACGACGATGATGCTGTATAACAACGAAAATGATAACAATAGTCATAGACTGATAGTGATTGTGATAATGATAACATTAATTCTTAAATATAGGAACTCCTTCACAAAATAATACACTGGTTTATGGCAACTCAAACCAATATAATAATTATGCTCCTCTAGATGCGTAAGCGTTCTGAACTTGCAATGCAACATCAGACATGTCCCTTCGCTGGCGCTCCAAGACCATCAACCATGCAGGCCTCGAGTATCATACAGGCAATTGTAATTGATGTAAACACGCGATTGTCAAGTACCGCATATTATTGAGTGCGCCACTATCGACGGCTAGTCAGTTACAATTTACAAAGCAATAACATTTTGTGTCATATCGATTGTGTGCTCTCTTCTTTAATCGACAACTAGCATGTCTTCAATGATAGCCTACTACTACTACTACTACCACCACCACCACCACCACCACCACCACCACCACCACCACCACCACCACCACCGCCACTAATAATAATAATTTAAAAAATGATGCTGATGATGATGACGATGGTGATGGTGGTGGTGATGGTGGTGATGTAATATGTATTATAATAATAATAATAATAATAATAATAATAATAATAATAATAATAATAATAATATTGATAATAATAATAATAATAATAATAATAATAATAATAATAATAATAATAATAACAACAATACCACTAACAATAACAACAGTAACAATAGCAATAACAACAATAACAATAATTGTAGAAAATGCACGTCTATCGGAAGACTCTTCAGGCCCTCATCTACCCGATCTCGTGCACGACTCCCCACAATTTCGTCATCTGGACGGCCACGTCCCCCACCTACTGCTTCGAATGCGAGGGTCTCCTGTGGGGGTTGGCCCGCCAGGGGGTCCGCTGCACCGAATGCGACGTCAAGACGCACGAGAAGTGTAAAGATTTGCTCAATGCCGACTGTCTTCAACGTAAGTAGAACGAACCAAATGAAATTATATTATGTGGAAGGAAGTGTGCCATAGTTGAAGTGTGTGTGTGTGTAGGTGTGTGTGTGTGTAGGTGTGTGTGTGTGTGTAGGTGAGTGTGTGTGTGTGTGTGTGTGTGTGTGTAGGTGTGTAGGTGTGTGTGTGTGTAGGTGTGTGTAGGTGTGTGTTTGTTTGTTTCTATGGGCACTTATTATAGCACCACTTCAAGCTCTCTCTACTCAGATGCGCTTGTGTGAGTGTATGTGTGCATGTGAGTGAGTGTGTGTGTGTGTGTGTGTGTGTGTGTAGGTGTGTGTATGTGTTTATGTATACATGCATGTGTGTACATATGTGTTTATGTAGGCCTATATGTCATGTGTTTGTGTGTTTATGTAGCCCATCTCCGTGCATTTAATGACCGTGTATCAGGCGATGTTGCTGACAAATTACTTGCTTAAATGTTCCCTACACAGCTACCGACACGGCGTGGGAGGGTTAGACTCGAACCCCTGCTCTCCTACTATCGTGTCACTTTCCTACTTCTGTCACCCACGTCACCCACCCACTTCTGTCACCCACATCACCCGTGGACGTCTTTCATCCACGAAATGCCGTCATATTAAAAAAATTCGTACTTTATATCTGTAGTGCCGAAAGATGTCATTTATGATTGTTCTCTGGCAAAAATAATTATGTATACATTGTACATATATATATATATATAAATTAAATATATATAGTTATTATATGATATATATATATATAGTTACGTATATATATAATTATATATGATATATAGCCTCAGCCATAGCCATAGATTTATTGAACCCAAGCAGCAATGACGTTGAAAAACAAGTAGGGAGAAAAAAATAGACTAACAACATACGCACACTCATAATATATACATCACTATCATACACACTCACCCTTGCGCCTCTGAGTAGTTTCCGTGAAGAGGCGCTATATAAATGCTTGAATGAATGAATGTATGTCTTTGAACGCACGTTGCTGTGGCTGAAAAGAGCGTCCAACCCTCCCCCTCCCCTTCCCTCCCCTTTCCTCCCCTCCTCCTCCCCCTCCCCTTCCCTCTCCCTTCCTCCCCTCCCCTCCCCTCCCCTCCCCTCCCCACCCCCTCCCCCTCCCACTTCCCTCCCCTCCTCTTCCCCCTCCCTCTCCCCTCCCCCTCCTTCTCTCCCTCCCTCTTGACCTGTTCCTCCACCCTTTCCTCCTTCCCTCCCGCCTCCAGTCCCATTCCCCTCTCGTAGTTCAGTCCCTCTGTCTCCCTGCATCCCTGCCTTCTCCATCCCTCCCCTCCGGTCCGTCCCCTCCCTCTTCGTCCCGCTCCCTCTTCCTTCTTTCCTCCCTCAGACCGTTCCTTCCCCACAGCGATAAAGTTGGTCATTCGCGACTTTTGGGCGACTTTACAACCTGATTTTGCGTTTCCGAAATCTCGCGACTTTTGGGCGACTTTACATCGTGATTTCGGGACAAAAAGTTTCGGAAATCTGGCAACCCTGCAGTTTTGTTGACTTTGCAAATGGCGGTCGAACGGATTGCAAAGTTCACTTTTTGTGGAAAAGATTTCGGTTTTTTGGTACAAAAGCATCAAAGAACACGGTCCTATGGAATGGAAGGTTTTGTTAAATTTTCAAAACAATCTGTGCGTTACTTTCCGAGAACACTGGGAACAAACTATTGGAAAGTTTCATTTTTATTTATATCTATATAAATAAAAATGTAACTGCGTTCGCACGAATCTTTGGGCGCAAGGATCTCGGTAAGTCCTGGGCCGATTCTTTTCAAAATTGCAGCAAAACGTTCCTTTTAATATAGGCAGAGGATGGGAGGGGAGGGGAAGGGGAGGAGAGGGGAAGAGGATGGAAGGGGAAGGGGGAGGGGAAGGGGAAAGGAGGATGCAGGGAGGGGAGGGGAGGGGGAAGGGGAGGGCAGGGGAGGTGGAGGGGAAGGGAGAGGGAGGGGGGATGGAATGGAGGTAGGGAGGGATGGTTGGATGCTCTTTTTCAGCCACTGCAACGCGTGGCCGGGTTCAGCTAGTAGATATATACAGTATGAGAATTGTGGAAAAATAACTGGGGGGTTGGCCTATGATAAACTTGAAATTGGGGTATGAAAAACATACTTTAACATGGGGCTCTAAAAAAGACTGGGGGGTTGAACCCCCCAACCCCCCCGGCAATTCTCACCCTGGATATATAGATCTCCTTGGTGGATAAAGAAAAAAAGCAGGATTAAAATAAATGCATGACTTGAAGGTCAAAGGGTATTTTCGATTTTTTTATGGTTCATTGGCTTTCCTCATGAGAGAGACAGATGCCCACCTGTCTTTTCTGCTTTTACATATAAATAGCGTTTGTTTTTATAGCTCAAGCTACGTAGGTGTCAGCTTATCTTATAGTGTATTAAGAACACGAAGTGCGAAACCATAGAGGAATCCACAGATAGAATTGGTGTTAGCGATATCATTTACTCAGCCTCGACAAGTGAGGACGGGTGGTAAGTCCACTCCCTTCCCATCAGATCTTCACATGGACAATATGTTCATGGTCAGTGTTCGCTTTTTCTTGCTGGGCTGGCTGGAGGTCATAGGAAATCTTGAACAGATTTTAGCCCTGCAGGTGATGAATCCAAACCCGATCAAGTCCTTCATTCGTGATTGCTCGTACGCTTCTGCGTGAGACTTCGATTCAGTGTCCGCGCTGTAATAGAGAGTGCCTCTGAGTAGTAATCTTGAAGGGGCGCTATGTCACATGCTCATACATTACACTCATATATAAATAATATATACATAAATCATTATTACATGTATATATAATATATATATTATATATATATGTGTGTGTATATATATATATAAATGTGTGTGTATATGGCTTACATTCTCAGATGTCATGTAGTTAAATGCTCTTTAGTGACCTTATTTTCTGCCACTTCTCGTTCGAAACTCCAGTTGTCAGTTCGATATACAATTGACTGTTTTCACCACGCTTGTTTGTATGGCTTGAGGTGCATGTCCTATACGTCTTAAAGATCTTAGACTCGTGTCTTCAAAGACATTTCGGCTTTTTCGTGTTTTTTCAATTGCCTGTGGCCGCTGTAGCGTTTTTAGAACTGCAGGAAAACATTGCCATCTTCAGAGAGACATCACGTGTGTAGGCGTCACCGGAACCGGAAATAGATTTCTCAGTCGCGTCGAGCGCTGTTCAGTTGCGCCCGGAAGCAGAAAAAGCGTTTTAATCCCACGTGTCATCTAAGCCGTGTTATCTAATCCATCTATCTATCTGTCTGTCTGTCTGTTTATCTATCTATCTATCCATCTATCTATCTATCTATCTATCCATCTATCTATTCATCTGTCTATCTGTCTATCCGTGATTTCCTGATTTTTTTAGAAGTGGGCGTTGATTGTAGCATGCTTTGGTTTGTTTGGTGCCTTTCCTGGAAGCGAGAAACAACATCATTAGAGGTGTCAACCATTGCTCTGTCTGTCTGTCTGTCTGTCTGTCTGTCTGTCTGTCTGTCTGTTTGTATGTCTATCTATCTCTCTAGGCTCTCCAAACCAGTGCGTTATTTACACCAGCTTTGACTCAGTGTTAGTTGATTAGATGGATGGATGGATGGATGAATCATGTATGGGTAGGTGGGTAGTTGGGTGGGTGGGTCACTGGGTGGGTGGATGGATATTATGTTGACCAGATGTTTGGTTTGCCAAACGTAGGCGTATTTAGGCAGTAATGAAATGTCAGAGAATGTTGAGTGATTAGACTTTGTCAAATTAATGTTCATCTGTCTTCACGCTGTTATATTTCACGGACAAAGACTTGAGGATTATGTATCACTCCCCGGTGAGGCGGCTACATGTACACAATGTATGTATACTTTTGTATAGCCATACAGATGAATGATTGCTTTGGTGTTTGCTTAAAGTAAACGTTGATTTCAACCCTGTATCTCATTACTGTAAGGAAGAATGCTTCTTTGCTGTCATCTTGGATGTGTCATTCATTCTATGGATTTATATAGCGCCCCTTCCAAAGACCTACTCAGAGGCGCTCCCAGCCCAGCCACGGCGAAAGAAAAGGACTTGAGAGATTTATGAAACAAAGTTTGACTGGTTAGGATAGATGTAGTAAATGAAGGTTTGAAGGAAGTTCATTCCAGATTGACATTAGTATCAAAGCATGGTTTTGATTTAGCGTACTCTTATCATAATTATATGTAATTAAAGAGGAGACTCCCTCTTAACAGAAATCATAGAAGGGAGATTGAAGGGGAGAAGACGAAAGAGAGGAAGACCGAGACAGATGATGCTGGGATGGATGATGACTGACGGATACAAGTCATACAACGAACTGAAGAGAAACGCACAGAGAAGAGAAGAATTGCGTCATTGGAAGTTGAAACCTGCCGAGGGACAGAGAAATTAAAAAAGAAGATATAATTAAAGTTTCTAAAATTAAGAATAATCGAATGAAGGATAGTCATATAGCGTACGGGAGATTTCAGCAGTGGGGGGGGGGCAAAGATCGAACTTCTGCCCGAAAAATATATCGGGGAAAAAAGTTGATGACCTTTTTTTAGTCGTCCACTCGTCCAGGGCTGTTTGCCCGAAAAGCCAGACTTGCCCGAAAGTTGGGGGGGGCATTTGCCCCCCCCCCCCTCTGGACACCCGCCTCGTACGCCTATGAGGATAGTACATCGAAAGTGTTGCAAATAAGGAATGTTTCCTAAAGTGTGGCGTGAGATATGAAAGTTATTTTAGTCATCTGAAATAAGACAGTTCAACTATTCTTCAAAAATCATCTGAATATGAAAGATGTCACATGTCACTACGATGACAGGGCTGATGTAGTATGCATTGTGTATGTGACGAAAAGAGTAATTTTAAGTCAATATCTCTGGGGATCGCAGCTACAGCAGATAAGGAGCGTTATTTGATGTGGATAAGGTGAAGTATAAAGTTGGGACAGATAATTTCTGCTTGATTAAATGAGCATTGTCAGAACCAATATAGTATATATATATATATATATATAAATTATAGCTTATTGAAATATATATATAGAGAGAGAGATATATATATATATAATATGTATTATGTAGTTTATTGAATATATATAATTTCATAGGTTATTGAAATATACATATATATTATAGTTT
>OX243827.1:20602861-20832861 GCA_945859605.1 Lumbricus rubellus | reverse complement strand
CGGCGAGAGGTCTCTAAATTAAGGACATTGCGTGATGTTTGAAAAAAGCGTAATTAGCCTACAATCGCCGAGTGATTCCTTGGCCCTATTTACCTGAAGATGTTTTTGTCTTTGTCTTTCTAATTAGCACACCTGCCCGGTTTAATGTAGGCCTACTGACGAGTGACGACCCGGACCAACACAGACTACTCTCACGGACAACCCTTCCGACTCAACGCAGCGCTCGTGAATAAGCTGGTGCCCCTCGCTTGGCTTTCAAGCAGCGCTTTAAAAATTTGGAGATTACGATTATTAATCGTTTGTTTTGTTTGAATTTCAGCGAATGCCACAACTCCTCCGACCGCATCAAAGTACGAGTTTGGTAAGTGATCAAGTTACCATCGATTTAGTTGTCAGTTTGTTGTTTTGTCGAAAATCGCGGTTATAACAAGCTGAATTGTTAGCGGATCCATGGGAAAACAAGATGGTCGACAAAATGGCGGCCAGTTGTTTCAAATGAATAAAAGTAAAGTATAGTATGTGATATAGGAAGACGATTTTAGACTCTAAATTAGGATTATAGTTTTCAAGGAATACAATGGAACCAAAAACACATATTATGTCTTATCTTTTCGGACTTGGACCTCCTAATTTTGATTACCCTTTGCAAAACGTCTCTGACTTAACACAGTGCTCGAGAATAAGCTGGTTTCCTGGGCTTGGTACTGCGTAGAATCAAGTGGCACTTTAGCAACGTGGAGTTTACAATTGTGATTTATGCTTTGTTGTTATATAGTGACACGGTGGCCAATTGGTTAGAGCGATAGCCGATAGGCCTTTAATGCAAAGCTTTGGGGTTCGATTCTCGTCTGAGGTAGTGACCGTGTAGGGAGTAGGGACCTTCACTCGCAATTGCTCTGTGCTGTGGAGGCGTGTGTGCACTTCTCAGCTTGTAAGAAAGGTCAATAGTCGTATGACCAATAAGTAGCCTATTATATAGTCCCATGACCAATAGTCCGTATATCAAGGTAACAATGATACTCATTATCACAACATTATGTTGCACACTTACATTCATCAGTGCTGTGACCGAGTAGACCTGAGTTACTCAAGAAATTAGCTAAATTTGATAAACCATTCCCTTTTGGGGATTTCTTGTATGCATGATAAAGGTGTGGTAGTGTAGGGTCGTCCATTCGATCTAGAGCAGTGGTTCCCAACCTTTTTTGACTGTAGGGCCACTTTTTCTAAGTTGGAAGACACGAGGGCCACTTTTTCGTAGTTAATGGACATTAGGGCATTTAGGGGGCCACAATGCTAAAATTTAATTAACTAAGAGCATATAAAAATTGTTATAATTAATTCAAAGTAGATTGTGTGATGTTTATAGACTTCAAAATAAAATAATTTGTAATAGAAAATGATTATGAAATTATGTTCTATCCTGTCCAAATTGTCAATTTTTCATATATTTTTTTATTAATTCTTTGAGAGATGAGTGCCATTGTTGAGGCCTGCCGGGCCATTTTGTGAGGCCTCGCGGGCCACTTTTGGCCCGCGGGCCACGGGTTGGGAACCGCTGATCTAGAGTGACCTCTCCCTTCAAAGCTGCGTATGTCACCTTTGAGGCTTTGACCATTCAGATTTTGTTTCATAAATCTCGCATTTTTTTCTTTTGTGTGTCTGGTCTGGGAGTGCCTCCGAGTAGTTTTAGTACAGGAGTGCTATATGAGTCCATAGGATGAATGAATGAATGGCTGATCTTTCTTTTGCCGTCGCTGCATGGTCTGGGAGTGCTTCTGAGTAGATTTTTTAAGTGGCGCTATATAAGTCCATAGAATGAATGAATGGATGAATGAATGAATGAATGAATGAATGAACGAACGAGCTAAGGAATGAATGAATGAATGAATGAATGAATGAATGAATGAATTAGTTGCTCAGCAGAGCACTTAGTTGTGCCTCGTCGATTAACTATATAAGACTTATAAGTACCGTAGTATATGTTGTCCTCGAGTTGAGTGATAACGGGCGTTCTTTGTTTGGTTTCCTGTGTATTACTCAAATCCAGCGATATGCCTCTCTTATAAATGGGAAACTTTTAAAAGCTTAGTCTTCGCTTGGTTGAATTCTGATTGCAGGGACGAAGATGCGAGTGCCTTTAAGCTAATGCAGATGCTTAATCAGGAATCGCATGATTTCCTCGGCCAGAAAATAATCGACGTGCGCATGCTCAGTGGCAACTCTGACCTCTGGTATAACCTAGGTGCGTGGGTGGGACAGGTTGGACGGGTCCATTATAATGCTTGCTGCTTAGTTCCGAGGGGTGGAGGGGCGGTCGGCTGAGTTTCCGTTTTGTTTTAGCTGCGATTGTGGGGTGTCTTTAAGATGCTCCAAATGAAACCAGTTGATGTTCTTGTGCTTTTTTAGTTGTTCACATATTGTGCTTATATATGTCTTTGCATCTTGCTTTTTTGATTCACTATCAGTCATGGGTGGAAACCTAGGGGGCATGGGGACGGTCCCCCCAACGGAGGTGTTGGGAGGGACGGCCCATGCATTTGTCCCCCCCCCCCAATCGTTGAGCGTCAAGACTAAAAAATAAATAAGAAAAGGTCATCAACTTTTTTGGCGGGGAAAATTTTACAATTTTCTTGACTTTTCGGCCAAATGACTAAAAAATCTCGCGTCTTTCCTTCGGCCGCTCGTTCATCCCCCCAAGTCTCCACCCAGGTTTCCGTCCATGGTGTCAGTATATTGTATTTAATGTTTAATATTTTATTGTTTAATATTTAATGATTCCATAGAATGGAATGGGTTATTATTGCGTTGTGCTGAAGGTGATGGTGGTATAATCAACTTGTGTTTTGCTTGGTTACTTCTCACATTGCTCATTGTCTTGTTGAGAGAAGTCGGTATAATCCTACAGGGAAATAAACACTGGAAGACAGATTACATCTGCCCCCTTCAGCATCTGCGACTTCTCTCTTTTTGTCCACGCATTGTAATCTCATGCGAAGTCTCGAAAGAAGTCTCGAGAGAAGTCTTGAGAGAAGTCTCATGCGAAGTCTCGAGAGAAGTCTTGAGAGAAGTCTCATGCGAAGTCTCGAGAGAAGTCTCGAGAGAAGTCTTGAGAGAAGTCTCATGCGAAGTCTCGAGAATAGTCTCAAGAGAAGTCTTGATGGATTGCAATTGCGACTTCTGTTTGAGAATAGGTAATCTTTTAGGGATGAAGATGACGACTTGAAGGCCAGACTCCGGTCGAAGTTCGGTCGCGAGTCTGACGACTTTCTCGGCCAGACTATCATTGAAGTCCGAACGCTCAGCAGCGAAATGGACGTTTGGTATAACCTTGGTCAGTTGAACGAAATTCCTACTTAATTTGCCACGTTTCAGCGACTTTCAAAATGTGCTATATAAGTTTTCATTCAAACAAATGTCAAACATACGTTCATTCGTTCATTTAGTAGTTTATTAATTTTGTTCACTCTTTCTTTTATTCATTTAGTCAGTCGTTCATTCGTTTGGTCATTCATTTATCCATTCAAATCATTCATTCATTCGTTATGATAATTTATAATTATAGCACCCCTTGAAGAAACTTATACTCGAGAGCAGCACCTTTGTATTGTTCATGAAACGCGCTATATAAATATTTTGATTCATTCATGCATGAATGTTTGCATTGAAGTTGTACTTAGGCCTAAAAAAAATGTTGTGTTTCCGGTAACATAGCTAAAAAAAATTGGGTAGGTAGGTCGGAAAATATTTTTATTTTGGTAAAATATTTTTATGCAGTGACTATCCGAAAAAGTATACCCCACTAATCTTTTTTGCACGCTGAATCAAAGTACGTGTTCTAAGCAAGTATAAACTGCCTATTTCCCGACAGTCTGCACCTAAAACTGCTCTAGAAACAGTCCTATTAATTTCATTTTGTTGACGTCCCTTATGTTATGTCAATACAAATGTTAAAAAAATATTTTTTGAAAAAAAAGTTAATTTTTTAAAAAAAAGAAAAAAAATTTTGAACATTTTTTTTAAATAAATTTTTTTACAAAAATATTTGAGTCGCGGCCCTAAAAATGGGTCGGTCGGGTTACCGGAAACACAACTTTTTTTTTCTACGCCTTACCACAGTTGTAGTACTGTTTTCTCAGTTTTAGAAAAGGAGTGTTCGGTTTATACCTCTTGGTTTTTTAGACACAGCGAATGAGGCCTGATTTTAAATACAATTATGGTTGGGCCGGGTTGGCTATATTTCAGCCCCTATCTGAATGAGAAGTTACCGTTTTGCTTGAACCAATTCACAAGTGGTGGTTAAATAGCTGAATTTTTATTTGCATTATTTGTAAGCTTTAGCTTGGTTTTGGGCTCACTTCATCTGCTCATAATTTTATCGGTAGGCTATTTGTTTGTAGCCTACTATGCATAAGTTATGCTGGCTGGTGTTTGTGTATTTTTTTCTTAAAGTGATTTTTTCATTTTATACGCAGTGATAGAGATAATCATCGCCTTGCAAATAATTGCCATCTTCTAAGGCAATGAGTATTTCTTTTTATAAAAATTAAAATTGCAGATTGCATTTTGCCTTTTAATAGTGTCAATCGATGTAAGCTAATTTAATCAGTGCACGACGATTGTCGTACAGCGACGCAGGTAGGCCAACTGCAAATTGGCGCGCGGCGTCTGGACAGGTGGTTGTCTGGACAGCGCGTGATGTCTAGACGAGCGTACGTTGAGTGTACAAGGAGGGAGTGGAAGTGAAGAAGGAGTGTTGTGTGTTGAGAGCTGTTGAGATAGGCTGTAATAGTTGTTGTTGAGTTGCGATAGAGTAGACTGATGAAGGTAGTAGTCGTGTAGTTGTTATGATAACGCAAGTGTAGTCATTGTTGTGTTGTTGCTGATCGTTTTACTTTACATCGGATTTTGGAGTATAATAAGAAGACTTAAACACGTCGTCGTTGTTGGTTACAAAACAGTGAAAGTCTGTAGATTCTTTACCTAGCCATTTAGCTAATGAAACAGTTATCTAGGGATAGGCCTATGCTACCACGAACTTATACGAAGAAGCTTCCGAAGAGACTGATAGGAGGAGGTGATCACAAGGAGGTTATCACATTTGGTGGCAGCGGTGGGATAACGATCCAAGTTGCAGGAGAACGATCCTAAGTACGAACGGCGGGTCTACGTGCCAAGTTACGAACGGAGGGATTCTATCCAATCAACAGACGTTGCGGAGGAACGGACGCTGTGCATTTATCGAGGAGCCGAGCACACGGGAGAAGCAACGATACATCGAGCATCCGTACGTCAGTGAGAAACGACAACACAACGACTACAAGGTAGAAAAACTTGCTTGTCTATTGAAGTTTGCTTAAAGAATTGAAGTCAGTCAATTGCAAACATTTGAAGAGTAGCCTACTATTTATCGACTAGCATCAGTAAAGTAAAGAAGTAAGATGGAGAAACTTACAGAGCAAAAGCAAGCGACTATTAAAAAGATGGCATCGGAGAGAATAGTGAAATTATTAATCGAAGCAGGTTTAGATGCAGAAGAAGTCGGACAGATGTCGAGGGAAAGTTTGATGAGAAATTTAGCCGAGGTTTGGGCTAAGAAAGAAGAAGAAGAAGAAGGTGCTGTCGGAGGCGCTGCGGAGAAGCCAGTTGAGAAGCCACAGCCACCTATATCTATAGAGGCGTTGCTACAACTCATGATGATGAGTAGACAGGAAGAGAAAGAACGTCGCCAAGAAGAGAAGGAGAAAGAAGAGCGACGGTGCCAAGAGGAGAAAGAGCGTAAACAAGAAGAAAAAGAGAAAGAAGAGCAGCGCAGACAAGAGGAGAAAGAGCGTAAACAAGAGGAGAAAGAGCGTAAACAAGAAGAAAAAGAGAAAGAAGAGCAGCGCAGACAAGAGGAGAAAGAGCGTAAACAAGAGGAGAAAGAGAAAGAGGAGCAACAAGCGGAAAGAGCAGAAAAATTAGAAAGGATAAGACAACAAGAGATAGACATGCAGAAGCAACAGTTCCAGCTTCAGTTAGAACAAATGAAAATAGATCGTGACGAATCAGAACGACGAAGGATGGAGTTAATGATAGAGTACGAAAAAGCAAGAAAAAGCGATGAAGAAATACGAAAGCAGCAGATTGAGGACAAAAAGGCTCGCGAGGAAGAAAAAGAAAAGATGCGTTTACAAGAACTGGAGAGAGCAGAAGAAATTCGTCAGGAAGAATTTCAAGCCGGAAAAGACAATTTGGCAAAAGCAGAAAGAGAAAGAGAAGAGCAGATGCAGTTAGAACAAAAGAAACTTGCTATCAAGGAGGCTCAACTTAAAGAAATGGCCATTGAAAAAGAAGAACGCAGAAAGCAGTTAGAACTGTTGCAGCAGAAGATTGAACAAGAAGAACTGCGGAGAATCGAAGATCAAGATCGACTGAAGAAGAGGGACGAAGATGATCGTAAGAGCCGGGAAGTATCAGAACAGATTAGGCTCAAAGAAAGTGAGACAATGGTGTCCAAGATTAAGAAGATAGGTGACGCAATGAAGCATGTGTTACCGAAGATGCCGTATGATATGATGGAAGTGCCATTATATTTTGAGACAGTGGAAAATGCATTCAATAGCTTTGCTGTGGAAAAACAATATTGGGTGAAATTGTTGTTGCCATTGATGACCCCGAGAGCGCGAACGGTATTGAATCGATTGTCATTTGAGAATTTAGATAAATACGATGCAGTGAAAGAGCACTTGTTGAAGGAATTCAAATTAACAGCTCGTGAGTACAGGTCAAGGTTTGCAGATGCCAAGAAGACAGCCGAAGAAACGTATACGATGTTCACGGCTAGGCTGAAGAACCTGTTGAATTATTATGTCCGGAGTAGACGAGTGGGCAAAGACTACGAGAAGCTGTTTGATTTGTTAGTGGCGGATAAGCTGAAAGAATGTTTACCACCAGGTCCACTACAGTTTGTCTTAGCAAAAGAGGGCACAGAATGCTTGGAAGCTAGTAATGTTGCAGACCTCGCAGACATACATGTAAACAATCGGATTGGTGTGATGTTCCAAGACAAACCGAAATTTGAGGCATGGGGAAATAGCTCAAAGCCATTCAAGTGGAACAAGGATAGCAAAGACACCGGAAGCCAAGCCAAGAGTAATGATGCAAAGAAAGATAATTATTCTGGAAAGCAGTATTGGCAAGATAAGAAAGAGTCAACGTGGGACAGGCAAGCCTACAATCGAACTCCGCCGCTGGGACGCCCAACAGAAAGTAATGCATCATACACGCCGTACAACAAGTGGGAGAACAATGAGCAAAGAAGTTTTATAAAGAAACGTTGCCACAACTGTCATTCTGACAAACACCTAATAAAACATTGCCAAGCACCAGGAGCGGCAAATCTGAGGAAGAACTTTAGCAGAAGTGCAGAAAATCTTCGAGTAAACCAGATACAAGTGATGAATGCACCAGACCAGTTTGAAGAATCGGACGATCGTGAAACAGAAGTGAAGTCGGTAATGAAGTGTACGCCGCAGTTCACCATACAGAAAGAAGCGATAAAGACTACTTCCATTGCAGAAATTTGTCGAGAAACAAAAAGTAAAGAGGAGTGTCAACGCATAAAGAAGATATCGTTGCAGCATGTAAATGTGGAGATACGTGGGACTGATGGGCAGCCTGTGCAAGTCGAGGCGTTGGTTGACACGGGGACCGAGATACCAGTAATCAACGAGGAACTACTGAAAGGAACGACAGTAGAAGAAATCGGCAGAGTTCATTTGCAATGTGTAGCTGGAGAACCGATTCCAGCTAAGTTGGTGAAAATCGAAGTGCGGATGAGCGGTCGTAACGAAGGAGCAGTTACAGAGGACAGGACAATAAATATCGCGCCATATTTAACTTTAGTGTGTGCCAGCATTCCAGCGGATCTGTGCAAAGAAAACAGAGAAAAGTTCTTGCTACATCCGGAGATAATTGCAGAATTGAAAGAGATTCCACCAGTGAGTGTATTGCAAGGGGAACTACAAGCGAATGTGACTACAAGAGCACAAAGTCGGAGAGCAGAAGTCGAAGGCGGAGAAGATGAAACGATAAACGAAAGTTCGCAAGAAGATGACACGGACAGCGAAGATGAACTCAGCATTCAAGATGACGAAAGAACAACATCTGAGAACAATGAAACTGAAGAAGAGATGGCTGCATGTGAACGAAATGATAGTGAAGATTCCGGAAGCGACGCTGAACTGGAGACAAGTATGAGGGACTTGTTCACAGAGAATTCGAACGATGAAAGACAGCTGGAAGATGCAAAGAAATTCGAGGAGCAGCAGAGAAATGACGAGTCACTGAAATCGTGGTGGAGGATCGCTGAAGACAAAGGATCAGAGTTTAGCGTGGTGAATGGATTGATGTATAAGAAACATCAAATGCTGGATCAGCTAGTGTACCAGTTGGTGTTACCGAAAGAGAGAAGAATTCAAGTAATGGAATTAGCTCACGAGTCAGTATTTGGCGGACACTTGGGAGAAGAGAAGACACGAGAGAGAATCAAGTTGTCCTTTGTCTGGCCAAAGATGCGTCGAGACGTGGTGAAATTTTGCAAGTCCTGTGAGAAGTGTCAGCTGAAGGCACGAAGTTTGGTGATGGATCGAGTGCCGATTACACCAATTCCAAGGGAAGATGTACCATTCCGACGGATGACTATGGACGTGGTAGGCCCAATAGAACCGAAGTCAGCAGCTGGGCATAAGTATTGCTTGTGCATAGTGGATTCATGTACAAGATGGCCGACAATCTTTTTGCTGAAGTCATTGACTGCTAAGGCTGTGTGCGAAGCTTTGATGAAGCTATTCATTGACGTGGGGGTGCCATCTGTGATCACCAGCGACAGAGGCACGAATTTTACAGCCAGTCTTACAAGGGAATTTTTGAAATTGATGGGATGCTGTCCACGATTCGATTCACCAGGGCATCCAGAGGCAGCCGGATTAGTCGAGAGATGGAATCAGACGTTCAAGAAGATGGTACATCATGTCATTGTGGAAAATCCAAGACAGTGGCATAAAATCATTCCGTTTACTGTATGGGCATTGAGAGAAGTTCCAAACGCAACGACAGGAGTGGCACCATATCTGCTGGTGTATGGAAAAATGCCAAGAGGACCATTAACTATCTTAAAGGAAAGCTGGACCAAAGAAATAAATCTACCGCCAAACATTGGAGTACAACCAGCAAAGTACCTGAAGAACTTAAGAGCAGACATGGAGAAAGCTTTGATATTTGCTGAGAATTGTGCAGAGGAAAAGCAAAAACAATACGCCAGTCAATACAACAAGAGGGCCAAGGATAAAGAATTCGAACCAGGAGAAAACGTCATCGTCCTGTATCCAACGTCAACCAATAAATTGATCTCACGATGGCATGGTCCATGTACAGTGCTACAAAGAAGATCCAAGTATTCGTATCTGGTGGATATGAATGAAAACGGCCGACGAATCGTCCATGCCAACAAAATGAGGAAGTTCATCGCAAGAACATTATCGTGTGGTCTCATCGTGGAAGAGGACGACGAATTCGGATCAGTGGTAGAGCTACCATTGAAAGAAGACCATGCAGAGACGACACAGAAATCGCTGCAATTGGACTATGAACAGATCGGACATCTTACGTGCGAGCAACAGAAACAGCTACTGGATGTACTGAACTGTTATGCAGACAGATTTTCGGACAAACCTGGATTATGTACATTGGTAGAACAGGAAGTGGTGCTGAACCCAAAAAATCCTAACACTTGTTAACTAATTGATTGATATTTTTTGGTTTCTACAGACAATTTATTTGTAATTTTGCTGAAATTGCTAAACCATTAACGGATTTAACTAGCAAGCAGACACCTGAGAACATTGTTTGGACTGAGGACCACCAGAAGTCTTTTGATTCTCTTAAAGAAATTGTTTTATCAAATGTGATTTTATACATGTTCGAGGTTGGCAAACCATTTAATTTGTACTGTGATAGCAGTGATTTTGCTGTGGGGGCTGTGCTGTCACAAGTGGACGATGAGGGGATAGAACGTCCCGTTTCATTTATCAGTCAGAAGCTGACAGATACCCAGAGGAGATGGGCGACGATTGAGAAGGAAGCCTATGCAATCATATGGGCTTTAAACAAATTGAAAGAAATTATTATTGGTTCCAAGATTAATGTGTTCACTGACCATAACCCTTTAGTTTATTTGACTGAGTCAATGTCGAAGTCTGCTAAGTTAGTCCGATGGTCTTTATCATTGCAAAATTTTGACATTCTATTGAACTATAAGAAGGGAAAGCTGAATGTAGTAGCGGACTGCTTATCGAGATTGTAGTATAAGATATTTTGTGATTGCATTTAGTATAGGAATTGTTTGTATTTAGTTTAAGCATTATACGTTCGCTAATTTTTAAGATTAATTAGCTCTCTTCAAAAGAAAGGAAGGAGGTAATGTAAGCTAATTTAATCAGTGCACGACGATTGTCGTACAGCGACGCAGGTAGGCCAACTGCAAATTGGCGCGCGGCGTCTGGACAGGTGGTTGTCTGGACAGCGCGTGATGTCTAGACGAGCGTACGTTGAGTGTACAAGGAGGGAGTGGAAGTGAAGAAGGAGTGTTGTGTGTTGAGAGCTGTTGAGATAGGCTGTAATAGTTGTTGTTGAGTTGCGATAGAGTAGACTGATGAAGGTAGTAGTCGTGTAGTTGTTATGATAACGCAAGTGTAGTCATTGTTGTGTTGTTGCTGATCGTTTTACTTTACATCGGATTTTGGAGTATAATAAGAAGACTTAAACACGTCGTCGTTGTTGGTTACAAAACAGTGAAAGTCTGTAGATTCTTTACCTAGCCATTTAGCTAATGAAACAGTTATCTAGGGATAGGCCTATGCTACCACGAACTTATACGAAGAAGCTTCCGAAGAGACTGATAGGAGGAGGTGATCACAAGGAGGTTATCACAATCGACTTATAACGCCTTCTGCTTTTTTGATTGATTGTTCTACATTAGTTTATAATGGACAGAGTATAGGCTACCTGATTGGTAAGAGTGCTTGCCTTTTAATGCGGAGTGCACAGGTTCAAGTCTTTTTCCCGAGATAGCTAGTTTCTGTGTAAAGACCCTGAGTACGTCTATCATTCACATTTAGACAGCGACGTTTCATAAATTCATAATAAAGACAATATTAGCCAATCAATCAAAATTTATACAGCGCCCCTTCATGGTACCTACTCAGAGGCGCTCAATTATATATTAGTATATTAATTTATATCAAGTATATTAGTGTTAGAACAATTCTCCTAAATGTAGTGTCTTTCCTTTCCCTTCAACTTAGGCATTAGTTAGAATTTTAGATATGAAATTTGTGTTGACTGTATATAAATTGCACCAAAAACACTGATACCTTGCTCGTCATCACGATAATAACACTCAAACGGACTCCTTCCATACTTGCGCCTGCTCCCAAGCTATAGGTCCCCACTTACACATTCTGTCACAATCTTAAGACCTCTGTGAGATGTGGACTGTGGAGTAACCATAATAAGTGTTCTGTTTACATTGAATGCTCGGTTATATTTGGACGATAATTTACTCTGGAAGTCTACATTAACCTGATGTTATTGAGTCTGTTGTCATGGAAGTCTACATTAACTTGATATGTTATTGAATCTGTTGTCATGGAAGTCTACATTAACTTGATATGTTATTGAATCTGTTGTCATGGAAGTCTACATTAACTTGATATGTTATTGAATCTGTTGTCATGGAAGTCTACATTAACTTGAAATGTTATTGAATCTGTTGTCATGGAAGTGTACATTAACTTGATATGTTATTGAATCTGTTGTCATGACGCAAACAAAATGTCAATCAATAAATCAATCAAGATTTACATAGCGCCCGATCTACGCTGACTTGTTGTGATAGGTTGTAATGAATGATGCAGAGGAAATAATTATTGTGCCCTAGTTTTGTCAATTGTTATTGTAATAGTAGTGACGAATTACATGTATTTATAGTATCGTCATCATGAGTAGCAGGCTACTTCTGTGCTATAGTATCGTCGAACGTTTTGTTATGTTCGTATGTGAATTGCTGTGTTGCTATAGAGAAGCGAACCGATAAGTCGGCTGTTTCCGGTGCCATCCGACTTCAGATCAGCGTTGAGATAAAGGGTGAAGAGAAGGTGGCACCATACCATGTCCAGTACTCCTGTCTACACGAGAATCTCTTTCATTACCTTTGCGAACAGCAACAAGTGGCTGGACAGGTGAAACTACCGGACATCAAAGGGGTCAGTCTTCATTATGCTCCCATTCTGATTAAATCTGACCTCACGTCGCTGGGTTAGTCTGTCTATTGGTGTGTGTATGTGTGTGTGTGTGTGTGTGTGCACTGTGCAGTTATGTCTGTAGGCTCCAATGTTACATCTACAAGTATGTATTATGTATAAAATTGTATATAATTATATATATATATATATATATATAATATGTTTGTTTGTCTGTGTGTATGTGTGTGTATGTATTCATGTATGTGTATGTACATGTATGTAGGTATATATGTATGTGTGTATGTATGTGTGTCTATGTGTGTATGTGTATTTGTACTATTTATGTATTAATGTGGTGTGTGTATGAATGTATATGGGTCTAGGACTTTACCCCCCCGGCCCATTACCCCCCTGCCATCACCCCCTGTCATTACCCCCGACCATTACCCCCCCCCGTAGGACATTACCCCCCTGCCATTACCCCCCCCGGTCGTTTACATGTAGGTCCAGTGTATGCATGCATGTATACATGTATGTATGTATGTGTGTATGTATGTATGTATGTATGTATGTATGTATGTATGTATGTATGTACGTATGCAAGTATGTATGTATGTATGTATGTATGTATGTAAGTATGCATGTATGTAAGTATATAATTATGTAATTATGCATGTAAATGTGTATGTGAGTATGCAATTATGCATGCATACATACTTACATACATACATACCTACATAGTACATACATAATTACATACATACGTGCATACATACTTACATACATGAATACATACATACATACATACATACATACATACATACATACATACATACATACATACATACATACATACATACATACATACATACATACATACATGCATGTATACACTGGACCTAAATGTAAACGACCGGGGGGTAATGGCAGGGGGTAATGTCCTAGGGGGGGTAATGGTCGGGAGGGGGGGGGTAATGGGAGGGGGTAATGGCAGGGGGATAATGGGCCGGGGGGGGGGGGTAATGTCCGGATACCATGTATATAGATTATATTTGTATGTGTATGCATTTACAGGTGTAATGTTTATGTATGTTTTTGTGTGTGCCAGTAGATAAGTATTTTCTTATGCCTGTAAGTATCCAAACTCAGCCATTTTCTTATAATTTAGCAGTGCCAGTCCCAAGACTGGATAAGGGAGAAGGGTGACTCTAATTATCTTTATTATCACACACACACACACACACACACACACACACACACACACACACACACACACACACACACACACACACACACACACTAAAAAGCATTGCTAAACTGAAACTTCCACTATTGTAAGTATTTAGTATACAATTTATATAGGTCGGTTCTAGTATGTAAGTACCCAGTATGTTCTCATAGATGTGCATTTACAACTAGAGCTCTACCAAAAAACATCCTTCTCTATTCGACCAAGAATACAAATGAACTGTTCTTTCTACGGCTTACATGTACTTGAGTCGCCTTCTGTCAAGAAAGGGGTTAAATCTCATCAATATGCTGATGACACTGAGACCTATGGTGTTAGCCGAGCAGAAACAGCGTCGCCTATCCTAGTCGATAAAATTGCGCATGCCTTGAAAGCCCGTGCTACTGCTTAGCAGGATATTCGCAAACCGTCTTTGCTTGAATTCCTGTAAGACCCAATTTATTTGACCCGAATGTAGTATTATATATCGCTAAGATCTTGATCTTTCTGTTATTCTTTGCCGCTCTTTTCCTCACATTGCCTTTGTTCATTCGTTCGTTCATTCATTCATTCATTCGTTTGTTCGTTCATTTACTTGTTCGTTCATTCATTAGTTCGTTCATTCATTCATTAGTTCGTTCATTCATTCTTTCGTTTGTTCGTTGATTCATTCATTCATTCATCATTCATTCTAGAGTCTTATTCATTCATTCATTCATTCCGAAAACTTATATAGCGCCTCTTCAAGAAGTCTACTCAGAGCCCAGCCACGGCTAAAAAGATAGGTCTTAAGTAACTGGTAACTTATAGTGCGTCCTTCAAAATCTACTCAGGAGCGCTTCCAATGTTGAACCACCTCATTCTGCAAATAATTATGACCCAAAGAATTTGTTCAAATCCGTAGAGTTTTCATTTGGGTGGAGGGGGGTTGGACAAAGCTTGTTAAAAATGCCAAATGTCTTGGAACCATCATCATGCCCTTACCACCCCACGTTCTAAGAACTGGGTATGCCTCTGAGCGCTCTTGGCCCAGGGACAATATGTGCAGCTCCAATGGGAGCTCATTTGTGGGACACAGTGGTGTAGTGGGTATGTTCATTGCCTTGCAGCCGGAGGGTTGCAGGTTCGAATGCACCTCAAGCCACATCGTAGGGACCTTGTGCAAGTCCTTCACTCGCAATTGATTGTGTGCTTCGGCGTGAAACTCCGATGCAGTGTCCGCGCTGCAGTCGGGAGCGCTTCCGAGTAGTAATCTTGAAGGGGCGCTATAACAAAAGTACATACCAGACGGAAGGGCCTGCAGCATTCTCAGCATATGCACGAGACTTGTGTATTCAGGGCTGTTTTAAAGGAATTTTTAGAACTGCACAACCCATTCTTTCCCATCTTCCATGGTAAATTACTCCAAAAAGGAGGAAAATTTCCTTTTAAAACTAGTTTTAACGGCTCAGAAGTGCTTCTACAACTGTACAAATCCATTTAGAACTGCACATTTTGTGTACAACTGCACGCTAAAAAAGCCCTGGTATTATTCCTGATGAAGAGTTAGCACCTCTTGATCCAGACTGACAGTGCCTGTCGTACCTGTTACCATCACCTCTGTCAGATCCAATCTGTGCAATGATCAGTTAACTACAACGGCTGCCTCTGCTTCACTGATCAACGAATTCGTATTTTCTCTATGGAATCGAATTTGGAATTTTTTTAATGTGCACTTGTTATAGCGCCCTTTCAAGCTCTCTCTACTCAGAGGCGCTCCCGAATGCAGCGCGGACACTGCATCGGAGTTTCACGCGGAAGCGCTGAGCAATTGTGAGTGAAGGGCTTGCCCAAGGTCTTTACGCAGCGAGGTGGATTATTTCGAATCTCAAACCTTCCGGCTCCAAGGCAACGACGCCACCACTACACCACCGCGCCCCACACAATTATATGCTATCCTGTTTATTCTGCATGTCCCAGTATGTTATTAGATCTATGTGCCGGTATTTAGGAATTTATTCGTTTGTTTATTTATTTAACTATGTTATTTATCTGTGTATTTATTTGATTTATTTATTTATTTCTCACATTTCCTATGACGCCCTTTCAAGCTCCTGCCCAGAAGCACTCCCAACTACAGCGCAGACACTGCATCGGAGTTTCTCGCTGAAGCGCATGAGCAATTGCGCTTCTGAGTAGAAATCTTGAAGGGGCGCTATAACAAGTGCACCTACATACATTTATCGGTGAGGTTCTATATTTGTGTTGGTAACCACTGTTTTTAGCTAGAAATGTATCTCCTTGCAGGGCTGTTTTTAAAGAATTTTTACAGCTGCACAACTTCTTTTCTTCCTTCCCATCCTCCATGGTAAATTACTTCCAATCGGAGGACAATGAAGATTTTTGCTAGTTCTAACTGTACAGAAGTGCTTCTACAACGGCACAAATCCATTTAGAACTGCACATTTTGTGTACAACTGCACGTTAAAAAGAGCCCTGAATGCACCTACCAGTACATACATTTACCGGTTATGTTCTATACTTGTGTCGGTAACCACTGTTTTTAGCTAGAAATGTGCCTCCTTGATGAGTGAAATTGTTGTACAGTGGAACTGAAAACATGTTTTGCTGAATTTGCTTAATTAATTCAATGCAACAGGATGATTCCTGGAAGATATACCTGGAAGATCCTGGCCAGGAGATCGTCAACGAATTCGCCATGCGATACGGAGTCGAGTCCATCTACCAAGCAATGACGTACGTTGTTGTCGTCTTGACATGATTCCCAATTACAGTCAATTATCATCGTTCACAAACACCGTTGGTCTGTTTTTATTTTTAGCGCCCTACGTGAATAATTGACGTGTTTTCTAGTCGTGTTTTTCTTATCGGTATGTGACTCTTGCTTTGCCATTTACGTGGGGCACGGTGGTGTAGTGGTGGCGTCGTTGCCTTGGAGCCGGAAGGGTCAAGGTTCGAATCCACCCTCAAGCCACCACGTAGTGACCTTAGGCAAGTCCTTCACTCGCAATTGCTCAGCGCTTCGGCGTGAAACTTCGACGCAGTGTCCGCCCTGCATTCGGGAGCGCCTCTGAGTAGTGAAAGAGAGCTTGAAGGGACGCTCTAATAAATGCACATACAAACAAACATTCCTAGCTCTTGACCATCTCTTGACCATTGACCCTAATCTTGACCATGAATCCCTGGTCCTCTTCTCTTGACCATTTTTTTGTATGTGCACTTGTTATAGCGCCCCTTCAAGCTCTCTTCCTACTCAGAGGCGCTCCCGAATGCAGAGCGGACACTGCATTGTAGTTTCACGCCGAAGTGCTGAGCAATTGTGAGTGAAGGACTTGCCCAAGGTTCTTACGCAGTTGAGGGTGGATTCGAACCTCGAACCTTCCGGCTCCAAGACAACAACGCCACCACTCTTGACTCTTCTCGTGGCCATTCTGCTAGCCCCCACCCACCCCCGTCTCTACGTGTTTATCAGAACTCGGATGCAATCATCTGCTCATATTTCCAGCTATCAAGTGTCACTGTTTCTGTTTATTGTTTCAATTTTTTTCCTTAGTTCAATTATTTTTTGGCATCTAAGTATAGTGTGTTCTGCTGTTTTTTGCTTAAATTCAAATGTGGCTATTTTGGATCAGTTCTGGTTTTTTGGTAGCCGGACTACGACCTCCTTTGCATTACTCTTATTGGACAACCCCTCTGACTAGACACAGCGCTCTTGAAAAAGCTGGTGCCCTGCGCTTGCCTTTCAAGTGGCGCTTTAGAAATTTGGAGATTATGATTACAACTGCGCTTATTGCTTCGGAATAATTTGCCCGCTTTCTACCAGTTGCCCAAGACTTATCTTTATAGCCGTGGCTGGGCTGGGAGCGCCTCTGAGTAGGCTTCTTGAAGGGACGCTATATAAATTTTCGAAATGAATGGATGAATGAAAGTTACAATACAGTACAGAGAATGAGACAGTCTGTTAAATTATTAGCTGTGTTTATTTTGAACGCAGGCATTTTTCCTGCCTTTCAACGAAGTACATGTACCCCGGTGTTCCTGCTACGATGAGTACTCTCCTTGCCAACATCAATGCCTTCTACGCTCATACGACGGCTACGACGGCCGTCTCTGCCAGCGATCGATTTGCTGCGTCCAACTTTGGTGTAAGTGAGCTTTTTTTTATCTGTTTGTAGTTTTTTTTAATTTGTACAATGATTGTTGGAGACTGGAACGTGAGCTCTGAAATTTGTAGCAGAACTCGAAATTTGTTGCGGCCACTCGTGAATTTATGACAGGAAGGGGAACTCGAATGTTTAACGTGGTCATCATGTAAACTCTTGTTGGAACAACTGTCTGTATGTCTGTCTGTCTGTCTGTGTGTGCGTCAGTGTGTGTGTGTGCGTGCATGTGTGTGTGGGTGTGTATGTGCATGTGTGCGTGTGCACAAGTCGACCGCAAAAAAATTAATGACTTCTCAAGTTCTCTCTGTAGCCGCTTCCTAAATCTATTATCCAGCAGATCTTCCTAACGAACTCTAACACATACGTGCCGCTTATGTAAGGCGGCAATTGCAGGGTGAGAATTGCTGGGGGGTTAGGGGTTTCAACCCCCTGAGTCTTTCTTAGAGCCCCATAGTAAACTCTGTTTTTCATACCCCAATTCCAAGTTTATCATAGGCCAACCCACAAGTTATTTTTCCACAATTCTCACACTGGGCAATTGATGTTGGATTTTTCAATGTCCGTAAACACTGTGGCAATAAAATAATCGTGTATTTATTTGTTGATGTTTGCAGAAAGAAAAGTTTGTGAAATTACTCGACCAGCTGCACAATTCGTTGCGGATCGACCTTTCTGTCTATCGAGTAAGCAAATAATTTCACAGTCTGGATAGAGAACGACAATTTGTGATAACACAGACGATTATATATCGTTGCCATCCTTCTTTTTTGGGCTTGAGACTTGCACTTCATGGGAACGGCAATGTCAGATCGTCATTAGCGATGTAATCTGTGCTGCGTGTTTGTCAATTTGATATAAATACATAAATGAATGAATATTATTTTTCTTGCTGTTATTGTTGCCTAAATGGTAAGTCTTGAACACCCTGTTTGTTGTTGAGGTCCAATGTTGAAAAGTACCGTGGAATTATCTTATTATCAAATCATTTTTTCGTGTTCGTCCTCTTTGCGTTCTCTACCCCTAAGCACATTCGAATGTTTGATGTCTCCATTCTTCTCTCTTCTTAGCTTTCCTTCAGCTTTTATTGTTATTTTTAGTTTTTTTTTTTTTTTTTTTTTTACTCGAGGTGTCAATGATCTCTCGGGATTTAGGAAATGTTGAGTAAGATATTATCTGGAGGGTCAGGCCTTGTCTTCGTGGTGGGTGGGAAAGGTGCTTTTGAATGCAATCAAGTTGTGGCATTGAACGCAGAGATACAGACGCTGGAAGAAAAAATGAAGGGTCGCAGCTGGTTGACAAGTGATGGCTTAGAAACTCCAGAGCCAAAGGATTGAAAAGTCTCGATTGCTATGTTATTCGGCCTACTACCCGGTATTATTATTGCTTATTACAAGTAGTTATCATGATAATTATAAATGATTATCGTGAGAACTATAATAATAATAATTATGAATTGTATTAATTAAAGTGCTACACTGCTACAGTTTTGGTGGTTGTGAGAGATGTAGAAGCAGTTTGAGTTTTTTGTTTTAGAATACATTTCCGTCTGTTTTAGAACACATTTCCGTCTGTTTTAGAACACATTTCCGTCTGTTTTAGAACACATTTCCGTCTGTTTTAGAACACATTTCCGTCTGTTTTAGAACACATTTCCGTCTGTTTTAGAACACATTTCCGTCTGTTTTAGAACACATTTCCGTCTGTTTTAGAACACATTTCCGTCTGTTTTAGAACACATTTCCGTCTGTTTTAGAACACATTTCCGTCTGTTTTAGAACACATTTCCGTCTGTTTTAGAACACATTTCCGTCTGTTTTAGAACACATTTCCGTCTGTTTTAGAACACATTTCCGTCTGTTTTAGAACACATTTCCGTCTGTTTTAGAACACATTTCCGTCTGTTTTAGAACACATTTCCGTCTGTTTTAGAACACATTTCCGTCTGTTTTAGAACACATTTTCGTCTGTTTTAGAACACATTTTCGTCTGTTTTAGAACACATTTCCGTCTGTTTTAGAACACATTTCCGTCTGTTTTAGAACACATTTCCGTCTGTTTTAGAACACTTTTCCGTCCACGGATCCAACGAGGTTGAAAGATTTAAAGTCAACCGTCGATCTACTCACGAGTATAACTTTCTTTCGACTAAAGGTATTCGACTTTTATTAACTCTCCTAGTTGGTAGGATTTGTAAAGCTTTTATAAAGCTGATATTTTGTTGCTTGTGCTTGGTCATTGATTAATGCTGCAGCTTGGTCTTTTGATAGTAGCCCTTAATAAATGCCTAGTGATTATCATATTTGGCATTTCCTGTTTTGTCATTAAACTGACTGTTTTATAAATAACAGAATTGGTGCAGAGCCATGAAATACTAATTTTGCATATCTGTAGATTTTAATCGGTGCTATATAAATTCTGTAAATTTATTTTTACCGGGAGGTTGAGCAAACTGTTTCTGCATAACTGATATGCAAAGTCTATAAAAACATTTCTGATTTCATACATTTATATATTGCCACTCTTTCTCTGTATATATGTGTGTGTAACATGCCTGTCCGTATGTGAAAGTGTATAATTATATACTTATGTTACACTCTATTCTGTTCTATTTACAGACATATGAAGCTTGTATATGCATTCATGTACCGGTATGTATGTATGAATGTGTGCATGCATCTATGTGTGTTTGTATGCATGCATCTCTGTATACATGTGTGTGTATATAAATTAGGACACTTTTGACTGTAGTGCCTTTTAAGAAAACGTCACGTAGATCACGAGTCCAAATTGCTATTGATGATGATGAGTTCTTTGCTTGACGACAACAACACGTCCATTGCTTTTTATGCCACACGGGATGAGATACGTGATCTGGTTTCCCGTTGCCTTCTTCATAGACATTTATGATTGAGAAACCTGCTTAAGGTTGCTATGTAGTGGCTTCGTTAGATTCGAACCTGCTAGTCTCTGGTTGCAAGGCACTTAACCTGCGGCTGCACCACTGTTGCAATAAAAGACACCAAAGTCCTAGGTTGAGCAATGCAGTTAATTAATAAAATAACAATGGCGATTTCTATGGCGCCGTGAGACAGCCATGCCATTACAAGGGTGCCAACAGCAGGATAGCCCTCGCAAAATAAATGGACCTTGAGTCCCAATCTGAAGGAATCAACTGAGTCAGCTGCTCGCAGGGTGGAAGAAAAACTGTTCCAGCATCTGGCGGCCGGCCACTGAGAAAGTGCGGTCACCACGTTCTCATCCACCATAGCCTATATTCGAAGATCACTTTTACTAGGCAATTTGAATCGCAACCTGGCAGCGGAAGAGTACATCCCGATATGGTAAGCACGCAGATAATTATAATCGGGCACAGCTTCTATGGCAACCGACCTGGATCTTTTTTATGGACACCACTTTTGAGTCATTGCAACGCTCGTGAATAAGCTGGTGCCCCGTGCTTGACATTCGAGTGGCGCTTTAGAGGTTTGGAGATTGCGATTATGATTACGATTACCGCTTCGTGGACAGACTTGTAAACTAGCAAACTGATCTTAAATTCAATACATCTATAATATAATATAGGACATAACAGCGTAGCGTAATTGATTGTGTGGGTGCCTTTGATAGGTCCAGGAACTAACGAGTCCACCTCGAGCGAGCACCATCGTCAAGGATTGTGTCAAGGCTTGCATGAAGTCCACGTACCAGTTCCTCTTCGAGAACTGTCACGAACTCTACCAACGCGAATTTCTCCAATCCGACCAGACTGTGGCGCCACCGCACGTCGAAGGACCGAACAGCAAAGAGAGCCTGGAATTCTGGGATAGGTTGATTGTCTTGATTGTGTCGGTGATTGAGGAGGACAAGACGTGCTACACCGGTGTGCTAAACCAGTGAGTGGACTTATACGGGTGTACAGTGTATACAAGTGTGCAATGCATCTGTATTTGATGTTACAGTCTAGTATGAGAAGTGTAGAAAAATAATTGTGGAACCCTCATATTAGTTCATTCATTCATTATAATATTTTTATGGACTTGTACAGCTCATACGCCTTCAGGAAATTACTCAGGAGCGCTCCCAGCCCATCCACGGCAAAAGAATATCAAACAGATCGTACGTTTATTTGTGTGGAGTTGTGGTGTGCAATGAAGGCATTAGTGTGGGTTCTAAGAAAGACATGAGGGGGGGTTGAACCCCAACCTCTGTCAATTCTCATCATGTTACCCTCCTTCTAGAGTAAAGAACCGCAGTCAGTTTGCCCACCAACTCCAGATTCTTGATCTAAACCTGTTCTTTGCTTATTTTATTTCACATTAGCCGTGTTGCCTTAATGTTTTACTAGGAATTCACTGTTTTCTTTAATGGCGTCGTCAAAATTGTTCTTTTATCCACTTTTAGAACCATTATATCCTTCTGATTGTTAGAAAGGTCAGGTAGCAGCATAAAGTCTTCTGTCCAGTTAATTAGCAAGACGAAGATGTGTCTACAAAGTTCTTGTTAATTATTTTTAAGATTTCCTCAAGAACTAAACGTAGGACACTTAAGTGCGTCGATGCTTTGGAATCTCTTTTCCCAGGATTTGAAATTTGCACTCGAAGGTAATTCTGCACTTTTTTTCTCTCAGACATTCAATGCGTAATTTTCATCAAGGCTTGACATATTTATTGGGCCATCTAAACTGTTCATTGATTATTTATTTTTGGTTTTCAGTGCTGTGTCCTAGTGATTTATGCCCTAGGTGTGACAGCTGTATCAGCTGAGTTTCAGTTTTGGTGCTATTGCTAGGTTATGTTAACCTTATTGTAATAGTTTAACGACACTGTGTAATAGCAAAGGTCATTAACATCATACAGGCTTGAGCCTGGCACTACTAGGCTGGAGTATAAATAGCGGCAGAGTTATGATCCAGTGAATCAACTTTTATATAGGCAAGCTATTCAGTGAAAATGATGCTGAATGTATGACAATTTTTTTAATTTAAAAATAGTGTATTATATGTAAGATCATATATAGATTAAAAAATGGTGTGTAGCATGGGCAAGATCATTTATACATTTAAGAAAATGTGAAGAAAGACACTTGAAAACTTAAAAGTGTGCAAGCAATCATATTTATCACATACAAATTAAAAAGATGTGCAAGCAAAAATTACTTATAATCTTTCGAAGTGTGCAGGAAAGATCACATAAATTTGCAAGGTATGCAATTAACCCCTTCCTTGGGGAAGCCGTAGCCTATATATATACATGTACGTCCAAAACAGGCTTAAAGCATATAACCCCCCAGGGAAGGGATTAATGAATAGAAAAGTTATGACACATGTATACTAATATTTGTTTAGGATTTTATGTAGCGCCTCTTCAATGTAGGCCTACTACTTGGAAGTGCTCCCAACTCTAGCATGGCAAAAAGTTCATCTTTTGAGTTGAGTAATAAATGTTATGTATCCTGTTAATGAATATATATTTCTTCTACCTTTTTTAACAACCTGTCTTTAAATTAATTTCAGCTCACGAGAAGGACAGACTGTGCAAGAACACAGACTACATGAACTTGCACTTCAAAGTGAACGAACTTTATTTTAAATATGCAGCTGATGTGCCACCGAACAAAGGACAGATACCGGATTACACGATGTGAGATCATTTAACATGACAACACATAACATAATTTAACATGACAATGCATAACATAATTTAACATGACAACGCAAGACGTAATTTAACATGACAACGCAAGATGTAATTTAACATGACAACGCAAGACGTAACATGACAATGCATAACATAATTTAACATGATGACGCATAACATAATTTAACATCACGATGCAAACATAATGCAACATGACAATGCATAACATAATTTAACATGACAATGCATAACATAATGCAACATGACAACACATAACATAATATAACATGACAACGCAAGATGTAATTTAACATGACAACGCATAACATAATTTAGCATAACAATGCATAACATAATTTACAATGACAATGTAAAACATAATAATTATTTAACATGACAATGTATAACATCATTTAACATGACAATGCATAACATAATTTAACATGACAATGCATAACATAATTTAACATTACAACGCAAGACGTAATTTAACATGACAATGCATAGCATAATTTAACATGACAATGCATAACGTAATTTAACATGACAACGCAAGATGTAATTTAACATGACAACGCATAACATAATTTAGCATAACAATGCATAACATAATTTACAATGACAATGTAAAACATAATAATTATTTAACATGACAATGTATAACATCATTTAACATGACAATGCATAACATAATTTAACATGACAACGCCTAACATAATTTAACATGACAATTAAAGCGTAATTTAACATGACAACGCATAACATAATTTAACATGACAACACATAACATAATTTAACATGACAATGCATAACATAATTTAACATGACAACGCATAATATAATTTAACATGACAATTAAAGCGTAATTTAACATGACAACGCATAACATAATTTAACATGACAACACATAACATAATTTAACATGACAATGCATAACATAATTTAACATGACAACGCATAATATAATTTACCACGACAACACAAGACGTAATTTAACATGACAACGCAAGACGTAACATGACAATGCATAACATAATTTAACATGATGACGCATAACATAATTTAACATCACGATGCAAACATAATGCAACATGACAATGCATAACATAATTTAACATGACAATGCATAACATAATGCAACATGACAACACATAACATAATATAACATGACAACGCAAGATGTAATTTAACATGACAACGCATAACATAATTTAGCATGACAATGCATAACATAATTTACAATGACAATGTAAAACATAATAATTATTTAACATGACAATGTATAACATCATTTAACATGACAATGCATAACATAATTTAACATGACAACGCAAGACGTAATTTAACATGACAATGCATAACATAATGCAACATGACAACGCATAGCATAATTTAACATGACAACGCATAACATAATTTAGCATGACAATGCATAACATAATTTACAATGACAATGTAAAACATAATAATTATTTAACATGACAATGCATAACATAATTTAACATGACAACACATAACATAATTTAACATGACAACACATAACATAATTTAACATGACAATGCATAACATAATGCAACATGACAACGCATGTTTTAATTTAACATGACATTGCATAACATAATTTAACATTACAACGCAAGACGTAATTTAACATGACAATGCATAGCATAATTTAACATGACAATGCATAACGTAATTTAACATGACAACGCCTAACATAATTTAACATGACAATTAAAGCGTAATTTAACATGACAACGCATAACATAATTTAACATGACAACACATAACATAATTTAACATGACAATGCATAACATAATTTAACATGACAACGCATAATATAATTTAACATGACAATTAAAGCGTAATTTAACATGACAACGCATAACATAATTTAACATGACAACACATAACATAATTTAACATGACAATGCATAACATAATTTAACATGACAACGCATAATATAATTTGACATGACAATGCAAGACGTAATTTAACATGACAATGCATAACATAATTTAACATGACAATCTGTATTGTATTGTATCTATAAATTTTTATATAGCGCCTCTCACAGCGCACACTAATCAGAGGCACTCCCAGTGCGTTAGACCAATAGAGAAAAATTGGTCTTGAGACAACGAAAAGAGGGATTTTGGCCCACAAGTTAATAAAGAGGAATGCATTAAAGAAGGAAGCAGGACCAATGAGAGCAAAGGCACGTATTTTAGCCATGGCAGTCCTAGCTCGATGCTTAACAATGCATAAGATGTATGTGCTCCTAACATAACATGTGGTGGGTCCATCTACCTGGAATGACCTCCCTCCCGCTCTCCGTTCGCTTCCCCGTGACTCTACTGGCTCTTTCTATTGTCTTCTCAAGACTTTTCTTTTTGACCCGGCCTGGGTTGGGAGCGCCTCTGAGTAGAGATCTTGAAGGGGCGCTATATAAATTTATGTGATTGATTTATTGATTTAACATGTGCGATTGTTTAAGATAGCAACATATAACTTTTGAAGCAATGTGGTCAAAATACCTATTTAGGTGAAAGATCTTAGATTTCTAATATGTTTGTTGGAACGATAAGTGTAACAGGACATTTATATAGCACCCTTTGATGTACTGCAGGAAGGTTCACTTAGTGCTTGTACAAACATACATAATTGTGTTTATTTATTCATCAGCTATTTGTGTACTTGCATATAAGCTCGGCAAGGAACACTTATTCGCCTGCCAGTTATATCTAGGAGGCCATTCCCCTCTGGAAAATTAGCGCCTAATTTTTAGCTTCTGCTTTTTTGTTGGAATATTTCGTCACACTAGAGCGCAAGTAGCACTAATGGTGCACTTAGTGAAACTGAGAAAATTCTGCTTGTGTTTTTTCTGCAGACCTCAAAAGTATTGTAGATATTTTTAAATTAATGTATATATATATATATATATATATTATATTAATCCATTTCTATAGTGCCCCTTCAAGCTCTCTACTCAGAGGCGCTCCCGACTACAGCGCGGACAAAGTTTCACGTCGAAGCGCCGAGCAATTGCGAGTGAAGGACTTGCTCATGATCCCTGCGCTGCGACTTGAGGTGGATTCGAACCTGGAACCCTCCGGCTCAAAGGCAGCGGCGCCACCACTACACCACCGCGCCCCTATAATCATTTTATAAAGAAATCGTTTTTACTTGCTTGTTTAGCAGCCGGAATTCAATTGCGCTCTGGTTATTATTTGTGTGTGTGTAGCTGGTATGAACCGTTTGTAATGAAATGGTTAAACGAGAACGAAGAAGTGTCTATCGACTACACGCACGGTGCCTACGAACGTGACAAAAAGGAAAAGGTAACTCGAAGCAGGGGCGTCTATTCTCATGTAATCTCATCTATTCTCTCTTATGTTATCTCATCTATTCTCACATAATCTCATCTATTCTGTCATAATTATATCTATTCTGGCATAATCTCATCTATTCTCATGTAGCAACTTGACTATTTGAGATTTGAGTCACTGTACAAATTTGACTGACTGATTGACTGACTGGCTGACTGACTGACTGATTGACTGACTGACTGACTGACTGACTGGCTGGCTGGCTGGCTGGCTGACCAACTGACTGGCTGCTTGAATGATTGATTGACTGACTGACTGACTGACTGACTGAATGAATGACTGACTGACTGACTGACTGACTGACTGACTGACTGACTGACTGAATGACTGACTGATTGATTGACTGATTTGTTGTTTTGTTTGCGAATAGTTCCAGAAAGCATCGGAGCATGCGTCCTTCTCCTGTTCCGTCACCGATATTTTCACGCAGCTCAACCAATGTTTTGTCGTCGTCAAACGACTCAACCGTTCGCACCCAAAAGTTTTCCAGCAATACTTGAGAAGGTTCTCCGAGGTCAGTTACACCACCTTATTATCTTATCTATTCTCATATTATCTCATCTAATCTCATCTTGTCTCATTTATTCTCATTTATTCTCATCTTTTCTAATTTATTCTCACTGAGTTTTATTTATTCTCAAATAATCTCATCCATTCTCACCTAATCTTATATATTCTTCATCTAATCTCATCTGTTCTCACATAATTTTATCGATTCTCACCTTATCTTACATCAACTCGCGTAATATAATCTAATCTATTCTAATCTATTCTCACCTAATCTCATCTACTCTCATCTATTCCCCACATAATCTTACCCATTCATAACTCTATCTATTCTCACATAATCTCCTTTATTCTCATATAATCACACACAATGTAATCTCATCAATTCTCACACCATCTCATCTATTCTTGCATAATCTTACCCATTCACAATTTTATATGTTCTTACCTAATTTCCCATCACATTAATCAATTCATTCATTCGCTCATTCAATCGTTAATTAATAACTTCACTTGTACATCGTTTAGAGTAGAATTTCTCATCCAGCAGTTTTCTTGCTGTATCTGTTACTAACTTTGAAGCTTTTGTTTTTTTCGCAGACAATACAGACTGTTCTGCTGACTTATGCGGAGCTGGTGCTAAAAGATTTTGATAACTATACATCTTCTCACAAAGTTGTACGTGCATATTTTCTGTTTTGGAATATTATATTTTGATTAAAAATCATTATGTGCAGGCTGCTCATGCATCCTTTGTGCTTATTATCCACATAAGTATGTAAATTATCTTGCTTGCACAACTTCTTGATTTATAGATGATCTTGCCTGCACACCTTGTAGATTTATGTGACCTTTCCTGCACATTTCAAAAGATTATAAGTAATTTTTGCTTGCACACCTATTTTATATACATATGATAAATATAATTGCTTACACAATTTTAAGTTTTCTAGTGACCTTCTTCACATTATTCAATAATTATATAAATGATCTTGCCTGTGCTACACACCATTTTTTAATTTATAAATGATCTTACATAGACACTATTTTTTAATTTAAAAATGATGAGACGTTCATCGTTACCTTCAAGTTGAATCACTCCACCACTATTTATACTCTAGTAGTGCCAGGCTTGGGCCTCGTTGATTGAGGAGGGGCGACGTTAATGACCTTTGCTAACACGGTGTCGTTAAACTACTGCAATCACTGGGATAAATGGTGTGTGTGTGCGTGTGCACGTGCGTGCATGTATGTGTGTATGTGTGTGATAGTGAGGTTTTCTTAACTGTTGTTAACTGCATTCAGTAGGTTTTAACGTTTGCAGTGGTTTTCCTTATTGTTCTTCAGGCCTGCTTAATGATGAACAACATCCAGCAGCTGAGGGTCCAATTGGAGAAGTTGTTTGAGGTCATGGGAGGCGACGAGGTAAGGACCTGCGGCAAGTCGTATCAATTAGAAATATTTTGACACATCATGTGTGTGGCGCTGCGGTGTAGAGGTCTGTTCGATGCCTTGAAGCTGGAAAGTTGCGGGTTCGAATCCACCTTAGGCCGCCGCGGAGGCACCCTGCGCAAGTCCTTCACTATCAATTGGTCATGCGATTTGGCGTGAAACTGCATTTCAGTGTCCGTGCTGTAGTCGGAAGCACTTCTGAGTAGAATTTCTTGAAGGGGCGCTATAGCAAGTGCTCATGCATAGGCTACAAATACTATGCATGCATCAAGATATGCTTACTAAGATATGCAATGCATTATCTAGTTTTGAACCTACCCTACTTGATAGTGTCATTAGAAATAATAAAGTCTACACGAGTATAATTATTATTTGCCAGGAGACAAATACCAGAAGGCTTTCTATCATTATACCAGGGTGCCCTGTATGAACTATTTAGCATACTGGGAACAATTGATCAGCCTGGTTACTGAATGACCCTTTTTAAATGTAAGTCTGATTGTTTCAGCTCGATACGGAAGCTGCTAGCACCCTGACGACCATCCAACAAAAGCTCAATGTCATTCTCGATGACCTCTGCTTCATGTTCGCTACAAGGTTAGTCAAGGTCATGTGATTCGCAACTGCAGGTCAGTTAGAAGTGGTAAACATGAATGTTATTTTTATTATTATTATTATTGCAATTATTTATATTATTATTTAGTCCTTCAATCGCAATTGCTCAGCACTCCGATTCAGTGTCCGTGCTGTAGTCGGGAGCGCTTCTGAGAAGATCTCTTGAAGGGGCACTATAACAAGTGTACATACATTTATTATTATTATAAATATTATTATTATTATTATTTATTATCTTTGAATGTCTGCTATTATTAGGCATAGAGCAAGGAGATTCACAGTATTATTATTATTACTATTATTATTATTATTTTTTTTATTTTTTTTTTTTATATTATTTATATTATTATTATTATTATTATTATTATTATTGTTATTATTACTATTATTCTGTTGCATTGCTTTAAGTTTGGATATTTAAACACATTGCTGGTGTTTGTAGCCTTAAGCCTCGCCTAAGACAGTGCGTAGTGGAGCTGAGCCATCTGCTGTCACGGGTCAGTGGACCGGGAACAGGTCAGATGGGGTTCATTCAACCAGCTCAACGCGCCAACATCCAACAGGAGTCGGACATCATCCTCCAACCGCTCATCGACTTCCTGCATGGAAGGTATCACATTGTCTTTGAATCCCATTTGTATTTTTGAGATTTTGTTATCCTGGGGGCCACCCTAATATGAGCAGAGTAAGAGCTCGAGACTCCTCTGGGATGACTAGTGTTCAGGGGCTTCTTTGTCCCTCGTGTTCGGTCTGCCTTGGCTCAATGCACAAGGTATTTGGTGTAACAGTTCCGTCCAGCACTTAAAATAAATAAATAAATAAATAAATAATATTTCTTTATTGAATTCATTCTGACAAATGCAGTAGGCCTATGAATACATGAAAGATTCTTAATTAACGTCAATCTTGATTACTAGCAGAAAAGACAATACAATGGCGCTAACCTAATAGCAGCTTACAAAACACGTCTATCTTATGAGTGCTTCGGGAATCGAACACAGCTCCACTGGTCTCTATGCCAGGGTGCTATCCAGTGCGCCACCGGGCCCCTCTTCTCTGCCTCCCTTTTTATTTTGTAGGGGCTAAGCTCATGTCTGGTATCTACCCCACGTCCTCTCGTTCTCTCAAGACGTTTCTTTTTGCCTGGGACTTCTGTGTGCGCTGAAAGTACCTATGAACGGTTTATTTTGCGAGAGGTGCTCTAGAAATTCTTTGATATGATACAAAACGATAGATACGATATGAGTTTACCCAGTATCATAAATTGCTGCTTTTTCTTTAGATTGCGGAGACCTAATAAATATATATTTAATGACGATATTTATAATAATGATAAATTTTTTGAGGAAAAATGATGTTTTTTTATATTTTCAGCCTTGTCATGTTCGCTCAGATCTGTGAGAAGACGGTTCTAAAAAGGTTGCTCAAGGTAAGAAAAAGTTAATGGTCTAATTGGTCTTTTGGTCTGCAAGTGAGAAGAACATTGTTTTTAGTGGAAACTGTGTTCATAATATCATCAGCACTATTATAAATTTGTCTCTCTTGCACTCAGACTTCAGATTCTGCAAATTTTCATTAATTAATTCATTAATTCACTATGGAGATTTCTTTAGCACCCCTTCAAGGTTACTACTCAGAGCGCTCCGTACACCATATAGTCTCTGGGGGGCGAATTATTCTGGACCATAGGGTAGTATCTTTTCGAAATAAAGTCTCGGGGAAGACTTTTATGCGGGGGGACTCTGTCACGCGACACCGGCAGGATAAACTTGGGTGAGGAATTGTCCAGCAACATGCTGGCCTGCATGGGTCTTCTGCATTGCTCTGAGAGTCTTGATTGTGTTTTTGTGTTTGTAGGAATTGTGGAAGGTTGTGATATCGTGTCTGGAGCAGACGGTCGTTTTACCAACGCTGTCCGATCAGAGACAGGTTGAAAGATTTTAATGAAGCTTATTTTCTGGTGGAAATGTTTTAAATGTTTATGTTCTGTTGAAAAGACTTTAAATGAAGTTTATGTTCTGTTGAAAAGACTTTAAATGAAGTTTATTTTCTGGTGTAAAGACTTTAAAATGAAGTTTATTTTCTGGTGGAAAGATTTTGAATGGTTAATTTTTTTGGTGGAAGGATTTTAATTGAAGTTTATTTTCTGGTGGAAATGTTTTAAATGTTTATTTCTGGTTGAAAGATTTTAATTGAAGTTTATTTTCTGGTGGAAATTTTTTAAATGTTTATTTCTGGTGGAAAGATTTTAAATGAAGTTTGTTTTCTGGTTGAAGGATTTCAAATGAAGTTTATTTTCTGGTGGAAAGATTTTGATTGAAGTTTATTTTCTGGTGGAAAGATTTCAAATTAAGTTTATTTTCTGGTGGAAAGATTTCAAATTAAGTTTATTTTCTGGTGGAAAGATTTTAAATGAAGTTTATTTTCTGGTGGAAAGATTTTAAATGAAGTTTATTTTCTGGTGGAAAGATTTTAAATAAAGTTTATTTCTGGTGGAAGGATTTTAATTGAAGTTTATTCTCTGCTTCATTTTCTTCTTCATTCCTACTCTCGCTCGGTTATGTGAGGATTTGGGGAATCGTAATCGTAAACTCCTGATTTCTAAGGCGCCTCTAGAAAGCCAAGCGCGAGGCGAGAGTCAACCATTCTCTCATTGTTTAAAAAAATGGAAGTCTTCCATGATCTCTTCACAACTTGACTCTGTTGTTAGCTATTTAACTATTTGGGAAGCAGTGTTGTTAAGAATTCATGGCAAGTCAAACTCTTATTTCCTTTATTAAAGCTGTTAATTATGTGGTTGGCAATTTTTTTGATTTTTGAAAAGCCAGTTTCTGTCTTGATGACGTTTTAGCTTGTTGGTGATGGTGTATTTGTTTTCTGCTTTTTTATTTGTTTCTTTTGCTCGTGTAATTAATGTACAGGGCCAAATTGGCGATGTGCCTCACGTTCTGTTCAAGAACGTGGCACAAATGCCTGGTAGAGTGTCACTGACGCTCTTGCAGACAGGCGGTCCAGGAGACAAGGTGCTACGTTTCATCGTAAGTCAGTGACCTGTACATGTTGCAATTATTACCTGTGCTATTGTTACATGTACACAGTGTACAGTGTGCATTATTATTTAAATTTTTACCTGTATCTTTGTTGCCGGTACATATTTGAAGTCTTACCTGTGCAGTTGATACCTTTTTGTGTTTCAATTCTTACCTGTTCTATTGTTACCTGTGAATCTTTCAATTCTTACCTGTTCTATTGTTACCTGTAAATGTTATTCTTTCCCATTCTATTGTTACTTTTTAATGTTTGATAAATTCTTACCTGTTCTTTTGTTTCCTATTTTTAGCGCCCATGGGATAATCTGCTGTTACCTGTTCTCTGGCACCTGTTACATTTAAGCATGTCAGTTACAGCTAACCTACAACTGTGCTTGTGGATTTGGGGTTTATTTCTTTTAAAATTCAATATTTCATTAATGCTGTAAATGCTTTTGAATTTTCTTAAACATGATGAGTTTTGGGTTGTGGTACGTTCAGTAAAACAGGAATTAAAGAAAGACTTAATATTATTTTTATAGGTTTTTTAAATTAAAAAACTTTAATTATTTTGTATCAATTTCTTGATTCTTGTCTTCACATTTCATGTGGAGGTTAATTTAAATGGAAACGAGTTTTGGGTGTAACTTACCTTTTGTTGATGTTTTCATTTTCCAAGGGTAAAGAGCCAGAGGTAGGTGTTCTTGTGAACATGTCACCGAAGCAGTGCGCTGTCTTGGACATGGCTCTGGACACCGTCAAGCAGTATTTCCACGCTGGAGGCGGAGGACTGCGGAAGGTCTATCTGGAGAAGAGTCACGAGTTACAGTCGTTACGTTACGCTCTGTCGCTTTACACGCAGACAACAGACACGCTCATCAAGACATTCATACAGACGCAGACGTGTCAGGGTGAGTTGGCTAGGAAGGGTGGCCCGTCTCAGGAGGGGGACCTGTCTCGGGAGAGGACTCGTGTCTTGAGGGGACCTGTCTGTGGAGGTTACCTGTCTTTGGAGGGGGAAACCGTTTCTGAAGGGTACCTCTCTCGGGAATGGGATTATTTCCAGAGGGACCCTCTTTGGATGGGACCCATCTCTGGAGAGGGTCCCCGTCTGTTGAGGGGATCCATCTCTGGACTCTGGAATGGAAAAGGACCCATCTCCATAGCTGGTGCCCCGAGTATTATTATCATCATCTTAGGGCTAATTTTTTAATTTGTAGTGTCGGATAGTGTGTGCTTAGTGACGTTATGGAACCTTTGCCTGACAGTTAATGCATGCAATAACCTGTCATCATCAGTCCATACTATGATTTGATAAATGATTTGATTTGATTTGATTTATGTAATGGTATGTATGAATTCTAATCATACTGCTTTGCGTCAGTTTGAAATTATATGAAGAAAACAAGAAAAGTATTGTGACGCTGCTACTGGAAAGTGACTGCAATGCTTTCGTTTCTTTTCCAGTTCTGTTGTCCGATGGGGGTTTGAGTGGCGAGGAGGAGTCTCTGGGGGAACTCTCAATACAGGTCGATCTCTTTACGCATCCAGGAACGGGCGAACACAAAGTCACGATCAAAGGTAAGCGTCTCATGTAATCGTAATCATGAATTTATATAGCGCCACTTCAAGAGAAACTTCTCCAGATCTGACGGCATCAAACCACAATCAAAGAGAATGATTTTTCAAACGCTTTCAGACAAGGGGCAAAGAGAGGCCACGAAGTTCACTATGAAGATTGCTAGGTAACTTATTCCACAAAGAAGGAACGATCACAGCAAAACTTTTGTTTCACTGTTACTGTGGAAGTTCAAGCCATAGGAACAACATCTCTGGTAGTCTTTCGTCTTCTTTCTCCCATTTCAAAACCTGTTCTCTTGGGGGGTTGCACGCACTGGGAGTGCTACACTGCTACTGTAAGGCTCTTGCTGCGAGAAACGCTTTATAAGTGGCAAAGCCGTAGCTAGGAGGTGTTTTGGGTGTTTGAAGACCACTCGAAATGAAATAATGTATTTACTAACATTATCATGATGTTAAGAATAAGGGGATTTCGTATTGAAGCTCTTACATAGATTAAACCATCCTCCAAAGTCCAAACCCCTTAGTCCCTCGAATCGGTTGCTTGTCGGCTTGCCCAAAGTCGTGTAAATAAAATCATGACTACGGCCTTGATAAATGATCAGAAACAATAGATTGTAATTGAATATTTATATAGCGCCGCTCACAGATTCAGTAGCGCTCCCGACCCTAGTTAGCACTGCCGCTAACGAATATTATAGTCTTCAGGCGTTTCCTAAACAGAGGGAGAGAGAGAGAGACTGTGAAGCTCTATGCCTAGATCTCAAGTTGGTTAGAATCTAATCACTGTGCTGTGTGTTTTGCTCTTTTCCACTCTTCCAGTCGTTGCCGCCAGTAACATTCGGTGGAAGACTGCAACGATATTCCGACCGTTTGTCGAGGTCCATCTCGTTGGACCACATCTCAGCGACAAGAAAAGACAGTTCGCATCGAAATCAAAGAGCAACACCTGGTCACCGAAGTTCAACGAAACATTCCAGTTGTAAGTTATTGTTATATAGCTAATTTATTTTGCTACTGATGACATCTATCAGCATTTAAAACCACTTTTAATTGTGTATGTATGTGCACTTATTATAGCGTCCCTTCAAGTTACTACTCGGAAGTGTTCCCGACATGAGCAATTGCGAGTGAAGGACATGCTCACTGCTCAGGGTCCCTACGTGGCGGCTTGAGGTGGAGTCGTTTTTTATTGCTTTACTTTGTCCATTTGTTAGGTTTGTAATAGCATAATAAAATAATGAATTAAAGTAACAAGCGAATTTTTCAGCAAATAAATAAATGGGCATGCCTAATGAATGAATGACTATACACCTCTTGTTGGATATAATTATGGTTGGTCCCTCCATTTGGAATGGCCTTCCTCCCATACTACAGGCTAAACTCGTTTTTCCTTATCAGTCTCTTGTTCTTTTAAAGACATTTCTTTCCCCGGAGTTTTTCGTGCTCTGAGCACCTCTGAATAGTAATCATGTGAGAGGTGCTATATGAATGTATAAATGCTATACTACTGCTACAGGTCTACTACATTTCTCCAGGGTTGTTTTTAAGGAATTTTAGAACTGCACAACTCCTTTTTTCCTTCCCATCTTCCATTGTAAATTACTTCCAATCGGAGGACAATGACCTTTTTTGCTAGTTAAAACTGTACAGAAGTGCTTCTGCAACTGCACAAATCCATTTAGAACTACACAGTTTGTGTACAACTGCACGTTAAAAAAGCCCTGTATTTCTTTCTCTTCAGTATTCTGGGCAATGAAGCGGAACCTGACTGCTTCGAGCTGCACATGTGTATCAAGGACTACTGCTTCGCGCGTGACGATCTCCTAATTGGCGTTACAGTGCTCCAGCTTCGTGACGTCGTTGAAAGCGGAAGTTGTGCTTGTTGGCTGCCTCTCACTTCCGGTGTTCACTTGGACGAAACGGGTTGCACAATCCTTCGAATTCTGTCACAGAGGGCCAATGACGAAATCGCCAAGGAGTTCTTTAAGCTGAAGTCGGACTGTAGGCACACGGAAGGAGCGTCGGAGCCGGTGCCTAGTTAGTGGCGACACGTGGGGGTTTGATATTGAGTGGGTGGGCGGGTTGATGGGGGGTGGGCGGGAATTGGGTATTTTGATGTTTGTGGGTAGGGTTATTATTTTGTGGGTGGAATTTAATTTAAGCGCTGTGGTGTTTTTTTAATTAGGGTAAAGCTGTTTTTGTTTGGATGGGTTGGTGGGTTATTCATTCCCTTCTGCCATTTCTTATAATTATGGGTTTAAATGAGACCCGTATGTGTTCCGTATGGGAGGTGGGGGTGTAGAGTATGAGCTAGCTGGCAGGGTTTGGGTTGGAACTTGGCCGTTTGGTGCTTTGGTAGAACCGCCCTTTGTTGTATCGAGATTGTGATTTTGGTGTCCAAGGTCATGGTTGTCATGCTTTCAAGATGACTCTTGTCATGTATTTTCACTAGGAGTGTTATCATCATGGGGTAAGTCTAAGCTACTAAGCGGGCACCAGGGAACCTGTATTCTATTGCCAGCCACCAGAGGGCTAATTCTTAATGGTTCTACCTGACACTAGAGGGCTATTTCTTAATGGTTCTACCTGACACCAGAGGGCTAATTCTTAATGGTTCTACCTGACACCAGAGGGCTATTTCTTAATGGTTCTACCTGACACCAGAGGGCTAATACTTCTACATGACACCAGAGGGCTAATGGTTTTACCTGACAATAGATGGCTAATGGTTCTACCTGACAATAGATGGCTAATGGTTCTACCTGACAATAGATGGCTAATGGTTCTACCTGACAATAGATGGCTAATGGTTCTACCTGACACTAGAAGGCTGATGGTTCTACCTGACACCAGAGGGCTGATGGTTCTACCTGACACCAGAGGGCTGATGCTTCTACATGACACCAGAGGGCCGATGCTTCTACATGACACCAGATGGCTAATACTTCTACATGACACCAGAGGGCTAATGCTTCTACCTGACACCAGAGGGCTGATGCTTCTACATGACACCAGATGGCTAATACTTCTACATGACACCAGATGGCTAATTCTTCTACATGACACCAGAGGGCTAATGCTTCTACCTGGCACCAGAAGGCTAATGCTTCTACTACCAGTCACCAGAGGGCCCACACTTTCTCCCAGCACCAGATGACGCCTGCAAATAAAATGATGCTCCTGTCACACGCAGAAGCTGAATTATATTAAACAACATTCCGATACCTGTTGTTTTGTTTTTGTGTGGGCTGGTTGACATGTGGCCTAATAATTAATTAAGCACGATTTATATATAATTATTTAAGTACCGTTACTCTTTCCTTTATCATTTGTGATATACTGCTGCTGTTTGAGACTGTTTCCACTCATTTCGTTTATTTACTTTTTCAGAGCCTCACCATTTCCACTGAGACACTTATTTTTAACCGGTTTTTTCTATACCGTTAATATATTCTGCAGTCAACATAATTATTTTGTACAGATGAATACTTTACGTTTCTTGGATCAGTTATTTTGTTGCTACCGATGTTAATAAGTGAGTAAGTGGGTTATTTTTGACTTAAGTGACTAAGTATAAGTTAAATTGTATTATAAATTGTCTTGAGTTTACTTGAATTAAAGTTACTATGTTATTATTGTTTTGTTTTCATTAGCGAATATTTTGAGTCTAGCCTACTGCTGAACATACTGGGCATGACTAAACTGGCGTTAGATAGGCCTATATATAGGCTACATGGGGGTTGAATGATGACGACGACGACGATGATGACGACGATGATGATGACGACGACGAATGACGACGATGATGATGACGACAACGACAGTGGCAGTTATGAAGAGTGATTCTGATATGATTTTGATTCTCTGGCGACTGGTGTGGGGGACTGATTGCAGTGATTGCGGTCATTGTGATTTGACAATTCAATCGATATACGACATTGAAATATCGTCGACCTTGATTCGATGATGATGACGACGATGATGATGATGTCGATGATGATGACGACGACGGGCGATCGATCTCAACGACGGCAAAGACGTACGTAGGCATGGTTGCGAGGTAGTCACGAAAATCTCGCGTTGGGCTACTTTTTACACTGCGAATTGGGCTACTTTTCTAGGCGCGATTTGGGCTACTTTTTAAAGTGCTCGCGAATATTTCGACTTCGCGTTATTTTGTTTACTTTTGAGTTGTCTCGCGGTGGCTAACGGCAACTTTAGATTGTCATAAATTTGGGCTACTTCCTGATGTGATTTCGCGACAGCTATTCCAAAATCTGGCAGCCCTGTATACATGTACGTATGACGACTCGATCGAACGATTGCCTGACAGAATTACTTCAATTGATGACGTGCGGGTCAAAGGTCAACGGGGATGGACGGAGGGTGGGGAGCCAGAGGAAGGAACAGCCCATGACAATTCGATTTTGTAACAATAAAGTTACAACAAGGGACATCACAATAGGCCTACATGCATTCGTCGGGTTTTTTCTGGGCTTGACTCTTTTACGGTAAGGTAAAGCCTGTGTTCGACACACACACACACACATGCACGCATTATACACCATGAGAGCCCTGCCTATTATAGGCCTATGGTAGGCCTATTATTATTATTTTCTGTATAAAAATTATGGACGAAAGGGTTTTATATTATTATTTTATAATTTTTTAATATTTTATTATTGAATGGATCCAGATTTGACGAGGGCTTATGACAACATGGACCGTTGCCCTCAACAAAATTTGTTTGGCATAATACAGCTTTATAGGGCCTAGACCGTTGACAGCAATTATTGTTTATACAACAGATAATGCCAACTTACTGAAATTCAATGATGCCCGCATGCACCATTTTATAATGCGTACAATGTTTTCTAAGAAAAGGTGTCCACTAAAGTGCATGGTATTATTATTATTTTACTATAATAAATTTCGTGACCTTAGAATTACACGGTTCTATCTCCTTAAGAAATCCTATGAACATAGAACCGTGTAATTCTAAGGTCACGTATTTTCTTTTATTTTTCATTAATTACTGAGCTGTCATTTATAGTGCATAAACAAACAAAAAGAATCTTGCATGAAAGCGCGTAACATGAAAGTCTAGCCTACTCATGGACATAATAAATCTTATACAATTAGAATAAGTCTTCAGGTTTTTCTGTTAATCGGTTTACTGAATAGGCACAGATTAAACAATTTTTACTCGATTAATCTCGACAATTTAGCTTCGAATCGATTTTATCAGAATCGATTAGCTTGGCATCAGTTACGTAGCCTAATGGCTAACGCGTGACAAACTAAACAAATGTAATCACCGAGTCTGTTAGTGTTACGCCTACCCAGTGGCATAGCCAAGAATTTATGATGGGGCTTGTCATTAAACCCCACCCCTTGTCTAAGCCGCTGGACCTACCTTTCCAAAGAAGCCAATGAAGACATCTTCGCTAGGCCTATCCTTCGCTGCAAACGCCAAACATGGTAGGGCCTATAGGGTATGGGCCTACGTTAGCGATTTGTGTGTAGTCTACCATGCATGGCAAGTGTGACCTTACGCGCGTTATAAGGCCTACAAGTTTATTTAATAATAATAAAAGTAGGCCTAGCCTGACCTATTTATTGCAATGAAGACAAGTTAATTTTGTCGCCATCTTCGACTTTTTCATCAAAATTCGCCATAAATATAAAAAGATCTGTTATAATTTTGGGATAAAAATCATGTTAGAGCGTTATAACTTTCAACAGTGGCCTCGCCAGACATTTTTGCATCCAGGCAATCCAGGGCAGCCATAATATGTAGACCCAACCAGGACAGAGGACGATTTATGGCTAGCTTGATAACACAAGCTTATTATAGAGACCATGATTAAAATTCCGCACAAAAAGGCCATTCGCCATAATGCAGTGGACACTACACTGTTATGATTTACTGGTCAAAGGACAAAGGGTCAAAAGGTCGAGGTCCCTTAAGATTATGCGATTGCTACAATAATCTCTCGTTACCTCGCTCGCCATAAATCTCCCACTGCATGGGCTAAGATGGGTAAATAGCCTAGTTCGCTGGTCTGGGTCAGATGGGTGAAGTCCATAAAACTGAACGATTTTTGACATTTGAAAATGAAAATCTATTTAGGACCAGTGCTAAAAGTGTAAAAAAAGAAGTGCCTGGATGCCCCTTACCTTTCCAAAAGAAGTGCTAGGACGCCCCTTACATTTTCAGGTATGCCGACCAAATAAGTGGCAGGAGGGCATAGAGATTTGAAAATAAGTACCAGGACGCCGTCCATGACCGTCCTGCCACACTTTAAGCCCTGTTTAGGCCTAACAAAATTTAATGAGTGAACTTGGTGAAGCATTAGGCCTATACAACATCTTCTTTCGTGCTGAGAGCGCCTCTGAATAGTCATTCTGCAAAAGGTGTGACATATAAATCAGTGGATACAACAATATGGCTACAAATCTATCCATAATTTTGTCGAAAATATAGCCCTAATGAACGGGCTCCGGCAGGATATTATAGGCCTATCGTACTAACGGAGCCGTTACTCCTGACAATTGCAATCTATCATCGAGCTGTAGTTCAAAAGCGTGTTGGTATTAGCTTAACACCAGCACTGACAGTGCTCTGATTCTAGAGCTTGAATATAATAGCTCTTACAATTGAAGCTATAGCTTGTTTAGTTCCTAGATCATCAACAATGATAATATCATGATCAACGATGATGGATGATAGAGTTTTCATGTGATGACGTTGTTTTGATTTACGACATTTTAGCCTATACGACGGAGACTCGGTGTGTGGGGTGCAGCGGACGGCTATAGTAAAAAAATACCCTGGATCAAGCTGGATATATTCCAGACATGGCAACAATTCTGGCAAGGCAACGACCAGGGCATAGGCTTTTTAATCATGAAAAGGGAGGTCACTTTCCCTGCCATGCATGCCCTGGTGTTGCGCCGCCATGGCTCCTTGAATTTATTTCGGACAAAAATCTTTCCTTGCTTGTTAGGCCTAGATGTTTAACGACGCTGCCATATCAAAGATGATTAGTATCGCCCTCCTCCTCTATCCAGGCTTGGGACTGGCACTGGCAGAGCGCAACCAGTGGCGGTGTTAATCTTCCCTTGCTTGTATGGCTGCCCTGGATATAATGTCCTGGTTGCAAAAAGCATTAAGAGGCTTCCCTAGATAGACGGTTGTCGGCCATGTCCGTAATTGACATCGTGATCCCCATGCAATCCCCCATGCAATCCCCCATGCAATCCCCCATGCAATCCCCCATGCAATCCCCCATGCAATCCCCCATGCAATCCCCATGCAATCCCCCATGCAATCCCCCATGCAATCCCCCATGCAATCCCCCATGCAATCCCCCATGCAATCCCCCTTCCACCTCAACTTCTTTATTCTCCAGACTTCTCCTACTCCTCACAATTCTGCTGTTCTTAATTCTTTCTATATTCTGCAGACACCTCAAGACTGTATTCTCTGTTACTTCAGATCCAGCTCTCCAGCCTGCTCGCCTCTTTCAGATTTTACAGATTCCTCCTAGTTCGATCGTCGCTCTTTCCGTGCTGTCTCAGTCTTTTGCTATTTCTTTTATTCTCCCAATTTTCAATCGCCACCTCCATCTCCCAGTCCTCCTCATTTCCTCCCACTAAACTATTCCTTCTCAAATGTCTCCTACCCCCATTGTTTTACCTCTGTCTTATTCTTCTTATTCTTCTTCTTCTTCTTCTCTTCATCCTCATACTCTTACTAGCACTTCTTCTCTTCTTCCCCTTCTCTCCTCTTCCCCTCCTCCTCTCCTCCTCCTCTTCATCCCCACCCTTCTCATCCACCTCCTATTTCTCCTCCTTTTTTCCTCCCCTCCTCCTTTTCCCCACCTATGCCTCCTCCTCCTCCTCTCCTCTTCCTCCTCTTCCTCCTCCCTTCCGTCCTCTTCGTCAATGACAATATAGAGTCTGTACGACACCAATGACCTCAGCTGATGAAGAGGCGGCAATGGATCAAAGACAGCAAAACACACATCACGCATCACACGACACACACACACACACGACACATCACACGACACACACACGACACACACAGACGACACACACAGACACACACACGACACACACACGACACACACATGTACATGTATACCTTGTAAGTCCGACCGAAGGCGTACTTATTAACAAGTATAATACGTGAACGAATACAACGAGCATTATACACACAATGTCATGTGCATATTTTACATATAATCTATATAAATAAAAATGAAACTTTCCAATAGTTAATGTTACAATCACGCCGAAACTTACGCAGCGATTGTTGTGAAAATTTACCAAAACCTTCCATTCCATAAGCACCGTGTCTTTAGATTTCTTTTCCACCAAAAACCCAATCTTTTGCACAAAAAGTGAACTTTGCAATCCGTTCGTCCGCCATTTACAAATTCAACACGTCCCACACGGCTGCCACATTTCACAAACGATGTCTCCAAACACAGCAGACTAAACATCAATGATGTCGCGTCCTGTGACGTCATAAGCGATTCAAAATTTCACAAAGCGGCCTTGACGGCGTGACGGAGGAAAGGAGCGGAGGGAGCGGGACGAAGACGGTGGGGAGGGAGCGGAGGGAAAGGGGAGGTGGAGGTCGAGGGGGAAGGTGAGTGGAGGGGCGGAAGAGGGAAGCCTTTCCCCAAAGCGGCCTTCACGGCGTGACGGAGGAAAGGAGCGGAGGGAGCGGGACGAAGACGGTGGGGAGGGAGCGGAGGGAGAGGGGAGGTGGAGGTGGAGGGGAGGGGAGGGGAGGGGAGGGGAGGGGAGGGGAGGGGAGGGGAGGGGAGGGGAGGGGAGGGGAGGGGAGGGGAGGGGAGGGGAGGGGAGGGGAGGGGAGGGGAGGGGAGGGGAGGGGAGGGGAGGGGAGGGGAGGGGAGGGGAGGGGAGGGGAGGGGAGGGGAGGGGAGGGGAGGGGAGGGGAGGGGAGGGGAGGGGAGGGGAGGGGAGGGGAGGGGAGGAAGTGGAGGGGTAGGGGGAGGGGAGGGGAGGGGGAAGGAAGGGGAGGGGAAGGGGGACGCTCTCTTCAGCCACAGCAACGCGTGGCCGGGTTCAGCTAGTAAAATATATGTGTGTGTGGAATTAAGTGAGTGCATGCCTGGATGGACGATGCGATGTACTTGCGGTCTATAAATGGCCAATGGACGACTGATTTTCTCCTTCCTCCTCCTGCTGCACTGTCTTCCACGCAGTCACTTGTTGTCACTCGATCAGCTGAATGCTGCTGCAGCAGCAGGAGTAGGCCTACCACATCCATCGCCCAACCGAGGAAGAGGATGTGGAGGAGGAGGAGGATGGGCAAGTGAACGACGAGTGAACGAGGAATGGGGATGATGCGGAGAGAGCAGCAGCCAGGGAGGCTGGTCATCTCCTCCGCCGCATCCTTGAAGATGGATGATGCGTGTGTCGATCATGGATGGGCATTGTAACTTCTGCTTCAGCAGCACTGTTGCTGTTGTTGTCGTTGTTTCTGCTGCTGTTGTTGTTGCTGTTGTCGTTGTTGCTGCTGCTGCTGTTGCTGCTGCTGAGCTTATCGGTTAAGAGGAGTAAACAGCATCTTCTTTTTAAGATGAAGAACTGTATCGCTATTCAGATTTCAGTTCTTCTCATTTTCTTCAAGACGAATACAGGTAAGTGACGCCTAAAATTAGGCCTCTATATTACTATATAGTCCTATAGGCTTGTACTCTACATGTGGTAATCATGGAAGGAGTTTTCGTGAAGAGAATAAAGTGCAAGATAGATGATGAATTGGAGAGGTCATTGGTGCATATTAAAAACAGGAGAGAACCAAGGATATATATCACTGAGGTGCTCCAAATTTTATAGCCAGGAAATTATAAAAAATTCATTAAGTATATATATATACATGACATTGTATGTATTGCATTGGATTGTTATGTACTGTTTTGTTATACATATGCAAAGAATTGTGAACAGTACAGTTGTACATGTACATAATAAGCTGCAATACACAATACCCGTTGATACTCAGCTTCAAGTCATCCATGGCATACATACTGAAAAATTGGGCACATTTTTCCGTCCTTGAAACAGGGTTGAAACCCACCCAGACCCCCACCTCAGATGCAGCCGTCGTCGCCTTCCCCCCCCCCACCCGACCCACTGAGGCGCCTAATCCCATTCTATATGCCGACCATTTCCATGACCTCTGCCCTTGGTGAAATCCGCAACCGTCCGTCGGCTTTCCATGTTCCCACTTTCGCCATTCATGCATTCCAGTTAAACAGACCGTTTCCATTCAAGGCGTATGCGTACCAGGCAGATTGCTCACTATATATATATATAAATATATATTAGTGTGGTTCACAGATACATGGTAAAAAATAAAGTTCAAGCCAGAAACCAAGACTACCTCTCAGTTTGTTAGACCTATCAATAGTATCATTGAGACAAAATTTCAGCTTCCTATTCCAACTAGAAGGCGGTGCTAAGCGACTGTGTTACTTTGCATGGGCCAGTGTAGGCCTAATAGAAGTTAATTGTACAAAAATAATGTGTTGAGCATACATTCCTATACAATCGTAGTTTCTTTCAATATAAATCAAATATTGCTGTAATATGACAATATGTGTGGTACTTAAGCAATTGGCCAGTATTAAATCTAAAATTTGAGTTGGTTTGAAAAATTAGAAATGTTAAAAATTGTCAAAAACATCGTTCAGTCCATGAATGTCGATAGTTCTCGTTTTCTTACTTCAACATCCGATAAAGACTTTATAATGCAGAAGTCTAAGCACTGTAAGCAGGCACTGTGTCAACAGCAGATTTCTTTAATGAGTGAGTGGGGACAGCTTTCCTACTTCCCCCGACCACTTGGCTTTTCAACAACATCAGTGATAAGCCAATTGAATTCCTCAAACAACTTCTCACATCTCTAAGACACTCTGTTGTTGAATTAAGTCTCTGCCTTTTTTGTAATCCTCTTTCTCGATCTATTTTTCTGGTGGAAGTGTGAAAAGAAATCACCAATCTTCAGGCGTGATGGTAGCGTCCTCATTTGCTGAGATGCAAAATCACCCATGCAATCTCCTTTTTCAGCGCCATATCACTAAGCCTCACCATCCTTTCACCAAGCTTCACAGTTATTCTGTGGAATATTTAACCTTGTCTGTTATGGGCAAATAGCCACATAACAGACCTTCAAACTCATCTGTAAGGTACTACTGGTGGTTTTCTAGGACCTTCATGAAAGCAAAGCTGATCTCCTGCATGGGCAACTGACTCGTATTTTCTATATATGTCCATATTGAAAGATCTTGTCCTGCAGCTACAGAAGCAAGAGTCTTTTAGCCATGCCCTTGTGTGACGAAGGCCACCAAATTACATAGCCTAAGTTGATGAATCCGAGTTTTTTCTTCTTAATTAGATTGATTACATCATGTTGACTTTGTTGAGCACTAAAAGGTATATTTTGATGTCATACAGTAACCTGGCCAGTGGCCATCCAATGTGCATTTTTATTATTGGACTCCAGTTTCTTATTGAAGACTGACTTCCAATGTCAACCATTGATATCTGAATGAGTTCTTGTTAATTTATCTAAAACTGACTTTATTTCAGCAAAGTTCTTGAGAAAACTGAATACTCTTGCATGGAGGGCTTCAGTACCGGATGTGACTTCCAGTCCTAAGATGTTGTCAAGTGCCACACCTTACCAAGCAGCATTAAATCTTTTAAACATTGGAATATGATTATTGTGAATTCAATAAGTCACAGGAACTTGCATGCAGAAGGCTTATGGCCAAAATCAATTCCATCACATGAAAGTCAGCCACAGGAACTCTTGACCTAGGCTATCTTGATTTCATGCAAAATCGTGCACTCTATTGAAAATTCCGGTGCTGGCATAATGATGTATCAAAGTTCTGGGCCTGCATATTATCAGTGAGTTTCCATAACTCCAGAAAATAACGAACTGCTTTGGATTTGAATTGCATCCTGCCACTGAAGCTAATTTGGGCCTAAGAGTTTATACACACCATCACCTGAAACCAGCACTGGCAGGCGGTTAACATTTCCTGTTCTGAAGATCTAGGGTAGGAATTTCCCATCCAGTGTGCTACCACTGGATAATCTGGTGGTACAAAATCAGATCTTTCAACTTCGGCACGCTCCATCCTGGTCTTCTTAAGCATTCCTTGTTAATGGTACTCCATGAAAGCGCAGGACAGAAGGATAGTAGGCTACACACGTGCTGCAGAAATTGGCACAAACAATCTCAATCCTTCATGATCAAATCACCAGAAGTTTCATTTCCCTAAAATAGGCCTACACTTGTCACTTAATGGCTTAACAACAGTTACTAACTGTGTAGTGTTGATTCTGGTAAGTATGATAACACAACGTGGGGCGCGGTGGTGTAGTGGTGGCGTCATTGCCTTGAAGGCAGAGGTTCGAATCCATCTCAAGTTGCAAGCCCTTCACTCGCAATTGCTAAGCGCTTCGGCATGAAACTCCGATGCAGTGTCCGCTCTGCAGTCGGGAGCGCCTCTGAGTAGGGGGCTTGAAGGGGCGCTATAACAAGTGCACATATATACAAATAAACAACAGAAACTCTTTCAAGCTCATCTACATGACATATGTTGAGTTTTTGACCAAAGAATAAAGGTTTCAAGATTTCTAGCTAATACTACTACGTGGTAATTTTTGTGTGTCATTAAGCACCGCCTTCTAGTCCGAATCTGGGGCTGAAATTTGGTCTCAATAATACTAATAACAAGTCTAACAAACTGGGACTTAGTCTTGGATTCTAGCTTGAATTTAATTTTTTTGGACCACACTAATATATATATATAATATATATATAAATATAAAATACATATATATATATACAGGGTGGTCCAGCATAAATGTCTCGACTTTGCACGCGTATAACTTCGCCAATTTTTGGAATTTATCTATACTTTATGCGTCAAATTAAAGGTATTTCACTCTAGTATTTGCACTGAAAAATGGAACTGGTGCAGGTTTAGGTTTTAATGATATGCGCGGAACCGCGCTAGCTACCATATTTTGTTGTTTTCAATGTCGCGATCTGCCATGGCGCCGTTGACAGACGATGATCGCGTTTTGATCTTAATTTTCCAAACTGATAAGAGATTTAATTCGGTTGAAATGGTTAACGAATTTTCTAACGGTGGATGGAATTAACAATACCTTTAATTATCTGCTACGGAAAGCTGATAAAAACAATCGTAAACCATGGGAATTACGGCGCGCATATCCGCTAACATTGCACTTGTGTCCGAGTAAATTGGCCGTCAAGACAATGACCCGGATAGGGCATATATACAGGCAAATCTCCCCAGGTCATTCAGCGCGAAACAGGTAGTCCTAAAAACACCGTATTCTAAAGATGATCTAAAGTTATTATCGATGTGATGTCCAACAGCACTCAAACACTGACGCAAAGAAACGGCTAGCGAAACAGCCAGCCGTTTCTTTGCGTCTAAAGCAGCGCGTGGCAGCGCGCACGGCTGTTGATAAAATTGAAAGGAAATGGTTTAGCGAAGAGATGATATTCATGGTAGAGAATCCAACAAACACCAAAGATGATCGTGTCTATGCGCGTGTTAGCAAAAAACCATTTGTCAATATCCCGGGGAAACGGCGCCATTTTACGTCATAAAAAACAACAAAATATGGTAGCTAGCGCTGTTCCGAGCATGTAATTAAAACCTAAATTTGTACCAGTTCCATTTTTTCAATGCAAATACTATAGAGTGAAATACCTTTAATTTGACGCATAAATTATAAATAAATTCCAAAAATTGGCGAAGTTATACGCGTGCAAAGTCGGGACATTTATGCTGGACCACCCTGTATATAATTATAGCCTATACAAGCCAAAGCATGCCATATATATGTATAATTTGTAAATATAAATATATATTTTATATATATATATTTATTTATATATATACATACATATATATAATTTATATATATGTGGCATGCTTTGGCTTGTCAATAGCAGCTCAGCACGCGACTATTTTCTCAATTTGCTTGGACCGAGTCTGAGGCTCTACGGTGAAAGTCCTCTTGGGCGAATCCCCAAATTTGGTCATTCTCCAGTGATATTCAAACGGTTATGCGCTGGCTCCCTGCCAGGGAACTGCGCTTTGAGTATTTTGGGCATAGGCGTAGGAGGCGGGGGGCCGAGAGGGCAAAAGCCCCCTTCCAAATTTTGAGCGAGTCTGGTTTTTTTCGGGCAAGCAGACCCGGGAAAATATTAAGCTATACTATGAATGAATGAATTCACTATTAGTGAAAGAAGGAAAACAAACGATTGAACAAACGAACGAACGATTGATTGAATAAATGAATGAATGAATGAATGAATTGGTTAATTAATCTGTGACTGAATGAGTCACTTAATTGGCAGAGTACAGTTGCTTAACGCACTCGATCGACATCTTCCGTTTAATGGCGCAGCATAAATGTTAAGATTGATTAGAATGGAAAATGTAGACACTGAAAAAGGCCTACATGTACATGCATCTTAAAGAAGCAGACCATTCGGAGTTAATTGAAATGCTCTTGTCTGTCTGTCTGTCTGTCTGTCTGTCTGTCTGTCTATATGGATATATTTCTGTCTTTCTGTCCATCTGTTTCTGTGTTTGTGCTTGTCTCTGTCTTAACTTCTGTCTGTCCCTGTCTGTCTCTGTCTGTCTCTGTCTGTCTCTGTCTGTCTCTGTCTGTCTCTGTCTTTCTGTCTGTCTCAGTCTGTCTTTCTGTCTGTCTGTCTGTCTGTCTGTGTCTCTCTGTTGTCTGTCTGTCTCTGTGTTTATGCATGTCTATGTATTTCTTTCTATCTCTGACTGCCTGCTTCTCCATGTCTGGATATATGTTGCTGCATTTCTGTCTGCCCGTCTCCGTATTTCTGTGTCTGTCTGTCCGTTTGCTTGTGTCTGTCTGTTTTTTGGTATCACTGCAATCTCATTACGCACGAATATGTCGCGTATGTACACACTGCAGCAACATCGTCATTTGAAGGAGAGCCTCTTAAGAGCGACATCTCCCGCCACAAACTCAACCCCAATTAACCAACACGAGAGAGAGAGACTTCCATCTCGACTCCCTCTTCCTCCTCCACCGTAGAATCCACTCTATCTCTACCATTTACTCGCCCTTCAAAATTCAAACATCGACCACCGTCTATCGGTCTATATATATAGGCCTATATCCGTCTGAATATAGAATGTGTGTATAACTATATATACATATATATAATTATATATAATATATAATTATGTCGCACGGTAGCATTTTGAGATAATGGCCGATTTCTGTGCATTGGGTGTCAGAGGGCGATTTTTACTTTTTGCATGTTCATATAGTGCACTGTATTATCTAATTATTCGCCAAGTAGGCTATCACAGCTAAAATCCGTCTGCAAATGGTTTAAACTAATTTTATTTGCGAATGTTATATCTTTCAGTGTCAAAATCGGACTTTGTAGTGCGTATTATATCCGTCTCTTCCTTGCAGTTTAACGACGCTGCTTATTAGCAAAGATAACACAAGTTTACAAGGTTTTTGTCTCCTTTATAATTTTTGGTGTACCACATAGATTTTGTGATGCTGATCACAGAAATAACTTTGAAATTTTCATAGCACGTAGGGTTTTTGAGATATGACCAGTTTTTATTTACAATAATAGAGAAATTTTAAAACATAGATATTTTGCAGAATCATTCACACACAGGTTTTGTTTGACAGTAGCGTATGTTCTGTTTAGGTTAAAGTAATATTGTTGACCGCTATAACAACTGCAACATGTAACAGAGACTGACGTCATTAAAAGGGAGCAAACAAATTTGGGCTGTCTCCATGGCAACACAGCAACAATGAGTAAACAGTCTTTCTATGTAACATCTTTGTCAAACAGCAGTTCATTTCAGCAAAACTGTTGATTAAAACAGATTTAAATTTAATAAATTTTCTGAAATGTCACGCCAGTGTCGAAATAGCCGTGACACGTTTTGTTACATATGTGGTGAGTTCACTATGAAATCTCAGAAAAGGAGCATGACTGCACACATTCAAAAGGCATACGAGTTATACTTCGGGTGCAAAATTGGTGACCAGGAGAAAACTTGGACTCCTCATATATGTTGTACATCTTGCGCTACCAGTCTACGACTTTGGCTGAGTGGTACGCGACCATCCATGCCGTTTGCCATCCCAATGATATGGAGGGAGCAGAAAGATCATGTAACTGATTGCTACTTCTGCCTGACAAATGTGTCAGGATACTCGACAAAGAACAGGAAGCTTATTGAGTACCCAAACCTCGAATCGGCAATGAGACCAGTGCCACACGACGAAAGTCTTCCAATTCCAAAAGCACCAGAGGTGTGGACACTAGAGGATGAGGATGAGGAGGAGGAGGAGGCAATGTTGGATGAGACGGTGCAGGTGGAAGCTGCTGCTGATCCAGACTTCGTGCCATCAACATCCAGTGAGCCTCATTTGATATCTCAGGCAGAGCTGAACGATCTGGTCAGAGATTTGGACTTATCAAAGAGTCAGGCAGAACTGCTGGGATCAAGGCTTCAAGGGTGGAATCTGTTGTCATTGGGAACGAAAATTTCAGTATTTCGCAGTCGTCATGAAGATCTGACAAAATATTTCAGCCAAGCTGGCAGTCTTACTTTTTGCTGTAACATCAATGGACTGTTTTGTGCTCTAGGATGTGACCATGACCCAACAGAATGGCGATTGTTTATTGACGCATCAGTCCTAAGTTTGAAGGCTGTTTTGCTGCACAACGGCAATGTCTACCCTTCCATACCTGTCGGACATGCAATTCATATGAAAGAAACGTATGAGAACATGCAGCTGCTGCTGAACCATATTCAGTACTCAAAGTACAACTGGAATATCTGTGGAGATTTAAAAGTAGTAGCACTTCTACTGGGACTGCAGCTTGGTTATACCAAGTACTGTTGCTTTCTTTGTGAGTGGGACAGCAGAGCAAGAGATTCTCATTACATCAGAAAGGACTGGCCACCTCGTAAACAATTGGTTCCAGGGCAAAAGAATGTTGCACACGACCCACTAGTAGATCCAAAGAAGATATTCCTTCCACCTTTGCACATAAAACTTGGGTTAATGAAAAACTTTGTAAAAGCAATGAACAAACAAAGTGAGGCATTTGCTTACTTGCGCCAGATGTTTCCACGCATAAGTGATGCTAAGATAAAAGAAGGCATTTTTGTTGGCCCACAAATCCGAAATGTGATAAAGGATAGTCACTTCGATGGTCTGCTGCAGGGTACCGAAAATGCTGCGTGGAATGCTTTCAAGAATGTAGTTTGTAACTTTCTTGGAAACCACAAGGCACCAAACTATGTCGAACAGGTTGAAAGTCTGCTTCAGGCATATAAATCAATGAAGTGCAACATGTCATTGAAGATACATTTTCTTCATTCAGACCTGGACTTTTTCCCAGCCAACCTCGGCGACGTCAGTGACGAACATGGTGAGAGGTTTCATCAAGAAATTGCGAAGATGGAGAAACGGTACCAGGGCAAGTGGAATCCGTCTATGCTGGGTGACTATTGTTGGACTCTCATTCGTGAAGCATCAGACAGTGATTACAAACGAAAATCCCAGGCGAAGCATTTCTAAGTTAATTTTCTCTTGCTGACATTGCCATCATAGTGTGTAACGTTATTATATGTAACTATGCTAAATGCATAATCACTTGTTTATGGCAAATCCTACGTGCTACAGACATTCCAAATACATATTTGTGTTCAGCATGTTGCAATCTATTAGTTCCACCTAAAATTTAAGAGGAAACAAAATGTTATTATAGTAAGCCTATATTGAAAATGTAGGCCCCTATGCAATAAACAAGCATTTCAGTTAACATCTTGCATGCCGTTTTTCTCAAAAACCTTACGTGATACAAAAATTCTGAGAACACCATCGTGTTCAACACGTCAAATTCTATAGAAAGCAGTCAAATTTGTTTAGGATACAGAAAAAAAGTTAAAATTTGTTGTCCAGTGTAATTAGCGTGGCCATTCCCCTCTCTATTTGTCTATCTGTCTGTCTGTCTGTCTGTCTGTCTCTCTGTCTGTCTCTCTGTCTCTCTGTCTCTCTGTCTGTCTCTCTGTCTGTCTGTCTGTCTGTCTGTCTGTCTCTCTCTCTCTCTCTCTCTCTCTCTCTCTCTATTTGTCTGCGTGTCTGTCTCTGTCTCTGTCGTTGTGCCTACCTGTCTCTGTCTCTGTCTGTCTCTCTGTCACTTTGTCTCCAACTCTGTCTATTCCCCCCTCTTTGACACATGTCCCCACATGCACATACACACACATACACACACATACACACACATACACACACACACACACACACACACACAAAGGTCGAAATTTCTTGAGGTTCGGGCGTTCAACCCCCCCCCCCCTTCAGTCTTTCTTAGATTATCTAAGTAAAGTCTTCAGTGCACAGTCCGACTTCACATAAATCAGCGTCTCCCACCCCCGGCCCCCATTATTTTTCAGACACACACGCACGCACGCACTCACACACACAATCACACACTCGCGCGCGCACACATACACGCGCGCGGGCGAACACACAAACACCTACACTTACACTCGCGCGCGCGCACAGAAGAGCACCAATTGCTAAGTGATCAATAGTTCTTGTTTGTTTGTACGTGCACTTGTTATAGCGCCCCTTCAAGCTCTCTCACTATTCAGAGGCGCTCCCGAATGCAGAGCGGACACTGCGTCGGAGTTTCACGCCGAAGCGCTGAGCACTTGTGAGTGAGGGACTTGCCCAAGGTCGTTACGAGGCGAGGTGGATTCGAACCTCGAACCTTGCGGCTCCAAGGCAACGACGCCACCACTACACCACCGCGCCCCATATAATAAAATAGAACACCGTGTCTCTTATAAACAATGGTCTCACTCTTCATGTCACCACTAAATTTTTCACAAGCGTTTTTCCTCGAAGACGATTCCATAATTTATCAGAGTCAACTCAGACACCGGCGACGATTTTTCTTTATACAAGCGCTATATAAATATGCACTTGCAATAACAATTATATATATATATATATATACATATGTATATATGTATTTATATATTATATGTACGATTGTGTGGATATATATATATATAATATGCATATATATGTATGTATTAACCCTTGATTTACGCACTAAGAGTATAAATTGTTCTGTGAGCGTGTTGTTATTATGCTGTGGTTTTATTTCGCTGCATGGGCGTCATTCTCGGCCAAACAAACATTGCGCGAAATGTTGATTGCGTCCGCGAAAAACGTTGCGCAAAAATTGCGATGCGCGCATTCGGCATTGCGCACGTAACGCGGTCGGTAGCGGTGCATTAGGAGGTCAGTTGCGGAAACGAAAAGACGAAAAGAAGGAGGAGGAGGAGGAGGAGGAGGTGGAGGAGCTGGAGCGGGTGCAGGAGGAGCAGGAACAGGAGGAGGAGCAGAATTGGAAGAGAAGGAAGAGGTAAGAAGGAGAAGAAGGAGGAGGAGAAGGTGGTTAAGGAGCAAGAGCAGGAGGAGCAGGAGCAGATGTAGAATCAGGGGCAGGAGGATCAGAAGAAAATACCAGATTGGAGGAGGAGAAGAGTGAGGAAAGTAGGTGGAGGAGAAGAAGAAGGAGGAGGAGAAGGAGGAGGAGGAGAAGGAGGAAGACGAGAAAAAGGAGAAGAAGAAAGAAGAGGAAGAAGAGCAGGAGGAGGAGGTGGAGGATGAGGAGAGAGAGTGGAGAAGGTGGAGGAGGAGAAGGAGAAGAACTGGAGGAGGAGGAGGAGGAGGAGGAGGAGGAGGAGGAAGAAGAAGAAGAAGAAGAAGTGGAGGAAGAACGGGAGGAGGAGGAGGTGGAGGAGGAGGAGAGATAGCAAAGAAGATGGAGGAAGAAAAGGAGGAGGTGGAGAAAGAAGAGAAAGAAGAGCAGGAGGAGGTGGAGGATGAGGAGAGAGAGAGAGTAAAGGAGGTGGAGGAGGAGGAAGAAGAGGAAAAAGAGCAGAGGACGAGGAAGAGGAAGAAGAGGATAAGGAGGCAGATACAGAGGCAGAGATGATAAACGATGGTAGGTTGATGCAGAGATGCAATAATTGCTTTTCTTCGACGGTTCTGGCAATTAGACGGATGATTGCGATGCAGTCAGAACCGCCGTTGTCTTATATAAAGGCGGCGCCGTTGAGCCTGGCGTAATGAAGTCAATGATGGTCGTTTCTCATTCTCGGGACGTGCACTGGAATTCATGCAGATGCGATTGCCCGTATAGCATAGGAGGAGTATTCATATATATATATATATATATATATATGTATATATATATATATATAGGTCTATGTTTGCACTAACATGGGCGCCTACATATAGACCGTAGAATACAACCTTATATTTAAACGTAAGTAAGTAAGTATTTTCTTTATTACTCCACTTGCAAACGCACAATGGGACACAGAACATCATTATAATACATAGAAGTAATAATAGGCTCATCCATTTAGGCCTCTGCATGCCTGCATGCCTGCATGGCGCCCGCATTCAATTTTGCAGGAAGGGGAAAAACACGATGGTCATTTCTAATTTTTTTATACACAAGAGCTTGAAAATGGGGCCTAAGTGAGGAAATTAAGAATGTGGGGGTATTTTTGTAGATGGTTCTAAGTCTAAATTTTTCAATTTTTGACTGTGCATCATTAGTAGGGCGTATACCATTGCGCTTTATTGCGAATAAATTTGATTAAAATCGCGAGAAGTCGTCGTCGTCGTCGTGCCCATCCTCATTGCTGCGGATCGGGGATCAGAGTCGACGACGTCATCCTCCTCCATTGCTCTCTGTTCCTCGCGGTCCTCACGCAGTCCACCATCGCCATCCCCGTCCACTCCTCCACGTCATCCATCCATCTTCTTCTCGGCCTTCCTCGGGCCCTTTTTCCATCCACATAGCCCTGACATATGAATGCCGGCAGCTTGTCTGCTCGGATCATATGTCCGAAGTAGTTCAGCTTCCTTGCTTTCACCACCTCCAGCAGGCGCCGTTCCGGCTGTATCTCTTCCAGTATAGATTCATTTGTTCTAAATTCTCTCCAGCTGACTCTCAGCATCTTTCTATATGTTGTCATCTCAAATGCTGATATTCTCTTTTTGTCTTCCATCCTTAGCGTCCAAGTTTCACAGCCATACAGCGCCACTGGCCACACCAATGACCCCATAAGCCTTAGCTTCAACCCTCTTCCAATTGCTCTATCCTTCCACAGCGCAGTCAAAGACCTCATGGCTGTTCGCGCCATCCCCAGTCTTGCTCTTATTTCCCTACCTCCATCTCCACTCTCCTCCACTATGGCTCCTAGGTATCGGAACGACTCCACCTGCTCCAAGGTTCCTCCATTACAAGTGATCACTATCTTCTCTCGATTTCTGCTCACTACCATGACTTTTGTTTTCTTGATATTCATTTCCAGCCCATATTTCTTAGATGTTTCATTCACTCTGTCCATTAGTTGCTGGAGCGCTTCCTTTGATGTAGCAACGAGTACGATATCGTCCGCGTATCTCAAGTTGTTTATTGTCCGTCCGCTTACCGTTACTCCGATCCAGCTAAGCAAATCCGCAGACTCTCTCATCACCTTCTCTGAGTACCCGTTGAATGACAATGGTGATATCAGGCAGCCCTGCCTCACCCCCTTCCCAATCCTAAACCATTCTGTGGTTTCCTTGTCTATGCGGACCGCTGCCTGCTGGTTGTCGTACAGGCTTTTGAACACCTTCACTACTTGGCTGTCCACTCCCATTTCTTTTAGCACTATCCAAAGTTTCCCATGCTTCACCGAGTCAAAAGCTTTCTTATAGTCTATGAAGGCTATATACAGAGGCGTTTGATGTTCTCTTGCTTTCTCAATGATGATTCGTAGATTGAAAATCTGATCTCTTGTGCCCACTCCCTTCCTGAATCCCATCTGTACGTCTGATAGCTCCTCATCCGCCACCTTCTGCATCCTGCCAAGCAGAACTCTGAGCATTATTTTGCTGGCATGGCTGATCAGGGCAATAGTTCTGTGCTCCTCACATTTTGTTGTTTCCCTTAACTTAACAGCTCCTGTTTGGCGAGTGTGACATGATAACATATCAACAAAGATTTGTCTGAATCTTCTGTTGTTACCAAATATTTGTGAATTTTACGAGGCCATCCCTCTGTATGTAGGCCTCGTTTAAACCTCTGCATACGTTTACTTTAGACCTTCTGGTTGATGATTGTAAAACTGTGTGAAGCCTGTGAACACATTGATGAATCAACATGGCAAGCTATCAGAGCAAACAAACTTTTGTTCAATTCTAGATATATATTATGCTTTACTAAGGTCGAGCATTTTCAACCTAAAAGTAAAAATATAGGTCTAAATTAAGCTACTCACTACTCAAGCATCAGAGTTGTGTCCTCGTGTAAATTCATTCCAGTGTAGGCTCCAGAGACACAGTTCCTCAGAACTTCTCAGACCAATTAATGTCCTCGTTTGAATGATCGATTATAATATTATAATTATTTACTCTCGCTATAGCGGGCTATAACCTACAACACTTTGACGATGATTTAAATACGTTCAAAGTCTCTACACTCCAAAACGACAACAGCTCCTGTTTGGCGAGTGTGACATGATAACATATCAACAAAGATTTGTCTGAATCTTCTGTTTGAAAAGCAGTAGATGAGAAAATTCAGCGCTGAGTTTAGAATAACGAGGACGTGGGTTACGCCTAGAGCGCAAAGCAACACTTCATAGTCGGCGTAAGCTCCAGTGGTAGCCTATATACGACATAGATGATATTTTCCGGCATTTGACACACCACAAAAACGCCAATGACTATGACCAGCGTCTTAGTTAGACTTCTTTCGTTGTTCATATGTACGGACATCAGACGTCGTTTCCTCGTCAAAGCAAAATGCCTGAAGCCAATGCGAACGTTAAGGATTATCAAAGTGACAAGCGGAATGAAGGACGAAAATACTGAATATAACACTACATTGCAGATCAGCAGTGCATTACGGTAATAAACTATCGTTGAGCAACTTTCATTCTCTATAATGGTCTGGACAGTTGAGTCACTGTGCTTATAAATTACACACCTGTTTTTATAATACGCAGCCATTGCCGCCTCTGCGACAGTGGGTGCGCTCACGAAGACAGCCAGAATGACCAGCCATTTGACAACTATCTTCACGCGTCGCATATCACGCCATTTAACATTCATTGGTTTGCACACAGCAAAATATCGTTCAACTGTAACCAGCACTACGATCCAGATAACGAGACAGTGAGTGATTGAAACGAGAGGTTGCACGATTAAATAAATGTATGAATACACTTTCCACATTCCAGGTATCCAATCTGTGTGTACTGTGATGGCAAAACCCGACATATACACGAAGACGAGTGAAAGATAGACGTTGTCGATCAGGGCCAATGTCTTCAGCAGCCAAATGGTCGAGTTGTCTTTTTCGGGAACTCGTCGCAGACCAAAGACTGTTATTGAGTTGGTCAGAAAACCGACGAAACACAGCAGTAAGACTACGATGCCCTTGAAAGCAATATCGCAGTACGCGGCTGAGGATAGAGGGGTGGGCTGCCCAACTGGTTTCGTCAAATTCGATTGGTTGAACTGGGATTCCGACATGTTGAACTGGGATTCCGACATGTTGAACTTGGATTCCGACATGTTGAACTTGGATTCCGACATGTTGAACTGGGATTCCGACATGTTGAACTTGGATTCCGACATGTTGAACTGGGATTCCGACATGTTGAACTGGGATTCCGACATCTCCTCTGACCAGTTCCCAGATGCTGCTGACTGGTCTTTAGAAAATGCTGATCTTGATTAGAATGTCTCAAATGTCCAGCTTGGCTCAATAATTGGCTGCCTGATGATTGCGGAAGCAGTCTTGTAACGGAAACCACCGTTATACCTGCGAAGTCAAAAGACATTGGACTACTGATGATAGGCAATTGATCCTGTCGTTGTATTGTTGTATTGTTTGTTTGTATGTGCACTTGTTATAGCGCCCCTTCATGCTCTCTGTCTCTGTCTCTGTCTCTCTGTCTGTCTGTCTGTCTGTCTCTCTGTCTCTGTCTGTCTGTCTGTCTGTCTGTCTGTCTGTCTGTCTGTCTGTCTGTCTGTCTCTGGCTCTGTCTCTGTCTCTGTCTCTGTCTCTGTCTCTGTCTCTGTCTCTGTCTCTGTCTCTGTCTGTCTGTCTGTCTGTCTGTCTGTCTGTCTGTCTCTCTCTCTCTCTCTCTCTATTTCTCTTTACTCAGAGGCACTCTCGAATGCAGAGCGGACACTGCATCAGAGTTTCAGTAATAGAAGGCTCTGGGCCTAGCCATCAAAAAACAACCAGAACATTTATCTTACCAATTCCAATGTTTATCCCAGATACTCACTCTTCCTCTGATAAGAATTATAGTCCACGAGAAGTCTAATTCTTTCCAGAATGGTGTTTTCTTAACACTACAGCTACGAGAGTCTATCAACAGTGACTGGGCAGTCAAAGCGACTTCTTTTAAAGTGTTAAACTCCAAACAAACTTAGCAGCATAAGTAAACACGTAGGCTACAGAAATGTTGTGCCTTGATCAATATCTTTGTCATGCGGCAGTTAGGGGCATGTAGCCGCTCTTCTACGAAAATATCTTCTTCATTTTTTGTGTGAAACAAAGCACCAAACACACTGCTAGAGAATAGAAGCATTGTTTATTGTTTAATAAGACACACACACGTTTTCTAAATAGCCTACTCGGCCTATGGGCAAGTTGTCTGAGTTGTAGTTTTTTATTTTCCGTTGTGGCGTTGATATTCCAGCTTACACAGAACATCTTTGTGCGCAGTAGAACTGAATAACGCTTTGTCATTTGATTTATATATTTTCAATTGGATTCGCTATTGCCTGAAGGCGGGATTTGAGTCGAAAACGAAAAGTACGATGTCATTGAAGCAACAGTTATGAACATGAGTTTTTATTCGTTGATAAACTCTAATTAAGATGTATAATATGATTGTTTGTATGTGCACTTGTTATAGCGCCCCTTCAAGCGCCTACCCAGAGGCGCTCCCGACTACAGAGCGGACACTGCATCGGAGTTTCACGCCGAAGCGCTGAGCAATTGCGAGTGAAGGACTTGACCAAGGTCCCTATACGCGGCGCCTTGAGTTGGATTCGAACCTGCAATCCTCCGGCTGCAAGGCGACGAACATACCCACTACACCACCGCGTCCACACATACATACATGCATGCATACATTTTATGCATGTGCTGGCAATTGGTACGCATGGATGTGTGTAGTGGACGAACTGACGGAGTGATAGATGGATGTTTTGTTGGATGGATTGTGTGTATGCCATTGCCAGATAACACATCAATTGCGGGTATTATTTTGAGACGCCTCCTCTCTCTTTCTCTCTGCCTATCCAACTAATTATACCCGAATTTGGAAGTATTGAAATTTCGCGGTCTGAGGGAGACTCCGTTTTGTGTATAGCAACATCTTACTTTCGTTCTCAATGGAGCATTGGCTATCTGTCGACTAGAACCGAGTCCGTCACGCACGACTGATTTTTCACTCTGCGGATCTATTACGGAAGCACCTCACGTCCGCAGTGTTCGTTTTACAACTGACAGACATATCGACGCGGTCACACACACACAGACTGACAGACACACAGAGAGAAAGACTGACATTGAGGCGGACAGCCAGAAACGGAGACTGGATTGTTGGCGTAATGAATGGGCACTGGATAAACATATGGGGACTACAGATACACGTACATAAAGGCACACAGTCATTGCCATAATGTTAGACAGACAGACAGACAGACAGACAGACAGACAGACAGACAGACAGACAGACAGACAGACAGACAGACAGACAGACAGACAGAAAGACAGGGAGAAGTGAGTTCAGTGGGAAGAGAGACAAAGAGTAGGAGGGATAGAGAATTAGAGAGGAAGAAACAGATAGACAAAGACGTTGTCAAAGAGGTATAGGCCTATAGTCCCGTGCATGTATCTCTGCGCAGAGTTGTACAGTGATTCGGATTTGGCTTCCTTCCTTCCTTCCTTTCTTCTTCTCCTTTTTTCTTCATTCCTTTATTTAATCTTGCTTCACTGCTTCGCATTTCCTTCCACCCTTCCTTACTTACTTAGGCCTACCTCATTCAGTACCAATAATTATTATGATTGAGTTCCATGCTGTGTAAGCTTAATTAATTAAATTATTATTTCTACAAAATACCTCTTAATCAGCATATATTATCCCCCCCCCCAAAGTTCTGTCTCACCATGGCAGTCGGACCCAGGCATTCCACCCAAATACACCTGGACAGCCCCATCCAACACATCGCAGCGCTCGTGAATAACCTCCCACCTCAACCCTACCCTTAGATCTCCAAAGTCTACGACGACGAGTATTTGGGAGCGCCTCAGAGTAGAGATAGCTTGAAGGGGCGCTTATAACAATTGCACATAATTATAAACATACAAACAATAATTATAGGCTAGGGCTGGACTGACGATTTACAACTTTTTTCCAGCTTTCTCGTTCCACCTGGTTGAGGAATACGCCTGCTTCAACACAGTTTTCTACTTCGTATGTGATGAGGGTCAGATAGCTGTCTTCGAAACGGCTCGCTTCGGCCGTAACGACACCGTTGTCGCTGCCCTCTGTGGGATCCCCTTCACGCGCAACTGCGACATCGATGTCCACTTCCTGCTCAACCGCGCATGCGCAGGAAAGCGGAAGTGCTCCATCGCAGTCAACACGGCCTTCTTCGGAGATCCGTGTGGATACGAGGAGTTTCTGAAGGTCACCTATCGATGCATTCCAGGTATGGATAGGGATTGTGTGGTCTGTGTGGATAAAGTTGATAAATGGATGGATGGAGAGATGGATGGAGGGATAGATCGGTGGATGGATGGATCAATGGAAGTAAGGGTGGAATCTCAGGTATGTGTAATCGAGCTGACAACTTAATTCTTGCTCTCTCAATAATTAAGGCAGCCAATATTATTAATGATCACGACGACGGTGATGATGTTGACAATGATGATGATGATGACACGACGACGACAACAACGAAGAATACGGTGATGTCAACGACGATAACGACGACGACGATGATGATTATGATGATAACAACGACGATAGCGACGACGACGATGATTATGACGACAACGACGACGACGATGATTATAGGAGTTCTCTGATGACAATTCATTGCGCCAAAGTCTAATAGCAACGTACGTGGAGACTAAAACTGAGGACACTCCACTGAATTGTCTGTATCCACAGAATGGTCAGTGGACAGCAGATGTGCTGAGTCGACATCCGTGACGCTCTTCGACCACGGATACATCACGAGTCCCAACTATCCGGACAAGTACTTCATGGACGCCGAATGCCAGTGGATCCTCGTCGTCCAGTCCGGTCAGACGATCCGGATAACGCTCTTCGACTTCGAGCTGGACGTCAAGAGAGGGGGACGCTGCTTCGACTTCCTCGAGGTCTCCGGATCAGGGAGAGTCTACTTCCGGGACTGTGGAGCACTCGGAAAGCAGGTCATCGAGATAGACTGGTTGGAGGAGGAGGTGGTGGTGGAGGTGGAAGAGGTGGAGGCGGGAGGAGGAGGAGGAGCAACGGAAGCCAATGTTGTTTTTAAGACTGGACAAACGAGTCTCACGCAAAGAGGATTTCTTCTCTATTTCGAAGGTATAGGTTCTTTGTATTGTGTTGTATTGTGTTGTATTGTGCTGTAGTGTGTTGTATTGTGTTGTATTGTGCCGCATTGTGTTGTGCTGTGCGGCAATGTGTTGTGCCGCATTGTGTTGTATTGTGTTGTATTGCATTGTGTTGTGTTGTGTTGTGTTGTGCCGTACTGTATTGTACTGTGTTGTAGTTTATTTTATCAATCAATCAATTAACAAATCAATAAATCAACCAATTTAATCAATCAATTAATCAATCAAGTCAATCGGTTTTCCTTTATTCATATCAGCTGACAATCGCTAACCTTCCATTCACTCATTTCAATCATATCAATCACCTGTTGCATTCAACGTGCTCAATCACCACTTCAACCCAATCACTTGTTTGAAATTCATTCATCTCAATCCTAAATCACAATAACCTACTTCAATCACGCAATGACGACATTCCATACAGCCAATCCGCTCCGTTATTCCCGAATGTTGAACTTCCGGTCATTTTTGTCTGTTTGTCCATCGGCGCGTTCGTGCAGCCGTCGGCCGTGGATGTCCAGTTCTTGACCAACATCACGACCGTTTCGAAGTGACCTACTTCGTGACTGACCACATCTTCCATGCCAACGTCACGTGCCTCGACGGGTCATACCTGGACGTAGCCACAAAATCCACATCCGTCGTCATGAGATGCCAAGGAGTGGCGTGGAACAGCAGGACCCCAGAGTGCTACAGTAAGTTCTGCTATAGTTGAACACTCGATTATTATTGTAGTGCTATAAAAAAGATTATTTCGATCCTATTCTTCCTCTTGCTCCTGCTCCTCCTGGTCCTTCTCCTTCTTTTGCTCGTGCTCCTGCTCCTCATGTCCCTTCTCCTCTTCTTGCTCGTGCTTCTGCTCCCCTGTCCCTTCTCCTCCTCATCTTGGTCCTGCTCCTGCTCCTCATGATCCTCCTTTTCCTTCTCCTCATCTTGCTCCTGCTTCTCCTTCTCCTGCTCCTGAGAGAAGATTACTGTCAGCCTGTAAGCTTAATTAATCGTAATCGTATTTGCCATAGTAATCGTGATCATGAAATTATATTATAGTGTCACATCAAGAGAAACTCTTCAGAGGCGCTCCCGACCTGACAGCACCAAACCATGATCAAATTACCTATATATTGTTTAGGACTCATAATTATATAATATATAAATTATACATATATGCTATATATGTACATTACTATTGAGTACTGTTCTAAACTAGCTTACGAATGGCGGTGTCAGACGTGTCCGTGCAAAAACAGAAGCTGTACCTGATGACCTTCTCGACCAGATATTAATAGTATTAACGATGAATGTCCCAGAATAATTCTGCCGTGCTTTCCGACCGTTATTGCATCTCATGATAATTTCTATTTTTCTTCGTGGGTGCGTTGCAGCATCCCTCCAGTCTCAGCAGCCGACGTTTCCATGGCAACCGGTTGCACCGTCGTTGGCGACGAACGACAACTCACCATCATCCGACAGATCCGTCTCAGTTGTCGGTACGTATAGCGATGATGATGATGATGATGATGATGATGGTGGTGGTGGTGAGGATGGTGGTGGTGGTGGTGGTGGTGGTGATGATGATGATGATGATGATGATGATGAGGATGAGGATGATGATGATGATGATGATGATGATGGTGATGGTGATGATGATGATGATGATTATGATGATGATGATGGTGATGACGATGATGATGATTATGATGACGATGATGATGATGGTGGTGGTGGTGGTGATGATGGGGGTGGTGGTGGTGGTAGCGGTGGTGGTGATGATGATGACGATGATGATGATGACGACGACGACAACGACTATGATGATGATGATGGTGGTGGTGGTGGTGGTGGTGGTTTTGGTGGTGATGATGATGATGATGATGATGATGATGATGATGATGATGATGATGATGATGATGATGATGATGATGATGATGATGATGATGATGATGATGACGACGATGACGATGACGACGATGACGACGATGATGATGATGATGACGACGACAACAACGACGGCGACGGCAACCTCAAATTGCTACTAAACATGAGTGTATTTTAAGAGACATGAGTTACACCTGGTAGTCTTACACGTGAAAACATTTCCGTGTAAGGCTGTAGGTTATTGCAGGCTGTCTGTTCCGTTAGTACGCCCTATATACAGTAGTGGTAGTTAAGATTTGTGTATTCTGTGATCTCTGTTCTTGTGAATTGCTTATAAACTGCATAATTGTACACTGTAACCGGTTGCGATCTGTCAACCGGATTGTTGAATAAGGAGAATAATTATTATTATACGCAGCATCAGCCTTTGTTTTTCACGGTGATAAATCTGTCGTTAAAACTACGGAAAATTTGACGACCGCGTTCGACACCTTTTAAAGATAGCTATAACTAGTCATATATATAAAATTATTCAACTAAGCTGTGCATTCAATCCAAAAAGACTGGGCATAATTACACAGGATAGGCTACACCGAACAGTTTAACTTCGCCGGTATCTGTTCTCTGACAGTGCCAGTCCCAAGTCTGGATAGAAAAGGAGGGCGACACTAATTATTATATCTGATATATGACACAGTGTCGCTAAACAGCAACTAGCAGCACAGAACAGTTTGCCGGAATATTATTCGGTCTTCGATTGATATTTTAAAAAATTTAATTATTAAAATAATTTGCACTAAAGCGCTAACGGTGCTACAATGTCATGTAGGCCTACATGTAATGCTGCGCAAAGTGAACTGGAGAATTTACAATTTAGAAAAGACCGTCCATAAATGTTTGCATGCGCACTTGTTATAGCGCCCCTTCAAGCCCTCTCTACTCAGAGGCGCTCCCGAATGCAGAGCGGACACTGCATCGGAGTTTCACGCCGAAGCGCTAAGCAATTGTGAGTGAAAGACTTGCCCTTACGAACCTCGAACCTTCCGGCTTCAAGGCAACGACGCCTCCACTATACCACCGCGCCCCACAAAAATGACGTCACGCACCAAGGGACGAGGAGGTCACACATCTGTGACAAAATGTGTAACTGTCCCTTACTAAATTATCATGAATTTTGCGTTGACGCTTGAGGAGAAAGGGTGGGGGTAAATTATTGATCTATTCTCAGCCTTACCATCATCTTCCATGGTAAATTATTCCTAATCGAATGACAATGAACAATAATTATTTTAACTATTTTTACCAGCAGCGCAAAGTGCCTTTACAGCTGCTGCACATATCTTTATCCATTTAGAACTGCACTTTTTGTGTAAAACTGCACGCTAAGGAGCCCTGACATAAAATTATATACGATAAGCTTATTATGTAATACTGTGTAGTTTGTATAATTTTATAGGCTATATATATAGTAACTAATGACTATGTATACACAGTATAATTTTATAATGTACTATTTGTAACTATTTTTACCAGCAGAGCAAAAAGGCCTTTACAGCCTGCTGCCAAAATCCATTTAGAACCGCACTTTTTATGTAGAACTGCGCGCTAAACAGTCTTGATATAAACTTTTGTATACGATATGCTTATATGTAATACTGTGTATATAGGCTATATAGGCTATATATAGTAACTAATAACTATGTATATACAGTATATATAATGTACTATTTGAAGATCACATCTTACTCAGAAGTGGTTCGTCAATCGCGGCCGATTAGTGCCATAGATCTTATCAATACAGAGACAGAGCGAATGATTAATTCCACTATCGGTGGAAGATGCTACAAACTGCACCAAATGCTTGTTGCAACGCGACCCCGATCCTACGTCGATGCATCATCTTCTAGCGCCCACCCAGACTCTTCCCCCATTCTTCTCCCTCACTCCATTGTCTTTCCCTGGCATCTATCGGCTGCGGAGGCTGCTGTCGAGCGAACGCATGCTGGACGGAGGATGCTGTGGTTACGGAGGATGCTGTGGCTACGGAGGATGCTGTGGATACGGAGGATGAGGAGGATGCTGTGGATACGGAGGAGGAGGCTGGTTGGCTTCGAGAGATGTCCGATGCGCATAACGGGTTTTAGTGGTTGTCGTCCCACGGTTAATATCCGACGATCTTTATGAGAGAGAAGATGCAATTCCATCGCTGGCATGTGCTCTGCTTCTGTTGTTTTTAGTTCCCTATGAACGCAATGCGTTCCATACGGAAATGCCTGTGTGCGTGTGCTTGTGCGTGTGTGTGGATGTTTGTGCGTTTGTTTGTGTGTTTGTGTGCGTGCGTTATGTCTCTCTCTGTGTCTTTCTCTCTGTCTCTCTGTCTCTCTTTCTCTCTCTGTCTCTGTCTGTCTGTCTGTCTGTCTGTCTCTCTCTCTCTCTCTCTCTCTCTCTCTCTCTCTCTCTCTGTCTCTCTCTCTCTCTCTCTCTCTGTATTTTTCTCTGTACATCCATCTGTTCCTCGCTGTGTCTCTCGCTGTGTCTCTCGCTGTATCTTTCTCCGTCTATTTCTCTCTATCTCCCTCTGTCCCTATATCTCAGTCTCTTTCTGTCTGTCGATCTCTCTATCAGCGATCAATCGATCCATCCATCCACCCATCCATCCACCCATCCATCCATTCATACATCCATCTCTGTCTGTTTGTGTCTGTGTCTCTGCCTTTGTCCCTGCTGTTCTTATGTTACAAATTTTCCATTCTACCAGTTCTGTTTCTTGAGCTGCCTTTCCCAAACCATCTCTCCTCCTTTCCCCTTTCTCTTTACCTTTTTCAGCCAACTTTTCTTCGTTTTCCTTTCCTTCCGTATTTGTTATCAGACTGTGAACAACTCTTCACCGTAGATATTATATCCTCACCTCCATCTCTACTACCTTCTCACCTTCCAATATTCGTCTATCATTTAAGAGAAGACCCACGCCATTCTCTCCTTCTCCCCCTGTTTCACTTCTTATCTTCCTCTGAGCATTTTGCTTCTTCTCTTCTCTCACTTCGTTCCTATGCCCAGTGGCGGATCTAGAACTGTTTTAAGGGGGGGGGGGGCCAAAATCTTGGAAAAAACCCAAAAACTTTCTAAGAAAAAGTTTTTTTAAAGTCATCTGCCAAAATTTTTGGGGAAAACATACCATTTCATCCGCCAAAAAAGTTGATGACCTTTATTTTTTTTAGTCATCTGCCAAAATTTTTGGGAAAAACATACCATTTCATCCGCCAAAAAGTTTATGACTTTTTTTTAGTCATCTGCCAAAATTTTCGGGAAAAACATAGCCTACCATTTCATCCGCCAAAAAAGTTGATGACCTTTTTTTTAAAGTCCTCAATTTCAAAACCGAGCGGGGGGCCACGTCCCATACAATTTTCCGAATAGGGGGGGGGGGCGATATCCATTGTACCCATATTCGTATTGCTAATTTCGGACCAAATGGGGGGGCCACGTCTCATGGCAGTTTTCAATGGGGGGGCCATGGCCGGATTGGCCCCCCCTGGATCCGCCCCTGCCTATGCCCGAGTTTACCAATGACTGTCTCTATCTCTTTCTGCTTGCCCTGTATCCCTCCCTCACTCTCTGTGTAGGTCTCATCCTCTGTCTGTCTGTCAATCTGTCTGTCAATCTGTCTGGCTGTCTGTATGTCTGTCTGTCTATCCGTCTGTCTGTCTGTCTGTCTGTCTGTCTGTCTGTCTGTCAGTCAGTCAGTCAGTCAATCAGTCAGTCAGTTACTCAGTCAGTCTGTCTGTCTGTCTGTCTGTCAGTCAGTCTGTCTGTCTGTCTGTCTTTCTGTCTTTCTATCTGTCTTTCTATCTGTCTGTCTGTCTGTCTGTCTGTCTGTCTGTCTGTCTGTCTGTCTGTCTGTCTGTCTGTCTGTCTGTCTGTCTGTCTGTCTGTTTGTCACCAGCGTCTCTCCCAGGCGACTCATACAGCATTACGACTCCGACCATTCGAATAACAAACAACGCTCGTTCTGTTCCAAGCAACACTTGACTCATTACCCCGATAACATCCCGATCACTTCTCCGTGACATGTCGTCGCTCTTCCGCCGTCCGCCACACTCCCAGCCCTTCCACGCTGCTCACCCCTCCCCCGGGGTTTTGCCGTTCACCCCTTTCCATTAATGGAATGCATCCTTGGAGTTGGGGCGTGTTTGGACGACATGCGGGTTATTAGAGGGGTCGTTGTGACTTGTGAGGGGTGTTTGAATGGTGATGAGGTGAGGGAGGTTGGGGTCACAAAGAACCCGTAAAGGGGAGAATCTGTCAGCAAGGGCTCGCCTGAGAGTCGTCTGCTATCAGAGCGAAAGGCGACACGAAATAATTGTACAGAGACCGGTTGAATGTCCTTTCTGTTCGTTCGTTCACTCATAAAACCCATTTCTGCCTTCCAAGTTCCCACCCTGTCTTCTTCCCATTTCTGCCTTCTCCTAGCGCCCACTCTTCTTCATCCTCCTTCCTTCATTCCATATTTTTTTTCTTCTTCCCCGAACAAGCATTTTATGTTGCTTATGAAAGTGACACAATCATTCTGAACGGCAACACAATTATAGAACACAATAATTATTGTTGTAGCTAATCAAACCGAAAAGCTAGGCCTACTTGTGCAGCAAAATGCTTCCTTTCCCGTGTTTCAACGCCAGAATTAGGCTTCTTAGATGCAATTGGCTGTGCCATTCCAAAGTATACGCCAAACAAAATTTTGTCGTTAAACTATGGATTCCTCCTCCCTATAGCCTGGAGAATGGAGGAAGGTTATAATATACTTTGCCACGTTGCCGTGTCAATAGATATGATATGATTCAATGCTCTGTTTCGACACCACTAAAACGTTTTTAGCAGCGTTATATAAATGCATGAATTGGATCTCACCCATATTCAGTGTTCCCTAGCCCCCAAATACTTGGACAATGTCATATTGACGGTGAAAGCTGTTGTTACCAGTCATGAGCATGAAAAATGGAGGAGGGCTGGCCTTCTTTGCTACGTCGCAGTGTCGTTATTGAGCAACATTGACTAGCCATGATTCGACGCCATCGCTGAAGTCGGCTGTTTTACCAAACACTGCATAACAATTCCATTCTCTATTTCAGCATTTTCCAAACTCTTGGGTCACGGACACGGAACCCTTCGCGTTCTAATAATTATTAACTTCCAGACAGGGCCGGATTAAGGCATGTTCAACATGTTCGGCCGAACAGGGGTCCCCACACTTTAGGGGGCCCCCACAAAATGTAAAAAAAAAATTTTGAGCAAATTTCGACGAAACGACTATTTTCCCGAAAATTTCGCCAGATGACTAAAAAAAAGGTCATCAACTTTTTTGGCGGATGAAAAAATATTTTTCCGAACAGGGCCCCACAAAATTCTTCCGAACATGGCCCCCCACATTGCTTAATCCGGCCCTGCTTCCAGAGCCTTAAACGCTAAAATGCAGTTAAGCATGCATAAGCATGTCTGATTATGCTAGATCCTGAAAAGTATATTAATAGTCTATAGCCGTATTATAGGTAGCTTTGCACAGAAAAGAAATTTTAATGAGATATTTTCCTGGAATACAACATTTGCCACGAAAGCCTATAGATAGGCGGCATCATAGGCCTACAGCTTTTGAAATGTTGCATTCTATAGTCAAATTGATCATAAATTTTGTTATTTCCAACTTTTGCGGCATCCTTGTGCTCGCCCCGCGCAACCCACTTTGGGAAACGCTGCTCTATTTAGACACCAGTAAAACGTTTCCCGGTAACATTACATAAGTTCACTGGCGTGTTTTTCTCTACTTAATTCCTCAGTCAACGAGAATGCATGTAGTGCCACACAGGCCGTCAAAGCTGATACCACAATATAGGATGTCCCTACATTCTGAAGTCATCTGCTATAAATTATTTACATAATTATTTCCTTCTGATCTTACAGCGCATTTTGAAGTTCGAGACTTCGCAGGGAATCGTCACGGCATTGACATTGTAGCCTACGGAGCTGTTAAATTTTATTAACCAAAATTCTGACCGTTAATCTGACGGCCTTGCAGCAAGGCAACGACCAAAGTAAATAGCCTAAAGGTCTTCTTACCAGGGCATTTTTCCTAGGCTCGCAATGCTTTAGCGCTGCCGCTGCTGGTAACAGAAGATCTGTTTCTTTTGTTGTTTTTGTGTCTGTAGGGGTGACGTTGGGAATCGTGACGTCTGTTCTGATGACGACTCTGCTTCTTGTACTCGTCACGTACTGCTGCCACTCGAGGTAAATATTTTATTCGACTATAATAATTATGTATAGCCTACAGTGTTAACCATTATTAAATTATGTCAGTCAGACATCGTTTGTGTTATACCGGGTGGCGCATAAAAAACGTCCCCAAACTTTGTTAATCAAGGTACGACGTTATAACCTTGCCGCAGAGTGTGATATAATAAACGTACTCTCTTGAAAATTGACATGTGTGCACAGAAATGAATGCTTAACATTTTGGTGTAAATTAATATTTGATATCTCTGAAATTAGATCTTTGCCAGATTAACAAAGTTTGGGGACGTTTTTTATGCGCCACCCGGTATATTATAACAAATTATGTATAATTATTAATTATGTAATTTATTTGTAATTATATATATATATATACTAGCTGTACCCAGCCACGCGTTGCTGTGGCAGAAAAGACCTCCCCCTCCCCCTCCCCCTCTCCCTTCCCCTCTCCCTCTCCCTCTCCCTCCCCCTCCCCATCCCCCTTCTCCCCCCCACCCCCTCCCCCTCCCCTCCCTCACACCGTCCTTTAGTGACAGCGGATATAGCCCAAGAATTTTAGGCCGCTTTCATAATATTCCACTCGCTTATGACGTCACGGGACGCAACCTCATTGATGTATCGTCACTGTGTTTTACGGGTGAAGACAATATTTTGGAAGCGCGTGGTTTCGTTGAAGTTGCAAATGGCGGACGAACGGATTGCAAAGTTCACTTTTTGTGGAAAAGGTTGCGTTTTTTCGTGGAAAAGAAATGCTACGACACGGTGCTATTAGAATGGAAGCTTTTGGTAAATTTTCACAAAAATCGGTGCGTGAGTTTCGGCGTGATTGCGTGATAAACTATTTGAAAGTTTCATTTTTATTTATATAGATATATGCGCTAATGGTTGTGTGCATGTGCTGTGTTTGTGGATGTATAACCTATGTGTGCATGTATGTATGTATGGTTTTTGGTGTTTCTTTTACATTCTCCAAAAAACATACTAATTTCTATGCTTCTGTACATGTATGTGATGACCATTTTTGTCTTTCTCTTCGAATTTCACAAATAGTAAAGGCAGGTTTCAAATATAACTGCATTAATTATGAACAATAACTGTCCTTTTTTCTGGAGGGAATTCTACGTGAAATGTTTTGGGAGTGGGGGGGGGAGGTAATGTCACCCATGTGCATGTGAACCGCAGCTCAAGATTTTTCCGGGAATGTTTCTGGCGGGTATCATGTCACATCATACCATATCATATTTATAACATAAAATTATCATAATAATCATATCATAATCATATATTACATGGGCCTAACATTGGCATTTGGCCAATTAGTATGTTTTTATAATTATGCACCAATAGCCGTTTCTTTACGCGACACTATCCCAGTGTAATGCCATGATTGACATCATGTGGGGCGCGGTGGTGTAGTGGTGGCGTCGTTGCCTTGGAGCCGGAAGGTTCGAGGTTCGAATCCACCCTCAAACCGCGTAAGGACCTTGGGCAAGTCCTTCACTCACAATTGCTCACTGCTCAGTGCTTCGGCGTGAAACTCCGATGCAGTGTCCGCTCTGCATCGGGAGCGCCTCTGAGAAGAGAGCTTGAAGGGGCGCTATAACAAGTGCACATACATCAGTAGCTGCACAATAATGGCAGTTATATGAGACGATGTCGCAGCAGGTTGCTGACGTGTGGAACAGGCTACAAGCCTGCACCTAATAAAGCATACGATGTCACGTACGATCGAGACAGGGAATTGCGATTCGGTTCCTGCATTTTGATGGTGGACAGGATTCACAGGAAGTGGGTTGAGTGAAAAGCCAGATGATTAAATCATCGCCAAAATAATAAGTCATCACGGAAACAGATCTCGCGGTCCGCTGAGCTCTGCGCAGCGTTCCTCCTATGATTAGGGTGGGCCAAAAAGTGCCCTAAGATTTTTTGGCCCACCCTGTACGGTACAGCGGTCGGATGTCTGGTTTGCGACGGTGAAACTGAACGATCGTTGGCTTAGAAAGGAGGGGCGCCTTACAGGCTAACGTACATGTATAGTTATGAAGATAGCCTCTTGTTTAAAAATTAATTTTATTGACGTGTTTTCTGGCATTTCTGCTTTTCAGTATGTAATTTTTTAATTGAATATAGGCCTATTGTGGCTGTTGCTATTGTTATTATTATTATTATTATTAATTATTAATGCTAAATTAAATAATTAATTATTAATGTTAAAACCCGATATTAGGCCTATAGTAAGAAAAATCGCGACATCCTTTATGTTGACATTTACGGTAGATCTATAGTTTTACACACCACTTTTTCGCTTAAAAATATAATACACATAACTTTACTATTCATAACGTTTATAGGATAGCAGATAACTCCTCAATTTATTCTGCTGAATTAACGGCCATTATTGAAGCGACAAAATGGATTATCCAAAATGAAAATGTGAATGAAACTGCAAATGCAAATAAGTATATTATATATACTGATTCATTAAGTGTGGCCACATCTATAAAAGAAAACAAGTCTTGTTCACGGCCTAATTTATTTCTGGAATTTATAGATAATGTTAATAAACTTAAAAGCAGCAGTATAATCATAGCATGGATCCCTAGTCATATTGGATTATCTGGAAATGAAATGGCAGACACCCTAGCAAAGAAAGGGCAAGAATTAGAGGAGGTCAATTCAACAAATTATTTGGAATTAAAGGAAATCTATTCGTTAATTAAAAAATATGTTATTAATTTATGGCAAATTGAATACGACAATGAACGAAAAGGGCGTTTTTATAAATCGATCCAACCTTTGGTATCAACTGATATAAAATTTATGGACTCCATAAGAAAAAGAGAAGTTCAAATTACCAGACTTAGAATGGGGCATGTCCTTACTAACTCCTGGTTGAAAGTGATAGGTAAAAGCCAAACAGACCTTTGTTCTAAATGCCAAGTGCCTGAAACAATCGAACATGTGCTGTTTGCTTGTAAAAAGAATGACATTTCAATCCTACTGCTTAAAAAATGTGTAGAGAAAAAAGTGGAATGTACTGTTAAAAATATATTCTCTAATCAAGATATTTATCTTGAAGCTTATAATATACTTATGACCATAACTAATGGAAAAATTATGTAAGAAGTATTGCATATGAATTATAATTTTAGTTGTATTTGTTGTGTGTTTGTGTGTGTGTATGTGTTTGTGTGTATGTGTCTGTGTTAACTAATTCTGTAATAGATTAAATAGGCATTGAATAAAATGATTTTTGCTATTATTGTTAAGCTTATAGATGATGGCTGAATGATTTGATTTTCATATAAATGTTTAATATCTAATCTATTTGCTTATATATGTATTAATTAAAAATAAATAAAATAAAAATCAGGAAATGAATGTATAGTTAAATATATGCATGCATGGTAAATAGTGACACTAAATAATGACCAATGCATCAAAGAGGATCTACAGCAACCACCTTATGAACACTGTCGCCATGGACATAGATCATCATACAAATTCCAGAAAAGAACAATGAAAAGAAAACAGATAGACAATACAGACAGAAACTGCGGAACATTTAAACAACAGTGAACTGAAATATATTGATACCGTAACTTTAAAGACGTCAACAGCCTTTGTAGCTATAAGATGTCGTTAAACTGTTGAATAATAATAATAAATTTGTATTGATTCCTTCTTTCCGAAGCCTTATGAATAGAGATTGGAATGTACCGCTATCACATTGCACAATGTCATGCAGTGTCATCAGGCACGGTAGTCGATTTGTTAGACCATCTAACGTTGCCACTCCTTGGGTTTTTTCACAAGATCTTGGGTTTTCAATCCGAACTTGGGAAATGGGGTTTTTCGGAAAGAACTTGGGTTTTTTTGCTTGGGTTTTTTTACCAAAAAATCTTGAGTTTTTCGATCCGAAATTGAGTTTTTTCGGGAAGAACTTGGGTTTTTTGCTTTTTTTGTGGAAAATCGGGAAATTGTCGACATTTTTCAGAGATTTGGACCGGATGACTAAAAAAAAGGTCGTCAGAATTTTCGGACGGAGAATTGTGGACATTTTCGAAGATTTGGGCAACTTGGGTTTTCTTGGGTTTTTTCGACCCTCCAACTTGGGTTTTTCATTTTTTAGAGTGGCAACGCTGGTTAGACGGCTCCCTTTGTAACACGGAGAGCAGGGATTCAAACATCCCATCCTCCACATAGATGGTAGCTAGGTGCTGACGGACCTTGAGGAGCAGCTGTCCTTCACTCACAAGAAATTAATTATTACTCAGCGCCATCGATTGATTCTTGGTCGGTAGATTATGGCGCTAAATAAATGTAGAAAAGAAATAATAAATACGGTGAAGACCATAGGCGCAACCACGTCATAAAAGTTGGGGGGACCATAATGAATCACGTCCTAAAAGTTGGGGGACCATAATAATAATGTTAGGGGACCACTCAAAAGTTGGGGGGACGCGTCCCGTGGGTCCCATAGGGTGGTTGCGCCTATGGTGAAGACGCATGAAAACAACAAAAAACACATAACGCACAGACAGACAGAAAGACAGAAAGACAGACAGAAGGCATACAGACGGACAGACAGACAGCCAGACAAACGGACGGACCGACAGACAGCCACACAATGGAAGCATCGGGACTCGTGGCTAACGTTGATAACAAGCTAATCCGCCAGTAAAAGAATTGTGGAAGAATAGCAGAGGCTCAGACTTCGATCCACGTGTAGCCTGGGTGGACAAAAAAAGACTGTCTGGTTGAGTCCTAAGAAAGATGGGGGGGGGGTTGAATCCTCCCATGCAACCCCAGCAATTCTCGCCCTGTGCTCCGCCACTACTATATACACTGCGAATAATAAGTCTAAGCCGGCGGCTTACGAGGCCGAGCTGTAGCCTAAGCAGTGCAATAGAAATTGTGTTGACTTTCTTACAGGAGTTTTTGAACAGGAATTTTTAGAACTGCATAGCCCTTCTTTCCCTTACCATCCTCCATGAACTCCTCCATGGTATATTACTCCCAATCGGATGACAGTGTCCATTTTGAAACTGTTTTTAAATTAACTGCACAGACGCGCTTCTAAAACTGCAAATATCCATTTAGAACTGCAAATTTCGTGTAGAACTGCACGCTAAAAATCCCCGCATTGTTACAGGCGCTACAGAAATTCTTGTACTGTAGGTGTGGCCGTGGTGGCAATCAGAGGAAAGTCAATCAATGGAATCGAATGACAATGGGTCAACACCGCCACGACAATGCGCTCAACGACGGAAGAACTGGAGACGGCGAAGGACCTGGCGGAAGTGGAGAAGGTCACCTTCAGAGGTTCCACCTACACGACTGCTACCACCTGTCGAGTCGCGGTGGAGGGTCAGAAGCGGATACCATCCAGACCGTTGGGACTGCTTCCCATGCTTCTTCCGTGGAAGGATGCCGCTCCACGAGGACCGGATGTGGAAGGTTCCAGCGCTTCCTTCGACATCACCCGGTCCAGTCAGTCGAGGACGAGTGGCAGGGTAAGGACCTCCTCGATCTTCGTTGTCTGGACGATGATGACTCTGACTACATCGGGGTCTCGCTGACAGGTGGTGGTGGTCGATCGGAGGATCCAACGATGTGTGGTGGAGATGCCACCTCTGCCGCCGCTCAGGTGCATCACCACGGCCTTGAGGTCTGTCCGAAATGCCACTCCCTGAGAGGGGGTCAGTCGAGCTACGTGGAGTGGACCGAATCCACAACATCCGATGACTACTGGATGACGAATCCTGCTCAGTCGTGTTCAGTCCACTCGTCCCACCAACCTACGACGCTGCCACTCCTTGAGGACATCGAGGCGGAACAACTGCCAAGACCGGACCTCCTGCTTGGACAGACGAAGAGGGAGCCGCCTGCGCAGACGAAGAGGGAGCCAGTGCAGAGGAAGAGGGACAGACACGAGGAACTGAGGGATGTTGTTGTCAGGGATGGTGTCAGGGATGGTGTCAGGGATGCAAGCGTCGTTAACTCGAAGAAGAACCTGAGCACCTCGGCACCTGACCTTTTCGAGGTGAAGGTCATCACTCCAGCGGAAGACGACGTTCCCTCTGGCGACCACCATCGCCTCTTCCATCTCATCAATTTACGTAGCGCCTCCGTCGTCATTGCTGACGGCGCATGCGCACACGGATGTCGAGTCAGTCAAGCGGAACGGTTGCAGGACGCAGCTGGAGATGATGATGATGATGATGATGCTGGTGCTGATGTAGTGGAAGAGGATTGAACGACTGTCCACGTGGTGGAAAAGGATCCTTAAAGTGTAGAGGCCGACTTAGAAGGGCATGCGGATTGAATGGAGCACTCCTAACGACGCTTAAGGAGAATTGCAAGACGTATGTTGCCGGTGTCACGATATAAAGCATAGTTGTAAAAAACGTTTTTTTCTTTCCGTTTTTATTCTCTCTCAAAAACGTCGTTTTTTTCGGTTTTTTTTTCCATCGTTTTTTATCGTTTTTTATTTTCTTATGTAACTATAATTTTTTATTTGCTGTCTATAATTATTTTCCTTAATTTAATTTTTGTCTGATATTCCATAAATTTTCACCGTACTCTCAAAGATTCAGCTAACAATAGTGTCATTATGTACATGGGCGCCCGCACCATAGGTCAAGGGGGGTCGCGTGACCCCCCCTGGAAATCATGACAAAATATTGATAATCACTTTCTGTAAAAAATGATAGTGGTAAAACGGGACAGAATACCCACGAGTCATTGTGTTCTTTTACTTCACCAACTTTTGTTGTGTATCTTCTGGTTAGCTTTACGTACTGAGCAACACTAGATGGAGCCTATGTGTATGTAACTGGCGACGAAGAGATGAACAGAGAGCCAACCCCTCAACCACCGTCAAGGCCCAATTGTAAGATTGATGGCATCTGATAACCTTTATGTGATGTAGGTCAACGATCAAGCTGTCTGTTTCTGCCGAAGTCTAATAATTATAGCCCCCACCCATCCGCACAATGTTCATACACACCCTGTGCCTGTCTACCTTTCCAAGGTAGCCAGCTATATACAGCACGAGGACGATGCATGGTCTCATCAAACGAGTCTCCCGCACACATTCTTGTACTCATGGATGACATCAGAGTTTGCAGTTGTCATTTTCACTTCCCTCTGCCTCCCACGCCGTTTCAACTCAAAACATAATCCATCTCTGTTTAAATCCTCGTCTGACACTCCGTATAGGTATAGTACTATGTGTGGACTTGCCATTAATAGTCGTCTGGTGTGCATCAGTTTCTATTCCTCCTATTTACATTATGCTGATCAAAGACTCAAAGCTGGTCCTGACCTTAGGGAAGGGTCGGCAGGCTCGAAGACATGTAGCCTATGATGATATATTGTACGAATCGTGGAGATTGGAGACCTGGCAGGCTGGCACTCTGAGCCCCAATCTGAATCTTTCGAATCTTTCGAAGACTAGCCTATGCAGCATGTGTAAAATTAATCTGGTCGTTGACAGATTTTCTCCAAATCGGGGAATGAAGAGGTGCAATAGGCTATATCATTCCACAAGGCCGGCAGAGTTGACAACTTGACATAGAGACAAAAGACTGCTTATTAAGACGACTATGTATACATGTATATATATGTGTGTGTATATATATATATAAATATATATAGGCCCTCCACGTGTATATGTATATTCTTGTGGACTTGCCAAAGAAAACACAGACTATGTAGATCAGTTCATCTCGAGATCCGTTGCACATGCGAGTGGAGGATTATAAGTAAATGTAAGATAGCCTGAAATTGAGAAATAAATGTTGTGCTGCAGTGTGTAGCGTAGCCTCTTTGAAATTCTAAAGGCAAGTTTATCCGTTGTTTGGAAGTCATCAGCTGGAAGGTGTCACGGTAAGTACTACCAAATGAACAGTGCAAGTGTACTGTGTTAAACACTGCTTTAACTGTTGAGACTGCATTTTGTGGGGCACAGTGGTATTTGGGTATGATCGGTGTCTTGGAAAAAAGACTGAATTTATGGAGAAAGTAACCGACATCTTTGGTAGGGATGAACGCCGATTACAGACACACTGCAGCACAACATTACAGAGACTGATGCTCAAGAACATTAGGGCAGATTAATTGTCGATAGGGGATTTAGTCGTTAACTGGTGTGCCTATTGCTCCCTAATCTGTATCCTAATCTTTTTTCCGAATGTGCTAGTACTTTAATTATAATTGTCTTATAATCTGTTCTGTAAAAAATAATTACGTTTTGTGGGATCAATAAAACAATTTTGATTTGATTTTGAACTATAGGTATGGGCCAATTGGATATCATAATTATTACTGGCCGACCACGACTAAAGTCGGATACTTATGAATTAGGTAAACTTAAGTCTCACGGTCTTGGCTGACCCCCCCTGCAAAAAATCCTGCGGGCGCCCATGATTATGTAATTGTTTAAGTCAGCATTTAAGAAATACATATTTGCAGATTAAGATAAACTTGCATAAGGAAGGTTTTTGAGCTTAAAATGAAGTTTCACATGTAACAAAGGCAAATTATTGTCCGTTTCCGTTTTTTATCGTTTTTTGTCGTTTTTTATCATTTTGAAAAAACGTCGTTTTTTACCGGTTTTTATTTTATTTTCATCGCTTTTTACATCTATGATATAAAGTCTCCACCCGATACAAAGTCTCCACCTCCCACCACCCCCACCACCCCAAATAGAGTCTCCTCTGGCTGGAACTCTGAATCGGAAGAAATATTAAAAGCATAATTTTTATGTATTTTTTGGTAAAAAATTTAGCAACCTAAATTGACGGTTTAGCCTGCTGAGCGCTGCAAATCTATGAGTTTTATGCGACTGCAGCCCATTTCACGCTGAACGGGGGGAGGGGGTCTTTATTTCGTGGACGGACGAAGTATTCTCTCCACCCCGGAGACTTTATTTCAGAATATACTCTCCGGGGAAATTTATTCTGGAATAGATCCACCGGGGGTGGAGGGGAATCCGTTTCGAACGAAAATCTTGGGGGGGGGGAAAAGACTTTTAGGGGCAGACTCTGCCACGCGACACCGGGCATCTTTGTCGTTTCTGGCCTTTGTCGCCTTCTCTCCTTGTGGGGAAAAGACTGGGGGGGGGGGATAGTGGGTGATGTGTAAAGAAATGCAATGTAGGTTAGAATAGTTGCTCATTAACGGACTGTAGGCATATTGTAATGTTTTCTAATAATAATAAGCATGGGCGGAGTTTGGTTTCCGTTCTTGGAGGGGCTAATGCCTGCTTAGGGGGGCTAAGCCCGGAAAAAGATATAATTTACATGGTAAAAAAGCTGAATCTAGGCCTTCTTGGGGGGGGGGGCTTAGCTCCCCCTAGCCCCTGATAAACTCCGCCCATGATAATAAGATATAAGCATGGATACCTGTATACTTGTATGTATGTCTTTAATTTGTGTGTCTGCAGGCATGAATGTATTGTCACGTGTACAATTGTACATGTTTGATTATGCATGTAGGTCTACGATTGAATACTTTTTATGTAGGCTAACATGTGCATGAAATATAGGCCTATGCTACGTGTATATGACACTTAATTATGTGATAAAACATTTTCTTGATGAACTTCAAATTACACTTTGTTTTCAAATAAATCTGGTTAAATAATTTCGTTCAATAGTCAAAAATCTTGCGCACTATTACCGTTTTACCCATAGACCTACACAGTCTGTTTCTAAACTTCCTAAAATTACAGATTAATTGATAGTGTTCACAAACTAACTAGCTAAATTCAGTAAAAATTGAATGCCACAAAGTCAAGTGTAGAGTCCTATAATAAAAAAAGTCTTATAGACGAGTCTTATGTAAAAGTCTCACACAATAATCTTACACAAAAGCCTAACATAGGTCTACGAGTCTTATGCAAAAGTCTCACATACCAGGTGAGAGTCTTATGCAAAAGTCTCACATAAGAGTCTTAAGCAAAAGTTTCACATAAGAGTCTTATGCAAAAGTCTCATCTAAGAGTCTTATGCAAAAGTCTCACACAAGAGTCATATACGTAAAAGTCTCACATAAGAGTGTTACCATCACAGCCGTGAACTTTACAGCACGCAAACAGAAGCAGAACTAATAAGCGCTTGTTGTCGAAAAGATCAAGAAAACGAAAAGTAAAACTCAATCAAGAAAAAACAACAATAGACAAACTTAAACAAAAGAAGTTAAAATTCGAGCATTGTTCTCAAAACAGAATAACAACAACAACAAAATACATTGTAATCATATCGCCGTAACGCAACCAGAAAATGTGTACCATCAGGCAACAACTTAACTTTACAGCCAAAAAGGTCCAATACCATCAGACACACATACCAAGTAGGCCTAGACCTTCTTACACGAGTGTCATGCCTGGTAATGGCCGCTCATATTTAACTTCTAAAGCACCAGCGTAAAGGTAGCCTAGTATCATGACGTAAAAAAAATCACACGATGGTCCGCAAACAATGCTGCATGGTTCAGTACACAAGGAAGACAATTGGTTCAGTTCATCGCGCAGGTCAACAATATGTGACTTTTGACCTCTGACTTGACACCAAAACCGGCCAATCTCATTGCGTCATGGTAAACTTGATTATAGCTACAATACTACTGAACAGAACCCACAAGTTCTAATCCAATAATCCAACCTTTCACCGATGCTTTTTCAATTGCACATTTTGCAAAATAGGCCTAAGAGTTGTGAAAGTTGCCAGTCTTTCAAAATATCCATTCCTTGTAATATTGAAATGCATTCGTAATAATAATAATTATTGTACATGTAGTTGTGTGGATGAATCTGCGGCCAGGAATTGAAGAGACTGAGACAGTATTATGCTCCTTGAGACATTGTCAAGATAAAGTGCAACCTGCAGGCATCAAGATCTTAAATAGCAATAATAAAAATTACTAGCAGCAGTAATTGGTGTAGTAGCACTTTCAGTACTTGTAGCAGGCCTAGAAGCAATAGTAGTAATATTTTCGTAATCAATTGTTTTAGCAATATAATGATGACTGCGCTGTCATTATTATTTGACTCGGGGTAGTAAGTCTACCTCAGCATTAAAAAGTTTATTATGCATTATGTAGTGGTGGTGGTGGTGATGGTGGTGGTGGTGGTGGTGGTGGTGGTGGTGGTGGTATTAGTAGTAGTTTGTGTAGTAGCCGCAGCATCAGCACTTTTAGTAGCTGTAGTAGACCTAGAAGCAATGGGAGTAATATTCTTGTAAACAATTGTTGCAACAATAATATAATGATGACTGGCCCGCCATTATTATTTGACTCATGCTAGCAAGTCTACCTAAGCATTAAAAAGTTTATTATGCATCAATATCATGGCGACGACGATGTCGACGATTATAATTATTATCATTGTCGTTACATTGCATATGCTCTGAATAAATTAAATTACATTACGAACTTAAGCGAGTGTCAACTCATAAAACAACAAAGAAATGCATGAGCTCAGATTTACTGAATGTTCAGTCGCAAAGAGACATTTTAAATCGAAAACAGAATCGTGCAAAAGTTAAGAAAACTCTAAGATGTGTCAGATTATTTTCTCAAAATTGACAACGAATCTTAACAAATATGTAACAGACTTTTGCCTAAAAACCGAAAAAATATAATTTCTTATAAACGAGATAGGCCTAACTATAATCAATTATTCCGATTCGGCATTGTTGCTGTCTACCTAAATACTAATAAGGCAGTTCTAGTACGATATCTAAATTCCAAAGAAGCATTTATCAACATTCTGCATGCCTACCAGCATGCCTATACATGGAGCCTACAAGGAAGGCCTACTGGAGCCCATATGGGACCCTCATCATGCCCATATGGGTATCATACATTGCTCATAATTATGAGTATGATGGCAGGTCAGTTCATTGTAGATGCGGATCTTAGAGGATAATTTCTTTTCGAAGTTGATCGATGTAGCTCATCTGAAGCAGAAACAGCTACTGTAAAATAAATAAATAAATAAGTAAACAAATAAGCAAATAAATAAATAAACAAATTAGTGGTCAAGGCTTTTGAATATTTTGCTCTTGACAGGGCAACTAGAACATAAATATTAAAAAAACAATACAATCAATTACAGTCATTACTATTAACACCTGCTACGTCAAGTGAGAGAAAATGAAAGCATTAATTTTATCTACCAATTTAGAGCAACAAAGATTCAGATACAACAACAACAACAACAACAACAACAACAACAACAACAACAACAACAACAAAAACACCAGCAAAAAGAAGTTACGTAGTTACTAATTGCTTAATATAAATAAATCATTGAACTGCACAAATTAAGAAATGAATAACTAGTGAATGTGGTGCTCATGAATAAGATGGGGCCCTGCGCTTAGCCTTCAGTAGAAATTGGAGTTCACCATTACGATCAAGAGCAACTCTTTACAAGTATAATGAGAGTACATTTTTCTTTGTGCACTTGTACATGTGTATTGTGTGTGTATGTGTGTGTGTGTGCGTCTGTGTGTGTGTGTGCGTCTGTGTGTGTGTATGTGTAGGTGCGTGGGTGTGTGTGTCGGGGGGGGGGGGGGGGGTTGATGGTAAATTTAATTTCGAAACTCTTACTTCTGGCCAAGATATGGGCAAAAAACCGTAGGGGGTTACTTTTATGGCCCACCCTGTATGTGATATGTGTGCATATGAGTTTGTGTGTGCACTACTACTAAATACTGGTAGTGATTCAACTCAACTCACGTCGCTGGTTGGACAAAGGTGCCTGGAAAGGACCCAAACTTTTTCGTCTTGTCCGAAATGCCGACGAACCATCCGTCAGCACACTTCTCCATCACATAGATGACGTCACCACGGATCAACTCCAGCTCATCGATATTCTGCGGCTTGTAGTCATGCACCGCTTTACACCTAAAGACACAGCAATTATGAAATAAACGAATTTATAGTATAATGATTCTAGTTTAAATAAGTTTTATTGTCCCCTTTCAAACTTCAGAAGCAAACAAACACACACGCACACGCAAGCACACACACACACAAACACACGCACAAACACACGCACATGCACACATGCACGCACACACACATGAACCCACAGTCATACAACATCTGATGATAGGTGCGCCGCTTGTGACTGATTGGTGGATATAGTACCGATCTCTGCTAGTTTTTCGTTGTTGTAAGGCCTATCGAGTATCGAGGCTATATCGTGTTGTTAGCTTTATGTAAGGCGCCCTTGAAACGGCATGGCTGTGTTACGGCGCCATATAAATTGTCATTGCTATCATTATTATTAGCATCTCCATTGCCGAGCTAATTTCAAAACTTATATAGCCTATTGTAACTTTGAGTACAAACTGAATTCCTAACCGCAGATATGGATTTGGTGTTCGAGGTGGTTTCGAAAGACCATCACGGCCTTCAGTCGTTGGCGATGGAGGCTGCGACGGCGACGGCGACTGCGGTTGCTGCTGCTTCTGCTTGAAGAATGGCAGCTTCTGCTTCAGCGCTTTCAGAGTCATTGAAGCGGATCTACCGGATGGAGGTCTTTGCGTTGCCACGCCTGACTTCACAGACGTCGAGCTATCCACAGAGACACTTCTGCTTTTCTTTTGACCTTGAACTTGGCTTTGACCTTGAACTTGAACTTGAACTTGACCTTGGCCCTGACCCTGACCTTGGCCCTGACCTTGGCCTTGGCTCTGACGCAGAGTCTGTTCCATCGAATCAAATCGCCTGTCAGTTTCCTTGACGCTGGTTGGATCTAAGACACTGGTCGGATCCAATAACGTATCTTCCTTCCTCGAGTGCAATAATTCCGAAGGCACTTCTTCTGCGGCGGTCGACGACTTCTGCAGCTCCTGTAAATCGCCGCTCTGAACTTTCGAGTCTTCTTCATCTTCTGGAGATCGTCGGGTGTTGCAGGGCGAACCAGTCGGAGTGGACGACACGACGGTCCTCACTGGTGTCGTAGGGGTGGTGTCCTCGTGAACATTGGAGGTGGGAGTGAACGGGCGGATAGAAGTCGGCTTCGCTGGCACAACTGGTTTTTGCTGAATTTTAGATTCCTCAGAAGATAAGCGAGCGTTGGATGGGGAGCCAGTGGACGTTGGACGTGTAGCTGGCGTGAGGTCACGATCGGTGATTTGACCTTGAGGTGACGTCGGTGACTTAAGTGTTAAGTTTGGTCTCTGAGTTCTGATTTCGTCTGAAGGATGTTGTGCAGTTGCAGAGCTAGTGGGAGTAGGAGATGTAACTCTCCTGACTTGCGTGATTTCGTGATCAGAGAATTCATCACGAGACAGTGAGGATGGCTTTGGTTGTACGCTTGGACTCTGATTAGTGATTCTAACTCCATCTTTAGAATACCGGGCATTTGCTGAGTCAGTGGGTGTAGGAGAAGTAATGCCTCTGACTGTTGCGACATCGCGATACGAGATTTGACCTTCAGGCACTGAGGATTTCTGCTGGAAGCCTGAAGACTGATTTCTGGATCCATTCTGAGAAAATTTCGCAATTGCTGAACCATTTGGAGTAGGAGGAGATGTAACTCTGGCTATCGGAGTGATTTCCCGATCAGAAATCTGATAAAAAGCCAGTGAAGCTGGGTTCGGCTTTATGCCCGGACTCAGGCCGATCGTTCCGCCTTCATCAGAGGAATATCGTGCGTGTGCTGAACCAGTTGGAGGTGGAGATGTAACTCTTCTTGCTGGCGTGATATCTCGATCAGAAATTTGACTGTATGACGGTAAGAACGGCTTCGGTTGTAAGCCTGGACTTTGAACTCTGGGTGCGTTTTTTGGTGCGATTCGATCGGGGTATTGTTCGGTTGGTGACCCAATTGGAGTCGGTGATTGAACCCCTCGCACTCGCCTGATTTCGCGATCACAGATTTCATCGTAAGCCAGTGAGGATGGCTTTTGTTGTAGGCTTGGACTCTGATTAGCGATTCTGGCTCCATCGAACGAATATCGAGCATTTGATGAGCCAGCAGGCGGCGGTGATGTAATATTTCTTGCTAGCATGGCTTCACGATTAGAGACTTGATCATACGATGGCGGCTTCTGTTGTGAAATTGAACTCTGGTTGGTTATTCTGGCTCTGTCTAAAGAATATCGAGCATTTCCTGAGCCGGCGGGAGTAGGAGATGTAACTTCTCTAACTGGTGTGATTTCGTGATCAGAAAATTCGCCATAAGCCAGCGAGGATGGCTTTGGTTGTACGCTTGGAGTCTTGCGAATTATTCCGGATCCATCAAAAGAATACTGAGCATAATATGCTGACCCAGCTGGAGAAGGAGATGTAACTTCTCTAACGGGCGTTATTTCGTGATCAGAGATATCATCGCGAGCCAGCGAGGATTGCTTTGGTTGTGAGCTTGGACTCTGGCGAACGATTCCAGATCCATCAAAAGAATACTGAGCATATGTTGAACCAGTGGGAGTCGGAGAAGTGATTCCTCTGACGGGTGTGATATCGCGATCAACTGTCTGACTGTACGGCAGCATGGATGACTTCGGCGGCAGACTTCGACCCTGGACTCTAGACCCTTCGTAAGCATAGCGGTTGGATGGACCTGTGAAGAACGGAGAAACTACCCCTCTGACTGGGGTAACATCGCGATCAGAAATCTCACTGTTGGCTGGTGACATCGGTCGGCTTGTGTGCTGTTGGCGACCCGTCTGAAGTGCACCAATGGAGGACGCAGTGTCCCAGTCGCTTTCGTAGAACTCCGAACCAACCGGAGACATCGGTGCCGACGGTATTTCCGGTCCCACAGAGTACAGGGAACTTACGGGAGACTGACAACTTGCCGGAGTTCCTATGGTGAACAGAAACCACAAAATCTATGATTATAAGAACGGCCTCTATATAATTATATTAAACAAAGACTCGTCACAAATATTTTAAATTTAAAATCGACTGATGTTAATGTTTTTTGCTTTCAATAAGAAACTCTGCTTTCCTCCTCCGTCGGACAAGTCTTATTGGACAACTCTCTAACTAGAAACAGCGCTCGTGAATAAGCCGGTGCCCTGCAGCATACCTTGGCTTTCGAGTGACGCTTTACAAGTGTGGAGACTACGATTAAAATTCTAACGCAGCAGCATTTCGGTCTTGCGTCTCAATACACATAAATCAATTTCAATTGCAATGCAAATTTATATAGCGTCACCTCAGTTTCTACGTAGCCTACTACTTAGGAATTTTATTTGGTCATTTATCCAGCGCCTTTAAATCTTCTCTCCCGCACTGTCATACAGGCATACAGGTCTATCTTATACCTGGTAATGGTGTTGGTGCATGAGAAGACATGGGAGTGTTCATAGGAGTCTCTGGTTCTCTGTGCGTGTCAACGTAATCGATGGGAAATATTCCTTGGCGTCGATCCGTTCGACCCTCGTACCAGTTATCGTCAACCCTTCGAATCAGGGTAACGACGTCACCCTGAAAGATAAAGACCAGCTGTCGTATTATTTTTTGCTGGTGTATTATGGCTAAAAATGACGACTTCATTATAATCACTACTACCACCACCATTAACACCACCAACACCACCACCACAAACACCAAAACCACCACCACCAAAACCACCACCACCACCGCCCCACCACCAAAGATCTACCCCTTAAAGTTCAGACTGAATTTTAAACACGAAAAATATTCGATATCCACATTCAAACACTGTAGCCCAGCTGAATTTTGCATTGTATTGTTACTGTATTGTGTTCAAACATTTATAAGAAAAAGCACCTGCAAATCGGGGGCGCTACATGAATTAACCAGTCTAATTTCACTTAGAGGGGACTATCGAACTTGCCTTCCTCAGTGGCAGCTCCCTTTCTGTTTGAGCTCTGAAGTTGTAGATTGCAGTAGCGCTTCCTTCACGCATTTCCGCAGTTGCTCTGGCATCATCCAATGATGTTAAAACCTACGATTTCAAAAGAACAGATCGCATTTTATAATCTGCAAATATTTGTATTGCTTCGAAAATAGCACTCATATTCGTATTCAAAGATTAGATGCATATCTTAAGCGTTACTTTGCTTTGATACATCATACAAGACCTATGAAAATAGAAGAACGCCTAAAAAAGCTTTATCACTCTATCTGTTTCTCTGTTTCTGTGTGTCTGTCTGTTTGTCTGTCTTTCTGTCTGCATGTCTGTCTGACTTTCTCTCTCTCACTCACTCACTCACTCACTCACTCACTCACTCACTCACTCACTCACTCTCTCTATATATAATTAAAAAAATTCTGTTAAAAACCCAAACAAAACACAGAAATTTACGAAGGAGCTCAAACTGAATGAATGGTAGAAGTACCTCGACATACGTAATTGGAAATATCCCGACCACTCCATGGCGTTCTCCTTCAAACCAGTTCTTGTCGATCTGACGCAGGATGTAGATGATATCGTTGCGCTTGAAGGGAAGCTCTCTTCCAAGAAAAGCAGAGGAAAAATATATCACACATCAAGTCTTTCATTCTTCACACAACAGAAAGTCACAATCATCTCTTAAAATGGAATAACTGCAGGTCCTGTCTCTGTATACCCCAGAGCAAATTCGTCTAGGATAAATATATGTCAATAGTATTGCATTGTATTAAAACATTTTTGAAGGGTCTCTAATAGAGTGAACCGTTCAGAGGAGCTCCCAAAGTGCAAGGCCACGAGAAAATAATTAAGTTTGGGGAAAAACATAATGAATATGGGTTACAAGCTAGAACTGAGTTTGAATAGATGGAAACAGCGTATTCCAAATAGAGGGCCCAATTGATCTAAAGGACCAGGACTGAGCCATAGCATTTCTAGTATGATGAACCAGAAGATCAAATCTGTTTGAAGAGCAAAGTAGACAAAAAGGGGCGCGTTAGAAGCATGAAGACTATCATGATTAAGAATACCTGTAGCTTTGTGCCCTGAACGTGTGCAATGCCCGAGCTTTTCCCCTAATCTTCGTATGCACCCTTCTCATTGGTCGAACGAGAGTATCGGCAAGTTCATCGTCACTGTAACGATCCTTCAAAAGCGTAGATCTCTGCAGAGGACTGTGAAAGAAAAAGATCAACAGTTACAGGCTACATATAATTGTAATGTAATCATGTAATGTAATGCAATGATTACAATTTTATGATTATAATCACGAAAATTTATACGGGCTATCACAAGGGCATCTTACAAAGCAACTTAATCACAGTATGAGAATTGTGGAAAAATAACTGGGGGGGTTGGCCTATGATAAACTTGAAATTGGGGTATGAAAAACATACTTTAACATGGGGTTCTAAAAAAGACTGGGGGGTTCAACCCCCCCCCCCCCCCAACCCCCCCGGCAATTCTCACTCTGCTTAATCACATGAGGGATTAGCCTTAGATAACAAGTGTTTTTTAGCATCTATAGATGTAAATATAGCATTGTAACATTGTCAATTGCAGGCTCATAATTATAATTAATCCTTTGTACATGCTCCAGACCAGAGGTCTCAAACACGCGGCCCGCGGGCCGCATGCGGCCCCTGGACCCGAATAATGCGGCCCGCGAGAGCCATGTGGTTTTTTTAAATTTATTTTTTACATTTAAAGAAAGAAATTGGTTAAAAACCGAATTCGGCTGTTCTTTTGAACCAAGGGTCAGACTGTTTTTTCTTCTTCTAAGTTTTGCTCTGGATATTCAATCTTTAACAGCAGATATTCAGATAGAGTTATAGTGGGCCTTCAATGTAATACCATGCTGAAGCAGAAGTAAGCCTACAATGAGGTATTCCGGTATTCTACGTCTTTTCTACTACAAAAAAATCCAAAATCTGAACATGAAAGTATAATATTAACTTACATGTAGGTGATTTTACAGGATTAGGCTATATCATAACTGCAGCATTGTAACTCTCACCCTACAGGCCTATAAATAGTTTAACTTGCACGACATACAATGTAATTTCATGTTGCGGCACGCGACACACTGTAAATTTTCAAATTTGGCCCAAACGATGACTTGAGTTCGAGACCTCTGCTCTAGGCCAACACGCATGTACATGTACACGCATGTACACACAAACACACACACACACACACACACACACATTATAGACTTAGATAGCAATCACGATCAACTTTATTCCTGAACAACAGGAGGCAAGAAGCGTTTTTATGATTGTTGGCTTACGTGAAAAAATCAGAATGTCGTCGTGCCGTACTATCCGACAGATCCTTGAGGTAGCGTCTTCGCTTCTCTTCCGCAATCACCCTTTCCTTGTTCGTGTAAAAAAGAATGAAAAGAAAAACGCAACTTAAATATTGTGGCAGGTCATGGTATACCCGAAAGTATCTTGTAAGGGTAGAGTCATTAGACTCTATCTAGGTGTGTCACCGTGTGTGGACCTGCAACTGGACCATCGTGAGGCGTGATGGCCGAATGGTTAGAGCACTTAGGTTGCAATGCAGAGTACAGGTTTGAGCCCCTTAATCAGTCAGTGACTATGAAGGGACCTTGAACAAGTCCTTCACTCACAATACCTCAGTGCAATCGATCATGTCTGAACTTCTATGTTTGGAATGGATGGCAGTAGTAAACAGGGGCTTCCATCCATATAGACCTACATGTATAGCGCAGGCACAACTTGAAGTTTTGAACCCAGTGAAAAACAGGGTGATCAGAAATGAGACAACACTTACGTCTGGAGGGATGAATGCCGAGCCGGAAAGAGGAGGAAGGAGAGGGATTGAACCCGGTTGCTTAGAGGAGAGGATATAGAAGCCCTTGTGGTAAATACTAAATATAAATTGTTGCAGCTGTATTGCATCAAAAAGTTTAATTTTATTGTGCGAGTCGGATATAGGCCTAATTCTGACAAGGTAACAAGAATACGAGAGAAAAATAAACAGTCTTGATGGACCAGACGAGAAGATCAATTTTTAATTAAGTGAATTTATCATAATTATTACGATTCAGTTTGGTTCTTACGATTTCAAGTTTCTTTCTAAGCTTCTCCTCGTCGAGTCGTTGCCTTGTCGTAGATCCACCGAATCGTCTGTCTACAAACACAACCAATCGTACAAACGATTATAAACCAACTGATGGTACGTGCAACCTTTTCCCGTGGTATTATGGCAATCAAGACCACGGGTTTTAGACTTTCATTGAATGCATGGGAATCGATGATTTTACACACCGGTTTTTAGGTTTCAAATATAATTTTAATACACGTGGATTTACTTTTCATTTTGTATTGATATAGGTATAGGGTGACAATGTCATCTCGATCTCTAATTCTACACACCACTTTTTCACTTGAAAATATAATACACATAATTTTAATATTCATCTGACTGTAGATTGTAATACACTTCTAACTGCTAGCACATAGCCATACGGTAGGCACAATCATGCAGTGTCAGGCACAGTGCCATCGATTGATTCTTGGTCGGTATATTGTAGCACTAAATAAATGTAGAATCAAAAATAAAAATGGTAGAGACGCATGAAAGCAAAAACACACACAATGCACAGACTATCCGTCTGATAGCTAGATAGACAGACAGACAGACAGACAGACAGACAGACAGACAGACAGACAGACAGACAGACAGACAGACAGACAGACAGACAGACAGACAGACAGACAGACAGACAGACAGACAGACACACAAACACACACACACACAAACAGATAGGAAAGGTAAGAAAAATCCCTACCAGGACCTACACTGGGTCCTATAATAGTTATGTCTGTCTTTTTGTGGACTTGTCACGCTGAGAGCGCTTCTGAGTAGCTCTGCCTGTGAGAAGCGCTTTGCAAATCTCATAATTTTAGATTAGATTAAATAATATAGGAACATGGGCTTAGTTTGGGCTTCACATGGTAATTCTGGGAAGGTTGGTGGTGGTGTTCAGTATAGCTATACACTGTGTGATAACAAAGATCATTAGCGTAGCCCTCCTCCTTTAGCCAGACTTGAGACTGGCAATGACAAAGTGCGAGCAGGGGCAGAGCTGGGAAAGTTGATTTGTAAAATGAAGGGTAAGGGCTGTTATATGACAGTAAATTGTAAACACAGACCAACACTATAATCTACAACAACCAGTAATTATTGACCTCGGTCGACCTTGCTCAGTTTCTCATGCCTAACCAGGAAGAGTAGAGATTCTTACTTAGAAGTGGCATTGTACAATAAAATAAACAATTTTGGACAGACAATTTTATTGCTGTGAAATTCGGATGGTCTAATGCTAATTAGATGACGTCACTTGTCTACTGTAGCCACCTAGCGCCTACTGTCCGCATACTGTTACGCCTTCTTCAACTATAAGAGACCAGTAGGCCTAACGTACACCAAATTAAATATTTTTTACATCAGAAACGAATGGATATATAATTATATATAATATATATACACAATATATATGTATATATGCTAACCTGGAAAGACCTGCTGATCTCCATGTCCCATAATCGGTTCTTTGAAGACGGTTCGATCCTCAAGAATCACATGCTCCTTTGGACTGTTGTTCTTTCTACAAATTTAATTCATAAACATAGACAGCAAATAACCATCTACATCTAGACAGCAAAGAGATCCTGTTATACATCTCCGCAGAGAATTTAATTCTAATAATTTCGTAATTGTCGTGTTAAATGTTATTTTTGGTGTAGGCCTGTATATAAGCTTATTCTTGTTGTGTATACCACCACTGTCTGGGATTGTACGTTTGATGTATTAAGAAAACTTGGTCTGAACATTTTCTGTCATTAGCATTATGCAGGCAGTTATACTGTCCTGTGTATGAGGTTTCTTTTTTATTTACGTTTATTGTCTTATTAATTGTGTTACCATCATTTGGTGAATAAAAGATGATTGATATAAAAATTATAGGAATTAAGTACAGGTTCTTTTATGACAAACTGTTTAGTTTCCTAATTAACGAGGACATTATACTTACAAATTATTCTGATGAGGCAATGGTTTCTGTGGTAGGAAATCGTAGTCGGCATACTAGATAAAGAAAAATCACAGTTTACCTTCTAAGCAAATAAAATGATCTGTTTCAGAATCATCATCAAAATACCACATTAGATTAACTATAGAATACCATACTAAAATCATCATAAAATACTCTATTAGAATCACCGCAGAATTCCATATTGGAACCACCATAGAATACCATATTTGAATCACCATCAGAATACCATATTTGAATCACCATAGAATACTATATTAGAATCACCATAGAATGCCATAAAATTATATTCTTTGGCGATTCTGATATAAATGAGAATCACAAAAGAATTCCATATTAGAAACACCATAGAATACCATATTAGAATCACCATAAAGTACCATATTAGAATCACCATAGAATATTATTATTAGAATCACCATAGAATACCATATTAGAATCTTCATGTGAGGCAGATGATTGATAACCGGTTTCAAAATCTTCTATTTTCTTTGACCAACTCTTCTCGAAGTGAGGCCTTCTAAAACATTCATGCAAAAACAGTCACCATTGAGAGAGTGAACCAAGATTATGCAAATTTTTAGCATTCATTTAATTTATTATTTCCAAATAATATTATTGTACAAATGATTATGACGATTTTATGATATATCTTATGACCATAGTCATTTGTACAATTATTTGGAAATAATAAATAAGATGAATGCTAAAAAATTAATTGCAATGAAAACATAAAAATATTATTAATTCTGTTCAATAGAAGCAACAATAACAACAACAGCTAACAGTAAATACAGCACTTAAAGCGTAATTTAATTTATTTTAATGTCAACTTCTACAACAGCAAAAACCGGTTGTTGGCCTGATGAATGTTTGGTTTAGGAGTGCCATCTGTCGATGCTTGTTCATTAGAAAATGCGCTATATAAATTGCTAATTGCAGTTGAAAATTAAAAATTAAAAGGTAAACATAAAGAATTAAAACACTTATAGTATTGACTGTGCTCATTTTGGTCAAGTTCACATATTAAACAGATGCTTACATTGCAGAAGGAGATCCCAAAGTCCTGCTGTTGGTGTTGTAGGAGTTTTGATATCGAACTGCTGATTTATTTTGACCTGCCAAAACAATATTACAATACAATATTACGCTCAACAAATTAATTAATTGATTAATTAATTAATTAATTCAGATATAAAAGATTCATTGGCTGTAGAACTACTTTGATTAGCCCATTTGGAATAAATAAAAATTTATGTATTGTTACACAATATAACCATAAAATTTATGTATGGTTATAGTAGGCCTATATAGAATGTATTTATGTATGGTCACCTTTAAGTGGCGCTATATTTATAGACTAAAGACTTGTAATGAATTTATTAACCAAAATCAAAGTACAGCCAATTAGTAGGAAAAAGAAACCCGTCACTGGCGCTTTATACATGTCAGCAGCTGGTTTAGATCAATTACATGCAGATTAGACTCAGTTTATCCTAACTAGTTAACTAAGCAGTCGGTGCATGCACACACACACACAACCACACACACATACACGCACGCACACACGCCCGCACACACACATACGCACACACACATACACAAACAAACACACACATACGCACACACACAAACACACGCATAGGCCTACACACACAAACACACACACACACACATACACGCATACATGCACGCACGCACGCGTCAATTGTGTAATCAAATAGTCTCTCAAGCCTCTTCTAGAAGATAAATATCAGCCACACTTTGTATCACAAACGGGATTCTATTCCATGCATTGGGTTCAGCAGATGTGGTCGTTAATGATTCAAAAGTTTAGGCCGATTTGCTGCCGTTTAACGAACGTACTATGTCATAGCTAAGATTATTGTGGTTTGGCCTCCTCCTTTCTCCTGCAGGCTTGGGACTAGCACTGCCAAAGTGCGAGCAGTGCCGGAGTTCCACGTGTAGGCCTATGCCTAATAGCACGAGCATAAATAGGCCTATAGTTATTTGCCAATCATAACATCCAAGTTGTTTAATAGTTGCCAACTTGCATATTTTTTAAATAATTCATTGGCCTGTAAGGTTTTTAGTTGTTAAATCTTTAACTTAAGAAATTTTTGCTATCCATTCCATAGACACAATCATAATATAACCTATTTAAAATATTTTTAAGTCATTATATCTGATGCCGATGAATAAGTTCTTTCATACCCCAGAGCAATGACATTAGTAACCCAATTTCGAGCCATCCACTGCATTTTTGACCTGAGCCCAAATTATTGGCAATGTCTCCCGACCTAAATAATTGGACCTGTCTGCCAGTAGTAAATCAGATCAATTTATTCATCGTCCAATGCCTCTCTCAGCATATGATCCGTCCGTTCAATTACCAATTACGATAAATTACCAACCGGAAACAATGCTCATTAAATAACTAGCTATTCAGCCCAACGATAAACTAGCCGCAGCATTATTGTATATTATCAGCCCAGACTCCTATACATTTAGACGCCCGTGATCGGCCATACGTCAAGCCACGTACATGTATACATTGCAATGAGCAACCCGATTAGCCCCACTTCAACTAGAACGATAAACAAGACGAGATATGGATTGAGTAGTTACACACCCAGCGAGTCACCCAACCATCCACACTTTTCCAAATCTCCAGTTAGTAAGGACCTCTGATAATTCATTCTGTTCTGAAATCTTAAGGTCAAACCGGTGAGTCAATGGTGGCATTCCATTGATGTTGTGTAATGCTCCAGATATACTTTAATCGGCATCGTAAACAACCATTGGGCGTAGTCCCTATACATTATGTGCATGTACTTGCATTCAATTTAAATATAGGCCAATGCCAAAATAATGTATGGTTGAGAAAAGCGCATTAGGTTTCACAAGTTCAAAAACAAGGCTGACTTAGTAGTAGTTACAGTCTAACGTCACTGTGTGATAGCAAAGATCATTAGAGACGCCCTCCTCTTTTATACAGGCTTGGGACTGGATTAAGGCTTACTTACAACCTAATTATGTCTGGATGAATGCCAAACGGCTTCGGCTAAACTTGAAGTTCTAAACACTAAAAATTGTTGCATTTATTATTAGGCTTAATGTTAATAATTATTATTTATTAGCAGCCGCTTTAATATTGAACAGCTGCTCATCATCATCATCGTCGTCATCAACGTCGTCGTCGTCGCGGCTGCCGTCATCATCATCTTTGCCATTATCGTCGTCATCATCATCATCATCATCATCATCATCATCATTATCATCATCATCATCATCGTCATCATCATCATCATCACCATCCCCACCACCACATCACCAACACCACCAACACCATCATCATCATCATCATCATCATCATCATCATCAACAACAATAGCATTTTTATTCCTTATCAGTTATTATTGTTATTACAATCATTAATGTTGTGCTTTTTCTTGTCGTAATTAATTTACCTTGATTGTTGAGCATCTCCTGATTCGGAATCAGGTCATACAGATTCTCAGCAGCCACATTCCGATTCCCTCCTCCTCCTCCTCTTTCTCCTCCTGGAAAGTGACCTTCCGAAACAGGGGTCCTTGACCTTGACGACGTGGAAGATAGCGGAAGAACGACGGCTGTGCTGGAAAGGCTTCTATCCGCGCTTCCACTGTCCGTGGTTCTCTGCAGCTGGCGAAACTGTTTCCTCTCCAACGGATCCGATTTCCAGGTCCCTGGAAAGGGTTCGTTACCGACGACTCCAGGTTTTCCGGCGAACCGATATCCTCCACTCAGTCCGCCTGGTTTTATCGGAGCCGGTTCCGTGTTCCGTCTCTGGATCTGGACTTCCCCACCGGGTCTGGGACTGGTCGACGGACGGTAGAGAGTGAATGTCCACTTCCCAGGAGGGTCTGGGTTGCGAGGGGCAGGGGTGGAGCTTCTTGCGGGTTGCCGACCTGATGGGAAAATTAGAATCAGCGTGAAACGAATTATTGCATGGTGAACCAGCAACATCGAAGCTATATAAACAGAACTTGTCACCAAGCAAGGCCGTCGCTATGCATGCAGGGGCGGATCCAGGGGGCCAATCCGGCCATGCCCCCCCCCATTTAGAAACGTCCATGTATCGTCCCCCCCCCCATTCGGTTTCAACAAACTTATAATTTTAATATTTTAATTTGGTATATTTTTTCCAAGGATTTGGAGTTAATGACTAAAAAAGGTCATCAACTTTTTGGGCGGATGCGAAAGAAAATGTTTCCAGACCCAAGGCCAAGAATTTTTGCCCCCCCCCCGTCCAAAGTTTCTGTATCCGCCCTTGACTATGGGTGGGATGTTTTGGGTGTTTGAACACCCACTCCAAATTAAGTAATACTGCGATGTAATAATGCATTTACTAACACAATCATGATGTAAGGACTAAGGGGAATTTCATTTTGAGGCTCTTATTTCTGTGTGCCATTTTACGATAGATTAAAATCCTCCTCCAAACCCCTATACGTTTGTAGATTCATTTGCTTGTCGGCTTGCTCAAGGTCAAGAAAACAGTAAATACCCTCCGAAATAAAATCCTGGCTACGGCGTTGTCACCATGTGTCGCTTTAAGAAAGAGGAAAAACTTGGGGGTTAAACCCCCATAATCTCGGCAATTCTCACCGTGGGTCTCATTAACTAGCATTTTCATCTGACTTAAAAACTATTGAAACTTTGCCTCTGGCGGCTGACTATAGATATCCGCACCTCAGATTCACATTTCGGTTATGACCTTGAGCGCGTAAGAAATTTATGTAATAATAATAATAGTAGTTACCAAACTCAATCTAGACGAGCCATTAAATCTCCATAAATCATGCCAAACCTGTCTAGATCCTTGCTACCAAAGCAAAAAAACACAACTGTATAATTATTATTATTATTATTATTAGAGCAGAGCTTACTTTGTTGGGATTGCTGTAGGCTCCAATCGGTTCCATCACCAACCACTGATGCGTTGCCACTGGCAACTGTAGTCGGGCTTCTGCTGTTACCCATCATCATCCTCCTCAGAGGCGGAGGAGGGGTGGATTGAGATGATGAAACAGGATAGGAGGAGGTGAGCTGCATCATTTGGTCGGAGGTCGGCATCAGAGGACTCCTTCTGGCGTCTGTTCATTTCGCACGTCAACAGAGAAATAATTTATCAAGTGCAGTTTATATAGCGCTATACACGTAAAGAGTAAGCTTATTGAAGCTACAATAGTGTATATTATAATCTTACGTCTGGTATTCGTGGCTGTTTAGACTGACTATCATGATAGCTGATGCTCTGGCTTAGCTTTGCTGAAGAAGCAGGTTCTTAGAAACTTAAGAGATTTGTGTTACGTCATCGTCTGTGTTGCAAAGTGACTCATGATAATGGTGGTGGTGGTGGTGGTGGTGGTGATGGTGGTGGTGGTGGTGGTGGTGGTGGTGGTGGTGGTGGTGGTGGTGGTGGTGGTGGTGGTGGTGGTGGTGGTGGTGGTGGTGGTGGTGGTGGTGGTGGTGGTGGTGGTGGTGAAGAGGAGGAGGAGGAGGAAGAGGAGGAGGAAGACGACGACGACGACGGCGACGATGACGATGATGATGATGAGGACGACGACGACGATGATGATGATGATGATGACTATGATCATTAGGAGAAGGAGGATGACGAGGAGGAGGAGGACGACGACGACGACGACGACGATGATGATGATGACGATGATGATGATGATAATGATGATAATGATGAGGATGATGATGGTGATGATTATGATCACTGTACATTCACAGATCAGTCTCCTCTCTCCAATCTGCATAGACTCATGAGATTTCAGAATTTGATCATTGCAGAGTGTAAAGAATTTATTAAGCAACGCACGACTGTATAAAAGAGGTGTCAAACCTTTTTTAGTGGCGGGCCAGTGTGAACATCTTTCAACAAGTGGCGGACCATGTGTTAGAAGCTCATGAGCAAAATTGGATCTGAGAGGGAGCTCTGGGCTTGGTCAGACAATTCTCATAACATTTTAAATAATATGGGTTTCGTAACGTTCATAATTTTTTTAACAGACAACCAATCGGAAACCATAGATACACAGTCTACGCAGTCTGAGCAAATGTGACGCCAGTAAGAAAAAAAACCATCCATGTATTTGGCGCTGACTGTAAAACATAAAACTTAGAGCTTTTATCCTCTAATTTTGTAATCTTATGGAAGGCTCCGCGGGCCAGAAAAAATCGTCGGCGGGCCATTATGGCCCGCGGGCCAGCTCTTTGACACCACTATAACGCATCATTCCTGAGTGTAGCCTATAAGCTTAGGCCTATAGCAAGGCCGACCGCGTTTTTTTCATAGTTGCTTATAAAGTGCTATAGTATGCCAAGCAAATTTCTGTCCAGGGCAACGGCCTCTGTTGTCATAGACCCTGGTCAAATCGGATCCATCCATCGACCGCGTGGCAACTGTCTCCGCCCAACTTTGTAATAATGATGGCCATTCTTAAAATATTAGGACTCAAGACAAGGGCGGATACAGAAACTTTGGACGGGGGAGGCCAAAAATTCTTGGTCTTGGGTCCGGGAAAAAATTTTAGTCCTTGGGTCTGGAATTTTTCTTTCATATCCGCCAAAAAAAGTTGATGACCTTTTTTTTAGTCATCCGGCCAAATTTTCGGGAAAATAATACCATTTTGTCCGACAAAAAGTTCATGACCTTTTTCTTTTTCTTTTTTTAGTCATCCGGCCAAATTTTTGGGAAAATAATACCATTTTGTCCGCAAAAAAGTTGATGACCTTTTTCTTTTCTTTTTTTTTAGTCCTCCGGCCAAATTTTTGGGAAAATAATACTGGATCCGTCCCTGACTCAAGAAACACGTTAGAGTTTAGGTAAACACTCAAAAATCCATGAAAAACAAGCTAGCAACAATTAAGGCTGCGTTGAATTACCACAAATGAGTTAACAGTTAAATTAAAAATATCTCATATATTCTGCTTAGACCTTTGCACGACGTTATCAACATCAATAAATATACTTTAACTACGAGCACAAATGAACAAAACACACACGCCCGCACGCACGCACGCATACACGCCCACCCCACACCCACCCACACCCACACCCACCCACCCACCCACACACACACACACACACACAACACACACACTTCTATATATATATATATATATATATATATATATAGAGAGAGAGAGAGAGAGAGAGAGAGAGAGAGAGAGACAGACAGACAGAGACAGAGACAGAGACAGAGACAGAGACAGAGACAGAGACAGAGACAGAGACAGAGACAGAGACAGAGACAGAGACAGAGACAGACAGACAGACAGAGAAACAGACAGACAGAGGCAGACAGACAGACAGAGAAACAGACAGACAGAGACAGACAGACAGACAGAGAAACAGACAGACAGAGGCAGACAGACAGACAGAGAAACAGACAGACAGAGGCAGACAGACAGACATTGACAGATAAACAGAGCCAGTGCATTTAGAGAGACGGAGACAGAAAGTGGTAGAGACAGAGACACCCACACAGACACAAAGACGCACACAGAGGCGAATGCATATAATAGATACAAATGTACGCAACTTCACGCAAAAGCACAAAGGCCGGAACATAAAAAACAGACAGTTTCCAGAATGGCAACCGGTGCAAAATATCCGTTGGAACGTTACCCCATTAGGACCAAATCAGCTGAATAATCCGCAGTCTTATCGAAGGTAATGAGAAACATAAATAAGAAAAGCAGACAGACAAGAGGCGGGTAGAGGCATGGCACCAGAGCAGGGGCAGAGAACGATAGACAGAGGTAAGGTGTGGTAGCAAACGGGTGCACTACAAGTCAGGTCACTCTGATTGGTCGGTCGGTGTAATTACAAATGACGCACGCGCGAAATAAGTTCCGCGTATTATGGTGATTCGTTCACGCATAGGAATACGAGGTGGGGTTCAGAGGCGCAAATGCCTCCCCACACATTTTGGGCAAGTTTGTTTTTCGGGCAAGGCAGACCCGGATAAATTTGTAAAACAAAAGCTAGAATTAGTATTTTCACAAGATTTTAACCCGATGACTAAAAAAAGAAGAAAAGGTCATCGACTTTTTGTCTGTGAAAAATAGTATTTTCCACCACGAGATTTATTTTTCGGGCAAAAATAAAATCTTGACCACCCCACTGCTTAAATCTCCAGTACGCCTATGCGTTCACGTGACCAGGATATGTATAAATATAGAGCTGCTCCGTGAATGCCATTTCGCTGGTCAAACAAGACGATTAGAATATGCCTAGATTATATAAATATTGTCTCCGCTATCTAGGAAGTTTTGCTTTCAGGGAAACAGCGCACTTTAAAAATCGCCATGTTAGTCCGCATAATGCCATAATCGGAACTACTTTCATCGCGGAACCAACCTGCCACCACACCCGCTTGAAACGCTAAACAAAGCGCAGCCCTATGTTTCTTAAGTCGTGATTCGACTTTAACACCAGAGGGAGATAAAACGGTTTAAGTCGATTAGGACCAATGGTTTGCAAACGTTCGTGGATTAACAGAGGAAAAACAGAATTAGGCCTAGAGGTTGAAAGAAACAACTGAACTGAAAAAGAAGTCGTCCTAAACGAAATGTAAATTGTTTTTCTCTTACTATCGCACGACGCTGACTGTTCCCATGCTGCAATGAGTTGATCGGGCACAACCCTTCAACACAGCCGCTCTATTCGAATGAATACCACGCCCCATATAAAAGTCTCTGCTCATATACCATACAGGGGCGGATACAAAAATCTTAGAAGGGGGGCAAAATTTTCGGTGATCTTTGCCAGAAAAAATTTGATGACCTTTTTTAGTCATCTGGCCGAAATGTGTGAGCGCTTTGGACAAAGAAAATTGTACGAGACCAAAAGTAGTAGTTAAAAATTGGTGTCGTTTTCCCAGTGGTGTGCGGGTTCCATGGCCTGTACGTTATTAGACTTAGAGCGACCATTATGGTCTAGGCCCAGCTAATTTCACCCATGTATGGATGAGCTCATCACTGATGGCCATGTTTGTTGGATGGGGGAAACGGTAGGCCTGTAAGGTTGCTGGCATATTTCCACCAAAGGCAGTTATCGAGCGACATTCTGGGCCCAATGCTGGTCACACTATGGGCCCAATTCTGGTCACATATGGGCAGGGGCGGATCCAGGGGGGGGCTTATCCGGCCATGGCCCCCCCATTTAGAATTCCCATGTATCGTGGCCCCCCCCCCATTTGGATTGAACATGCTGTGGAACAATGTACATATTGTACAATTTGGCCCCCCTATTAAGAAATACCCATGCATTGCGGCCCCCAACTCGGAAAATTTAGCCGGATGACTAAAAAAAAAAGGTCGTCAACTTTTTTGGCGGACAAAATGGTATTATTTTCCCGAAAATTTGACCGGATGACTAAAAAAAAAAAAGTTAACAACTTTTTTGGCGGATACGAGAAAGAAAATTTTTCCCAAGGCCTAAATTTTTTCCGGACCCAAAACCAAGAATTTTTGGCCCCCCCCCCACTAAACACATGTGCAGTCATAATAAACATTTAGTGTTATTAATTATTATTGTTCATGTTGTCGTTATCACCATCGTCGTTATAATTACCCTCAGCGACACATACTACAAGCGAAGAACGTTGGATTTGCGTTTTGTTTAATATCAAATGTTTAACTTTAAAAAGGTGTGCTGTTAATTTAAGCAGTTCTCTCCGTTTCTATTGCATTAATTATACAGCCACCTCTACTGTAACAGTGTTTGGTTGTTTGTATGTGTTATACTTGTTATAGCGGCCCTTCACAGTACGAACGCAACTTACGCAACTTCGCAAGCTCAACACATACATGTACACTGTGCAGACGTAATGTGCAAAATGCAACAAACATTGAGTATATTATTATTGTTTTAATGCATCGTAGTTATGATCATGATAGATTATCAATATCATTAGTTTTACGCAACTTCGCCAACTGGTACACATGTGCAGTCACAATAAACATTGATTATTAGTAATGTTGATGTTATCGTCATCATCATCGTCGTCGTTATTATCATCATCGATTACATGTAGCACTACCACCCCAATGCTGGTCACATAATTTTTATAGGTTCAATACTGGTCATTATATGGACCCAATGCTGGCCACATATGGGCCCAATGAACGTGGCTGCATAGTGTTTTGTAAAACTAGATACTGCCTACTTCCAAATATGAGATTCTATGACTCCTCCTTTAGAAAAGCAACGGCAAAACTGAAGCAGATAATCTTTGTAAACAAGTCTGGTTCGACCGCAGCAACGTCTGTAAATAAGTCTCTCTAGCTACGGATATACGTTGAAGAGACTCAGCGTGTTCCAGATGAGAATTAGGAAGGAGAAGATGGAATTATAGGGGAAGAGAGGATCACTAAAAACCAACAGGGTGCTGAGAGAGAGGAACGAGGGAGTGAAACATAGGGATAGTCAAAGACAGGCAGTCAGAGAGGAAGGAAGACAAGCAGGCAGACAGTGGAGGGTTGGATGGAATATAGAGCTTAGAGAGATAGAAGGCGGAGTGATGTTTTGAAGGAAGGAAAGAAAGAACTAACGAATGAACAAAGAAGGAATTTTGAAAAGAAGGAAAGAAGGAGTGACTAAATGCAGGAAGGAAGGAAGGGAGGGAGGGAGGAAGGAAGGAAGGAAGGAAGGAAGGAAGGAAGGAAGGAAGGAAGGAAGGAAGGAAGGAAGGAAGGAAGGAAGGAAGGAAGGAAGGAAGGAAGGATGGAAGGAAGGAAGGAAGGAAGCAACGAACGAACGAACGAACGAACGAACGAACGAACGAACGAACGAAAGAACGAACGAACGAAAGAACGAACGAACCAAGGAAGAAAGAAAGAAAGACAAAAAGAAAGTGAGAAAGGAATGAAGGATTGATGAAAAAAGAAAGGAATCAGATAGGAACGATCACTGGGAGCACGAGGAAAATGACGAAAAGAAAAAAATGAAGGAATAAGCAAAGAAAGGAGGACAGAACCAGAAACAAAGATCAAAGGAATGGAAGGTGAAAGCCAAGGATGTTAAGAGAAATTAGTCGTCAGAGGTTTGAAGATGGATATCATTCAGTAACTACATTATAATAAGCAAATAAATTATGAATACAATAATTATAGGGTGTCTCGATAGGTCGTGAACGATTTTGAATGCAGAAAAATATATGCTATACACAATATAATGTGGAAAGTTTTATACTGGCGGATAGGTTATTCAAATGAAAATGTTAATATAAAAAAATTAGATCACTAGTTTACTTAAGAAAATTGTAGCGCCAATTTCCGTGACGTCATCAAATTCGTGCCAAATAAACGTCCAGTTAACCCATTAATGCCCAACTTTTTTTTGGATCTCAAACACAATTTAAGGTAAAATCACATGCCAGAACACGAGAAATAGCTTCAGTTTTGATTGTTTTGCTGCAGTTTTGCCCTAATATGGTTTTGAAATCATGTTCCACTTGTGGAACATTGGGCACTTGCAATACCGATTATTTGTTATATGCCACTTCAACATCGCATGGTATCCGTAGGTATCCGGACATTACCCCACTGCCATTACCCCACTGCCATTACCCCCCCGACCATTACCCCCGTAGGACATTACCCCCTGCCATTACCCCACTGCCATTACCCCGACCAATAACCCCGCAGGACATTACCCCCCCCTGCCATTACCCTCGCCTGTTCACCTTTGGAGCCAGTTGTATGTATGCATGTATGTATACATGTATATAATGTATGTATGCATGTATGTATATATGCATGTCATGCATGCATGTATGTTTGTATGTAGGCCTATATATGTATGTATGTATGTATGTATGTATGTACGTATGTATGTATGTATGTATGTATGTATGTATGTATGTATGTATGTAGGCCTATGTATGTATGTATGTTTGTATATGTATGTATGTATGTATGCAAGTAATATGTATGTTCGTATGTGTTTATATATGTTTTTATGTATTCATACATACAAACATACATACATGTATGTAAGCATAAACATACATTCATAACGTACGTAAGTACATACGTACGTACGTACATATGCACATACATACATAGTTACCTACATACTTACACACAAACTTACACACATACTTACATACTTACTTACATTCGTCCTTACATACTTACTTACATACATACATACATACATACGTACATACATACGCACACTCATACTTACCTGGTACACACCTACATACATGCTGTTATACATACTAACATACAGGTACATGCATACATAAACTGGACCTAAATGTAAACAGTCCAGGTATTGCTAGTGCCCAATGTTCCACAAGTGGAACATGTCAGACATTCGGTGTTTATAATAAAGCAGTGGTTTTAAATCAATATATGCTGAATAGAGAGTGTTCATAAAACAGGAAACATCAAATTAAAACAAATCTTACAGTTGGGGATAGCTTACATCTTTTTTCCAGTGATTGAAACAAATGACATTTTATAATTGAACGTTCACATACTTACAAACACTGAGAAAACACTTATTTATCGCTCAACTTGGTAAACCAAAGATGAAATTATAAACACCAACATAGACCAACAATTATATGTAGCATACAAGAAAAAAAATAAAGTACAGGCCGTGGCCACGACTTTTAGTGGAATGTTCCACAAGTGGAACATTAGGCACTAATGGGTTAAGCCGCAAACAATACTGTACGGCCATCATTGTTAATCCACACCTAATTAATTAATACAAATTAGCATTTAGTGTTTAATAATGTTTCCCTTACTCTTTATTACAGCCTCAAGTCGATTAGTCATCGAGCAAATAGATTTTTCAGAGTTGTCAGAGGTAGGCCTATTGATGTCCATGCCTTACAAAGCCGAAGTTTTAAGGTGTTCAGTGTCTGGGGTTCGGGTTCGGCATAAAGAGTTGGATTAACAAAACCTCATATCATTCCAAATAAAACTTCGGTCACTTCGACTTATTACAATGTCATCAATGAGATACAGGAGAAAGAGGTCAAACCCGCATTCCAGCGAAGGGCAGTAGTCTATGTGCTCAGTTCACAGCCACAAAAATGTTTCGTAATAACGGCGAAGGATTATTTCAACAAGACGGTGCACGTGCACACACATCAAAGGCCTCAGTCGAGTGGTTGAACAAGAATATCAAATTTATCAATGGATAGCCTGCATCTCACTGAGGGACTGGTCGCCTAATTCGCCGGATTTGTCACCAATGGAAAATGTTTGTAGTTTTATGGCGGTAACTGTTTATGCCGATACCGAACCCCAAACGACATTGAAACGTCGGCTTTGTAAGGCATGGACATCAATAGGCCCTAGGTCTACCTCTGACAACTCTGAAAAATCTGTTTGCTCGATGACTAATCGACTTGAGGATGTAATAAAGAGTAAAGGAAACATTATTAAACACTAAATGCTAATTTGTATTAATTAATTAGGTGTGGATTAACAATGATGGTCGTACAGTATTGTTTGCGGCTTAACTTGACGTTTATTTGGCACGAATTTGATGATGTCACGGTTATTGGCGCTACAATTTTATTAAGTGAGCTAGTGATCTACATTTTTTATATTAACATTTTCATTTGAATAACCTATCCGCCAGTATAAAACTTTCCACATTATATTGTGTATAACATATATTTTTCTGCATTCAAAATCGTTCACGACCTATCGAGACACCCTATATAACTATATAAAAATACAAAGACAAGTAAGCAGGGAACTGACTGAGAGGTAGCTGCCTGGCTGGCTTCGGTGGCGGCACTGGCGGTACCCTTGAAATTGGTATTGAACTTTCTTCCATAGGCGTTGTTGGCCTCCTACCCGTCATATATCGTTGAGAGTCAGACGCTGGAAACAAAGATCGGTTCATTACTTATAATTACTAGACCCACAATTAGTGATCAAGTACGTGCATAAATATATGATGAGTCAATTTTTATCACAATTTTTTTTAAATTAATTGAATAACTAACTAAACAATTAAGAATCATTAAGAAGTGAAGTGATGGACCCAACAAAGAAGGGAAACAGATTCGTAATTAAATTCGTCTAACCCTACAGAAGAAACCACGAAAATAAAATAAACTCAATGAAAAAGTGAAAAAACGAATGAATTAAATAATAAACGAATAAATGAATGAGCAAATAAATGGACGAACGAATGGATTAATGAATGAATGAATTAAACAATGAGTTAATGAACGAGCGAACGAAAGAACGACTGAATGAACGAACGAATAAATGAATGAATTAACGAACGAACGAACGAATGAATGAACGAACGAATGAACGAATGAATGAATGAACGAACGAATGGATGAATGAATGAACGAACGAACGAACGAACGAACGAACGAACGAACGAATGATAAATGAACGATCGAACGAATAAATGGACAAATGAATGAACCTTCATTCGGTCCCCACTGTAAACCTCGGCCATTTGTGTTCAGGTTTTCATTTGGGCTGATGACTCGAATTTCCGGAATCCTTAGCAGAGGTCTGTAATGAGAAAAAATTTCATTCCATTTATACTCAAACCATTCAACTAGTCCAAGTAATTGTGAATGTAGATCATTCACGGTTGCATCCCAAGACATGGGCATTTTGATAATTAATGTAAGCCTCCGATCAACCACCGATTTGCCCCTATTTTAAGATTAGATTTACTTACCATGCACTCACCAGGTTTTGCCGGCCCCAATCCATTCTGGACAATGGAGCCTTCTGACCACTCTCCCTATTTGAAGTAGGATCTTCTTACCACCCCCAGGCTGCCCCTCGAAGGCTCGAATGAAATAGGGATCTTCTGACCACCCAGTGTTTCTGCCCCATTTTGGAAACGCAATCTTCTTACCACCCACTGGTTGCCCCTCCTATCTTATGAACTCTTGGCACCACCCACTGGCTTGCCCCAACTTGACATGGGATCTTCTGACCACCCAATGAATGGTCCCCCTCTCCGTCCTGGAAATGGAATCCTCCAGTCAATCACAGATTCCCCCACTCCAGCGTTGAAAATCCAAGCGCCGCATAATTATTATAGCGACATTTCCTCTTCACCGGTCGTCTCCCAAGAGCATTGATGTGATTACAAACCCACTTCGTTACAACAACAATCAGCTGCAGGGCTTTTTTAAATGTGCAGTTGTACACAAAATGTGCAGTTCTAAACGGATTTGTGCAGTCGTAGAAGCACTTCTGTACAGTTGAAACTAGCAAAAAAGATCATTGTCCTCCAATTTGAAGTAATTTACCATGGAGAATTATTGGAAGGAAAAGAGGCAGTAGTGCAGTTGTCAATTATATTCCTTTAAAATAGTCCTAACAATCAGAATTAAGCGACGTTGGTAGACCTGTTAACTTCGAGGACGAGTAGGTCATCGAAGGTTCGGATATCATTATTATTATTATTATTATTATTATTATTATTATTATTATTATTATTATTATTATTATTATTATTATTATTATTATTATTATTATTACTACTACTATTACTATTACTATTATTATTATTATTATTATTATTATTATTATTATTATTATTATTATTATTATTATTATTATTATTATTATTATTATTATTATTATTATTATTATTATTATTATTACTACTACTATTGATCGACCTGTTCACTTCGAGGACGAGTAGGTCATCTGAGGTTCGGACAAGATGTCTGGCTCGACTGATTGTCATGTTGTTCGCGTTCTCTCCATTGATGCTGGTCAGTACATCTCCCGCCTCGATCCCGTGGCAATACGCCTTTCCTCCTTGAAGAACCTGCAAAAACAACCATAACGGAAACGGTATACATAATTATGCACCCTTGATCCTAATGCAGGGTGAGAGTTGCCGCGTTGCTGAGGGGTTCAGCCCCCATAATCTTTGTTAGAGTCCATTGTAAAGTCTTCTTTTTGTTTCACACCCAACTCCACGTGGATCATAGTGTGAACCCCTCACTTATTTTTTCTGCGATAATTCACACACTGTCATAATTATTAATGGTTCTCTACGGACTTACTTACTTAATATTACCGAGCAGGAAACCAGACTATCAGATATTCGGCAAAATATAATATCCGGGTGCATCAAGTAATTAAGTAAGTAAGCAAGCTGCAAGTAAGTAAGCAAGTAAGTGAGTAAACAAGTAAAAAAGTAAATAAGCAAGTGATCAAGCACATTCTTTATTTAAGTTTATTAGACCAACATCAAACGCAAAGTAGTTTACAGAATAAATAAATAAATAAATAATAGAAACATTTACTAAGAAAAGTATTATAGGCCTATTATAATAATACACTCTCCTCAACACGAACGGGGGTTCAAAATTTACGATGGCAGATAAACACATTTTCGGTGTTTATCGAAACTCTACGTGCTATGGTTTTTGCTAGCCATCTGACATGCATCATCAATTCATCATATTCTGTGAGCAGTATAATGTATATATATATATATATATACATATATACCTACATGCAAAGCCTTCTATTACTGTAATAGAAGGCTCTGCCTACATGTACATATACATATATAAGTGTGCATACATATACATATAAATGTCATATATATAATACATATCAGATTCTGTGAGCAGTAGATAAATTATTACATGACGCATTCGACTACTTACCATCAGCGCCTGGAGCAGTGCTTGCAGCCGTTCACAATCAAAATTGCCACGTGTAGTTTATAGGTCTAATCGCTGGTTGCATCAATTTTATGCGGACGGGGCACTTTTCATTGAGCCGTTCGTTCGTCCATTCATTCACAGTGCCGCATTTATTGGGGAGGGAGGGATATCGGGTTCGACGCCCCAAATAAGCAATTTCTCGACCGATCCCAAAATGGAACCCCAGAAATGTTTTCGTGCATGCTACACCAAATGTAAATTTACTCATTCATTCATTCGTTCGTTCATTCATTCATTCATTTATTCGTTCGTTCATTCATTTATTCATTTATTCGTTCGTTCATTCATTCATTCATTTATTCGTTCGTTCATTCATTCATTCATTTATTCATTTATTCGTTCGTTCATTCATTCATTCATTCGTTCGTTCGTTCGTTCGTTCGTTCGTTCGTTCGTTTGTTCATTCATTCGTTTATTCGTTCATTCACCATTTACCTTCCCCTTGCCCAGTGAATTGAGCACACTGCCGCTTACAAGGGGGTAGACTCTATGTATTCAGACACTCAATGCTCATGAGTTAATCGTTGTATATAAGAACCTTGGGGAAACAGTGCCAGTCCCAACCCTTGATGAATGAGGAGGGCGCCGCTAATGATCTATGTTATCACACAGTATCGTTCAACCGAACAACACTTGAGGTCAAACATGTTACGGTAGGCCTGAGGCTTCCTCCAACACTGAGCATTTTAACCCTAAGCCCCGAACAGGCACTTGAGTTTAAATCCATAAAGAACAAAAGCCGTATAAGACAAAGAAGAAAGTGCAATCTACAAGACGATCAGAGCTGAAGACTGCAGACTATAAAACTTGTACGTTTTAGCTCAACAAACGGGATCGAACTCTGGACATTGGGTTTAAAAAACGCACTCGTTGTTAGTCTACCACCATCCAATCCCCCACGGCGTAACCTGAGGGCGTTTTGCTACCCATAATCTGACAGGTGCCTTTTATACGGCAAATAACAAACGCAGGTAAAACTGGATAACGACCGTTGAATCTATTGTTTAGCTCTGGGTGCATTATAAGCAGACGGTATACACTATATTACAGTATACATGCGCTTATACACCGGCATGACCGTCCATGTAATTTTTTTAATATACAAGCAATCGTCTATCTAGCCTAACAGTGCTGGGCTTTCACACACGCATACTGGTGAAGAGATATATTGCACAGTGCGCGCGCACACGCACACACACACACACACACACACACACACACACACACGTACCAGACCATGCATTCGGGTGTATTACATTATATATATATATATATTATATGTATATATGTATGAGCATTTGTTATAGCGCCACTTAAAAATTCTACTCAGAGGCTCTTCCGAGTATACTGCAGCGTGGATGTTTGTTTACTGAATCGAGCGAAGGACTTGCTCAGGGTTCCGACGCGGCAGCTTGATGTGAATTCGAACCTGAAATCTTCCGGCTCCAAGGCATCAAGCATACCCCTACAATCACCGCGCCCCGCACATGTAGGCCTACATGCTTGTGTTTAAATTATTTATAGGCCTGAATGTATTAGGGCCTACATGATATATACACATAGGCAATACATAATATATAATATACACACAATATATTATACACACAATACAATACAATGCGCGGTGGTATAGTGGTGGCGTCGTTGCCTTGGAGATAGAAGATTCGAAGTTTGAATCCACCTCGCCGCGTAAGGACCTTGTGCAAGTCCTTCACTCACAATTGCTCAGCGCTTCGGCGTGAAACTCCGATGCAGTGTTCGCTCTGCATTCGGGAGGACCTCTGCGTAGAGAGAGCTTGAAGGGTCGCTATAACAAGTGCACATACAAACAAAAACAGAATATTAATAACAATAATAATAATAATAATAATAATAATAATAATAATAATAATAATAATAATAATATTAATAACAATAATAATAATAATAATAATAATAATAATAATATTAATAACAATAATAATAATAATAATAATAATAATAATAATAATAATAATAATAATAATAATAATAATATTAATAACAACAATAATAATAATAATAATAATAATAATAATAATAATAATAATAATAATAATAATAATATTAATAATAATAATATTAATAACAATAATAATAATAATAATAATAATAATAATAATAATAATAATAATAATAATAATAATAATAATAATAATAATAATAATAATAATAATAATAATAATAATAATAATAATAACAATAATAATAATAATAATAATAATAATAATAATAATAATAATAATAATAATAATAATAATAATAATAATGCTGCTGACATTAATAATAGTCCATAAGTCCCTGGGAGAATGAAGTACCTCAGGGCAAAAAAAAAAAAAAAAAAATAATAATAATAATAATAAAAATAGTAATAATAATAATAATAATAATAATAATAATAATAATAATGCATATTTTATTTTTATAACAGTCTATAAATTTTATGTGAATGCCAGAAGGCACACGTGCACGGTGCATCTATATATAGGGCTACACACACGTAGAGTCGTAGACCAATTATATAATATATTTTCTATTTGCTTGTTTTGTTTAGTCGGCTCAGAAATCACTCTTCTTCCTCAGCAGTCGTCTGATTGGGAAGAAGGTGGCGCAGGCAGTGCATATCGTTGGCATCCATCCTCCTCCTCCGCATCCTCAGTTGCATCAACAGTCTGCAGGCGTAATTCTGCTGCTGCTGCTGCTGACATTTCTCGGCATCAGCTTCAGCAGCAAGCAGACATCTGGTTCCGTATTCCTCAGACAGGATAATCAGCCCATGCATATATACATATTTATAATATACATATATAATATATATATATGTATTAAGTAAAGTAAGTAGGCCCTAAGTATGCATAGTCCTATATATAAAGTAAATATAAACTTAAGCAACCATATAAGCTTAAACATAAATAAAGTAAACAGGTACAGCCCCAAACATAAAGTATGTATAGCCATACACATAATTATAGCCTCATTATATAAAATATTATAATATGTTATATATAATATATATAATTTATATAATATGTGTATATACATGCAAATTCCTCCATTTTCCTTCAAGCACCATTTCTCCGTTCTGCTGCTGCCTCTAAAACACCAACTTCAGCAGCAGCCCGACATACCTATCAGCCCTGCAAGGCCGCATCTCGATCGGATGAGCGATGACTAATAAATCTTCTGGTTGCTGCTGCTACTGCTGCTACTGCTGCTGCTGCTGCTGCTGCTGCTGCTGATGATGATGATGATGATGCTGATGATGCTGCTGCTGATGCTGCTGCTGCTGCTGCTGCTGTTGATGATGATGCTGCTGCTGTTGCGCTATATAAATGAGAAACAGTCTGAGCAGGATTGCAGGAAACGAGACGGAACCGCGATGTTCCACCGTTTAAATCAATCGAGATGCCAATCGTCAGACACCTTCACGTCTAATAATATTCGGGAACGGAAACCGGTTTCAGATGCCGACCCATCTTTGAACCCGAACAGGTGTCTGAGAGTTAGAGGCCAAGATACCAGACCAAAGCATGTCCACCGCAAATTGAAACCTGCGGGTATTATAATTAAAGTGCACGAATGGAAGTAATAAACAAATTGTGGTTATGGTTATATGTAGCCTATGTACGTGTGTGAGCATGTACGTATGTATGTATGTATGTATGTATGTATGTATGTATGTATGTATGTATGTATGTATGTATGTATGTATGTATGCGTGCGTGCGTGCGTGCGTGCGTGCGTGTATGTATGTATGTATGTATGTATGTATGTATGTATGTATGTATGTATGTATGTATGTATGTATGTATGTATGTATGTATGTATGTATGTATGTATATGTGTACGTATGCGTGCATGTATATATGTATGTATTACGTATGTATTATGTATGTATTATGTATGTACGTATTAAAAAATTACAAGATACGTCTTCTTACAGTTTACTTATAGCTTCTCTAAACCCGAGCAGTGCTAGACGCTCGTAAATCCTTCACCTTAATTATAATACAATTATAGTACGAAGCACCACAAGAGTTGAACCAGAGCAATCGGTTCAGTCTTTTCCACTTCTCCACCACTTTACCACTAAAGAAACTGGATCGGCAAAGTGCCATGAATCCCTTCATCGCTGCATACATCTAAAGTACCGGATAAGTCCAAACGAGTCATTTCCAGCATAAACGTGTTGAATAGAAAATGCAGGATGCTTCATATCAAATGCTAAACGTCGACATTTGCAGTTAAACTTCACCAGTAGCTTATTTATGGTCAAATGAAAACAGATCCAAAGCATAAAATAATGGAGGTTGCCATACTGAACACCAGATGGCGTCTGAATCGCACCTAAAAGAATGACGTCACAGATACGCGGACTCTTGTGCGGTGTAGGCGGATCGTTTACTGCATTCCAACGATCGCAAAAACGCCGGTGCAGCAAAGATAATGGCGTGTGCGCAGATTCAATCCTTCATCCAATGAGATTGAAGGTCTACAATGTAGAGACCTCAGACCCCCTGGGGTGGGCAAAAGTCTTCAGGAGAGATAATTACGGCATATAACACTGTTAGAGATCTTAGAACATACATTTATTAGGAGCTTGTCTGTAATCTGTCTATATGTAGTCCCAATATGTTTGCATGCATGCATGTATTGTACATGTAAGCCCAGGTCTTGCTCTGACATAAACTCACATACCATACACTTCAGAAAGGTGCTAAAATGTACTACAGCCATGTTGCTGAACGCTGGTCAATGCGCATGTCTGTCTGTATATAACAGTATATATGCATGTATGTATATGTACGTATGCATGTATTCATGTATACAATAACTGGACAGTGTGAGGCAGCTGAAAGTGGCCGAAAAATACAAGTTCATTTAGTACTTCGGAACAAGAAGACCACCCTGTGCCTTGATTTACTGTAAAAGGCAAAGATAGCAGACGGACTATAATTGGCACAAAATACGGAAGTGATATCTCTACCATTGACCGTAACGAACTTTTTGAATCGGAGATGGTTTGAAAAGCGATCACGAGTCATAGGATCCGAGTACAAACTAAAGATGATTCTTACAGCTCAACAGAGAAGAGTTGTGGTTGTTATTAAAATCTTTCCCCTCCCTATACACAAAACCAGATGTAGACAGTTCAGAAGAAATTATATATCCTGACCCAGTAACAGAATCTCCGGTTTCACACTTGCATGCATGCTACTGCACAGATTCATAACGTCAGACACACAGACTATGAATGAATGTCGTAGCCACATACATGTATGTATGTATGTATGTATGTATGTATGTATGTATGTATGTATGTATGTATGTATGTATGTATGCATGTATGTATGTATGTATGTATGTATGTATGTATGTATGTATGTATGTATGTATGTATGTATTATGTATGTATGTATGTATGTATTGTATGTGTTTATCTGGGTGTGTATGTGTGTATGTGTTTATGTGTATGTATGTATGTAAGCATGTATGGATGGATGCATAGTTGTAAAAAACGTTTTTTCCGTTTTTTATTCTCTCCCCAAAAACGTCGTTTTTTCGTTTTTTATTTTTCACATCGTTTTTTATCGTTTTTTATTTTTATTTATCTTGATTTATACATTTACTTTCTATTAATATTTTCCTAAATTTTTATTTTTTCTGATATTTCTTATGTTTTCCGCCAACTCTCAAGGATCCAGCTAACTAAAGTCATTATTTCATCGTTTAACATCATTATTTAAGAGATAGCCTACGCGTAGTAGGTTCATAACCAAGATTTTCATGATTAAAATGCGGTTTTAGATGTAGCAAAGTCAAATTATTTTCCGTTTCCGTTTTTTATCGTTTTTTTTGTCGTTTTTTTTATTATTTAAAAAAAAACTCGTTTTTTACCGTGTTTTTTATTTCGTTTTCATCGTTTTTTACATCTATGGATGGATGTATGTATGACATTGTATGTATGTATGTATGTATGTATGTATGTATGTATGTATGTATGTATGTATGTATGTATGTATGTATGTATGTATGTATGTATGTGTGTGTGTGTATGTATGTATGTATGTATGTACGTACGTACGTACGTACGTACGTACGTACGTATGTATGTGTGTATGTATGCATGCATGCATGTATGTATGCATGTTGTATATTCTTTACGGTACAAGTCATGTACATATCTATAGACTATAGATATGAAGATACTTAATATAGCAGCTATTAAGTACAGCTTAACGGTCCCATAATGAAGGTCAAGGGCATTCAGGAGTGGTATTGCCTGATCCAAAAAGCCACGGAAGAGTAGTAGGACCACTTAAGGATCAAATACATCGTCAACTATGGGTCGTATCCGGTCAGAGCCCGGCGCATAGTAATCCATATTATGCTCATTGGGCAAAAAACAGTTATCCATCACTCGACCTTTTCCATCCATTATATAGCTTCCGAGCATTCCAGCACCACTCGGCTCAGCATGGGAGTTGGGATATTGCAAGAATAAGCGGTCAAGGTTCAGTTTGCCTACCATCAGTGTCTGTACTATACTGCAGAATGCCAGATACAGCAGCGAGGAGGAGAGACATGGTTGCCGATTGAAATAGTGCTTGCCTGATAGCGTGGAGGGCTGGGGTTTGAGTCTCTGTCTCTGAGACAGTTACGGTTTAGCAGGGTGAGTATTATTGCTTATAGCTGAATGCCATCGATATAATAATAATATATTAATTATTTTCGTTTATTGAAGTATTGAAAAATCCGGTTGGCAGACCTCAACCGGTTACAGCGTACAGTTATCGTAGTTAACACCAATCTTGACTACTAACAAAACAGACAGCCTGCAATATAATGGTGCTAATAGCAGCCTACAAAGTACGTCTACGCCGGTGTATCCAACTGGGGGGGGGGGGCTTCGGAAATCGAACTCAGCTCCGCTGATCTCCATGCCAGTGTGTTATCCAATGCGACACTCAAGTCTTTTTTTTAGGAGAGACTGGGCTGGGAGCGTTCTTGGGTGGATTTATTTGCATGTACAATTGTACATGTAAGCACTTGTTACACGTTTAACGACACTGCCACATCAAAGATGATTTGTGTCGCCCTCCTCCTTTATCCAGGCTTGGGACTGGCACTGGCAGAGTACAACCAGTGGAGGAGTTAGGATACATTTAAGGGGCGCTATAGGCTATTATAAGGCCCTATAACGAATGAATGAATGAATGGATGCATTGGCCATCAATGGTCATTTACAACATAATACAAACAGCAGTCACTGGTCAACTGTACAGTGGGACAACAGTCACTTAGAACATGTAAAGCAAGCATGACCGCAAGGTCTGTTTCAACATCAATCGCCAGAGAGTTTACGAGATCAAACGACACCAGCACCAGTAGCAGCATTGATAACATACCACCAAAACTGTATGTAGCCCAACAGCAGGAATTTCAACACAACACCACCCACCACCGTATGCATCGTCACGATTACAGCCAGAGGAACACAGGCGAGGCGGAGGGTACGCATCGGAACGGCAGAGGGGCGGGTGGAGGGCATACACTGGAACGGCAGAAATTGACGCCGAGGGAATAATATGTTAACTTAACATCCGGTGGCTTGGTATTTTCTTCACAGCATCATTAGACAGACTATCTATCTAACCACAAAATGTTCTTAGAACATTCAAAAGAATTCACAGGTGCCTGGAACAAAAGCACAAGGACGTCTGCAAGAAACACCTTTCAGCAGACGATAATGATGATGTAAGCTTACCAAGATTTGCACAGACTATTATGGGCAGTTACACTGTAGCAAGTAGCAGCAGCAACGGCAATAACAACCACCACAGACAGCAGCAGCCAGGGCTTTTTAACGTGCAGTTGTACACGAAATGTGCAGTTCTAAATGGATTTGTGCAGTTGTAGAAGCACCACTGTACAGTTAAAACTAGCAAAAACGGTCATTGTCCTCCGATTGGAAGTAATTTACCATGGAGGACGGGAAAGGAAAGAAGGGGTTGTGCAGTTCTAAAAATTACTTTAAAACAGTCCTGTACAATAAACCACCACCAAAAGCAAAAACCACTACAGAAACAGCAACAACAGCATAAACCACAACAGCAACAGCAGCAACACACCAACAAACACCAAAAACCACAACAGCAACGGCAACAACGTAACATCATCAACAGTAGTAGCAGTAGCAGCAACAACAACAACAATATTCTTCTAGTAATAATGTAAGCTAATTTAATCAGTGCACGACGATTGTCGTACAGCGACGCAGGTAGGACAGCTGCAAATTGGCGCGCGGCGTCTGGACAGGTGATTGTCTGGACAGTGCGTGATGTCTAGACGAGCGTACGTTGAGTGTACAAGGAAGGAGTGGAAGTGAAGAAGGAGTGTTGTGTGTTGAGAGCCGTTGAGATAGGCTGTAATAGTTGTTGTTGAGTTGCGATAGAGTAGACTGATGAAGGTAGTAGTCGTGTAGTTGTTATGATAACGCAAGTGTAGTCATTGTTGTGTTGTTGCTGATCGTTTTACTTTACATCGGATTTTGGAGTATAATAAGAAGAGTTAAACACGTCGTCGTTGTTGGTTAATAAAACAGTGAAAGACTGTAGATTCTTTAACCTAGCCATTTAGCTAATGAACAGTTATCTAGGGATAGGCCTATGCTACCACGAACTTATACGAAGAAGCTTCCGAAGAGACTGATAGGAGGAGGTGATCACAAGGAGGATATCACATTTGGTGGCAGCGGTGGGATAACGATCCAAGTTGCAGGAGAACGATCCTAGTTACGAACGGCGGGTCTACGTGCCAAGTTACGAACGGAGGGATTCTATCCAATCAACAGACGTTGTGGAGGAACGGACGCTGTGAATTTATCGAGGAGCCGAGCACACGGGAGAAGCAACGATACATCGAGCATCCGTACGTCAGTGAGAAACGACAACACAACGACTACAAGGTAGAAAAACTTGCTTGTCTATTGAAGTGTGCATAAAGAATTGAAGTCAGTCAATTGCGAACATTTGAAGAGTAGCCTACTATTTTATCAAGCATCTGTAAAGTAAAGAAGTAAGATGGAGAAACTTACGGAGCAAAAGCAAGCAGCTATTAAAAAGATGTCTTCGGAGAGACTAGTAAAATTATTAATTGAAGCAGGCGTAGACGCAGAAGAAGTTGAACAGATGTCGAGGGAACATTTGATGAGAACTTTGGCTGAGATTTGGGCAAAGGAAGAAGTTGAAGAAGAAGGTGCTGTTGGAGGCGCTAAAGAAAAGCCGGTTGAGAAACCTCAGGCACCGATGTCCATGGAGGCGTTGCTACAATTCATGATGATGAGTAGACAAGAGGAAAAAGAGAAAGAAGAGCAGCGTAGACAAGAGGAAAAAGAGAAAGAAGAGCAGCGTAGACGAGAAGAGAGAGAATTACGACAACAAGAGATAGATATGCAGAGGCAGCAGTTCCAGATACAATTAGAACAAATGAGAATAGATCGTGACGAATCAGAACGAAGAAGGATGGAGTTAATGATAGAATATGAAAAAGCAAGAAGAAGCGATGAAGAAATACGGAGACAGCAGATCGAAGACAAAAAGGCTCGTGAGGAAGAAAAGGAAAAGATGCGTTTACAAGAACTGCAAAGAGCCGAAGAGATTCGACAGGAAGAATTCCAAGCCGAAAAAGACAATTTGGAAAAAGCAGAAAGAGAAAGAGAAGAACAGATGCAATTGGAACAAAAGAAACTTGCTATTAAAGAAGCTCAACTCCATGAGATGGCTATTGAAAAGGAGGAACGCAGAAAGCAGTTAGACTTGTTGCAGCAAAAGATAGAACAGGAAGAACTGCGTAGGATAGAGGATCAAAATAGACTGAAGAAGAAAGACGAAGACGATAGAAAATGTCGTGAAGAGTCAGAACGGAATAGGCTCAGAGAAAGTGAGACAATGGTGTCAAAGATTAAGAAGATAGGTGACGCCATTAAACATGTGTTACCGAAGATGCCGTATGATATGATGGAAGTGCCATTATATTTTTAAACAGTTGAAAATGCATTCAATAGCTTCGCTGTGGAAAAGCAGTACTGGGTGAAATTGTTGTTGCCATTGATGACCCCGAGAGCGCGAACGGTATTGAATCGATTGTCATTTGAGAATTTAGATAAATACGATGCAGTGAAAGAGCATTTGTTGAAGGAATTCAAGTTAACAGCTCGTGAGTACAGGTCAAGGTTTGCAGAGGCCAAGAAGACAGCCGAAGAAACCTATACGATGTTCACGGCTAGGCTGAAGAACCTGTTGAATTATTATGTCCGAAGTAGACGAGTGGACAAAGACTACGAGAAGCTGTTTGATTTGTTAGTGGTGGACAAGCTGAAAGAATGTTTACCACCAGGTCCACTACAGTTTGTCTTAGCAAAAGAGGGCACAGAATGCTTGGAAGCCAGTGACGTGGCAGACCTCGCAGACATACATGTAAACAATCGGATTGGTGTGATGTTTCAAGAAAAGCCGAAATATGAGTCATGGGACAATAATCCAAAGCAAACCAAGTGGGACAGCAATGAGCAAAGAAGTTTTATAAAGAAACGTTGCCACAACTGTCAGTCCGACAAACACCTAATAAAACACTGCCAAGCACCAGGAGCGGCAAATCTGAGAAAGAGCTTTAGTAGGAGTGCAGAGAATTTGAGAGTAAACCAGATCCAAGTGATAAATGAACCTCCTGGTTGGGAAGAACAATACAACCGAGAAACGGAAGTGAAGTCGGTGATGAAATGTACACCACGGTTTATAATACAAAGTAAAGATGATTTTTCACTTATAAAGAAGATTGCCTTGCAGCATGTGACGGTAGAAATACGTGGAAATGATGGTCAGCCTCAGTATGAGAATTGTGGAAAAATAACTGGGGGGGTTGGCCTATGTTAAACTTGAAATTGGGGCATGAAAAACATACTTTAACATGGGGCTCTAAGAAAGACTGGGGGGGTTGAACCCCCCCAACCCCCCCGGCAATTCTCACCCTGGTCAGCCTATACGAGTCAAAGCATTGAGTGACTCTGGAACCGAGATACCAGTAATCAACGAGGAACTACTGAAAGGAACGACAGTAGAAGAAATCGGCAGAGTTCATCTGCAATGTGTAGCTGGAGAGCCGATTCCAGCTAAGTTGGTGAAAATCGAAGTGCGGATGAGCAGTCGTAACGAAGGAGCAGCTACAGAGGATAGGACAATAAATATCGCGCCATATTTAACTTTAGTGTGTGCCAGCATTCCAGCGGATCTGTGCAAAGAAAACAGGGAAAAGTTCTTGCTACATCCGGAGATAATTGCAGAATTGAAAGAGATTCCACCAGTGAGTGTATTGCAAGGGGAACTACAAGCGAATGTGACTACAAGAGCACAAAGTCGGAGAGCAGAAGTCGAAGGCGGAGAAGATGAAATGATAAATGAAAGTTCGCAAGAAGATGACACGGACAGCGAAGATGAACTCAGCATTCAAGATGACGAAGGAATAACACCCGAGAACAATGAAAATGAAGAAGTGATGGCTGCATGTGAACGAAATGATAGTGAAGATTCGGGGAGCGATATGGAAATTGGTACGAGCATGAGAGAAATGTTTACGGAGAATACGAATGATGAAAAACAGGTGGAAAATGCAAAGAAATTGGAGAAACAAAAACAGTATGCCGGCCAATATAACAAGAAAGCAAAATATAAAGAATTCAAACCAGGCGAAAACGTCAACGTACTATATCCAACGTCAACCAACAAATTGATCTCACGATGGCATGGTCCATGTACAGTGCTACAAAGAAGATCCAAGTATTCGTGTAACGGTCGCCCCCCTGAGGGCCAGGCCATATATTCGACCTGTCCTCGAGAAGGGGGTTACCGTGTTGTTGTGGGACCTCAGGTGTGAATGAGAGTTTGTGATCTGAATGAGTGTTATAAAAATGTCGTGTGGGCGGCGACCTATACTCGGCAGGCGCTTTAGAAGCCAGCTTAAGGCTTCTGCGGAGTGTTGGCTGTAGCTGGCCCCAATAATCTTCCCGACTATTCAGTTCGTTCGGTCCAACAACAAGCTTTCTGGGTGTTGGGGACAAGGTCGGAGTGGTGCCTCTTTCACTCAACTGCCGGTTCAAATTCTGGATGATTGAAGTTAAACCTTCCAGCATCGGGCCTAACCTATTCATAATCGAATCGGCGAATGCATCAGAACCTACAGAAATGAAGGTCTGTGGGCGCTTTACCTCACCCTCCCTCATCTCTTCTTCTTCTGTCCTACTCATCTCACGCTCAGCCATTATTAAGAGTTCAAAAACAACCTCTGCAGTTTATGATGATTTAATAAAAGCAAGAAGATTATATGAGCATCAAAATAGGCAGAACAAATGAATCTAAGCTACAAATAATAAAACACAAAAATGCGAACTCGCTATACTGCTCTAGAATTTAGAAACAAAGAAATATCTTGACTTACTGGCTCCCAGGACCCGGGGACGACTAGACTGCTTCCTTAATCGTGGTCAAGCAGTTCCTTATCTTTCGCCCGTGCTACAGAAGCTGGAGCGGACTTAACTTTGGGAGGTGGCGAGATGACATGGGCAACGTTCAAGGCGGAAGTTTCCACGGCAGTTCTCGGACACGTCTCTAACAGCAGCGACAACCACAGGCGGGGGTCATCCTCGAACGACTAGCGATTCAGGCAGAGTTGGACGATGGGGATTGTCTCCTTCGGACAGGACAGACAGTGGCGACGAGGCCGGGCTGGACGTCAGCCGATGCAGGCAGTGCTGGACGTACAGACGGCGGCTAAGTCGGGCAGAACTTCGGGACGCTTCTTCCGATCAAGACTTCAGTTAACTGCCAGGAGGGAGCTCAGGGGGTCCCTTATATTCACTAAGCAGCCCACCGGGTCTGGAAACCATTAAATTTAGGGTGGTTCAGGTCGGTTCCATACCCGTGCTTAAACGCCTCATTATTCAAGATAATAAAGTGGATTTCTACCAGCGACTATTTTGGAGGCTGGGGGTCTGCTCTATCCTCTGAGGGCGGACGGCGGGGCAGAATAATTAATAATAATACAATGGGCTTTTGTTGGGCGAGATCTACCACAGGAATCTGCGTGGAGGTTGGGTGTGGGGGGTTGGATGACTAACTCCTCCAGAAGGAATCCTAAGGAGGAGCTAAACTGGCGCTATACAAATACATGTAATAAAAACATGTATAACAATTCAGGGACGAGAATTCATGACTCGTCACATTCGTATCTGGTGGACATGAATGAAAACGGCCGACGAATCGTCCATGCCAACAAAATGAGGAAGTTCATCGCAAGAACATTATCGTGTGGTCTCATCGTGGCAGAGGACGACGAATTCGGATCAGTGGTAGAACTACCATTGAAAGAAGACCAGGCAGAGACGACACAGAAATCGCTGCAATTGGACTATGAACAGATCGGACATCTTACCAGCGAGCAACAGAAATCACTTCAAGTGGGTGAGGAACAAATTAGCGATTTAGCAATCAAGATGTCTAAACAAGTGCTGTATGCAATGAGCCGTATGTAGATGACATTGAAGTACATTTTGATAATTGTCCTAATCATTTGAATGGACATTCTTTTAAGACAATTAGAATTGTTTCTGAAACAGATCAGATTGCATAATGTGATTTTATACATGTTTGAGGTTGGCAAACCATTTAATTTGTATTGTGATAGCAGTGACTTTGCTGTGGGAACTGTGCTGTCACAAGTGGACGATGAGGGGATAGAACGTCCCGTTTCATTTATCAGTCAGAAGCTGACAGATACCCAGAGGAGATGGGCGACGATTGAGAAGGAAGCCTATGCAATCATATGGGCTTTAAACAAATTGAAAGAAATTATTATTGGTTCCAAGATTAATGTGTTCACTGACCATAATCCTTTAGTTTATTTGACTGAGTCAATGTCGAAGTCTGCTAAGTTAGTCCGATGGTCTTTAATCATTGCAAAATTTTGACATTCTGTTGAACTATAAGAAGGGAAAGCTGAATGTAGTAGCGGACTGCTTATCGAGATTGTAGTATAAGATATTTTGTGATTGCATTTAGTATAGAAATTGTTTGTATTTAGTTTAAGCATTATACGTTCGCTAATTTTTAAGATTAATTAGCTCTCTTCAAAAGAAAGGAAGGAGGTAATGTAAGCTAATTTAATCAGTGCACGACGATTGTCGTACAGCGACGCAGGTAGGACAGCTGCAAATTGGCGCGCGGCGTCTGGACAGGTGATTGTCTGGACAGTGCGTGATGTCTAGACGAGCGTACGTTGAGTGTACAAGGAAGGAGTGGAAGTGAAGAAGGAGTGTTGTGTGTTGAGAGCCGTTGAGATAGGCTGTAATAGTTGTTGTTGAGTTGCGATAGAGTAGACTGATGAAGGTAGTAGTCGTGTAGTTGTTATGATAACGCAAGTGTAGTCATTGTTGTGTTGTTGCTGATCGTTTTACTTTACATCGGATTTTGGAGTATAATAAGAAGAGTTAAACACGTCGTCGTTGTTGGTTAATAAAACAGTGAAAGACTGTAGATTCTTTAACCTAGCCATTTAGCTAATGAACAGTTATCTAGGGATAGGCCTATGCTACCACGAACTTATACGAAGAAGCTTCCGAAGAGACTGATAGGAGGAGGTGATCACAAGGAGGATATCACAAATTAATAATTAAACTGGCAATAACACAGTAAGATAGCAAGTTGTAGAAAGTAGACAGAGCCACTGCTTGTGAGTCAACGTTATACAACTTGAGGCTAGCGGGTATCGAACCCGTGCCCTTCTAATCTTAGTGCCACTGTACCAGTGTGTTACCATTCCATCATCTACCCACCCCATGTGCATTGCATGTGTCTGTGTGTCTGTGCGTTTCTGTGTTAAGAACCGCCTTTGGACTCCAGCTGTAGATCACACAATTACGTCAGACAGTTTAAGCAGCCCTTAGATTTTAAACAATGCACTTTGAAATCGGATTTTTCATTCACATATCGCTCTCACAGTACCAACCATTCTGCTGCAGATATCCTGTAAAACTCGCCGACAAAGAGACACACAGACAGACAGGAAAGCATGCAGTCAGGCGGACAGACAGACACGGGGAGAAAAATACAAATAGACAGACACACGGAGCAGAAGGACACAAACACAACTCCAGACAGACAGACACACAGACAAACAGGCAAATAGACAGACATGCATACAGACAGACAGACACACAGACAGACAGATCAAGCAGCTATAAATATACCTATAGGTCAACTTCTGAATTGCTGTTTGGCAACTGCATTGTATATGTAAGTTGTGGAACGCGATACAGATGAACACACACTCGCACTCACACACGGGTAGACAGACAGACAGACAGACAGACAGACAGACAGACAGACAGACAGACAGACAGAATGACAGACAGACACACGCACACACAAACAGCCAGCCAGACAGACAGACATAGACACTGACAGACACAGACAGACAGATGCACACGCACACAGACAGACACACAGACAGACACACAGACAGACAGACACACACAGACAGACACACACACACATACACACACAGACAGACAGACAGACATACAGACAGACAGACAGATGGAGAGAGAACCAGAGCCACTTGCATAATTCAGCCGGTATTGTTTTCTGTTGTTATATTATCTCGAGCCGTGTGCCTCCAAAACCTACATCCAATATGCGGCCAACGAGCCATCACACAGCTCTGCATCACCCAGTTCTATATTTAAGCTCGCAGCACACACAACAACGCCGAGGCAATACTTAAAACATTTTTTGTTTTCATCTCATATTTATCTCTCCGTCCCCCTTCCCCTCCTCATCCCACCAGCGCCTGGTCTGGTCCCGCCTACCCTAGAGCAGGCGATCGACGAACATAAGCAGATATCTTTATATTCATCCATCTCAGGCTGATATTATTCAGTCTCTCATGGAGGCTGACCGCTGTGGTTGCATTCTATAGACTCAGTTCAGGCCTCTCCGTCAAGGATGTGTGAATGTGGAATACTATGGGTGTTGGTAAACTTAGATCAAGATTTTTGCTCCATCCCCACTACTTAGCCAACTCATCACAGTAACTCATCACACTGATCGTACACTGTCATCTTGTCACCGCAACTACGATTACAAAATGACAAGCCTATAGCTAGGCGAAGGTAGCCTACATAACATTGCAAATAACTGTTGACACAAGATTCTGCTTAAATTAACAAGTTACCTAGAGGTTAAAATAATTATTCTAGCAAGAAAAACAGCACGGTGAACAGCACAATATTTAATAAGCCATAGTGTGAGAATTGTGGAAAAATAACTGGGGTTGGACCATCATCTACTTGGAATTGGTTGTGAAAAACAGATTTTACTATTGGGCTCTAAGAAAGACGGGTTGAAACTTTCAGCCCCCCCCCCCAATTCTCGCCCTGATAGGCCCATGGGCGTATTTATGAGGTGTTTACCATCTCAAACCTTGTAATATGTGATATCCAAATTAAAAAACTCTGTGAATATTCTGTATATTTTTCGACCACACCCATTGGAAACACCCTTTCCCCAAATGGAACCCCCCCGAGTTCTATATTCTGGAAAGCCTCCTCTGTATAAGCCCATATGCTGCCATCCAAGAGCCTGCTTGCAATAAAAAAAGACGCCACGAAAATTCCGACCGAACTGCATTCCATACTTCTTGAACAAATAGGCTTACTTTCTCTTTTGAGCAAAATGTTAATAACACAATAAATAATTGTCATATTTAATCAAAAGAATGTCCGCTCACCTTGTTGATCTTGATAGGCGCCCGTACCTCCGCGCCTCCCTCGATTCTGAACCCCCACGGGTGACCACCCTCCATCACAACCAGCGTCCGACCGGCAGACATGACGCCCTCCTTTTCCCGGTCTCTGCTCTCTCACTCAGCGTCTATACCTCCTCCGTCCAACCGCAAGCCCGGCAAAACGCGACTGCAAATCAACAGCGCTACTTACCGGCCGACAGATGGCCAAAGTCGCTATCTATACTCGCATACGTCTCTGCTATTATACGAAGCCTATACGAGTTCGCGTGTATACTGTACACAGGCCTCGCGGTTAAGGTAGATAATCTGTCAGGAATAACATATAAACTTCCCGTTCCTATAGCTGCTCCGCGCAGGCAGACGAGTGACGCTGGCCTATAGCAGCCTAACACAGGCCTAACACAGGCCTAACACAGGCCTAATCCGTGCGAGATGTGTATAAAACCTGGTATAGGGGCCACAGCATCGCAAGGCGAACCACCGAGATGTAGGCTGTAGGCCTACGCTGTGGAGATCAAACAATTTCGATTAGGTCTATCGGATCCAGGCATCAATTCGTCGCACCATGAATACACAATATCGCCGGAAAATCCAAGCCAAGAATTTCTATAGTTCCCCTATAACAGCGCTCAATGCATCAAAAAGCAAAATCGATGATGGCCAGGTCTAACACTCTCGTAGTGCAACCAAGTTTTAGGGGGTCGAATCGAACTCGAAAGCCTAGAAACCTTTAGTCGTTTCACATCAGAAAAACCTTTTTGACTTCGCTTGCCGTATAGAGTTATAGACGCGCTTAACACATCACGCGAATCTCCAACTCAGTTCAACAGCCTGTCTGAACCTACTACACTCTGAGCGCCGTCTAAAAAGTCGTTAGCAACAACAACACCATTATATCATCCGTTCCGTTACGCGCAGCGCGTCCAACTACAAGTTTACCGTCAGCCGCGTTTGCCGTATTTGAGAGCGCTCGAAAAACGCGAACACGCGCCGCCAGCCCTGGCGCCAGACTGCGGGACTTGCAGAAAACCTTGCAGCCAGAGCCGTGAAAGATGGCACGCTTTTTTGAATGCGGTGTATTGGGCGCGCGCACGCACTGCATACTGTAACACAGGTCTTGGCCCAAGACTCTTGGTCGCTCACCAGTGTTTTAAGCAGAGGACGTGATGATGCTTTTAGTTTAAAACAGCTGGGGTGGGACTGCAGCCTGCAGGGTGGAGGAGCGAAAATTTTGCGTGGTATTCGCAACTTCGTGAAGTGGGAAAAGGAAATTCTGACAAGGGGTTAGAATTAGAAATTCACCCTTGTGTGTGGCCTTGTATAGGGTTAGCGGCCTGCATTTTCAGTCTAAATCACTGCTATTGTGCTGTCTGGTATTTTGTATTGTATTTTTCTCGAGATTACGATTACGATAGCTTATAATGGGAAAAATTGTACATGTTTCCGTAATCCATGTGGTAGGGTAGGACTAAATATTGTAGAGTAGGGCAGTAGACTAACTACAGGTCTATATTGTAATTAATGTATTAAATTTTAATCATTCATAAAGCACCTCCAGTATGGTGAACCGTTCAGAGGCGCTCCCAGTGCACGAGGCATGGCGAGGCGAAGCAGGTTTTGAGAAGGAAGAAGGAAGAAGAGACCATTATGCCAAACAGAATTATTGTTCTATACGGTTCTAAATGGCATGCAACTGCAGGGCTATTATAGGTCAGACCAGAATCTGCTTGAGCGGGTGGGGCCACACTCAAAGAATTCTCAGGGCCAAATAGATCCATTTTCACTATACAGACAAATCTTTAACTTACGCCACGAAGTGTGTTTACGTATACATTATACAGCCATAAAAAAAACGTGTAGGAGCAGTCTAGATTATAGGCCCATGGGCGGAGTTTATCAGGGGCTGGGGGGGGCTAGGCCCCTCAAAGAAGGCTCAGATTCAACTTTTTTACCATGAAAATGGTATCCTTTCTCGGGGTTAGCCCTCCCAGTAAGGTCCAGACTCGGGTTAGCCCCCCCCCCCAAGAACGGAAACCAAACTCCGCCCATGTATAGGCCCGTGTAAAAATATGTATTATTGCGCTGCCGGCCTATACGGCGCCTAGCATTCAATGCCTATAGGCCTAAGTACTAGGCTATAGCTTGTCTGCGTCTGAAGAGCAGCAGAAACCGCTGTCATTTATAATTGAAACCATTCGATAGGATGAGAACGCATTTAACCAAGAGTTGATCGTGTATAGAGGAGTCTTAATTGGATCTCACGACCCCAGACATCACAGCCACTACCGGGTCGGGTCTTCGGCTGTACCCCCCCCCCCACCCGGTAGAACCCCATAATAAGGGCCACATCACAGCTGTGTAAGACACTAATAGCGTGGGCAATCTCAACTACGCTGTAGGGCTTGGTCTATAGCCGATGGCTAGATTTCGTAGGTGGGTCATTAGCCGAGGAAGATCCACCAACGTTGCCTAAATAAACAAACAATGTAATCAACTGGAAATAGTTCATTTGATTTCGTCTGTGAACAAAAATATGTTTATAATTTGGCCGTTTGTCCTTTAGGCTGCAATTTAGGATATTCGATCGATCCAAGACACGAATATATATATATATATGTCCTGCAGGGCACGACGTTAAACTGCATCCATCCTCCGCCACAGGGAACCAACAAAGTCCCTGTGCCGGTCCTAAGCCCGGACAAAGGAGGAAGGTTTGCCAGATGGGTGGCGATACACTGGCAGGAAAAGACCAAGACGATTGTAATCCGCACAAACCACGACACAAGTGACAGAGCGACCCAGATGCTTCAAGGTGTCATGATGTGGAGCAGACATGCACAGGCCGGTTAGGACAGACCAGTGGAGAGAGTCGGGGAAAAACATGGGACACATACGGGCATTGACCCACGTTGTCCTTCATGCCTCTTTCTCACGATTCTCTTCAATCAGACAAGGTGGTCTAGCTGCTCTAAGATGTTTATGGTATGGAGCAGACCTGCTGACCGGACCGGTTGAAGCTGGGCAGCATGACGCGAGACAGACTCAGACAGAGAGTGGCGTCGGACTCTTACGGGCATTGAGCCCTATGATATTGATGATGATGATATATATATATAAGACATAATTTTATATACACACATAATATACAATACCAGGTATATATGTAAATTATGTATGTATGTGCACTAAGTCTTGTTACAGCGCCTCTTCCCGCCCCGCGCCGTTTACGGTGAAGTTAGAACTCCAAAGTAAGCTAATTATAGGTTTTTCATTGCACACTCAAACTTCACATAAATCAACGCATGACCCGCAGCCTACCAGTTATTATACAATTTATTCTACAATTCTCGTTGGCCTGTTGACTGCTCTAGACATAAATTTATGCCTACATTGATATTTTTCCAAGAGGTGTAAAAGCATCAGGGTTGAAGATAATATATGTTACAAATGCAAAGCATTATATAAAGAACAGACGTTTTTTCATAGAGGTGTCTAAACGTAAATTTTTAAGTTTTACTTTCTGCAGACTGCATCACCTAGCCTACTATTATAGGCCATAGTGCTTTGGTGCAAAGCAATTTGTTAAAACCTAAGAAATGGCAGTTGCAAAAATAAGTGTCAATCTTCTATATAGGCCTATAAAGGGAGAAGGGCAAAACAGTGCCTCTCTTTTGCCCGTAATGTGAGAGCACCCTTTCCCTTCACCATCGTGAGGAGCGGTGGTGCAGTGGGTATTTTCGTTGCCTTGCAGCCGGAGGGTTGCAGGTTCGAATCCACCCTAAGCTGCCGCGTAGGGAGCTTCAGCAAGTCCTTCACTCGCAATTATTGCTTGGGCGCTTCGGCGTGAAACTCCGATGCAGTGTTCGCGCTGTAGTAAGCTTACTAGTCTGGGGCGCCTCTGAGTAGTAGGCTAATATTGGAGGGGCGCTATAGAAATAGAGAAACAAATATTTGATAACTAGTATGTTTGTATGTGCACTTGTTATAGCGCCTCTGCAAGCTCCCTACTCAGAAGCGCTCCTGACTACAGCGCGGACACTGAATCGGAGTTTCACGCCGAAGCGCGGAGCAATTGCGAGTGAAAGATCGACTTGCCCAGGTCCCAAGGTTCCTACGCGGCAGCAGGGCAGCTTGAGGTGGATTCGAAGTTCGAACATGCAGCCATCCCGGCAGGCCCGGCCTTAGGGCAAGGCGAGCGAGGCAACCGCCTTGGGCCCCGCGCTTCCAGGGGCCCCGCGCAGCTGGCTATAATTTTTTTATTGGACAATATTGACAATGATTACGTGGTATAAAACAATTGTTCTTGAAGTCAATTTGTCACGCGAATGAGACATGGTGATTTTTAAAGAACGAAACTTCGGCCGCTAAACCTTAAGGCGAGTCACAGTTAGCCTACTTTTTTAACGTTGACTTGTATGTGAACTTCTCTCCAGAAAACACTAATTAAGGCCTAACTTATTTTGCTTCAAATTTGCAAATGGACATCCGCATACATTTTTGCTGGAGAGGTCAAAACACAAGATAGTGGTGATAATTTTAACGACAGCTTAGAAAATGCATAACAGGAAATTTAGAACCGGAATATTTTCAGAGAGGTGCCTTTAAATATAGCATAAATTTATCCGTTTCACTTTGTGAATAATTAGCATCATTAGTACTTCGGCGCAAAGAAATTTGTCAAAAGCCTAAACGAAGACCTAACATGCATCATATGAAAATCAAATATGTATAGGCCACATCAATGTGGTTTGCTTTAAAATAGTGCTCTTAGCTCAAAAGAAATTTGGGAAACAAAGTTAAGTGTCCGATCTTAGGTGACTCTACCCCCACCAGTGCCGCATTGACAAAAAATCAACTTCGCAAATTTAAGTTGAGGACCCGCTGCTGCCTTGGGCCTCGCAAACCCTAGGGCCGGGCCTGCATCCCGGGCCCATCCGGCTGCAATGCGTCGGACATAGCCTAGGTCTACCCACTACACCACCGCGCCCCCACAAGAGTAGGCTAAACGTTCAAGGGCAAGCAGAAAACGGCAGTCATGACTCATGACTCATCATGAGTCGATTCAACGATTCAGAAGCACTTGGTGGAGCAAGCTGAAATAAGTTGACATGGACCCGTGTACAAGGGCGGATACAGAAACTTTGGACGGGGGCCAAAAATTCTTGGTCTTGGGTCCGGGAAAAAAATTTTGGGCTTAGGTCTGGAAAATTCTTCTTCCATATCCGCCAAAAAAGTTGATGACCTTTTTTAAAGTCATCCGGCCACATTTTCGGGAAAATAATACCATTTTGTCCGCAAAAAGTTGATGACTTTTTTTAGTCCTCGTATTCATTCTAGAAAAACATGCCATTTAGGTGAGCCAGTTTTTATATGTCCCGTGTAAACAGTTAGAAGTGTGCAAATCATGTAGATTAGAATCATAGGCGTACGGAAGATTTCAGCGGAGAGGAACAAAGATTGAACTTCTGTCCGAAAAATATATCCGGCAAAAAAGTTGACGACCTCTTGTTTATAGTCGTTCGGGGCTGTGTTTGTCCCAAAAACCAGACTTTCCCGAAAGTGTGGGGTGGGGGCATTTGCCCCTCGATCTGGACCCCCGCCTCGTACGCCTGTGATTAGAATCTAGACTCTAGGCTAGACTTCCTAATGGCTGATGGAAGATTTCAACGCTGACACAACACTTGCAGAATTCCGACTAATTCAATATTACATAGACAATTTTTAACTGCGTAGTTTTACATTTTTACAGGTAGCCTAGTCATAGACCTAGTCTTAGATCTGCCGTCCAGCCAAATCTTGGACCTTAGGCCTATGCCTATAAACTACGATGCACTTATTTTGTATTTCAAATATAAAATGCAGAAAAATAATATTTACATTTGAACTAGGCCTACTTGTGAATTTTCATTCAAAATAGCTATTTTTTAAAGATAATATTATAGGCTTACCTAGGAGTGAGTCCGAGTGACTAGGGTTGCCAGACGTCCGGTAATGAACCTGACAGTCCGGTATTTACGCAAATTGTCCGGTCAGAAATTTCAGACATTACCGGACATGGCGGTGTCCGGTAAATTATTATCGCTAGCAACAAGTGTTGGAGTGTAGTTTCTTGAGGTCATGAAAAGATATGTGTTTACGTTTCTCTAACATAATTATAATTCATTGCCTTGTGAAACAGAGCCAAATCGACGCCAGGCATTGTCAAAATGACAGCGTCGTTAAATGAAATAATGTTATTAGGCCTACAGAGCCAAATATATGATGCACGGATCATAGCCTATAATATGCCTTGTGCGTAAAGTTGGAGGCTTGATACAGAGTTCAAATTGTAATTGAACCGAATCTCCGTATTTACATCTTTGTCTGTCTGTCTGTCTGTCTGTCTGTCTGTCTGTCTGTCTGTCTGTCTGTCTGTCTGTCTGTCTGTCTGTCTGTCTGTCTGTCTGTCTGTCTGTCTGTCTGAGCACACACGATATCTCCCTTTCTCTCTGCCTATCTCCCTCCTATCCTTTAAACAGGGACGTTTATAATCTGTCTGTGGTTAGGCTATCTGTCTATCTCTCGCTGTCTTTGTCTGTCTGTGTCAATCTGCCCCTCTCTCTCTCTCTCTGGCCATTGCGGCCTGTCTCATAAACCCCACACTGAGTAGGCCTAGGCCTACTGAGTAGGGATAATATTTGTCTAGCTCGAGTACAAAGACACGCGCCCTAATGATGCATTCACATTTTGCCTTGCAAGTTTAGGTCAGCTGAGGTTATCTACAAAATGGAACTGAGTGATATTGTATAATATCCGAATTCAATCATTCATCTCGGCGCCCAAGTTTCAAATTATGTACACATATAATACGCATAAATAATTGTATACATACACACACATATATATATATAATATAGCCTATATATAATATATATAATCGTTACGCGATATAGCCATTGTCCGGTAATTTCCTCAGGGCCACCTGGCAACCCTACCTAGGACAAGGAACCTACTATAGTAGCCTACTATTAGTAGCCTACTACAGGGTCAGTAGGCTACTCTTGCATAGCCTACGTAGCAGTTTAGCAACCATCTAATCGGCAGATGGCTTTGTATTGGTAAAATGTTGGCTGCCGACAGTTTAATTCGATTTCTGTAGCAACTTGAATATTGTAATCATTCTGCGTTGTGTCAGTTTGAAATTAAACGAGGATAATAATAATAATAATAATAATAATAATGGCTTGTAGCACAGAATAAAGAAAGCTTTCTTTATTCTGTGCTTGTAGCCAATTACTTCTAGCTTTTTATATATCGCGCAGGATAACAGTACTATTCAACCTAATTACAGCCTAATAGGCTAATTATAGTCACAGGATGGGATAGTGTCATTATCGATCGCTAGATGTGATGTGTACATTTGCATATATGACTCCGCTAACAGTTGCTCAACAGCTGCCCGGCTAGCTCAGTCGGTAGAGCATGAGACTCTTAATCTCAGGGTCGTGGGTTCGAGCCCCACGTTGGGCGCAACATTTTGTAGTGGTTTTAATACAAAGGTTTTGAAGCCCATGTTATGTTATTGTTCAGGCTCGGGATTACATTACGCAGTATTGGATAGGTCTGACTTATATATATTTTGAAAAAAGGTCCTTAGGTCCTTTGAACCTTCCACTCCACAAATGGCGGTGAGAATATGAATAGCAGGGCGTGATGGGTGTAATTTTGTAATGTAAATCTCCGAGAATAATATTGCCGACAGCAGCTGCTGAATTCGACTTCTGTAATAAAAGTGATTAGGCCTATCCGTCACGCTATGAATCGTAATCATTTTGCGTTGTGTCCGTTTGAAATTAAAGAAAATTACTACTTAATTATTACTTGAATAAGACGATGACTGTAAGACGAGCTTGGTTGTTTCTACTTTCTAAGTGTAGCCACAATACTGTGGTGTAGCCTAATCGTAAACTCGGAAATTCTACAGCGCCCACAAAAGCTTATTACTCACAGACGTAGGCCTACGTTCAATCAAAACAAAGTCGATTGGCAGGGATCAAGATCAAATCAAATCAAATCAAATCATTTTATTTGGCAACCAAATAATCAAGAAAACAAGAACAAATCGAATCAGGCATCAAAGAAAACAGGGTTAACAAATATAAAAAAGCAATACTTAACTAATGATGCCAAAAGTTAGAATTTGATTGCACAGGAGACCCAAAAGGGTCTTGCAACCCCGCTAAGCGAGTCCCCTGAGCGGTAGCATCAAGATGATGATGGCCATTGAGTTGCCATAGAGTGGTTCTGACATAGATTATGAGTCAAAATAACTATGGAAAAATAAAAAGCAAACACCTTAACTAAAGCACATTTACACAATCGATGATCAAAGAGCCTGTTGTATGAGGTTTAGGCACGGAGGTCATTGGATGGTCGAGAAAAACACAAGTAGGGCCTACACGTAGTAGGGATTTATAATCTAATTTAGGTCGCCACCAAATTAACTTAATGCGGGAGATATAGGATAAATTAGTCACAACGTGCCGGGATAATTCAACAGTTAATGTTGAGTATCAGGGAACGCAAACGTAACTTAAAAAGACAAAGACTAGGCAGCAGTCTAATGGAAAAAGGGATCACATTCCATGATTGAACTCCACTGTATTTAACAGAGAAGCGTCGAGTGTTTGTGTGGGCATGGGGCAAATGGTAAGAATCAGCGTGTCTGGTATGGTATGAATGCACCTCAGTAGTATGGATAAAAAAATTCTTAAACACAGGAGGTAATAGGCTATGGATCCGGAGAGTCAGACAGACGGCCAGGGTTGGTGATGTTTAGAGTTGAAGCTGCGAGGGAGTTTCGGGGGAAAGAGGAAGACTGATCAGGATCAGGATAGAATCTGTGAAAAAATTACCACTAAGAATGACAATCGGTGTTCGCGTTTTGAGAAACGGTGTGGCATTAATTCTTCCTCTGTAGCTGCTGATGGCATTGTAGGCAAATGGGTTTAGAAGACTTGTCATCTTGACATAATTAAATTTTAAATTGTAATTTGTAGGCCTGCTGGCTGCAAATTGTGATAATTATTGCGGTGCCCCATCTGATGCTATTGGGTGCGATTTACTACTTCATTGTGCATGGAAGTTGATCGCTCTCGGCGAGTTACTGGGACGCGAACTTTGAAGTTCTGCATGATGTAGCGCCAGATTTAATGCAATCGTTCATTAATAATGGCGTTTCGAGCTTTGTTCTGCAGTCATAGATTCACTAGAAACTTCGACAAAGTTAGCAACCCATGGCTGGCTGCTTCGACGAAAAGATTTCTCAGTGATTTCTACCCGATCCAAGATGACGTCTTTGGACTAACGGACGAACAGAAACAGGTTTCGGCTTTTATGTAAACACTAATTCATGTAGCGCCAAGTTTTAAATCTGTGTCTTATCTTACCTTAAGCATCATGGAAAGCTTTGTAGTTTGTAGGTTCATTATTAAAAGTTCGTAGAAAATTTGTGTTTATCGGCGTGTTCGTATTTTTATGTTTGTTTTTGGAATTAAAAGAATATTACGGTTCCACGACAACTGGTCCACCGACATCTCGTCCAACGACAACTCGTCCACGGACAACTGGTCCACCGACAACTCGTTCACTGAAATAGAAGCCGGATTATTGAGAAAACGCTTGGGGAATAGAAGCTGGATGAAGGTTTTTACAGGTGAAATAGAAGCTGGATTCATGAAAAAATGCTTAAGAAATGGAAGATGGATCAAGTTTTTGTTCGATCTTAAATAGAAGCTGGATGCATGTTGAAACACATGATGAAAATCATTAATTCAGCTTCTATTTAAGCAAGGAAACCATTAGACTTTTTGTTCATAAATCCAGCTCCTATTTCGTAAATAAAGAACTTTCATCCAGCTTCTATTTCCCAAGCGTTTTCTCGATAATCCGGCTTCTATTTCAGTGGACGAGTTGTCGGTGGACCAGTTGTCCGTGGACGAGTTGTCGTTGGACGAGTTGTCGGTGGACGAGTTGTCGTGACACCGAATATTACATAGGCTACATATTACATGATTTTTATGACATGCTGTTGACAGAAGCACCTAACAAAATGACGTGGTAGACCTACCCTACGATTTTGTCTAGACTGCGGACAACTGGTTATTGTTATTTTAATTTTATTATTATTATAAATATTTTTATTTTTTCATAGATTTGATAACTTATTTGCAGACTAATGAAACTGATCTTTTCAATATTGTGTAATATTATTATTAGTGTGTTTTATAACTTTTATTATTGTTATTATTATTACTATTATCATTATTATTATCATTATATTTATTGGTTATGCCCTGCTGAGAGTCTGTGTGGCTGGCAAGATGAGTGGCATGTGTCTCTGTTGCCACAACAATTAAAATAAGATGAATCAGGCTATGGTCAAGCTCCCTGGATTGAGCTATTGATCACGTGACTTTTTGAAGGGGTTTGAATGTCATGCTGTCACTGTCTGTTCTCATGGATCTAAAATAGTGTGACATCATTTCAAATGGGTTGTGGTAGAGAGGAATCTCACATGATAGAGTGATGTTGATTGAAAAAAAGAGCAGGGTCGAGGTCATGAGGTAAGGATGAGAAAACATTTTTACTTTTTACGTTGTTGCACACTGATTTTGCAGCCAAACCGCTTGCTTAGTTTCTCGTAAAACATCTCATGACTTAAATTGCACCATTTTGCAGTTGCGGCAAACCGTGTTCCAGTTCTTTCAGAAAGAGATTGCGCCGATAGCTGCTGATATTGACAGAACCAACGATTTCCCTGGGTTCAGGGTAAGTGCTTTCTAAGTTCTAAATGAAAAATATATATCAAATATATTTGCTCAATGTTATCTAATTGTACAAGAAACTTTGTGTAGATCATAACAGATAATTAAAGCCTGACATTCATAAGTTTAGCTTATAAATACTATTTAAATACTAAATACTATTAATCTCCATCCAGATGTATAAAATTAATATTTATCAAATTTCCCATTTCCAAAGATAACCCATGTGTATGGTGTTGGCGATCCAGTCTAAACTGGTAACTAAAACTGGTAACGTTGTGTCACCCTAATTGTGATGATCAAGCCATCAGTAGATGGTTAATGCTGAGCAAATTAAGTTATCTAATCTAATCTAATCTTTAGTGTTATCTAATCTATCTAATCTTTTGAGCTTTATAGTGCCATTATTGCACTGCCCAAGGGCATCAGATTGAAATCGCAATCAAGACAATAAGTTGGAATAACCAGGTTGAAGTCTGATAGATCGGAGACAAAATTGAGTCTATGGTGTGTATGCTTCAACATAAGCAGACCTGTTGTGGTGTGTTTGTGCCGCTTTGTGGTGTGTTTGCCGAAATTCTGTACAAGTTCTGTGGATCAAGAGTGAAGTTCTAGAGAACACAAAAAACAGTTTGTGGTGTCAACAAATCCGGTATAGACTAGGTATAAGTCAAGATCTGAAGTCCATAAACATATACATATAATTATATTGATGCTTTTTGTTGCAGGACTTTATGAAGAAATGCGGAAAACTTGGTCTCTTAGGAATGACAGCACCCGGTGTGTTGATGGTTAAAAATATAAATAATTAATAGTAAATTTATTTATTTATTTCCTTCTAGAATAAGTGGTGCATCACGGTAGCATGATGATTGGTGACCGATTGTTTAAGCGCATGAATTGTGATATGTTATCTAGATTTTTAAAACTTTTATTGTTATTATGTACAACATAATTTTTTAATGTGTGGAAGGCCGCTTATGTATGAATCAGGGGCCGTGTGAACATAGTACCAATGAATCTCTGTGACACAACTTTTGTGTGGCGTTGAGATATTTGAAGATCTGCATTTACATGGGTTCTGAAGTTAACCGCAGCCGGACACTAATTGGAGCAACTTCTTAATGAACACATGCTTGGTGCTTTTTACTGATGCTAGATATTTTATTTTGAGAATATTGTGTAAGAATAGATAATAGTTTATTTGATTTCTCTTGATTCTCTCTAGAATTTTTCTGAAATTCTCAGGCATTACTTCTACCTTGTCAAAAGTAACACTACTGTAGTTTTAAGATGACATCTTTAGGTACTTTTAAGCCTGTCAGTACAGTATCCATTGTTAAGTACATGCAAAAGTATAGAAACTGTTTGTTGTCTAGACCACTTGATCCATAGAAAATTTCCATTATTTATTAATATTTTAAGAATATTTTTAGATATATTCATGAATCGCTTGTGTATGTATACTTTAAGAAAAGTATGGAGGCACTGGAGCAATCTATTTTGATCAATTTATCGTGGGTGAGGAGATGGCAAGGGCCAGCGCTGCTGTTACGCTGAGCTATGGCGCTCATGCCAACCTATGCATGAACCAGATTGTATTACATGGATCAGAGAAGCAGAAAGAAAATTACCTCCCCAGGGTAAGATGCTGTCGTATTCATTAATCTTTTACCCGTTTGCCCTGAGAATATCCGCTGAAAACGGGCTTAAAATTTAAAAATGAACCGGTAAAGGGTTAATCGTAATTGTACTCGTGAATTTATATAGCGCCACTTCGAGAGGAACTCCACAGTGCTTCCTGCTTGAAGAACCTCGGCTTGGTTTTGAAGGATGGGAAGATAGCTGCTGCCTGAAAGTTTCCACCTAAAAATTTCCGTTACTACTCACAAAGTACTGAATTTTAACTAACCAGCCTATCTCTGTTCCTTGCTTAAACATTAGACTATAATCATAATTGGAAACTATCCGAGGTGCTCCCAACTCCAGCACGACCAAAATAACAGTTTTCAATTGCCTATATGGTAGAATGTGTCAGAGAATGATCTCGTGTACTGGCTCAACTCAGAATGGAGACCTTTCCCTCCCACTGGGTCAACCACTGAAGGAGCACAGCTTTGCATGATGGAGGTACGAGCAAATTGGACTGAGGGTAGCACTCCCCTATGAATTATGTTTTGAAAGAGAGACTTAAGGCGATGACACACCATATTAACTGCCACGAGAATGATTTCAGCCATAGTATTCAGAACCAAGATGAATTTGATTGATAGTCACTGAATTGTTGTTCCTCTCATAGCTTTGCACTGGTGAACTTATTGGAGCGTTGGCGATGAGTGAACACGGTTCTGGCTCAGATGTCATTTCGATGTCGACAAAGGCTGAACGAAAAGGTGAATGGAACACAAAAATAGCTTTTGGATGGAAATGATAAACTTCATATTTGAATTTTTATCATTTTTCAAGTTCAAGTTCAAGTTGATTTATTACCCACAACAGTACATGATTGTGCACATGACTGAACACAAAGGTTTTGGACTGTTACCAGAGTCAGTCTGGAAGGAAAAAACTAGAGTGAGTTTATAGGGTTCTCCATGCATAATTTATATGCAAAAGAATGTAGGTAAATTATTTGACCTTCCTTTACAACAAATATGGTACATGGTGCTATGACAACACTCTGTTGTGTTCATCAAAACCAGTTACTGAAAGCACCATTTATGTTTGGTGCATCAAATTAAATGAAACAGAAAAAAAACTCAGTTCGATTAGTAGCAGGAATCTGCTGTGCAGTGTGCAGCATATTAAAAGACTTTATATCTCTTACAAACTTAAGATTCAATTGTTTAAGAGCTTGACATTCCGAGTTAAGTGTTTGCAATTCAATTCATTAGCTTTATTGATCACTAGTGTTAAAGTTCATGTTCATTTGTTGTGGCAGTTTATTGGTGTCAAATGAACCCAAAAAGTACCATATTATTTTGTTAGCATGGTTGCCCCTTTCTTATTTGTATTTTATATATAGTGACACTGACCCCAAAGCATGAATTAAAAAGAAGTAAAAATGAGTCTGGTGCAGAAATGTTCAAACTGATGCTTGTGGAGTAGTGCATACAAATCAGATGAAATATGCATTTCAACCAAACAATTTTTTTAGACTATTGATGTAGTTTGATTACTTCTGCAATTATTTTTGACGTCCAGAATTATGTTTATCTTACAAGGTGACTTTTACTTACTGAATGGTAGTAAATTCTGGATCACGAATGGACCAATTGCTGACGTTATCATTGTCTATGCGAAAACAAATCCGTCTGCTGCCAAACCTCAGCATGGGATCACTGCTTTCATCGTGGAGAGAGTGAGTTCATTAAACGGTGTAACAGTAATTGTAATGACAAAATTTCAGCCAATCAATAAATCAATCAAACGTTTTGCGATCAATTCAGAGAAATCAGGTTTACATATTCATTTAAGAGATTTATATAAACTCAGAAACGCTCAATATCGTTACAACATGGCTGCAAAAATGGAATTCTGAAAGCTCTAGATGAAAAATCCCGCCAACTAGGGAATCAAATAATTATTACCGATCAAATTATTAGATGGTGGCTGTAACTGAAGTATACGGTACCAGTGACAGAGCCAAAAACAGAAAAGAAGCAACATGAACTGAGAACAGGAATCAAGGAATCCTTATTTATATGGTGCCTTTTCAAGATTCCCGCTAAAATGCACGCCAGACCAAGACTTGACAGAAGAGGTTGTCAAAAATAGCAGATGGAGAGCAGGTAGAGTTACATAGGTGACGTATTGCCAGAGGGAGTATTTATTCCTTATTGTTGGACTGCCTACAGACAAGTACTGTATCAGCGCATGGTGTAAGTATAGTCTATAGCAAGCTAAGTACTTATAGGCTGCTTTGCACTGTCGGTGCAAATGCCTGGATTTGCTTAGTAAAGTACATTTTGTACTGTTTTTAAACATGAAGGTTTTCTGCCCACTGGAGAAATGCAGGAAGATGCTTTTGTCTGACCTGTTGAACAGACTATGAAGGGCTTCAGTAGCTCACCGAAACTGGACAAGCTCGGAATGCGAGGTTCTGACACGGGTGAACTGGTTTTCGACAACTGTGAAGTTCCAGGCCAGTGAGGTTCTACTAGATTTATCTTGTTACTGTGCGCACAATCCGCACATACATCACATATTATGAGCATCAGTTTTGTAATTATTATTATTATCTTTATTATTAGTATTTTTACTGGTGTTACTCTTATTATCATTATTATTGTTTTTGTTTGTCTTTTAATGTCCTGAGGTACTTCATTCCCCAGAAACTTAGAAATTATAAAGCGATTTATCTGGATTCTGGAATGGGTATACCTCATCCATGTGGGTCATGAATAATTTTTTATTCTATGTGCATCCTTACTTATTGAACAGATTATAAATTTTCAGCTAGGTTGATTAAACACATGCACTTGTGCATTATAATGCTACTATGGTGTGAGGGGTATTATTAGATTAGATTAGGTTAAACAGATCTAATGACTACTATCGATGATTAATTTTTTGAATGAAAACATCAGTATTTTTAATCAAAATAGAAAGACTTTTATATGCCTTGTGGGTCAGGTGTGTTTGGCACGAATTTGTCTGTTTCAATGTAAAGCTTGGGGGCCCGGTAGAGTAATGGTTAACACACTGGCCAAGAGTGCGAGAGCTAGCAGGTTCGAGCCCCGTTTAGCGGATTTGATTTGTAGGCTACTATTAGCGCCATTGTAATCGCAAAGCTGTCTGCTCAGTTGGTAGTTAAGTTTAATTAAGATTACTGCATAACTTGTAAATGTAAAGCGCAGTGCGTCTTGCAGGCATTTCAATAAAGAAAAGATATTATTATTATCTTTTCTAGGCTGCTTATTTTATCATTTGCATTGATTTTGCAGCGGAGAACGTTCTGGGCAAGGAAGGCAGAGGAGCGTATGTTCTTATGTCCGGACTCGACATTGAAAGAGGCGTGGCAGCGTCGGAATGCGTTGGGTTTGTCTCTTTAACAAAACTGATCATTCTTTGACTTTCTTGACCTTGTTGTGTTGTTGTACTAGGGCTAAGATATTTTAAATAAGATATTTATCATCTGGTAATCATTATAATAATAAATGATAGTTATTATTGCAGTAACCTTCACTTTATGCATCGTGTCCCTAATCTGCAACTCGCTGGAATATTCCCGGCCGAACTATCTTCACGTATTCTTCACCATCCAGCAAAGCTGGTTTACTTCAGATCATCCTCTATTGTCACTCTTTGTAAATAACCAATCCAAACTCAATACAATACAATTAGTCATTTATCCCGCGCTTTAACAAAAACAAGTCTTGCACAAGAGCGCGCTTCACTACAAATCTAGTCATAATGATTTGAAAACAAATGAGTTTTTAACTTTGATTTAAACTCTGCAATAGATGAGCACTGGCGAATGGAGGAAAACTCTTCCATTCTTTAGGTCCTGCGATTGAGAAGGAATGACTCCCAAACTTCAAGTTCTCCAACTGAGCCATATCCAACACGCACTATGTCTCTGGAATGATCTACCTCCCGAATTCCACAGTTTTTAGGCTCCTGCACCATTAATACCAATCACCCATGACCTAAAAAACACCCAAAGTAAAAATCCATTCTGGCCCTCAAGAAACCAGACTCGAATCTCCTTCAAACTTTCTGTTAGAGCCTTTTTGACTCAACACAGCGCTCGTAAATAAGCTGGTGATCTGCACTCGGCTTTCGAGGGCGCTCTAGAAGTTTGAAGATTGTGATTGTGTTGATGACAAATGTTGGCTTTGTAGAATCCAACAGGCCTGCTGTGATTTGGCTTTTAAGTATGCTCACGAGCGAGAGCAGTTTGGACAGAAAATTGGACACTTCCAGGTATAAAAAATGAAATTCTTGGTTGAAAATTCTACTATGTCTCTAGTGAAAGCCGGTGGAGTACAAATGCAGATTACCATAAAAAGAAACTTCAGTAGGCGGCTTAGAAACCTCACTGTTGATCTTCCATCTTTGAATTAGCTAGTCTAGCATGCATTCATTCATTCATTCATTCATTTCAGACATTTGTATAGCGCCTGTTCAAAAGAACCTACTCAGAAGCGCTCCCGACCCAACCACGGCTAAACAGAACAGTCTTAAGGGCAGAGTAGAACGCATGCATGAGCACTTTAAGTGATCTTATTTGCCTTTTTACTGGAAGCACTTCAAAACCATTTCTTTCGGTTGTGGTATCTTTGAATGACGCTCTTTACAAATTTGTGATTAAATTTACTGTTACGAGAAAGTCACAACTTTTACAGTTGCGAGTTACATCCGTATGTTAGTTGTGGTCGTATTATATATATTTAACTAAAAGCTCGACTTTTCATGTTTCTTCTGCAGATGATTCAGGCCAAGATGGCCGACATGTACACACGTCTGAACACATCCAGGTCGTATCTGTATAACATCGCACGTGCCTTGGACAAAGGAATTATCCTGCCACAGGTCAGAGTGATTGCTGGCATTCAATTAGCATGCAACTAGCATACAATCTACCAATATAAGTGTATTTTTGCGAGTTACTTATCGGCCTATATTCATTTTATGTAATATCTAGCTCCTTCTTTGCTTTTCTCAAAACATATTTCTCCTCAAAATTAATGGTCTTGCTTAATGGATGTGCCTTTAAATGTTTCACCCAAGTATAGGCGCTCAAGTTTTAAATGTTTACAATACAATACAGTAATTCACAAGTCACCAGCTATTTTATGTGCAACATGTTATCCTTGGATTTTGACCTGTGTTCATATTTTCAGGTGGTCTCTAAAATTGTTGGCACATCCCTCCAATAGTTCTTTTTTGACAACTAAGGCCACTACAATCAAATGTTAAACTTGGAAATATAAAACATATGCCAGTTATTCATTTTAGATGCTGGTATATTGGTAGAATGATATGTGCTTCTTGGATTATCCCAGATCGGTAAAACTTGTGCAACTGGTACACAAAGCATTACAGCATTATGAGAAAGGAAGGCATGTTGTTTTTTTATAGGCGATTAATTTGACAAATTTAAGCCTTGTACATAATTATACTTGTATCTAGGTCATGTTCTGTTCCTGTACCATGTAATTTGTGTTTCTAACGCATTTCTCTCATTGTGTAGGACTGTGCAGGCGTTATTTTGTATACAGCCGAGAATGCCACACGGTCTGCTTTGGATGCAATTCAGATACTTGGTAAGATGACTGCCAGAGATCTTCTTTTCAATTCCGAGTCTAATCTGAAAGACTTCTATTGTTACATCAACATAATTTTAAAAAATTATTGTTTGATGGCTACTTCTCAGCAGAGCTAAGAAAACTAAGAAAAACTTGAGTTTTGCTGTGTCCCATTCTATTGGAACAAGTTGCCTCGGATGACATTCATTTTTTACCCATTTTCCACAGCTTGTAGGCCATTTTTGTTAAATCGCGATTTTATTGTATTTTTGGGAACAATTCTGATAAGTTACTGTTGAAGCGCTCTATAAATTTTCATTTACCATTACCATTAAACCTGAATATAGCAGTACACTATATTTACTGATTGAGAAAATTGTGACCTTTCAAACTATTGAATATTAATAGTATCTTCATTAATTGACAATTCTAGACATCACACATCATTCAGGTACAGGTTACATGAAAAATAAAGTTGTTAATTACTATCGTGCTGCTTTCGGTATACTGCTGTTTCATTATTTATGGGCTACCATAACAACTTATTTATCTTGGACAACTCATTGATTACCTAAAAGTCTTTTATATAACAATGGATAATTATGATGTTGTTGTATGCTTTAGGCTACATAGCCTTACCCAGAGCAAGAAGATAATTCCTCTAAGATGTATTTGGGCTTATATTCTTATATTTGGTGTGGAAATAAAGCACTGTGCTATTGGTAAATTCATTTCTGCAGGTGGTAATGGTTACGTGAACGACTATCCTGCCGGTCGACTTCTGCGAGATGCAAAGCTGTTTGAGATCGGTGCTGGAACTAGCGAGATACGGAGGATGGTCATTGGACGGTCAATAAATGCAGCGTACAGAAGCTAGTGAAAACAACAACTGATGTAAAAACAACATTCCAAGCTGAAAACGAAAGTTGCCTTGATGTAAAATCTGATGTTCAATTTAATCAGGATTAACAGACATGTGTAAATGAGTTGCATAATTAATTGTAATTTTAGAAGCTGTTGTATTTAATTAAGTCTTTAGTAAAGTTTCTTTAATCATTTTCTAATGTTTGAGTGTCTTTGTCTTACTGCTATGTGAAACTTCCAGTTGTGCTCAATAAGAATGCATTTTTCTTGCATAATTATATGCAATCATTATATGCTATCCTATAGTGAGCCCTATGGGCGGAGTTTATCAGGGGATAAGCGGGGCTAAGCCCCCTCAAGAAGGCCCAGATTCAACTTTTTTACCATGAAAATGGTATCCTTTTTCGGGGTTAGCCCCCCTAAGAAGGCACAGACTCGAAGTTAGCCCCCCCCCCCAAGAACTGAAACCAAAGTCCGCCCATGGTAAGCCCTTTTCACAACCAACCACTGAGAAGCTGTGCGAGTAGGCTTATTGGCTACTTTAGTGTTGGCGATTTATTTTTCGGTGCCCTGGTATCTCATGTATGAGGGCAGTGTGATCTTCATGGTGACTGCATGCGTGGTCACTGGTTAGTCATCCGTGACCATTTTATAATTGAGTTCGCAATGGAGCAAGTGGATCAGCAATCTTAAAATTACTCTGGCTTTACATGGATTTTATCCCTGGTTGACAGTCCAGTAAACTGACCACTTGTGTGACCAGACAGTCGCTGGACTGCCCTTTTATAAATATCCCTATACAAATGTATTGATTATTAGGATAAGGTTTGTGTCGAGTGTCATTGCATCGACCTGCGAGTGAGACTAAGGTTGACTGGTCAGTGCTCTCCCTTGCTGTCTGAACCTCTCATCGACAGTAGACCTAGGTCTGCGTGCATAATATATTTATACACCCTACGTACGTCCTTCTAATAGTAAGTAAGTAAGTATGTGCTTTATTGAACCGCCTACAAACGAACTATATAGGCTACACGGACCTTCTAATAGGCTAAGCGAGGGTTTTAGCAGAAGTTATATACATGTAAGCAGTGGTGTAGTCGGAGGGAACGCCGTTCCCCCACTTTTTTTCAGGGATAATGGAATATTAGTAATAATACTACTACCAATAATATTATTATAAAGAGCGTTCCCCCACTTCATTTTTTAGGACTACACTAGGCCTACTGCATGTAAGCCTACACATTTGAGAAAACTGTTCATTATAGCGACTGTACGTATGGTCTTGAATTTTCATTTATAAAAATCCAAGTTTTTATGAAACCACAATGCACATACACTCCCAATAGCTAATCTACAACTCCCAGAGTCCCAGCTATGCCACAGCACCGTGGAGGAGTGTTTACCATTTAGCCACAGATTCCCCAGCCTCACTCTCTACCATTCCCCACCAGTCACTGCTTCAAGTTCTCTAACGGTTTAACCTATCCACATCCAAAACTGCCCTTGTGGAACGGACTACCGCCTATTATCAATTCCTCCACTATTGCCGCAACTCGCCCACCACCATCTACCTCAGGCTCCTCTGCTTATCACCCCTTCAGGGCTTTAACTCCAAATTGAAGACACGTACACATCCAAGAATTCACACGCCAACCCATCCGAGCCTTCGAAACCTTCTCGTTCTCAACGAAAGCCGTCGAAATCAGCCGCTCTGCCTCTCGTGTCTACTCTCTAGCAACCGAATTCGGACATCCTCTGAACATCGCTCTCTGATACGACGCTGCATGCACTAGGGGAGAGTTGCTATGAATGGACCACCTAAGGCAAACTTAGGTGTGCTGCATAAATGCTACTGAATTTCAAAAAGGAAAGTATGCCATATGCTTGGTTGATTATTCATCTATGTTTTTAATAAGCAAAGGACTGAAAATATTCGTAGATTTATGAGAAATAACTAAACAAAGCAACAGCTGTAAAAAGTCCAATCAAGGCAACCTGTTTCCTTGATTGGACCGCATCATCCGCATGGTATCCTTGATTGGACCAGTTGCCCTGAATGGAACACATTTCATTTAAAGTCGTTTTTAAAAGGTAATTTTACCCCAAAATCATGGGAATCGCTTTAAAACACTGTGGTGTCTAGCCATACAGTTCAATGTATCATACACAATTGGATTAGGCATAGCTGAAATCAATTAAATACATGAGTGGCATAACCTCTGCCTGCAGACTAATTAGGAGTAGCCTACTTTGTCACATTAACCAGTGCATGTCTAAATATAGACTATAGATCTCTATAATATAATATTATTATAGTGAAATAAATGATTGTGAAGTCTTACATTAGTACTCAGTTGAATCTATTTGAGAAGAATTGCGCGCGGTTCGCACAGAGGAACACACCTCATGTAGGCCTAGCAGTGTAAAGTGGACCACACCCAATAACATTGCAAGTAGGCCCTACTGGTGTCCTTAAATGGACCAAACCCAAATAATCGGTCCAATTAAGAGACTTTATTTATGTGGTCCATTTCAGGCAACACAGACTACTTCTACTCACACTGTGATAGTTTAACAGGTGTCAGTCTTAGCGTAAAATCGAATATTGTTGCTAAAACATGAAACCTAGCTATGATTAAAACAAACGTGACAGCAATTTTTAAACCTTTGTGTACACTCATTGTCAGGTAGGGCAAAAATTAGATCAAAACTACGTGAAATAGAGTATTTACCGCAACTAAATACAGGGCCGGATTAACCAGTATGCCATGTCTGCCATGGCGGCGGGCCCCCCGCCGTCAGGGGCCCCCCGTCCGTGAACAACAAGAAATTTTAATGTTCTATTTTCCCGTTTTACTCAACTTCACTCCATGGATGGTGTGTAAATTTATGTCAAATGCTGATTAGTTTTTATGAAGGCAATCAATGGCCCCTATAGGCTCTATCGATCTATAGTCAGAGTATGCCAGCCATAATCAGGATGTTGTCGGTATTCCATACTATTAAATAGAACAAGAAAGCATTGATGAGAGAAATGAAACTGCATGAAGTTGCATTTGAAGGGAGAGACAAATTTTGCGCTGAAACCTTTTGGGAATCATTAAGATAATTATAGGAATGCTGGTCCGCCTGGCCGCATAAATGCTGCATGCAAAGAAGTTCAGAATGTAAGAGTTAGCCTATCTCAGACATGCTGGATACTGACATGATAAGAGAATAATATTGTTACTCGCATTGGAAAAGACAATAGCCTAATTATATATTTTGGTGGTTTAGAAACTGCAGTGTTTATTTCCTGATGAAGAGAATAAAAATGTGAACCATAGCCGATCGGTATATCAGTTCAATTCGTTAGGCCTACATGTATGTTGTGCAATTCAGTGGCGGCGCCATCTATAAAGCCTATTTCAGCAGGTCGCTCCAAGGTCATGGGAGTTATTCATCAGGTCGAAGAAATTAAATTAACTAAGATATCAAAAGTCCAAAGAATTTTATGCTTCATAAAGCAGGTCAAGAGCAAAATAGGCAGGTAAAGTCAAGATCTATGGTATAGCATTAGCATCACCACTGTTTTGCAAAGTACAAAGACTGTATATACTAAATCACCATGCAGCTTCTCTCGCCATGGTGCAGCGCACTGCAAATCGTCAATCAACACAATTATCCAAATGTGTCCATTGCTTTCCTTATGCACATGTAGGGCCTAGTCATTGTAGGCTACATGCGCCTGATGGTATCCAACTGCAATGTCGAAAGATATTAGACCCTTCATCAAAATGGAATTGTTGAAGAACAATCTACGGCGACAGATTAATTATAATGACAAGCAAGAGCCTGACTGCAGTGGAGCTTCTGTTTTTCTTTCAATGACATATTGACCAGCTTGCACGTTAAAATGCCAAGAGAATAAAAAATTTAATGTGAACCATAGCCGATCGGTATTTCATAGTATTTAAACTGTTAGACTGAACAATATCTGCTGCATCGACGTTTATAAAATGTGCACGTGTGTTGCTTAAATTTGTTTTGTTTTTCATTAAGCTACACATTATTAAGTTTGAGTTAGTCAATAATAGGCATGCATTAACATGTGGGTGGGTATCGTGACAGAAAGTCAAGGTGGAGTAAGGGCCCCCTGAGAATATGGCGGCGGGCCCCCCGAGAGCTTAATCCGGGCCTGACTAAATAGCCTATAGATGTTTAGAATTACGTAAAACTGATTGCACCGATATGATCAATATTCAATCGCGCAAGAATACAACATTTGAAAACGAGGAAAAATATGCATCTAGGGTGTTAAATGGCTGCGGTCCAATTAAGGCAACGGTCCATTCTAGGCAACTCTCCCCAGCCTAAGTAAGCTGGATTGTGCTTATCCTTAGAGTAGCGCTTTACAATTTCGAGTTTACTATTACGACTCATTATAGGCTAATAATGAACATTTTGACAGCTGATTTACTATAGGCCTAAAAGTTCATACTCTAGAAAAGACTATTTAAAGGGTCGAGCAACGATATTGAGCATAAATAATTTTACTGACCCCATTATTTTTAAAAATTACTGTCTTATTTACTACTTTACAATTTACGATCTTTGGTTTGCGGACATGTTTGAAAAAAGACGCAGTAGGGTTTGAAAATCTGGTTTCATCAGGACTTTACTTTCAACTAACAAAGTTTCTGTTATTTAGCTCGTTTTGTGAAGTGATCTAAAACAAGTGGAAGATGCGAGTGCGTTTAAACTCTTGCTGCAGCGCTGTTGAATCTTTCGTGGTTGTCTTTCGTAAATAAACCTACGCCAATCGTCGTAGGTCTGGGCTAGAGATGTCAAAATCTAAGACATCATCAACCGAAAGACCTGTTCCAAGTTTGTAAACCACTTTTTTGCAGGCCAGAATCTTCAGATGTGTGTCTAATTGATATTCTTTACCATTTAAAGTGCGAATAGGCCGAAATTATGGTGAAATTAGGACAAGTAAATTAAATATGGTTTTCACGGCAATAGGTTTAGGCCTACTGTTACTGGCAAAATAGGCTTTTGTTGAATTCTATTACGTATGTTGACTTTTGGTCAATTCAACATGCAGTAAACTCAACGTGGGAGTTATATTATTTGACATCATTATATATGCACAATTCGTTTATTAAGATTAGCCTAATTCCTATATCTGTTTTCGTGATACCCAATCCAGTCTTGAAGTTGCAAAGTTACTGCGTTCCCAGAATCCTGCAGTTCTATAACAAAGTCTGTTCATGCAATAAAATTGCCATTAGTTCATTGACAGCAGCCAACCTACTGTATGCTGTTAAGTAACAGATGAAAAACATTTTAGGCGTATATTAGGGTGCCAACCAAATGCATGGTCAAAAAATAATTTTGTCTGATCCAGTTGCTCACCCCCTACAAATGTTTTCTATGGCAAGAAACTCACGTGATACAAATATTATTCCAATAGAAGATCATTTAGAGGTAGCTTAGCGCGTCAGTAGTTTATAGTAGCGTATAACATAATTTCTTCAAAATCGCATATGGAAATAGCTTATATTTACAGAGAACAGGCTGTGCTGTGACTCAATGTTCATACTGACTAAGAATAATAATGTTTCTTGTAATTTTTTTATCTTTCCCAATTCTTGGATGTTGCTCTAATAACACGGATAAACCATAAAAGGCTAATTAAAGACTGTCAATGTCATTTCATACAACTTCCAGCAATACAATCCTTCCTGATGGTGCCTATGTTTTGTCTGAACAAAAGTGTATAAGAAAACACTACTGAGCTTGGTTTGCAGACCAAAATCATGGAATTAGTCGATGCCAAAGTGTTCAACACCAGATGGGACCTCCAGTGGCAAAAAATCAAGATATTTAGAAGATTTAGATAGGCTACTCACGTATAATTATGCATTTGACGCAGACCGGTATGAAAATGGAATAAAGGTGACAGCAACTGCAGTGGTTTGGATCTGGTGCAAAATGAGTTTATCGAGTTCATCCAGCTCAATATGATATTCAGTCAAGACTGTTAGGAAGACTATGAGCTATTTTACCTGGCACTGATATTCTTAAAAGGAGTATAAAGTAAGGGAGATCTGTGCATATCCATGCCTTTGGAGTCCACACTAGAGCTAGATGGATAGCAAGGTCACAAACAAGGTTAAAAGATACTTATTTTACTCTCAATAAATCTCATCAAATGCGAGTTGTCAGCTCTCCCAGAGTTCAAGTCAATTGTTAAGTTTACATTCAGTGTCTGTACACACATGCATGTGCCACACCTGATCCTCGCAACGTCTTGAATCTTCTGCATGAGTTTGATGCATACAGACAAACAACTAAACTGTTATCGATTCAGCAATCAATTCCTTCTGTAGTCATTTGTAGTATCTAGGTGAAATACTAATTGGTCACACTTTCTCTGATACAATGGTTCCTCTGGATTTGAAGGAAGCAATAGTCATGCACAGCCCTAAGTAAAGAAACCCATGGACAAACTCCTCGGCACGTTGTAAGTTTATACTGCATGGACATGACACTGTTGCTATACAAATGCTTCGGTGGTTGTCACAACATATTTAGCAGTTTCTTGTGGCAATTGGAATATCACAGCACTTTTTGGCCCCAAAGACCTTCACCCTAGCATTTGAGAGAGCATTTCTGAGTATGCTAGTGCTGAGATATGGGCAGAGCGTCTGATGGTGGTAAACAGTGCCGCTGATTTATTCAATGGTGTTCTTGGTCACTATGAAAAACAGAATAAATTTATGTCATAAGTTGCTGAGAGGCACCGCAGGACATTTCTAGTTACTAAGGAGTCTACTATTGCTCACCAGTAGTGCTGGGCTCAATTGCTCATCACTAACTTAGCAATAATGAGCACCCTGGATAGTTGTGTATCTTACGCATTGAAACGTCATGGAATTTAACATTGTCCAATGCTAAAAACTTTAACCGCGTCAAGCTACCAGTAATTTTTTTTAGAATGCTTCCAAATTTTGTGAGCCTTATTATTTCAACATTGAAAACATATTTTGGGGGTGAGAAGATACAAATTACAAACTTTTATTTTGAGTGGCACCCTAGCGTATATACTGCCCAGGATAAGCCAAATGTGTGATATTTAGGTGTTCCATATCCAGCAAGTCACAAGCTGAAAATCGAGGAAGTTTACGACCGCAAGGGAAGACCAAAACCCGATGTCTTGAAGCAACACTTCTTCCAGGAAGGTCGACTTCATGATGACTGCGCCCTTCAGATCATCTCTGATGCTTCCGCGGTCCTCGGCAAAGAGAAAAACTTGCTTGAAGTCGAAGCGCCTGTCACGGGTAGGCCTCTGCTGCAATTTATGTCTGTGCATCTAATGTAAACATTTTTACTTTTGTGGCTAGCCATGCAACATGTGCTTTTGCCGGACTACAAAAACGATGTAATAGAATGGGTTTAAAGTGTTGACTTAGACAGACACCATGCTCAATTAATTCCAAGAAGTATACATTGTAAGCTGATGGGTGAGTATTCCTATACACAGTTCGATTAAGCAAAGATCCTTGAATACATAAGCATACATGCATATCCTTTCAATTAAAATGCCTATGACCTGAATGCATATAATGCTGCTGGTGCTTCATGGCTTATTGTTTATTGCACATATTCAACTCTGTTGACACAATCATGAACAACCATAGGTACAGTGCAATGGGAGCCAGCCAAAGCTCTTGAAGTTATTATCTCAATTTTGTTATGTGTATCATGTGATTATGCGCCTACGCTTCAGCAGAACGATAATTTTATTGCTGTATACGCCTACATTGTGAAGCAACATTTTAGTATATATGCCACAGTGTGGGCTTGGTTGCATTTCACACTTAATTAATTTGATTAATTATTTAACTTTGTGAAGGTTTTATGTTATCTTTCCTTTGTAAGTTTGCGGAGATGTCCATGGTCAGTTCTATGATCTCATCAAGCTGTTTGAAGTTGGTGGTCCGCCTGGAGTTACTCGTTACTTATTTCTTGGCGATTACGTGGATCGGGGTTACTTCAGCGTAGAGGTAGGCCTCTGTAATATTATAATATGCTTCTGTTTTGAGTTGCTAAAACAAAAAGTTTGTCTTGCCTTTGTGGACATATATCTCCGACCTTGCAGCCCGTCGAGCTCTTCGCTCGAGATCTGCGACAAAGGGGAGCTTTTGTTTCCTCGAGCTCGCACTTCTACAAGACAGCGCTGAGCCTTTTCTACTGTGGGTTCCGCTATCTGGAGTGAGTAGGTTTCTTGAGGAGGCGCTATATAAATTCTTGAAATGAATGAATGAATGAATTATAGTGATGGTAATAACTTTAATAATGATAAATTAATGTTTTTAATGTTGGAAAAATATTAATAATTTGAATACAGACAAAACATTTGTAGTATATTTTGTAGTTGCATATTTTTTTTCTGTAATGCTCTGCTAAAGACAAATTTATGCTTCAGATTTCTATTATCTTGATACTATCATCAGATTTTGTTTATTTTTGTACTGAATCAAATTGTTTGTTTGATTTTCTACAGTGTGTTCTGTATCTTTTCTCCCTCAAATTGAACTTTCCAACGATGCTGTTTTTGCTCCGAGGAAACCACGAGTGCCGACATCTTACGGAGTATTTTACCTTCAAGCTTGAATGTATGTTGTACATTCATTTTCATTTTTACTCATGATGCTTAATATAGGTTGATGTTTACGTAGCACTCTCAGTTAGAACCCGTTTAGCTGTGCACTAGACTTTAAAAATTGTGTTTCTATGTATTGCAATTTTGCTATGATTGTGGTTATCACACACGTCAAAACTACTGTTTTCAAGAATTACTGATTCAATTGTTGGTTGAATAAATCGAATTGAAGTCACTTCATTGATAAGTTTCATGACTTTCAGGTTTGTAACATTGTATTTGGAGGATGCTTGACTGAATGAATTATAACTGACATCAAGACTAATGACACTGAGCTAATTAATGATCACCTGTTTGTTTGTAAAGTCGTGTGCAAATTTACTCTATTGTGCTGATGCAATGTTTACCAATGTTTTTAATTGATGTCCATAAGTTCTTAAAGTATTAGTAATGCAGTAGTGTGGTTTTGGTGATTATTTAGGTGCCTATTTTGATCCCAGCATGACTGGCTGTTGACTTGCTGGCTGACAGACCGAAAATTCAGGTGCTCATAGGATTCGATGACTGTGATGGTGGCATTGATTGATAGAGAGTTGGAAGTGCCCACTATTAAATAATCTTATTTTGTAAATCTAATCTAATGACTTCCAAGACATTAATCAATTAGTTGATGGTTGTTTTGTGTGAAATTCATGTGAAATGGGTGAATTTGATTTGCACGATTGGTATGACGATGTTGTGTTTGCTTTCCTATAGGTAAAATGAAATACAATGAGAAGGTCTATGACGCTTTTATGAACGGGTTTGACACTCTGCCGCTTGGGGCGTTGATGAACAAGCAGTTCCTTTGCGTGCACGGAGGCATCTCGCCAGAGATACGCAAGCTGGAGGATTACAAAAAGGTAGGCTTGTGGCTTGAAGAATAGTTTTACAGTTAATGGGCTTCTTTGCCAAATGCTGTATATAATGTAGACTGGCATCTGCTTTTTAGCATTACTTTGGTTGAGGCATTGCCGTTTTCAAGAATTACTGATTCAGTTCTTGGTTGAATAAATCGATTGAAGTCACTTCGTTGATTGTCAACAGTTTGGGAAGATATGTTTCGTGACTATCAGGTTTATATTCATGAATCGGTGAAAATGAGGGCTGAAAATGAACCATTTGAGCCATCTACAAGACATAGCCCCAACAAGTTGGGGCTACTTCAAATGTTGGGGAAGTAAGTGTTGGGAAAGGAAATGTTGGGGAAGTAAATGTTGGGGGAAAGTAAATGTTTGGGAAGTATCGCCTTTTCGGGAAAGTAATGAATGCATATCTGTAGGCCTAGGCCTATACTCTTCGAATTGTCAATCTGCTATTACCGTTTTAAATGTTAGTACCGTTGATGCTCTTTTGCCGATTTTAAATGTTATTATGAAAATGCTTTTGCATTGAAGATTGATAGGTTCAGAGAGCCGCCATCCTCTGGACCAATGTGTGATACAATATGGGCAGATCCATATGAAGAATTTGGTACAGAATCGACTAAAGAATACTTCCTTGTCAACAACACTCGGGGCTGCTCTTACTTTTACACGTAGGGTCTTTTCCATTGGTTTTGTCAATGTTCTAAGATTACTGTGCGTTAAAGATGCCTATATGTACAGCGGGTATTGGTAACCCATTTTTGGACTGATGGATACGGTAGTCTCCATTTTTTATTCCCAGAAGGAACAGTGTCCGTTACTTTTTTTGTAGGATGACCATCATTTGACCCCTCAAAAATTCAGAACAGTTACCAACGTAATTGTAATCATCAACATCCTCATCGTTGCAACAAATGTATATATATACATGTATATTATCTTTCCTGTTTATTTAGATTGGTATTATTTATTGTAATTACTATTATTGAAAATATGGGCATTAAATTACTTTTAGTATTGTTGACTATCATGGTGTTTAAATGTCACAATTAAATTATTATTTTGAGGTCGGGGGGGGGGGGGGGGGACGACACAATTATGTGAAGTTTGATACCTTAATTTTTTCTGAACCAAAGTTGGTCTCTGCTGTGTACGGCAGACATTCTGAATGAATGGATGAATTGGTAAAGAGAAGGTCGATCATTATTTGCAATCATCAATGCCAAACGGTTTGTTCTTGGTACTGATGATGAAAATAGTGATAATGATGAAGATTTTGAGATGTTTGGCACTGTGTTAAAGGCTTGATTCGTGAATCTTTCAGCTATATGGCCGTTTGTGACTTCCTTCAGTCGAACAATCTTTTGTCGGTGATACGTGCACATGAAGCCCAGGACCAAGGGTAAGAAGAATCGGAGTCATGTATCCATAAAGTATAAATAAAATTCAATTAAATATAAGGATCAATTTAATACAAATAAAGTTCAAATATACATAAATGAAGATCAAATGTAGAAATATAATTTATATATAATATATGTAGGCTTATATACCAGTGGACAAAGCAGGTTCGAATCTTCCACAAGGCGCCGTGTAGGGACCTTGAGCAAGTCGTTCACTTTCAATTGCTTGTGTGCTTCAGCGTGAAACTCCGATGCAGTGTCCGCGCTGTAGTCGAGAGCGCCTCTGAGAAATAAATATATAAATAAATTTCATTCAGGGTTGAATTCACAGCTGTTGGCAAGCTCTATGCGTAGATCATGTTTTGCTGATTGGTTATTTAATTTTTTATTTTGTTTGTTTGGTTCTTGCAGCTACAGAATGTATAGAAAGAATGAGGCTTCTGGCTTCCCAGCTCTGATTACGCTCTTTTCAGCACCAAATTACTGCGATGTTTACAACAACAAAGGTAAATCAAATCAAAACTTGTTTATTCAAGGAGATGGACAATGAAAAGCAACTAGGTAATGTTCAGTAAGTGACAAAACACAAGCAAAAAAAGGTAACCTTGGAAAGTATTATCCAGAAGGAAAGTATTGTGATGGTTTGCATGACACAGATAAGTAGAGATGCTGTGATGACAAAGACAAAAAGACAAGGCAAAGTACTGTGGTGTTCACAACAACAATAGTGTATGTCCGTTATGTTTATAACAAGGAAATTGATTTATTTTTACTGAAGACGTAACTATTATAGTCAACAATTTTCCACGACAAGCAATTTGTATTTGTGTAAAGCTTTGTTGTGACATCATTTGATGTCTTGTGCATGAGGCACAATAGAAGTTACTGATAATTTCATGCTGTTGAAATTTGTAGCCTTCTGCCAGGCCGTAAATGCATTGTTTTTTGTATTGTTAATGTGTTTTCAGCTGCTATAATGAAATACGAGAACAACGTGATGAACATCAGACAGTTCAACTGCCAGCCTCATCCCTATTGGCTTCCGAACTTCATGGACGTCTTCAGCTGGTCTCTGCCGTTTGTTGGTGAAAAGGGTCAGTAATATTTGAACAGCATTCACATTTAGTTCAGAAATAATTTTGTGTTGTTTCACAGGAAATACAGAAAGCTAATTATTATATTAACCATTTTGGTATTATTGTTCATTAGTAACTTCTATTGCACAGGCTAAGCGTGTGATCAACAAGGTATCGATCAACCAATGGTTAACCAAATGCATTGCTGGGATGTTGCCCTGATTATGGCTTGGCTTGGCTTTTGGTTTTATGCACAGACACTTTGTTTTGTTGCTGCAATACTGTTAAATTAAGCAGAATCAAATCAGGAATCGTATTACTTTGACGAGTGTAAAAAATGCTTATTGCCAGTTTAAGCATTTGTTTTGTTGCTGCAATACTGTTAAATTAAGCAGAATCAAATCAGGAATCGTATTACTTTGGCGAGTGTAAAAAATGCTTATTGCCAGTTTAAGCATTTGTTGTGTGGTTTGTTTAGTGACAGAAAATATTGCCACTTTAAACATCTGCTATATTGCCACTTTAAACATCTGCTATATTGCCACTTTAAACATCTGCTATATTGCCACTTTAAACATCTGCTATATTGCCATTTTAAACATCTGCTATATTGCCATTTTAAACATCTGCTATATTGCCACTTTAAACATCTGCTATATTGCCATTTTAAACATCTGCTATATTGCCATTTTAAACATCTGCTATATTGCCACTTTAAACATCTGCTATATTGCCACTTTAAACATCTGCTGTGTGATTTGTTTAGTGACAGAAATGCTTATTGCCATTTTAAACATCTGCACCGATGAGGAACTGAGGTCCAAGGATCCAGGGGCTGAAGGTAATCCATTCTCAAAGTGATCAGATTGTAGTTATTGGTGTGTGTATATTGTATTTTCCATTTTCGGAGTAGACAATATTGTAAACAACGACAATTAAGTGAAAATTCTGAGTGAAAAATTAGACGATAACTTTTAATTTAAGGTAAATGCTGACCAGGGAAAATTTGAAGATGGTGACAAAATTCACTGTCTTCATCATTGCAGTAAACAGCACGGGGTAAATTTTGAGGATTCTCTTGTAGAAACAAAGTTCTTACTATTAATTCATTTGCTACATTTTTGACCGTTATTCATGCTTTACATAACAGCTAGCAAATTAATTGAATTTAATTGATTAATTAATTTAAGTGAAATTTTGTAGAATAATTGATTGAAACTTCTTATTCTGTACCAACCCTTGTTGAGGTTGATCTGGATATTGACGGCTTTGCTAACTACAGGTGTGAGACGCAGATTTTTTATTAATTAATTTCTAGTTTTACATTAGGATTCATGTTTCTTTTGTATTTTTATTTTTCAGCTGGAGCAGCTGCAGGTATGTGAACTTTAATTTAATTAATTTTGATTTGTTTATAAGGCTTTTGTTATTAATGAAATGTGTAACGCGTGCTTGGTCATCCCAAAGTGTGAATCTGAGGTGCGGATAGTTGACCACCAGAACAAGATGCAGTTAGATATTAAAGAGCTTGAGAGCCAGGTACACCATAATGCGTATAGCAATAATTGGTCTATTAAAGAATATTCTTATCTTATCTTATATTGCATTGAAAACTTATCAATTTTTTGCATAATTACTTTCGAGTCATTCTATGTACTCTTGGTAAAACTACCAAATTATTGACTTGAGCGGACGGATTGCGGCATTGCTATGATATTGATTATGCAGATGCTGCTGCTGCGGCTGCTCGTAAAGAAGTGATTCGCAACAAAGTTCGTGCTGTTGGCAAGATGGCTCGAGTGTTCACAGTGCTCAGGTAATTATAATTATAGACATTGATTTCTATATACATAAATGTAAATAGAGTACAGTTACGTTCTCAATGCCTAGGATCGAACTACCCATGTGATAATGTCTCTGAATGTGTGTTTTGTCGCTGTCAAGGCGCCCTTGTAGCCGCGTTACGGCGCCATAGAAATTGTCATTGTTATTATTATTATCATAATGTCCTCTCCAATGTTTGATAATGTTTTCACGATTGTTTAATACAGATATAAATTCAGTTAAATGAAAACAGGCAAAAAATAATAACAACGCATGAATTCGTGGGGTGAGGAACATCGGCGTATTTATGGGGGGGGGGGGGGGGGGGTTTACAAGTTCTAACTTCCAAAATAAATAATTTCTTATATCTTTGGAACTAATTTTGTATACTTTGCTACCATATCCATTGGAACCACCAAGGAAGAGGCGCTATATAAATTTCAGAAATAAATATAATAAATAAATAAACAAGTACCAAGCTGTAATTTCAAATTTATTTCGGATGGATTATGATATCGCTGTCATGTTTACTTTCATGTTTTCTTCAGGGAGGAAAGTGAGAGTGTACTGACGCTGAAAGGTCTTACCCCAAACGGCATGCTGCCCTTGGGAGCTCTGTCTGGCGGCAAGGATGGCTTGAACACTGGTATATATTATCCGATCTCATCTAAGCTAATCCGTAACCACTACAGCTCTTTTTTGCAATAACGCACACACTCACACAGATCATCAATGAATGGTTAACCCAAGGCCGTAGCCAGGATTTGATTTCGGGGAGTGTTTCTTCGGCGCAGAATTTCTTGCGACCTTCTTTTAGTCGTCAAAATTTCTCACGACTTTTTTTAGTTTTCGGAAATGGCTTTCGTACCATTTTTAGCCTAATTTCATGTTTTTTAAATTATGTGCAAGTGAATGCATTCTATTATTTTTTACATTTTTAATTGGGGGGGGGGTGTTTTCATGGTTTTATTTCATGGTTTTTACATCATGTGCTAGTAAAATTAATGCATTATAGTATTTTATACATTTTTCATTTCGGGGGGTGTTCAAACACCCAAAACACCCATCTAGCTACGGCCTTAGGCCAACCAATGGTTATCTAATCCACAGAACTCAGTCCATTCCGTGGTTGAACTGTGGAGTTGGAGACAGTCTGTCGGAGTCAGTTCATTACCCATTTATCAATGATGATAATGAAATAATTGACTAAGGACCGAAAGGGGAACGGAAATTAATTAATTTACACCCGCTGCTATCAAATGACATTCGGTGCAAAGGAGCTTTAAAAAAGGACATAAAAAAGACTTAATCTGTTTGCTAAGTAAACTTCCACGCTGTGGTTAGTTCAGGAAACAGCCATCTGAAGCCTTGGGAGATAGCTGCAAACAGGTTTTTATGTTACCGAGCATGTAAACCATCATTACATACAAGTTCGACGTGCTATATTATATGTTTCTCTCCCTCTGTATGTTCGTTCTGCTTGTTCAATTCGTTTTTGGTCCATTTGCAATGTTCAATGAAAACACAAAGATAAAGAAAACAAAAGATTATAAAAGAATTGCAAGTATCACTTAAATGCAAGAACGGTAATTTTTCAGAAAACTCAATTAAAGGTAATTTACATATGTATTCATAAATCATCGTTTATGATTTTCACCAAGGAGAGAAGGAAAGAAAAGAATTGCTTAGACCTAATGGTCACAAGGAAAAATGATACAAGAACAGTTAGTTAGCCTGTGGTTTGGTAGGTGTGAAGGTAAAGGAAAAATGATGCAATAATTGGCACTGTATAACCGGTTTTGTTTCCGATTAATACATAATGTGGTATAATTGCTGATTTCCAATGCCTATGAATCTGTATCAGCAGCTCAAAGCATACCAGGGATGCAGTGCAGGGCTGTTTTTAAAGAATTTTTTGAACTGCACAACTCTCTTTTCCTTCCCATCCTCCATGGTAAATTACTTCCAATCGGATGACAATGACCTTTTTATAGTTTTAACTGTACAAAAGTGCTTCTACAACTGCACAAATCCATTTAGAGCTGCACATTTTGTGTACAACTGCACGTTAAAAAAGCCCTGATGCAGTGTTGACATCATCAGTGACTTCAACTGACTTGTTTAGAGTTTTTTTCTCAAATTAAGACTGTCCTTTTCTAAATTACAACTTTTCTCCTCGATAGACTGGACTGGCTCTATGCTAATGGCGTGGCATAAAACTCGTATTATCAAGTTTAATCAGTCTTCGTGTTGTTCCAGTGTTTTTGAACCCACTGACGTATGCCATCACACCGAAGTTATGTAACATGGAAGCAATTATCATGGCTGGACTCAGGTCCAGACAGATAGTTTCCTGTCTACTGATTTGTTGATTTCCAATGCCAATGCATCTGCCGTAGCAGCAGCAGCACAAAGGCATACAATGGGTGCAATGTTGACGTCATCAGAGAATTGTAAATGTGTTTTTGGTTCACATCAGAGAGGCCTGGATGAGCAGTTGGGATTGTGCAGGCCTACTTTAGACTGGAATCATGTGGAATCATTTGGTGCAAGATAGTAGTCCGGAATCAAGTCTTTGTCTGCCAGCATTTCTTTTTTCCTTCTAATTTTGCATGTATAGGGCATTTGTGTGGGATTAAGTCTGCTGGCGTTCTCTGTCTAACTATCTCTGAGTCTTTTTTGTTGCACTTGTAATTGTAATTGTAATCAAACATTCATATAGCGCCATTTCAAGAGAACTCAGAGGCGCTCCCGACCTAACACCAAACCATTCTAATCAAAGAGAATGGTTTTCAAACGCTTACGGAAAAGGGGAAAAGAAAGACAAAGAATTTCAAAGAACTTCATGACTTCATGTAGCAGATTGCTTCAATTTCTCAGTGTCTTCATACATGCATATAGATACAGATACATCTGATACACAGATAACTGCAAATACACTTCGGTGCTCTCCAACGATGCATACATGTACATATTATGTATATGCTTGCATAACTGTTCTCAATAATTTGCACAAACTGCTGAAAACTGGTTTTTTGCGCTTGATCTTGGCCGGGACCGCTTCTGAGTAGGCATCTTCTTCTTCCCGATTTATTACATCTGTACATTGTTTGCATTTAAATATCTTAGAGTATTAAATTATTTTCGTTACTGATTTAATTTTTAAATGCATTCGGTCTTTTTCTGTGTTCTGTTGAACAGCTCTTAGCGGTTTTGCACCCAACATGAAGATCCATAATTTCGAAGAAGCAAGATACCTCGACAGAAATAACGAGCGCAACCCGTACAATAAGGATGGCAGCCCCAACAAGCACCAAAAGGGGGGTGCTGGATTCCCTGCAGGTGGGGCCACCAAGGGTGGGTCTAGTAGTGGCAAGCGATAGTAATTGAGCCTCCTGCTTCGGCAGTGCGTGAACAGAAGACCAAGGAGAGGACCAAACTCAGTCTGTTTTATAAAATGCATATGCTGAAATTTATACACTTTTTTTCCCTACGTGGTAATTTGAATTCCTTTGAGTGCGCAATTTTAACGACCTGACACTGATCCAGTTTATATTAATCTTTCGTGTTAAAAAGTTTAGGCTGTAGGAAGCTTTTTTTAAATAGAATGTTTCGTTGAATAATATAATTCCAACTTTTTTTAGTTACTGTGTCGATCAGTGTAGCCACCGGTGTTTAATTTAATGGGCATGTTTTGAAAATGAACCTCGACTGTTAAATGCTGATATTTTGATAATATCAAGATCTTTTTTGACTGCGATACTCGTTTTGTTGAGAAACATCGCAATGGGTAATGAACCAAAAAGTGCAGTCAAAGTATATCTACGGGTTTCTACATGTGTGGTTGTGTCACGCTAAATTTTTTAGGACTTCGCTAACAACATAAAGAGAATGTTTTCATTGTAAATGTTCTTGATGTTAATTATATTATAACGTTGGATCTGCTGACTTGTGTGTAAGTATTTTGGCATTTGACGTCAATGTCAAGGAACAGACTCGCAAGCAACATCTCACCCTATTCAAGTTTACACCACAAAATGCTACAAGGGAACTATTCTGTTTAATTTGTTGTTCTGTTCTTCCATAGAACTTTGAAAGTTGAAAATCATTTCGATACCATTGTACTGATGCTATGTTACTAAGTACCGGTATACTGTGTTTCACCGGATTGCATCTTGGTTTAGGTGTCTACTATCAGCTGAAGCCATGTACGTTAGAGAACAGTACCGCAAATGATACTATAAAACTTAATAAAATTTTATGATAGCACTTGGCTATGCTCGTATCCAGGAGTCTGACAAAATTATCTGTGGCCTGCTTAATATTTGGATTGTTCGTTTATATTTATGAATAAAACTATTGAATTTGAAGAAAGCTTTTTTTGTAAGATAATATGTTTCAAACTGTACTGTTTTTGGTCATCTGTTTGATTGTATAAAACTAACGATGTTTTTCCTGAGATCCTGAGAATTAATCCGCTTAAATGGCTTAATTTTGTTTGCATTCTCAGAGGCAATGTCCTCACATTTGAATGCATAGGTAGTTCAATCAATCAAGCAATCACATGAATTTATATAGCGCCTCTTCAATATCTCTACTCAGAGGCGATCCCAACCCAGGCCCAGATCCATCATGATTGTTTTTGAAAAAGCATTATTTTATTATAGCAGTATTTCATTCGGGGCTGGGGTCAACCGTCAAACACACAAAACACCCCCTAGCTACGGCCTTGCACCAACAAATCCAGGCTACCGATCGGTGCTAAAGAAAATTGACCATAATATAGGATTATATCGTATATTCAAAAAATCTTATTTAAAAAAAATTGTCGACATTTTTTTGTCGTCCAATCCTCAGCTCAGATGACCCACGTTATTGCTATGAAACTAAACGTACCGCGTTTCTATGGTAACGCAAATCCCCCCCCCCCCCCCACTTCGCCCCGTCTCTTATGGTAACAGGCCCGTCCTACTGACTCTTTAAGTTGTGCCGCATAATTTTATATAATTATATTTTCAGTGCATAGCGTTGCCAAGTTGCCGCCGCTGCCGTGTTTCTCTGTGGCGTTCGTTGCTAGGGACGCTGTTTCGTTGACGACAGGATATCATAGGCGCCGCAGAGGATGGTGGGATGCGGAAGGTGTATTCACTTCCGGGTTGCATCATTCCTCCGTAGAACCCGTTCTCTCCTGCCTTCATGCAGATCAACTGCTGTGGTGAACGTATTCCAACGCACCTTTAAACATAGGAGCAGAAAAATCTTTTGTTCTATCATCATGTAAAGTCATATATTAACTGTTAATTATAATAATGGAGATACATAATAATAAAAAATTAGGCCAAATAGTAGCAGTAATTATAATATTAACAATACAAATACTATTATTTTACCTGAGTTATCAACGATCACTCGGGTTTTAGGAACTAACTTTTTTGCTATTAGGAACAGGGAATTTATTATAAATTTATTATTGTTAGGCCCTATTATTTATTCAACTTCCTATATTAAAAACAGACACATCCTTGTTACTTTAGGCCTACTAACAACAATTCAGAAGAATGATTATCACTACTCTAATGGTCCTCGTCCACGTGGTATTGTGCATATTTATTATTATTATTATTACTATTATTATTATCATTAAAAGATTATTACTGTGATGTAATTTATATAGCGCCGTAGCACAGCCAAAAGAAAAGGGCCCAGAACTTGATTTCCAAGATTCGATTACAGTCGTAAGAACATTTAAAAATATGGATCTTGAATTGTGATTTGAAAGTTTCCAGAGACGGCAAATTCTTGACATGGTCGGGGGATACTTCGGTCTATCGCTGGAACCAGCGCATGGAACAGTATGGCACGTACTGTTCCACGCAGTAGCCTACTGGTTCAAGCGACATATCATGGAACCGTCACCAAACCTCATTGTTGACCGTGGGACGGAAATTGCTTTTATAATAAACAAGGATCATTGCCAACATCTGTTATAGCTATTGGTAGCCTAGATGTAGGCTACACACGCATGCACACAAACACAGGAACACACACACATACACACAGAGTCAAACACACAGAGAGACACACAGAGAGAGAGACACACACACATAAACAGTGTCAAACACACAGAGACACAAACAGATACGCAAATACACATGTGCTGTATGTATGCATATAAGCATGTAAGCAGGGTGAGATTTGCCTGGAGGTTGTGGGGTTCAACCCCCTTTAGTCTTCTTAGAACCTCATAGTATTATAGTCCTCATTGACAATCCCAAGGCCACATGAAGCAATGTCTGACCCCCAGTTATTTTTTCGACAATTCACATACTACGGTACAGAATTGCATGTATAAGTAGCAGCGTAGCTGCGTAGTATGACTATCTGAGTCTATCTCCATTTATTGATCACTTTACCACATACAAGCACAGGTTACAAACAGATGAGGACTACATAAGCTCAGATACATGGTTTGGTATGGTACATGCATATGGTATATGAGCATTTATAAAGTGCCTCTTACAGACTAGCTATTCAGTTACAGACTAGCTATTCAGAGGTGCTCTCAGCGTGACAGCCCCGATTAAATAAAAAAAAGACTTCAAGTAGTGAAGGGCTGAAGATGACACCCCTAATAAGATCTTACTACGGATAGTGGGAGGGAGGTCATTCCACATAGAAGGGCCTACAATGGCACAAAATGCACTGACATGCATGCTTATGTACACAAAGACACACACAGGCGTAAGGACACGTAGACAGACATTGGCACAGGGACAGAGAGACAGACACAGACATATAGAGAGTGACAGACAGATGGTGGAATATATGTGTGTAGCCCCCCCCCCCCCCCCCACATGGATCGACCTATACCTGCAGTAGTCGTCCCTTCCGTCTGAGTCGCCGTCCATCATGAACCAAGTTCCCGGATGACCGACGTCGAAGCCTCGCTTTGAGATGTACGCGACGTCACTTCCGGTGCCGTTGAGTGCGCATGACAGGAACCGGTCGTCTGGACGAGTGCCAAGAATTCTGCAAGACAAAGAGCAGTAGATTATTCCATGAGAGATTGTTTTGCGTCTGGTTAACAGACAGACAGACAGACAGACAGACAGACAGACAGACAGAGACAGACAGACACACAGACATACACATACAGACAGACAGACAAAGAGACAGACAAAGAGACAGAGATAGACAAATAAACAGACAGACCCAGACAGACACATACAGACAGACAGACAGACAAAGAGACAGACAAAGAGGCAGACAGACAGATAAACAGACAGACCCAGACAGACACAGATAGACAGAGACAGACAGACAGACACAGACAGGCACAGACAGACATACACACACACACACACAGATAGACAGCGACAGACAGACACAGACGGACGTACGGACGGCAGTAAACACTAACAAGGAGGGTACACGCAGTGGCGGTCCCAAGATAGTTCTATAGCAGTTCCTGTTTTGCTCTTAAGTCTTCACCTATACTCTCTGACCTGCCATCAATTCTTCGTTTGTCTTGATGTCTTCCTTACTTGATATTTCTTCGACCTGTTGACTTACTCCCATGATCCTATAGGATATAATATTATTTGACCTATAGAATAGGTTACGTCTATAATAAATTATAGGGCACTATTTAGATTCTTAGCCTATAGGCTATAGAGTAGACCCGTGGAGTACTTCTACAGAGAAGCCTACCTATGATATGCACAGAGATCACAAAGTATAGGCCTATCTTTATCTTTGGTATCACTATAGCGATTTATTGCAAAGACAAAAAATAAAGTAGCAGTCAAATAGGTGTAAATTTTTCAGGGGAAGTCCAACTATCCCTGCGTTCGGGGGTCCATATTATAGGCGCTATTCGAGCGTTCTGTTGTTGGACTGTGAACCCAGCTCTGGATAACTCGCCCTAAGTTTAGTCTGAAGTCACTCCACATGCAATCTTTCTCCAAATTTATCATGCATATAAAATGAAGAGCGTGTATAACATATGCTGGATAAGTTTATATGTCACCTCGTAAAATACTACGGCCATAATTATTATTACGTCTGCGTTGTATGGTCGTGTATTATTATATCCAACATGAGTGACAGGATTGTGTTCGTGTTATATTTGTCTTAAAAACATAACTGCCTTAGTTTTTGCCACTTGCGGTTTTTGACTATACGAGAACTGCAGGAGACACAAGCAGACAGACAGACAGACAGACAGACAGACAGACAGACAGGCACAAAGAGACAGACGCAAACAGAGAAACAGAAACAGACAGACAGACAGAGACAGTAACAAAGACACAGACAGACATACAGATTCAGACAGACAGAGACAGAGAAAGACAGTGAGACAGACAGATGTCAGCACTAAAAATGAAGTTGCTCAGTAAACAAGTCTGATCGAGAGAGTCCCTCCTGTTGAGAAGTACGATGAGGATCGGCGACATGTCGAGCAAGCCTCAGCAAGGCACGACTCCTATAAATGCACAGCAGTGTTAAAAAGCAAGAGGATGAGATGCTGATGCGGCAGACGAAACACCTTCAGCAGCAGCAGCAGCAGTAGGAGCATCCTCTTGGGATGATGATGGTCGAGTGCCTGCTTGATAGATGCGTGGAAGGTGGTGACAGTCACTGTTACGTCACTGCATGCCATAATTAAATATACATGTATAATATAATACATAATATGTAAATATGTACACATCCATATATAATAATATATTCATTCATTTAAGACATTTATATAGCGCCTTTTCAAGAGTATCTACTCAGAAGCGCTCCCGACCCACCCAACCACGGCTAAAGAGAACAGTCTTAAGAGCAGAGTAGATATGATTATACCAGCATCGTCTTGGTACGAAAGGTGAACAGCAAAGTCTTCGTTTGAAACAAGAAGTTTAGAAGCCTGTGAGAATCCTTCACTTTCCCTCCAGGGTTAATAAGTGGGGAGGGAATTCCCTCCTTTCCCTCCCCGGGATTTACAGCCCTGCCTGTGACTGCTCTGCCTACAAATAAGTCAGTGAGCATAGCAATACCTGCAGTAGTCGTTCTGCGATCCTGTGCCCTGTACATCAGCCCATCCTCTGAAGAACCTGGGGTCGCCCGATGCCTGGCCCTCTGGTGGTGGTAAGGGTCTCCTTCTACCACTCGCTGGTCGTCGACTCGGATGCTCTGTCCTCCTTCTGATGGTGAGGACGTTGTCCTCGCGAGCCAGGAGTTCTTCGTCGACGGCTGAACTTGGTGGTGGCTCGAGGGACCCTCTGGATTCGATGAAGTGTGTACGAGACCAGTCCAACTGCGACCTTCCAAGATCGTTCGGTGCGCGATCAGACCCTTCAAACAAACATCCAGACACACGAAATCAAGACCTGATCTCATCTTACTCAAAATAGATTAATACTCTGGTCTAATCTGGTTTAATATCTAGTATAGGCCTAATCTGGTATGATCTGGTCTAATATGGTAAAATCTGGTAAAATCTGGTCTAAATAATAATTAGGTTTTATCTGGTTTAGCCTGGTCAAATCTGGTATAATCTGGTATGATATGGCATAATTTGATATCGGCCTAATCTCAGAAATCTGGTCAAATCTGGTCTAAATCTGGTAAAGGCCTAATGTAGTATAACCTGGTCTAAGTTTTAATTTAGTCTAATCTTATAAAAAAAATCTGGTCTAATGTGGCATAATCTGCACTGTGGAACCAGCTTCCTGCTTGAACGCGTTCCTCCAGATTAACTGGTGTGCCAAATGCCTCTTTCGTTGTCTCAAAATACTTTTTTCTTTCGGTCCAACGGACTGGGAGCGCCTCTGATTGGTGTACTCAAAATATCGACCAAATTTCTTCGAAGTATTTTTTCTTGAACGTCTAAACTTCACATGTAGGCCTAGAGGCCCTAGACTCCCTAGAGTCCTAGACTATTATTTTATGTGAACATTTTTACTGGTGAAATCATGTGAGCTTTGTGAACTATGATTTAGGCCTACTCGTAATTCAGCCCCAAATTTAGCATTCAGATATCATATCATGTGTTGTGTGTTTGTGTGTGTATGTCTGTATGCGTGCGTGTGTGTGTGTGCGTGCGTGTGTTTGTTTGTATGTATGTGTGTGTACGTGTCTGTGGGATTTATTCAAATAACACCCTGTGTGTGCGTGTGTTCTAATCAATCCATGACATTATCATGATCGTGTAATGATATACTGATATCACTTTCACAGGCGAAATTCATTCTTTGCTGCGTACAGGGCGAAGTTCGCCCCTGGCGATAATATCACTGTCAGCCACCCATTAAATAAGCTAGGAATAGGCCTACAGTGAGACTGACAATAAGTATGCAGACAAACATAGATCCATTATTATTATCTATTATTATATTGTGGGGCGCGGTGGTCTAGTGGTGGCGTCGTTGCCTTGGAGCCGGAAGGTCCGAGGTTCGAATCCACCTCCCGCGTAAGGACCTTGGGCAAGTCCTTCACTTACAATTGCTCAGCGCTTCGGCGTGAAACTCCGATTGCAGTGTCCGCTCTGCATCGGGAGCGCCTCTGAGTAGAGAGAGCTTGAAGGGGCGCTATAACAAGTGCACATACAATAATATTTATAGGCCTACGCAAAAATCGTATTTTAGCCTTCTGCCTCCTGTTGTAACTCGCACATTTTGTGCCTAACCCCCGCTTACGCAGGGTGAGAATTGCCAGGGATTTGGGGGGTTTCAACCCCCAGTCTTTCTTAGAGCCCCATGTTAAAGTCTGTTTTCACACCCCGATTCCAAGTGGATAATGGTCCAACCCCTGCACTTACGTACAAATAAGCTTCTCTATCGCTGCCCTTACAAAAGTTAGTAAGCTAACGTAATCTATAAAACGATTAATATTTTTATTGTGGGCTACTATTTATTTTTGTTTGACGTCATGATTATTTGCTAGATACAACTTTGTTTAACTGTTATGATTCACTGTTTAGTTGTGGACAGAATTTAATTAGGCCACTGTAATCTATATATATAAAAATGAAACTTTCCAACCGTGCGTTATGAGTGTTTTCGAAAACTGACGAACCGATTGTTTTGAAAATTTTACGACACCTTCCATTCAAATAGAACCGTGTTGTAGTATGCTTTTTTCCCGAAAAAACCCAGCATTTTCCACAAAAGAGAACTTTGAAATCCGTTCGACCGCCATTTGCAATTTATACATGTCCCAACGTCCATGAGGGTTGCCAGATTTCGGAAACGTTTTTGTCGCGACATCACGTTGAAAAGTCGCCCAAAAGTCGCGAGATGACCAACTTTGATCTGGGTTGCCCAAAAGTCGCGATAGCGCACATGTCGCTGTCGGGAAGGAACGTGTGAGGGAGGAAAGAAGGAATAGGGAGCGGGACAAAGAGGGAGTGAAGGGACCGGAGGGGAGGGATGGAGAATGGAGGGAGGGGAGGAGTAGAAGGATGGGGAGGAGAGGAGGGGGAGGGGAGGGGAGTGGAAGGAGAGGCGGAGGGGAGGGGGAAAGGAGAGGGAGGGAGACGTTGGAAGAGGAGGGTAGGGGGAGGGGAAAGGGAGGGGGACGGAGAGAGGACGGGGAGAGGAGGAGGAAGGAGGAGGGGAAGGGGGCGGAGGGGAGGGGGACGGGGGGAGGGGGAGGGGGAGGGGAGGGGACGGGGAGGGGGATGGGAGGACGGGGAGGGGGAGGGAAGGGAGACGGGGGAGGGAAGGAGGCAGATGACAGTCTTTTCTGCCACAGCAACGCGTGGCCGGGTACAGCTAGTATACTATATAATCATATGTGATTAGGCCAATAATTTAATCATATGCCAAAGAACAACTAATATTAGACAACAGAGTTATAAAATAATTGGTTAGTGTGTGGACCTCATAACTAGACATTAATTTTTCCGTATGTACACATTTGTCGAGGGCCTCTCCTGCACCCCCCCCCCCCCCCCCCCAGTATACACCCGTACTTAAATCGTCTAAAATCCGGTTACACCCCACCTATGTACACTATAGTGTATGGACAGCCCCCAACCCCATAGTCGTCACCAGGGCGATTGTTGACGTCATTGTAAAACTGGTGATGTGAAGTATACGCTACTGAAATGTCACCGTGACCCGTCAACATGCCCCGTACACCTCTAAAATCCGCTTCTGACGTTCTGCTGACCCACCCTATAATTATTCCCTCTTCCTACCTCCCTCAGCCGATTGCCCTGCCCTAGCTGCAGCAGCAGCAGCAGCAGCAACGTCACACCACATCTCATTGCTCTTTATCGGATGCCAACAGATGAGGGCGTATAATGTGGTGTCTATAACTCTATTATATCTGACGCCCAGATCATCGCCATGTATAGCCTACTACTAACTTCCTGGACTTGAGCAAGGGTTGACCTTTGGCCCCAGAGGTCAGACCGGTCTCACATTCAGGGGCCAGAAAAAATTTCGGAGAGACTTTACAATTTCGGGTTTCTTCCAATTTGCATTCTCGCAAAATACACGGAATTAGTAGTTAAACGTACTTATGGAGTTGATATTTAACTCGTGTAACGGTATATGAACCCTTTAAATAATTATGCAAATGTTCATATTTTAATCAATCAATAAATCAATCGATTTATCGATCAATCAATCAACCAATCAATCAACCAATCGATCGATCGATCAATCAAACCATAATCAAATAGAATGGTTTTCAAACGCTTGCGGAAAAGGGGCAAAGAAAGACAAAGAATATCATTACGGAGACTAATAGAACGACCCTTGCTATACCAATACCACCACCTCTCTTGACCTCCTCTCTGGAAACCATTTACTCTCTCTCCACCTATTCTCTCTGGTGACCCTTGACTTCTCTGGACGACCCTCCCGACATGACCCACACTTGTGCATTAGCTGGATGTATTGTGCTTAACTGTCATTAAGAAATCTCGAGCGTTCATCAATAGTAACTGCAGTACCGTTAGTTTCATACGCTCAGTATAGGCTACGTATTATTATACCAAGCTTCTTGTACCCGTACTCAGAGGCGCAGCTATAGAAACATTACGGAGTGGTTTCCACTTTATGGATTTCCAATGGACATGGTGGCAATATACACAGAATTAGTCATTTAAAAAATCCGAAATTATTTCGAGAGGATGAGCCCCTCCCGTGGACCCAAGAATGCGCCGATCCCGCGTTTCTACGAATTGATCAAGTCATCGACAACAGCATATTAAGCAATGCCAATGTGTGCTGGCCTATTATAGTCAGGCCATAAACATTGACAAATCGTAGGCCTGAGCATTCGCTAGGCTAATTTCTAGTCCTTCCGTTGGCCTATAAGCTGAGACGATTGTTAGGCGTCAGTGATGAGGCGTGTGCCTGTAGGTGAGGTCTATAATACACGATGGCATGCATTCTGCCGCTCTGCATCTGCAGGTGCGTGGGAGAAACTCTTAGACATAACAATAATTATTCGACCTATAAGTCTGCTTCCACAGACGGCTATTAGGTGCGAATGAACCTTGACGCGGATGGCAGAATGGTCGACTGTATGACTATTGACTAATAGTCTGGATTTGACTGGAGGCCACGGTCAAGTCGACCATCTTCAATTTTAGTAAACATTTATATCCGCACAACTGCTCAACATCATCGTCATCGTCGTCATCATCAATCATCATTAATCATCGTCGTTATCGTCATAATCGTCGTCATCATCGTCACCGTCGTCATCGTCATCGTCGTTGTCGTCATCATCGTCGTCATCATCATCATCATCATCATCATCATCATCATCATCATCATCATCATCATCATCATCGTCGTTGTCGTCATCATCGTCATCATCATTGTTATCATCGTCAACGTCACCATCATCATCGTCACCACCAACAACCTCATTTAGTCTTTCTTCCCATTGTTTATTTAGCCCAGTTCTGTTAGCATGAAATCATGCAACGTATCTTGCTAATGATTCAATTAATAATAATTATTATTACCAAAGGATCGTACAGCTAAGCGCGTGGTACCAATAATTCATTTGAGTTTTAAAAGGCGAAAGACAAACACAGATATATTGCACATAATATTTAGAGGTATAAACAAACAAGCAATAATAATGACGATGATAATGATGATTGATTATGATAGGAGCCCTTGATAAATCATTACGCCGTCGGCCGCGCCCTTCCCCAAGCCCTTAACCACCCACCGAGTTCACACGACCCCAATTACACCCCTTGACCTTGGAGGCAGCGTTGCCACTCCTTGGGTTTTTCCCAAGATCTTGGGAAATGGGTTTTTTTTGGAAGAACTTGGATTTTTTGCCAAAAAATCAGAAAATTGCGGACATTTCGGAAAGATTTCGGCCGGATGATATAAAACAGGTCATCAGAATTTTGGGCAAGAAATTTTGGACATTTTCGGACGATTTTGGCAACTTGGGTTTTCTTGGGTTTTTTCAACGCTCCAACTTGTTTTTTTTCTTTTTCAGAGTGGCAACGCTGCTTGGACGGCCGTCGGTCTGTAGATTACAAAGCTTAGAAGGACGTCACAGCCCTCTTGTGTAACACAGGGGGACACGTCTCGAGAGCAAATTAATTGTTGGCCTAGCTAGTTTGTTGATAATTAGGCCTATTATTAATGACGTTGGATTAAAAAAATTCTATTAGCGTCGCCCTCCTCCGTTAATAATATGTGGGACTGGCCTCACCAAAAACGGTAGTGGTGGAGTTGGAATTGTTGATTTCTTATCCTTGACATGTGAAGCAGAGCGGTCAGCCAGTCCTCTTCCCAGCCGTCTGTTCTAACCATCGACTGTGCACGGTCACTGTACTCATTATGGCTAGAAGGTCAGGTGCATGGAACAGGAATCTCGAACCAAACTTCAATTGCATTGTATTGTGTTGTATTGTATTGTGTTGTATTGTGTTGCATTGCATTGCATTGTAATGTATTGTATTGTGTTGTATTGTATTGTACTGCATTGCATTGTATTGTAATGTATTGTACTGTATTGCATTGCATTGCATTGCATTGTATTTGTATTGTAATGTATTGTATTGTATTGTGTTGTATTTGTATTGTAATGTATTGTATTGTATTGTGTTGTATTTGTATTGTAATGTATTGTATTGTATTGTGTTGTATTGTATTGTGTTGTATTGTATTGCATTGTATTATATTGTGTTGTATTATATTGTGTTGCATTGTATCAATACATTTATATAGCGCATCTCGCAGAATGACCATTATTCAGAGGCGCTCTCAGCACGAAAAACTCCGGGGGGATAAAGAACTGTTTATAAAGAACGAGAGACTCAACAACCCTCTCCCTCGCCGTCTCACCTTCCCATCAACAGTGTGTGGTCAGTGTATACACATTGCTGCAGGGGACTTCCCAGGGAGCGCAGGTATAGACCAGAAACAACAGCTCAAATATCTGCCACAGCGGAGATTTGAACCCTGGACCTATCGTGTGATAGTTAAACACGTTAACCATTGTGCTCTATTAGAGTTCGAATGACTCGTTGTACAGATGGATGGCCGAATGGTTTCGTCTTTCGAAATCTGGTTCATTCTAATGTAAACAGAACGCCACTCAAATGACTTGAACTCTCGGTATGTGCATCATGTACTATAGGCCAACAGTCTCGTATATTATTTTACAGTCGCATATATGTATACATGTATACATAATTACACACACACACACACACACACACACACACACACACATGTATATATATAATACACACGTATATGCAGTTGTGTACACAAACACATAAAATAATATACATGGCCATTTCCAAGAATGCTCCTTGCGATGCATGTGTAATTTCATTATCTATGTCCTCTATATAAATTATGCATGCGTGTAAGTTATACCTGTTATATATATATATCCTCCCATATATATATTTCTTTCACGCATGCATGTATATAGAAGGCCTATATATATAAATCCAAAAGGAAGGTGTAGTATCATAATATAGGCATTAATTTGCGCATTGAATGTCCATCACGTCTTGGTGTTACGGCGTTTGTATAATTTTTTTTTATAGAATACCATAGAAGCTGATCGGTCAAACCAAAGTATACGCCCGTGCAACGGCATGCACGCATGCATCCACAATCCACATGCAGCTTCAATTTCCAGATTCTTGCTGGCCATGCAAAGATGCAGATTGAGGAGAAGAAGAAGGATGAAGAATGGTGAAGAGGAGAAGGTGAGGATGAGGAAGGAAGGGGGGAATGGAAGGGAAGAGGGAAGGAATCACTTATCCATGCACACGGAAAATCCTTCCACCATTTGCACTACTCTGCGTCCGTTTTGGATTATTCGGCTAAAATTCGAACCAGAAGCGATTTTTCAACTATCAGATGTTTTTTCACGTAACTTGCAATTAAAGAACTGCACCCTGTGCACTTTGTCCGTCTATCTGCCTGCCTGTCTGTCTGTCTGCATGCCTGTCTGTCTGCCTGTCTGTCTGTGTGGGTGTCTTCGTATCCGTCTGCGCGTCTGCCTGTCTGTTTGTCTGCGTGTCTGTCTGCGTGTCAGTTCCCTTGCTCTCTCTATCTGTTTGTCTGTCTGTCTCTCACTGTCTCCCTCTGTCTTTGTCTTTCTTTCTGTCTCTCTTTTAGTGCTTCTGACTACGTCCGGTTTCTTCGTCACTCTGTTTGTCTGCTTCTGTCTCTGCCTCTGCCTCTGTCTCTCTTGTCTCTCTTTCTATCTACCTGTCTGTCTCTGTTCGTCTGTCTCTCTGTGTCTCTCTATACCGCTGTTTCTGTCTTTCTTTCTGTCTCTCTCTGTCTGTCTCTGTCTGTCTCTGTCTGTCTGTGCCTGTCTGTGTCAGCCTGTGCGTGTCTCTATCTGTCTCTGTGCATCTGTCTGTGTGTCTGTCTGTCTGTCTGTGTGTCTGTCTGTCTCTCTCTCTTTCTCTCTCTGTCGTCTATAACCTCACCCACACTTCAAAAACGCCGACTGATCATCAGACGAGTGAAGGTATAAGAAGAGGCAAGAGGTCTGATGACATCAGGAGACAGGCAGCAAGCACCAGAACGCCCACGCTAACACAGGTGATCACCAGCAACAGTAACACCTCATAACACCTCATGTAAACATCATCCGAGGTTCAAGGCCGCCACTGGCTGTTGACCTTTGGGGCGGCACCAACCGATGGCGCGATGGTGGCACGACAACCATACAACCCACCAGAAATACAGATACACATATGAACATGTAACATATACATATTCATGAAGACCGTATATATGTATATATACAGATAGACTTGTATCTGTTCACATGTATATATATATATATATATATATATATATATATATGCACAGTTGCACACATGCTGCGTAAAGTAAAGTAACATATTTATAAATGCAAGCATTTACATGTATATATAGCACACTAATATATACATGTATATCATACAGCATCATAATATATATGTACATATATATATATATATATATATATATATATATATATATATATATATATATAGCTTAGTGAGGGCAAATAGATGCCGTCATTTACTAACACACCTTCTATGCATGTATTATATATACATAATATATAATCATAAATTACTATATAATATTATATACTATATGTATAGCCTATGTATATATATATATTGTGGTTTTGCATAATATGTATACGTCATGTGATATGCCAGATCCAGACTAGGAAGTCTATCATGTGGGTCTTTCGTGTATAGGGTACACTGACTGCAATCCGATCTATAGCATAGCCTGGGGGAGCGATATAGACGGAATTGGAGACACCACCCCCATTAATGGAACTTCATTGGGGTTTCATTGACGAAATATTTGGAAGAGGGCGTTAAATCAAACCATCATGCATGCCAAAGTGTACACTGTACAGGCCTGTACTGCTATACCATGCGCTGAGTACTTGCGTGTACAGCATACTTATTTACACCACGTGGGGTCTATAGATCGGGACGTCATAATGATTTATATCAAGTTTAACTTCCGAATCGCACGAACTCTATCTATTTATGCGTGTGTGTGTACAGTGTACACTGTACACACATAATTTTATGTATGTATTTACATCTGTGTATTTGTATAAAGTGAATACAACTAATCTCCTGCCATTTTGCGAATATGTAGCCTATATCTGTGTGTTTGTGTGTGCGTTTGTGTGTGTCTCTGTGTGTGTATGTTTGTGTGTGTCTGTGTGTGTCTGTGTGTGTGTTTGTGTTTGTTTGTGTGTGTTTGTGTGTGTATGTTTGTGTGTGTCTGTGTATGTGCATGCATGTGTGTGTGCGTTTGTGGTGTGTGTGTGTGTGTGTGTGTGTGTGTGTGTGTGTGTGTGTGTGTGCGCGTCATTTGTCTGTTTCTGCTTTTCTGTTAATTCGATCAGTGTTGATGGAGACAGCTAACAAGTCGATAATTTAACGGAATCGTTGGAACGCTATATGCATGCCTTTGAACATGTCAGACCCATTCATCACACACATACACACACGCACACACACATAGACATGTACGCGCACACACAGATACACGCGCGAACAGACACACACACGAGTCTCTGCCCATCTCTCTGTCTCTGTCAGTGTCTCTGTCTTCTACTATTCGTCTGTGTGCGAGTCTCTCTCTGTCGGTCTAATTCTGTATCGAGTCATTTTCACTTCTCTTTCTTGGAGAATGTCTGTCTGCACCTTCATCTGTCTGTCTGTCTATCTCCCTCTGTCTCTTGCTGTCTCTGTCTGTCTGTCTGTACGCCTCCCTCCCTCCGTCCGTCCGTCCTTCCCTCCCTCCCTCCCTATGAATAAGAATTTATTTATAGGCAAACCGAGAAAGACAACCCATAAACAGGGAAGAGGATGCCCTATGGATAGTCAAAACCATTTAATAGCCAAGGTTCTTTCAATTGTGTAGACTGATCTCCACAAAATAATAGCTAACGTCGTAAATAGACAATTTTAATCCCACGAAGACAAACCAATAATATAGGCAGTCACAGTGGCGCAACTAGGGGGTGCGGGGGGGTGCTTGAGCACCCCCAGACTAAAAAGGTGACCCACGCAATTTTTCCAAATCCGACGAGTTTTTTTGGTGCGTGGGGGGGGGGGGGGGGGGGGGGGGGGGGGGGGGGGGGGTAAGGGTCATTCGGTCTTTAGGATTACACAATCAAGCAAGTTCCTTTGGCACTCGCTACTTCGCACCATCTGAGCACCCCCAAGAAAATTTTCTGGTTGCGCCCCTGGGCAGGCAGCCGGGCCGTAGCCGGGCAGCCCTATACGAATCGGTAACACCGTCACATGCTCATACATGTACTTTGGCAGCGCCAGTCTAAATCGTGGAAAAAGGAGGAGGGCGACACTAATCTCGATTGATATGACATCTATAGTGTCCCTAAAAAAACCAGGTGCAATATTATTGGCAACCCCATAAATCAGGCAGTCCAATAAACAAAGAGTTCCAATAAATAGGCAACAATACAAAAAATAGTCAATCCGATAAATTGACCACCTCGGAAATTAGCCATTCCCCCATAAATGTGACAACCAGAAAAGCGGAAACCCTTAAAAAGTAGGCAAACAAGTATAGTAGCAGCTACTGTGTGACAAGAAAGACTATAATTAGCGTCGCCCCCCCTCCTTCATCGAGGCTCGGGACTGGCGCTGCCTGAGCACCAAGAGTGGCATGCAGGGTTAGTGAGCAACCTCGAAATTAAGAAATCCTTATATACCGTATGGTGACAGGACAATTACACCCTTGACAATTACCCCCCCCTCCCCGACAATTACCCCCGGGGACAATTACCCCGGACAACTACCCCCGGACAATTACACCCCGTACAACTACCCCCCGGACAACTACCCCCCGTGCCAATTACCTCAGGACAATTCCCCCCGGACAATTACCCCCGTGCCACAGGGTGAGCTTGCACATATGTATATATAACATATATGCACATACGTCGATATATATATATATATAACCGTATATATATAATATACCGTAAATATATATATATATATATATATATATATATATATATATATATATATGAGACTGGTTCCTCACCTCCATCCGATCGCAGCGGTCGATCAGCGCAGACTCCATCCTTCGGAAAGCGATCACAAGACCATCGAGAGGGCCACCGAACGTCGCTGCCCTTCATCGCCCCCTCACACCCGTCGACGGCCGCTTGGCAGATGGACCGGCACGGGGGTAGGGCCACGAGGGAGTCATCGACCCCCGGGCTGCAGGTGGGGGTCAGGGCGGCACACAGAAACGGTCTTAGGGAGCGACCACACGATGGGTCACGTAGAAGAAGTGTGAATTCCGTGACCGATGCCTTCGCCTCACCCTCGCTCGTGTGACCCAGGGCGTTCGGGAACCTGGCCGTGGGTCCCTCCCGGCTTCCGCAGAAGTCCAGCTCCCGAAGTCGGACGCATCCGGTCGACGCTTCGTCTAGGTCCTCCACCTGGACCTTCGTGATAACCCCCTGCTGCGTCCAGTTTCGAGGCGCGTTCATCCATGTTCGAGAGGGCTGCCTCGAGTGAGGTACTGCGGCAGCGTCGAGGACAAAGGAGTGGACGACGAAGACTAGAAGAAGGAAGAGGAGGGGCGACGCTGATGCTCTGAACGTCCGCATCCTACCTGGCTACGGCATTGGTCTGCTGCAGCAACTAAGGATGATGACAGACTAGTTGGGCATGCAGTGCGTCCGCCGGATAACCTCATATAGGCCTATAGTAGAAAAGAAAATGATAGTGATGACTAACATAATTATAGACTATACAGTGACTTCTGTAGCAGCAGCAGCAGCAGCAGCAGCAGCAGCAGCAGCAGCAGCAGCAGCAGCAGCAGCATACATCAACATAATTATGAGCGCCGTATGACCGACTGCCATGGCAGTCTGATTCTGACGCCATAGCTGTGACCTATTTTCCGATCACCGCATAGGATGGCGATGACCGTCACCCGCCCGCCTCCATTGACCTACTTATAGCTCACGCCACTTAGTCTACCCGTCTAGCCGACATTATGTATATATAATTATATATATAACATATAAATTTATATATATATATATATTTATAGAATTATATATATCCAGGTATACATAAGAATGAATAAATGAATGAATGATTCAAATGTATCTATGAATTGTGTGTGTATGTATGTATGTTTGTCTAAAATGCACGTCAACAGTTTTGCAGCTAATGACGTCAAATCTTACTCATAGACAGAGTGCCGCCAAAATCATCCCACCCGAAGCTTCTTGGAACAACGTCGGGTACCCCCAACTAGCAAATAGATATTATAGCTGAAATTGTTATTACATACATGTATAATTTTGTATATATATATGTATATATTTTATATACATATATCGATCTATCATTATAGGTATTAATCTATGTATACACAATACATAGAGGACAAATATTGCATTATATATACATACATATACAAACACACATATATAAATATATACATAAGCAATTATATTTGCCTTTAAGTCCTCGATATGAATGATGTAATCTTTTACTTCTATGTACGTGCAGACTAAAAAATTATAATATAGTAGACGTCTATGATCTATATGGGTGACTTCATTTGTCTACAAAAAGACCACATGGGTGATAAATCCACTTTTCAATTAAGCATTTTGCCACGGCAGGAACCCACGCAGCCCCCACTCATTCTTCCCATACCCACCCACCCTCTAACAGTTTCCTCTCTCACCTCTCGCACCCTATATCGCCCAATTCATCTGGCTTCAGCTAAACACTAGCAGATTGACTGACGGAAAAACTGGAGAGACTGCGTGTACTTATAGAGGATGTATGAAGCAGATGGATTTTAAAGTTGTTAGACACATGATCTCCAGTAAATCACTCCATCACCACCCACCACCTCCTCCGGTGTAATAACTTCGACTCCAATTAGAGTCATATTCTGCCTCGAAGGACGTCCACAGTCGGACTAAAGGACGGCGTAAAGGACTAATGAACTTTTCTCAGTTCTCGCAGTGTTAAATCGTCTGCCTTTAATAATTATTATTAGGACATTTTTTTGAACCGTCTGTATATAGCCTATACTCCCAAACTGTATACTCATCATCCAGAATGGTCCCTCTCCCTCTCCTTTGCCTTCTCCCTCTCACTCTCAAGTCTCACTCTCCCTCTCCCTCTCCATCTCCCTCTCTTTCTCCGTCTCCGTCTCTCTGTCTATGTCTCTCTGTCTATGTCTCTGGCTCTGTCTCTGTCTGTTTCTGTCTCTGCCTCTGTCTCTGTCTGTCTGTCCCTCTGTCCATGTCCTTGCCCCTGCCCCGCCTCTGTCCCTGTTCCTGTTCCTTTTCCTGTCTATCTGTCTGCCTGTCTCTCTCTGCCTCACTTTCTCTCCGTCTGTCTCTCTTTCTCGTTTCACTCTTGTCATCCATCCGTCCGTCCGTCCGTCCGTCCGTCCGTCCGTCCGTCCGTCCGTCCGTCCGTCCGTCCGTCCGTTCACCTTCCGTCTACCTGATGCCCCTCACACAACCCCTCTCCCGTCAACATTCTGCCATCTTTGACTCAGCCATAGGGACATTGACTAAAACCGATCAATGACATTGGAGGTCACCTTGAAAATTGAAATATTTGAACCTATGTAGCTTTCGATTCTACAGATGACATCATCCGACATGCATGAAAATGGATACAGCAATATTATTATAGCATGCACGAAATGTCTATGATAGTTTACACGATATGGCATAGTATAATAATATCAATTATAATATAATTAAATGATACATAACTAGTCCTCTCCCGTGCCGCCTCATCTTCCAGCGTGGTGCTGTGTTGGATATTATATATGACTCGGTTAATTGGTGAACTTCAAATGAGTAGTGACTGGGGATCGAGAATGAGTGAGGACGGAGGATGCTTGGGTATGTTTCTATGTGCACTTGTTATAGCGCCCCTTCAAGCTCTCTCTCCCTACTCAGAGGCGCTCCCGAATGCAGAGCGGGCACTGCATCGGAGTTTCATGCCAAAGCGATGAGCAATTGTGAGTGAAGGACTTGCCCAAGGTCCTTACGCGGCGAGGTGGATTCGAATCTCGAACCTTCCGGCTCCAAGGCAACGACGCCACCACTACACCACCGCGCCCCACATGTATAGGCCCTATATACACCGTGGTTCAAAAAAAACTAAGCCAAATTGTTTTTCATATATCTCTGATGCCTGATAACATATCACGCTAACATTTTCCAAATATTTAGAGAAGTGGACCAAGAATATGATTCCAAAATTTAAAGAGAAAAAATTGAACGTATAAAAAGATATGAATCTTTCAACTTCATATGCCGAAATTGCAGTTTACAAGCAATTTCATGCCAGATTCAGTAAAAAGTAAGCTAAACTGTTTTTCTTATATCGTCAATGCCTGATAATTAATCATACCAACATTTTCCAGATATTTAGAGGATTGAACCAAGAATAGGATTCCAAAATATCATATCATAAATTTGAACGGATAGAAAGATATGAATATTTAAACTTCATCTCCAGAAATGTCTGTTTTCAGCAAGTCTGTTATGGTGTTCGTTGCGGTTTCGATGCTTGATACTATAGTTCCCAATTTTGGTCTTCATGGATCCTGGAGTAAAATTAACGGAGTATATTATCGCAATATTCTGCTGTCGCAATATCTTCCACCTGTTGTCAGAAAAATTTTTTTCAACAGAACAGTGCCAGCCCACAGAGCCAAGGAAACCATCGAAATGCTGACAAGAGAGATGCCAGACTTCATTTCTCCCACATTATGGCCTCCCAACAGCCCAGATTTGAATCCTGTCGACTATAAAGTGTGGAGCGTGATGCAAGACCGAGTCTACCAGACAACAATCCATGATATAAACGATTTGAAGCAACCAACGCTTACTGGAAGTGTGGGAAGACCCGAACCAGGGGATAATTGACGATGCTGTTGCGTAATGCATGGCGCCAGCGCTTCCAGGCTTGCATGCAAGCAGGAGGAGGACATTTTGAGCATCTTAATTAATTAAATAATACACCATACTGTTTGAATCATATTGTTAGTTCAATTCTCTACATATCTGGAAAATTTTAGAATGATTAATCATCAGGCATTAGAGATATAAGAAAACATTTTATTGAATCTGACAGAAAATTGCTTGTAAACTGAAATTTCGGCATATGAAGTTTAAATATTCATATCTTTTTATCCGTCCAACTTTGTCTCATGAAATTTTGGAATCATATTCTTGGTCCACTTCTCTGCATATTTGGAAAATATTAGCTTGATATGTCATCTGATAGTAGAGATATATGCAAAACAATTTGGCTTAGTTTTTTTTTTGAACCACGGTGTACAATTATACATGTACATGTACACTGCAGCGAGTGGCTGGATGGTGAAGAGTTTGCGAGAATATTTGGGCTGGGAGTATTATTGCAGGGAGTAACTGTTGTAGATAATTATTAGTGCATGATCGAACTTCGAAGCGAATTCGCCCTGGGATAATTATGTATTATATTGTGTAGTCAATGGAATATGTATGTAGGCCTACAGTTTGTACACTGCACTTGCTATGTATATATGCACTTGTTATAGCGCCCTTTCAAGCTCCCTAATCAGAAACGCTCCCGACTAAAGCGCGGACACTGAATGGGAGTTTCACGCCGAAGCGCGCTGAGCAATTGCGAGTGAAAGACTCGTTTCCCGCAAGGTCCCAACGAGGCGGCTTGAGGTGGATTCGAACCTGTATCAGTGCATCACTTCGGCTGCATGTCAACGAACATACCCACTACACCACCGTGCCTACAATGATGTCTTAGTATATCTTGTACATGACTGCTCTGGATATAGTGAGTTTTGAATAAGTTGCAGCCGCTTGCGTTGTGTGCATTAAAGCTTGAGGGCATAGGCGTAGGAGACGGGGGTACAGCTAGGGGGCAAATGCCCCCTCCAATTTCAGGCAAGTCTAATTTTTCGGGCAAGCAGACCCGGAGAAAAAGTTGGAAAAAGGTCGTCAGAATTTTCGGGCAAAAAGTAACGTGAAATTTCAGAAGATTTTGGCCGGATAACTAAAAAAGGTCGTCAGAATTTTCGGGCAACGTAATGGGAATTTTTCGTAAGATTTCGGCCGGATGATAAAAACATTTTCGGGCAAAAGTCTCATTTTTGCCTCACCCTGTTGTAATGTCCCCTACGCCTATGCTTGTAATTGTGATTTTGTTATTGTAATTGAACATTAATTTATAGGGCTGCATTTCGATTAATTTTTTTAATCGCGATTAATCGCATGATTAAAAAAATTAATCGCGATTAATTAATCGCACATTTCCTGAAATTTTTAAAGTACATTTTAAGGGTATAACATTCAGACAAATTTCTAAAAAAAGGATCTCAAATTTTTAATGATTGTACACCAACCGTGTTATGTAAGCGGTACGTCAAATAAAAGAGTATGTGATTTGGTCTGAACAGCCTAAAGCTGTAAATGCAGCCAGTTACTCAGACATACAAGTTTATTAACATTGTCTGTTGACAAAGATGCTCTCTTTTTGTTCAAAATGTTCCCAGAGAGAGAGAACAATCGTTCACAGGGAACAGTAGTGGCCGGAGACGCTAAGTATTTCCTTGCTACAGTGGCCAGGACTTTGTGGGCTCCAGCATGATCCTTCCACCACTGCAGTGGACAAGAATCCGTATCGATCTCTGGCGCATCTTTGTAGCGAAGTAGCGCATCCGAAGTTGATTTAGCCCGTGGAATCAAAGGTCTATCGTCGTCATCATCATCGTCAGAAGAAATTTCATAGAATTTCATAAGTTTTTTGGCAGGTTCTAAAATAAAAATAATAAATTCCAATTAATTAAATTTTTTACAAACTTTTCCTGAATCGTTATAAGACTTAATTCATTCTCTTAGTCACAGGACACCAACTCAATCAACTGAACAGATATCAACCAATCACACTGTTGTCTGATCATTCAGAATGTACAAGCAACCTCCACGGTCATATTAAGCATTTATCATCATTTGAGTCCGATATTTTTAGGCAGGCTCAATAATAATAGAAATTTAAATTGCATTTATTAAAATTTGAAATAATTATTTTAACCGCACTAACAACCCAAAACTACAGATTCACGGAAATCTGGACAAGCTATTCCTGAATCCTTATAAGACTCAATTCCTTCTCTTAGTCACAGGACAACAACTCTACCACCAACTCAATCAACTGAACAGATATCAAGTTTTACCAACCAATCACACTGATGTCTGTTCATTTGATTGACCTTCAATCATTCAGAATTTACAAGCAACCTCCACGGTGATATCAACCATTTATCATTTGAGTCGGATGAAAATTGATAAAATATCATATGTTTTTGGCAGACTTTAAAATAAACAACTTAAATCAACAGATGAATGCACCAAATTAATTTAAATAAGAGAACAATAACATACCAGTGTTTGATGCTGGTATCTGCTCCTTTAACTTCTCTTCAACACTTGAGACTACGATTTGCAGCTCAGTCCAGACTTCCTCTCGCTTTTCTTTTGGAAGGCATTTCAGCTTTTTGAAGCGTGGATCCAGGGCTGTGGCGAAGTATAGCCAGCGAAGGTTGCAGTTTTCTTGACGAGTTTTGAGATCATTTATGAAAGCGGTTTTGAATTTCACAACGTAAAGCGGATCGTCTTCGGAAACAGTTAGTGCACGAAAAAGGTGGCAGAATGTTGGCAGAACCACAGAACATGAGAGGTAACGCTCTCCGCCAAGTAGTTCGACAGCGACGAATTACTGCGGTGGTAGTTAAATTCTCGGTTACAATATTTACAAACGACTACCTTATCAGTTTTAAACTTAAACTGTCCGTCCATAACTGTTTTGCCCATTTTCTTCGACTCCATTGTTTGACAAAAACCAACAACATCTATCATAAATCAAAAACGGCTGTTTAAAGTGATCGAAATAACGAAAAGAACATGTGCCGATGGACCGGACGTAAGCAGGCTGTCTCGTACGAGAAGTGTTGGGCGACTTGACAGAAGTGGGCGGTAACCGATAACCGATGATTACTTGAAAAATAATGATTACAAAACTTGACATAAAATGATAAAAAATTCATAAAATATTTAATGCGTCTTTTGCGTTAACGCGTTAAAAAAATTGCGATTAATTTTTTTAACGCGTTAATCGCGGGCGTTAACGGCGATTAACGTGCAGCCCTATTAATTTATAAAGCGCCGCTCACAGATTCAGTAGCGCTCCCGACCCAAGTTAGTGCTCCCGCTAACAAATAGTATAGTCTTGAGGGGGAGATAATAAATTGAAGCTGCATGTTTCTAGCATCTAGCATAGTGTGTCCTGCATACATTCTCTACTAATCGTATAACTTGTAGTCCGCCCTGTGGGAGTGGCAAATGTGTCAGACAGCTCGAATATCCACAGACCTAAAGTTCTGACCTAAAGTGTCTGACTTCAGTGTCTAGGATATTAATCTCAGCACCCAGCAGACTACCACTCCCTACCCCCAGGCAAGTAGCCTAGACCTGTAGACATAGGCCCTATATGATGGCACCGAAGGCCTACATTGCTATAATACAGATGTATAAGAAAAGATACAGATTTAAATTGTCAAGTTTTATGTCAATCGTCTGCGCCGCATGCCGGGTGTGTTTGCGTGCACGTGTGTGTGCGTGTGTGTGCGTTTGTGCGCGTTTGTGTGCGTGTGCTTGTGTTTCAAACCCCTGCAGGGGTTAGACCAGCCGTTGATCGCTTTTCTGCATGTCTGGAAACCGCTGGGTGTTGTCAAAAATGCTTTCACTAGGCCTAAGTCTGTTCAATAAGTTTGTAAGTCAAGATGAACAATACACGGCATCTCAGAAACTTTCTGCGACTTTTTTGTGCCCTGCAGCGATGAGCAACACTCAGCAACTAACTAATTAATCTGAAACTAATTAATTATTTAGCTTGACAGCTGTACTTGGTGGACTAGTGAGTTGTCAGAGGGGCCTTTGGAGGGTATTCGCTGCATTCGGTCTCTCAGACTCCCAACACCTCATTGCGACCCTGCAAGGCCTGCATACACACAGTCATGATAGTCCGACCGACCCACCAACCGATCGACAGACAGACAGACAGCCAAGACAGACAGACAGACAGACAGACAAACAAACAAACCGACAGACAGACAAACAGAACAACCGACCGACAGACAGACAGACAGACATACATACAGACATACAGACATACAGACATACAGACAGACAGACAGACAGACAGACAGACAGACAGACAGACAAACAAACAAACAGACAAACAGACCAACCAACCGACTGACAGACTGACAGGCAGACAGACCGAAAAACACACATAATACATACATTCAGACAAATACACAGACGAAGCAAACGAACGAGCGAGTGAGCGAGTGACTATTGTTTTGTTTCAGTCATAATAAATAATAATTATTCCATTTCGAAGTAATCGACAGATGGCGGAAGTAGTCTGCAATCGATAAGCTCTCTAGCGACACCTAGCGTTGTCAATAATTCGCCTTCTATTCATTAGAATAATTGAAGCATAGAAGAGCCTCTGTAGAATTGCGTAGGCATCGTCGTGGCATTGTTTGTTCCGTTTCTTAGTCCATAGTCGACCTTTTCTCGTTGCTGTTCACTGATTTTATCGATTCGACACATTTGATGTTTGCTTGCGACCAACATTTGTTCACCACGTCTTTCTTTCTTTCTGTAGGCCATTGCAGATTTTCATTAGATTTGAGACGCAGTAACGGCGGCAGAAGCAGTTAGGCTATTAAGTAAAAGCTTATTGATTCAGATTCGCTAAGTGCTTATGGGACTACGGAATTTGATAATTATTATGGTGAATCAAGAATTTGGTTCATAGGATTATTTTTGCGAAACGGTTTTTACGATTTCGCTTCAACTTCCCTGCTATAATAGTGCCTACGACTAGCCTACTATACTATTTTCAGATTTATAAAGCGCCTCTCACAGTGCAACCTAATCAGAGGCGCTCCAAGTGCGAAGAACCCATGGAAAAAGAAAAGTCTTAAGTCAACGGGCAGAAACAGCCAGTGTAAGAATTGTGGAAAAATAACGGGGGGGGGGGGGGGGGTTGGACCATTGTCCACTTGGAATCGGGGTGTGAGAAACATACTTTAACATGGAGCTCTAAGAAAGACTGGGGAGGTTGAAACCCCCAACCCTCCCGGCAATTCTCACCCTGGAAACAGCAATGCCTCTAGACAAGATCGGGGCTTGCGGTGTCATAGATCTTAGATCTAGGCTATATCCAATAGGCCAATTGGCCCAATTCTACGGTACGTTTTAGCCTTCTACTGTAGGCTAGTCTATAGATTTTTACGTGTGAGTTCTTAGAGCAACACAAAATGTGTAGCAACGTATCTTACTTACACAATCTGTGCTTTTTTCAGGCACCGCTGATTCGCCAGCCGCTGTAAATATAACGACGATATTTCATAACAAACATTGTGAGCATCTCCCTCTTCCTTTCTCCAAGCGTGGGCCTGGCAAGCATCGACGTTCACTAGGTTCTTCTTATACGTCGATGCTCGGCTTGCATCGAGCCTACCTCTTATATTATATGTCTCTGGTTCTCACGTAATTCATGGACGATCTCCCGCGCGGCCGAAAGACGCTGCGCGAGACAGAACGGGATTTCTGCGCGAGAACGTCAGTCAGTCAGATGGCGAACCGGTTGAAGAAAACTCGGTTTTGTTGTTGTTGTTGTTCGTGTTGTTGTTATTGGACGTTTTTGTTCGTCCACATTCTATTCGTTTTTATATCGGCGTCGCTCGCAAGAGGTTAGTAAATAGTAATACTACTATTATTAGATGGAGCAGATTATTTCATGTTTTGAGTGATATTTTGGTCGCTGTCGGCGTTTTTGCGTTTTTGCGTTGTTGGATGAATAGCGTGTGTGTGTAGGTCCTATTTGCAGTTTAACGTCACTGTGTGGTAACAAGACCATTAGTGACGCCCTCCTTCTTTATCTAGGCTTGGGATTGGCACTGGCGGCGTGCAGCCAGTGCCGGAGTTAGGACGAATAGCGGCAGTTGGTCTGTTTCTCAAATGAGTTGGTCTGGCGTCTTGCTGCTGGTTAATCGCTTACGTTAAGCTAAAAATTATATAGCGCCACTTGAAAGTTAAACGGGACACACTACGGTTATTGACGAGCGCTGGAGTGGCCAGAGGTTTCGGAATGTCCAGTTGTTAGTTGGACCAGAGTAAGGAGATGGAGGAGTAGCTATGGTAGGTTTGGGACAATAGGCCTACTATAGTGGTGGCGTCGTTGCCTTGGAGCCGGAAGGTTCGAGGTTCGAATCCACCTTGCCGCGTAAGGACCTTGGACAAGTCCTTCACTCACAATTGCTCAGCGCTTCGGCGTGAAACTCCGATGCAGTGTCCGCTCTGCATAATGCATTCGGGAGCGCCTCTGAGTAGCGAGAGCTTGAGGGGCGCTACAAGTGCGCATGCAAACAAATAGAAGGCCAGTACAAAAGTGGGCTTCCCGGCTTTCCCTGTATTGTGATAGTGCTACTTACCTCTCTCCAACTGCCCTGCATGAACTAGTTATAAGAAAGTTAAAAGTGTTAAGGGACTGCATTTTCTCCCTTCTTTCCAACCCAGTAGGTCTATGTCTGATTTCTGGCATGTTTTATTTTTGAAACATCAAGCAACTGGTCAATAGCATCAAAAGATAGAAGGCATCACCGGCGACTGGTGCATGATGCCTTTCGCACATATGTACGTACGTACGCACGCACGCACTCACTCACTCACTCACTCACGCACGCACACACACAGTCACATACATACATACATACATACATACACACACACATAGGCTACACACATACACACATGTTGTTTGTGATGTCTCTGCATTTATCATTTCTTACTAACAAAAAGAAGCGTGCTGTTTTCTTTTCATGGAAATTCTGCGCAAAGCAATTTTCCTTGGATTTGAGCTTTCCGCCTCTGACTCCGATGATTTATATATGAGCAGCAGCAGCAGCAGCAGCAGCAGCAGCAGCAGCAGCAGCAGCAGCAGCAGTAGCAGCAGTAGCAGCAGCAGCAGAAGCAGCAGCAGCAGCAGTAGCAGTAGCAGCAGCAGCAGCAGTAGCAGCCGCAGCAGTAGCAGCAGCAGCAGCAGTAGCAGCAGCAGCAGTAGCAGCAGCAGTAGCAGCAGCAGTAGCAGCAGTAGCAGCAGCAGCAGTAGCAGCAGCAGCAGCAGCAGTAGTAGCAGCAGCAGCAGTAGCAGCAGTAGCAGCAACAGCAGCATTAGCAGCAGCAGTAGCAGCAGCATCTGTAGCAGCAGCAACAGCAGCATCAGCAGTAGCAGCAGTATCAGCAGCAGCAGCAGCAGCAGCAGCAGCAGCAGTAGTAGTAGTAGCAGCAACAACAGCAGCAGCGGCAGCAGAAGCAGAAGCAGAAGCAGCAGCAGCAGCGACAGAAGCAGCAGTAGCAGCAGCAGCAGCAGCAGCAGCAGCAGAGCTTCCTAAATTCTCCTTCAAAGTATTTATTATTATCTTCGGATTTTGGGTCCGTTTGCCGATGACGTATTTGTGTTGCGAAGCCAATGGAAGTCGTTCCCCAAGCAGTTATTGATCAGAGCCCCAACCCCCACCTCACCCCACCCTACCCCAACCCCATCCGATGACCTATTGTCATGAGAGGCATAAAAGGATTTTTCAGATGTTTTTTCATGATTGATGCTTCCAAACATCCCGCTGGGGAGAAGCTGCAGGACTGAAGACAGTGTATACAGCAGTTTACATTGTTTAACCCTTTACAGAACATAGTGTATAATGTCTGGCATTGGAGATCCTGTATCTTCAGTCGGTAAAGGGTTAATAGACATCTTCGGCTGTCCAACCTTTTAGACGCATGCAGCTATCCACCGAAGAACTTTTTCTTTCAAAAAGCCGACGCTGCAAGCCTGCAACGTCAAATTTCAAAGGCATCGAAAAGGCATTAAAAATAATAATAAAAATAATGTACTATAATTGATGAACTGAGAAAGAATTTTTCTACAGATTTAATATCCTGTTCTGTGCAGCCGAAGCTTCAGTTATTGGAAACAGACTTGGTCCACAACATGCATTGACCAAGTCTGTTTTTCATTCATATTGCACAGTGCACGCACACGCCGCAAACTGTTTTTCCAAGGTATTTAGAGACGTATACGATTCCTGACTTGTGGACTGAAGATGTTGCGCGTAGATTCTCCATCTCATGTGTTTGATCCTTTATTGAATTTTTTTGCATTGCCAAGCCAGCCGTGCCAATGACGTTCGTAAACAGACATTACCTGTATCAACAGTTTTTGCCTGCAATGCTTTGTTTTCGATTTGCAGATAGTCGCAGATATTCTGGCAGAATTGCACATCAAAGGATGTTGTCTTGGGAACGGGATAAGCTAAATAAATTATTTTTCTACGCGGGAGGAAAACAGATAGGGGAGATGGTTTATAGAGATAACATTATTGAATGACGTTCGGGATGTTTTGAGTTTTGTGTTACGTATAGATTTGTTGATTCCTGCCAGTTTTGAGGAGCGGTGGTAGCTTTTCTGTTTTGATTAAGGAGGAATGAAATGAATATTCTAAATTGCACAATGGAGCCATAATGTCTTGTCTTGTCTTCAACTTTCCTCGATTCGAGGGTTGGTCGCTTTATGGACACGCCTTCGCCACTTTCTCCTGTCCTCTGACTCCTTCAGTATCTGCTCAAATGGTAGTTCCATGGAACCATATGAATTTTCGTAATTATTATTATTGTTATTTATTTATTTTTATTTTTACCCGAGGTAGGCTATCAATGATCCCACAGGATTTATAAAAATTATTTTTTGAGTAAAATGTGAATCTCGAGAAATCATGTCTCGTCTCAGGTTTCACAACCATGCATCCTCAGGTGTGCCTCTGAATGCAATGGCATTGTGACTCGCTACACAGATGGAAAGGCGGTTAATATTCATTAATTCATTCCGAGAATTTGTATAGCGCCGCTTCTTCAAGAAACCTACTCAGAGTTGTTCTCTGCGCTAATCTGTTTGATGCTAGTGTCATTAAGAACAAAAATATTACAACCGTTAGAAAACAATGCAAAGTAAGCTGGAAAAGACACCGGTGGCAGGCACACCCACAGGTGGAGTCAGCTAACAGATTACTGTTATTTTTGTTCTGCTGTTGTTGTTGTTGTTATTGTTGTTGTTATTATTTTTTACTAAAGGAGGGAGCTATTTTGGGGTTCACATTTGAGATGATGTTGACTGAAACAATATTTTACTGCAGTTGTCTACCATGTTGGTGGGAACAGGAGAATGTTTTATTTTCTTCCTTCTTCCGTTTTTCCCAGTGCATCCAAAAAGGATGATTTACCACGCAGAATGAAAGATGTTGTCTAGGGATTCCGCATATATTTCAAAGATTGTTTTCATGTATACGTACGCTTATTGTGAATGTATTTCTTGTTCGTACTTTGCTTCTGCCTTGGCCGAGGAAAGAAAACCAGAGTGCTTCTTCTGTTGAGCATTTTTGACGAAAGCTTAGAGCTGTGAGCTTGAACACAAAATTGATTAAACCTCGTAATTTGCTTTTGGAGGATAATTTTGTTGGTGGTATTGATGATGTCCTGCACTAACAAAATGTGTTTCTTCACAGCCACTTACTTCAAGCGTCGAACTGTTATCTTGGAGCTCAAGGGTTCAAATCCTCTCGTATTCCGAGTCTATATGATAAATGAAGTCACTAACACGTCATATAATACATATAATAATATTATATACAATACATAGAAGAGTATATACATAATATATAATATATATATAATACACACATATATATATAATACATATATATATAATATTATGTACACTCATCTGTTACCACAGGGGCCAGGGCTAGCTTCAAGGACTCCTTCTCTTCTGAGTTGAAGGGAAAACCATCTGCTAAAAACTTCTATGAGTACTTGGAGTATCCGTGAGTGCGTAAAGGAGCAAGCCCCAAAAAATCCGCGAATACTCGTTGAAAGTGATATGAAGACAACTTCAGAAACTGAGTCGACATATGGTAGAACTTAACATAATATCCCCAATTCTGCTGTATACATAATAGTAAGCTACATGTACGAACTATTAAGGCCTCACCTTGATAAATATACGGTGTACATGTATGCATGAATTACTTGTTGAAAGTGATATGAAGACATTAGAAACTGAGCCCACGTATGGTAGAACTTAACATATCCCCAATTCTGCTGTATACATATAGGAAGCTATCAGAAGTATTAAGGTCTCATCTTGATAAAAAACATAACGGTGTATACATACATGTATATACGGTGCATGAAGCGTGCTGAGGAATAACTATTTAGTGTCGGCAGATGTTACCGACGCCTTAACATCATCTCGACGATACCGACTGCGAAAAGGTTTTCGCTGGTGTCCGACGCTACTGGAGAGTGTGCAGCTGTGGGGGGGGGGAGGGGTGGAGATATGCGTGTGCAGATGTTTCGTTGAAATATTGGGCGTCATGTGCTGATCTGGTGGGAAGAAATGGTCGGCATCTGATGAAGCATGCAGTGGGGAAGAGAGTTTCGTAATCGTAATCGTAAATTCGGTATGGGAATTTTAGAAAAACAAACTGGGGGGTGGGGAATCAGACGTTGATTTACATGTATACGGAGTTGGGTGGGGGTGTGATGAAGATTTTACTACGGGGTCCGAAGAAAGACCGAGGTTGAACCTCATATATCCTCCACGGCAATTCTCGCCCTGTCGAGAATTCTGCAGTGCCCACAAATGCAAAGTATCGGTCGGCAACCAGCTTATGAAACTCTGTTAAATACCACTCCACTGGTCATTGATTAACAGAGAGGTGTGGTGCATAGTGCTTTGCATGACTGAATTGTCTGCTTCATATAATAATTAATTTACTAATTGCCTCAATAGGTTACACGTGTGTGTGTGATGTCTCACGTCTCTGTGAAGTAAAGCAACAATTTTCCACTACACAAAAGTGGCTGGTGCAGTGGCAGACCACCAGCAATGGCACTGACATAAATCACTTATTTTGTGGGCTTCGTTTATGCAGCAGCAGCAGCAGCAGCAGCAGCAGCAGCAACAGCAGCAGCAGCAGCAGCAGCAACAGCAGCAGCAGCAACAGCAGCAACAGCAGCAGCAACAGCAGCAGCAGCAGCAGCAGTAACAGGGCTTTGAAGCTCTCGTGCAAACCCTTCTGAGGAGATCAGTGGCATTAAAGCCATCTTATGCCATGATACATCTTTCGTTTATTACGATTGGAAGAGTTTCCTTTGTAGTTTGTAGCGCTACCGAGTGCACTCACTGTAAAGGTCATCACATGATACACGCTTGTGAGTGTGTGTGTGTGGGTGTGTGTGTGTGTTCGTGACGTTCTGGAAATGCGCTGTGTAAATTGTATTGCTACATAGATACATACATACATACATACATACATACATACATACTTACATACATACATACATACATACATACATACATACATACATACATACATACATACATACATACATACATACATACATACATACATACATACATACATACATACATACATACATACATACATACATACATACACACATACATACATACATACATACATACATACATACATACATACATACACACGTACGTACGTACATACATACGTACATACATACATACATACATACATACATACATACATACATACATACATACATACATACATACATACATACATACATACATACATACACATAGGTTACATACATTCATACATACATACATACAATTTTACACACACACACACACACACACACCTGTTCGTGTCCTAATGTATCTGTGCATACACACGGACTTACCTTACATCGATTTGTCTGTTTGGAACCATAGGTGCGAACAAAAATCTGTAGGCCCTATGTATTTTTGTTTTGCATGCTTTTAGCAGCTCTAGGTGAGATAGAGTGGTTTCACCAATTATGCTGTGGTCGATTACTAATGTGTTTTCCATGTGCCTCTGGCCCTCTGTGTGTGTCTCTGCGTTTGTTTCTGTGCGTTTGTGTATGTGCGTTTGTGTATGTGTGTTTGTGTTTGTGTTTGTGTTTGTGTGCTTGCGCGCATGCGTGTGCGAGTGTGCGTGTCTGTGTGTGTTTGTGTGTGCATGTGAGTTTCGAATTCCTGTACCTTGCGTGAAATTGAAGAATTCTGCTTTCAGCCATACCATATGGATGGATAGCATATCGGTAGAAAATTCACCGTGAAGCCATCTATGTAATCTGAAAGGAAAGTTGTTAATAATAATAATAATAAAAATTTAAAAAAAATTATAAATAATAATAATAATTTTTTGCCCTGATGTACTTCATTCCCACAGGGACTTATGGACTATTATTAATTGTTCGAACTCGAGTCACCTGATTTTCATGCCCGTGTGTTATCTAATGCGCTAGCGGGTCCATCCCCATGGTTATGGTAGTTGTGAAATTCACAGACAAGCCATCAGCAATAGGTCTATACATAACCTCTGAGAATTGGTACAGTCCGATAGTTGTAAACCTGTTGTCGTCGTCGTCGTCGTTGTTGTTGTTGTTGTTGCTGTTGTCATTTCCCCTGACAGGTCATTGAGTGCTTATAATTATCTGCAGGCTTGCATATGAGGAATAAATGTGTTTCAAATGAAGTGTTAGCGTTGTCATGGTTTCGCGTCTTCATCTCTAAGGGCGAAAATAATTGGGCGAATGTGTTGCAGACTAGAAAAGCGCTTTGTTGATTTCGATGTTGATCTTGTCATCCTTAACCCTTTAATGACCAGCTACATATGTTTTCAATGCATTTTAGTAGGCTACATGCTGGTCGTTAAAGGGTTAAGATATACATGTAATGAAAATGAAAATCTTCAGAGTTTATCGGCACCACACACAACCGTATCAAGGAGACCAGCTCATACACTGGCGTAATATTAAATTAAGTCTGCAATAGCGTGGTTGTATCTGTCCCGGTTGTGTGAGTGTGTGTGTTTGTTTGTTTGTATGTGCACTTGTTATAGCGCCCCTTCAAGCTCTCTCTACTCAGATGCGCTCCCGAATGCAGAGTGGACACTGCATCGGAGTTTCACGCCGAAGCGCTGAGCAATTGTGAGTGAAGGACTTGCTCAAGGTCCTTACGCGACGAGGTGGATTCGAACCTAGAACCTTCCGGCTCCAAGGCAACAACGCCACCACTACACCACCGCGCCCCACGTGTGTGTGTGAGTGCGTGTACGTGTGCACTTCAACGTGCATGATCATCATGCCTTGTATCGCAGCACGGAGAACTGCAGCAATGCCGTTTAATGGAGAATCTGTCCAAGTCAGCCGAGAGAGTAATGTAGATGAAACGATATGACCTCCAGTGCAGATTTGTGCCTCCATTATGCACGCTTTTCCATTATGCACGCTATTTCTAAACGGCATATACAGGGCTATCGGATCACTGTGTTTATACCTCGTCCAACCATAATCCTCTTCCTCTGAATGCAATCATTTTCATCTTAAGCTGCTTTGCTCGGTACTTAAGTTGCAGTCTTCGATGCTGCTGCTGCTGGCGCAGTCTCTCTCTCTGTCTGTCTGTCTCTATCGCTCTCTCTCTGTCTGTCTGTCTGTCTGTCTCTGTCTGTCTGTCTCTCTCTGTCTGTCTCTCTCTCTATCCCTCTCTCTGTCTGTCTCTCTGTCTCTTTCTCCCTCTCTGTATCTCTCTGTCTCTGTCTGTCTGTCTGTCTGTCTGTCTGTCTCTTTCTCCCTGTTGCTGCACATGCTATCCATCTTTCAACAGGATATATAGACGCAGTGGAGCGCATTACATCGTAGGCTACTGAGGGCAAATGTCAGTGTTCCAAAGCTCGTTTTTTTTATTTAACGCCTCCTACAGTTCGGGTTTCAATAGCAACGGCTATTACAATTATAAGGATATGGTCGGCTTGATGGATAGAGCAGTCTGATGTGATGTAGAGGGCGTGGGTTCGAGCCTAGAACATGGAACTCTATATGCCGGTGTGGTATGAAATTGTGTCCGGGCATGAAATATTGTCCGAAACATACTGTCATTGGTTAACGTGACCGCTGACGTCAGACAGCAACTGTCAAACAAAAGTATTAATGGAACCGTGAGATCTTGTCCGGGAAAGACACAAAATAGCAAAGATAATAATTCCAACACAACCATAGGTCTACCTGTCCATCTAATAATAGACATTGACATCTATATTAAGAAGTTGTTATTAACAGTAACCACAGAGCGTTTCCGATAAAGACCTAAAATACAAAAGATAATAATTCCAACGTCCCATAAAAATTGGGAGCCATAATTACGAGAAATAGGGCAAAGAAACACGGACTATTTATTTGCGTTTAATTAACTAAGACTTCCATAATAATCACTCATTACCTAGCCACGTGCTTCTCCGCATACTTTCTTTCAGAATTGAATATTCTATTGAAACAACAGGCCTATCTTCGGACAACGTTGATGGATCAATAAAAAACTTGAAACTTGAAACATTGGCGATTAAAACTCGGGGCCAAATAACTGTTTAAAACTGCTTCACGCAGCCTACACATGCTAAAATATTTGTAGCAATAATTAATTTATATGTATTGGAGGGTGTCACGGCAACTGGTCTGCAGCCAGCTCGTCTAACGACAAGTGGTCTACAGACACCCAGCGCTTTAAGAAATGGAAGCTGTATGCAAGTTCTTTTATAGGTGAAATGGAGGCTGGATTGATGAAAAAACGCAAGATAGGTGGAATCTAAACGACGATTCTTTTACATGAGAAATAGAAGCTGGATGACGAAAATGACGCATGGGAAATAAAAAGCTGGATAAAGGATTCTACAGATCTGAAATAGAAGCTGTATTGATGAAGAAACGCTTAAGTAATGGAAGCTGGATGAGGGTATTTTTATATCTGAAATGGAGGCTGGAGTGATAAAAATAACGGGCGAGAAATAGAAGGTATTTTTTAGATCTGAAGTAGAAACTGGATGCATGTTGAAATACATGAATGAAAATCATCAATCAAGCTTCCATTAAAGCTAGAAAACCATTTATTTTTTCTCTCATAAGTCTAGCTTCTATTTCATCAATACTAGTCGTCTGTAGACCAGTTAATTGTCGTTATACCATTTGTCTGTAGACGAGTTGCTGTTAGATGAGTTGTCTGTTGACCAATTGTCGTGGAACCGTATTTGGAGAGTTCTAACCCAGGTGCACTGTAGGCTTACAATGGCTATCATTAAGTAGGCCGCTAGTAAGTAAGTCAGTCAGTCAGTCGAAGTAAGAATATTGTTCATTAGACCACCAGCAAGCGCATAGTAGTTTGTACAATAATAAATTATAGAAACATTTAAGCAAGTCATACAATATTCTCATAACAAAGCTCTTGGCATAAGATTCAACTCTAGTGTGTGCATTAGGTGGGCTGGCTCGAGCATTGTATGAAGCAACTTATGGGAAGGGAGGAGGTAGTGAAGAATGTGAAAAGGATTTGAGAGGATAGAACGGAAAAGAGCAGAGTAGGCCTAAGCCCCTAGAACAGAGTGCGTTAATAGTTGGAAAATCAGTAGGGATGAAGCCTGAACGGGTGAGTTCTTCTTAAAACACCGTGAAGACGTCTACGCCCCATGGCATTTGCAAATACCCACCACACAGGGAAGGCATAAAGTTTAATCTAATCTGGGCATGGCAGTATATAGCCCTAACCACATCAAAAGCCGTGATGTTTTGGGAATTTGCTTAAATTATCGAAATAAAAACCTTACTAAATAATTATGTTATCTGAAAACCTTAAAACTCCTCGTAATAATTATGTTTATTATTAGGGGTTTTAAGGTACGCTAAAACATGTTAATAATAAAGCGCTACAAAAATGTGCGAGTACCATGAGCCAATTTGATATAAAAAGATTAGCCTAATGCTGCATGTGGCTTATAATTTAGAAAACCGAATCGATGGATTACTTCAGATAAACACAACTATGGAGCAGTAAAATTAGATGAGGCATTTATGAAGGCTGCAAGTCTTTTAAAGATTTTGCCCATATTTACATACGCCTCTACTCATAACCACTTTGCCTGTTCTACGATGGGAAATTCTATCTAAAAATAGAAATAGGGTAATCGCAATGGCAACTACAAACATGGTGCTTTTCAACAATAATTCCACTGTTCACATCCTTGTTTTCTCAACTCTTATGACAAAAATATTTTTGGCAAGTGGTATTGATAATATTACCTTTTAAGCGGACAATATCTCGCGAAGTACTGCTTCGACAAGCGGGATACATATAACGGCGGAGTCGGACACGATTTCATGCCGGACAACATCTCATACGTAGGCCGCATGAAATACTGTCTTGACAACGGAAGTGGGCGGAGTCGGACAACATTTCATGCCGGACATATTTACACGCCACACCGGCCCAGAAGACCGCAGGGGATTTTCAGAATGTTGATGTATGTGGTATTAAATGTGGTATTAAATGTGGTATCAAATGTGGAATGTGGTATCAAGTGGCTGTGATGCTACTAAATGGACGTGGCATTAAGTTCCAGTATAACAGGTGTGGATTAAATGTAATGGAGAATAAACCAGAAACTGGCAGGCATCTGCAATACACCAGTATCACGCCGGTGTCACTAAGTATAGAGTATCCATTAAAAATCATTTCCCCGTGCGAAACTAAGTATCCGGCCGGATGATTCTGAACGGGGGGGGGGATTATTCCCCCATTGGGCAAAAGTATCCCCCAATGAGTCGTACGAAACCATCCCGGCCGCGGGAAATAGAAATGAGTTATCTCTGGTTGCTCTATACGAGCATAATCCATCCTGCAGAGGGATACATTTTAATATTCATCCCCGGATAGTTTTACGACGGATAGAATATCACGGAACACCGGGGCGTCGGTATTTATGCTAGTGTACCTTCATGATCTTCTTCGCAGTGGGAGCGCCTCTGATTAGGTTGTACTGTGAGAGGCGCTTTATAAATCCCAAAATAGAATAGAATGATCCAACTGTTTATACTCTGCTCCACAACAAAATAGATCCATGCATGGCCATCTGTGTACAATTGTACATAGGAGTGGCCCGAGGTACACGATTTTAGATTTCCACTCGCCGCCGGTCACCATAGGCGTACGGGAGATTTCAGCAGTGGGAGGGGGGTCAAAGATTTTTACTTCTGCCCGAAAAATAAATCTCGTGGTGGGAAATACTATTTTCTTGTCTGTGAAAAAGACAAAAGAGCTGAAATATGTCATGAAAAATAGAACATTTTCGTATTTTCCCGGGTCTGCTTGCCCGAAAAACAGACTTGCCCGAAATTTGGGGGAGGCATTTGCCCTCTAGACCCCCCGCCTCGTACGCCTATGCCGGTCACAGATGCAAATTGATTCTGCGTCAAGGCGTGGAGGGTTGTCCAGAAGCACAGGAGTAGCCTACGAATATCCTCGCGACCAATTTGTGCAGAAGACTCGGTCCGTGCAAAGCCGAGGGATTTGTCAGACGAGGCGCAGAATGCTTTGTGTTTGAAAATGGCGGCGTGGTCTCTGTGTAATGAGACATCCCGCCGCTTACAACGCTGCATACAAATCGAGCAATGTCGTCTCTTAGCTATAACAGCGCAACGAAGAATACTAAGCAAAATGCCATTAAAACGTAACGTTAGTCTTCTGTGTAGGTCATTTCGACTTTAGAAAGCTGCAGCCGGTAACCTAATTTTGCCGCTCAGTCTTTGAATGAGCTGCTTAATTCCCCCCACCCCACCCCACCCCTCGTACTTCAACCGCCGATGTAGATAGGGTTTTAGATGTAAATGAGTAGGTATATTGTTTATCTTATCAATTGCTAATCACACTTTGGTTTACATATTAAGCTTATAGTGGCCCATAGGCCTATATTCTGCATACACATGTATTGCATGAATCACGACCATAATTATCTCTTACAGTGTACCGCATCTATACGGTTCTATCTCCTTAAGAAATCCTATGAACATAGAACCGTGTAATTCTAAGGTCACGAAGAATCGAGCCTTTTGCGTGGTGGGCTCACTAGTCTGGAATGGGCTCCCACAGGAGCTACGTCTGCTTCCTGAGGCTCCTACCAAAGCATTTTTCCCTCAACTCAGAACTGTGCCTTTTGCTGTGCTAGAGTCGGGAGCGCTTCTGAGTAGTCCCCTTGAAGAAGCGCTATAGAAATTCTTGAATGAATGTATATAGCCTTCTCAGTCCTTCATTGATTTTGAAAATTTATATAGCGTCTTTTCAAGAGAACTACTCAGAGGCGCACTTATACCCCAGCCACAGTGAATAAAATAGGATTTAAGCAACTTATTAAAGGCAGAGGAGTTTAGCTTAGGCATCAGTCGCAAGAATTATTGGAGGTCATTGTGGAATACAATTGCTGTTGCCATTCCTGTGAACTACGCCAATTTCTATTGTATTGTTTTTATAATATTTTACATTCCTGACATTTTGTTGATTATATGAGAAGCACCTTAGGACACGACCTTTGCTGGTCTATTATCTTCATGTCATTATGATCTGTAGCTTTCCCACTAACCATGAAAATGATTCTCCATTCGTTCGCTATCGTCATGTGTCCTGCGAATTGGAAATGCCATAGAGCACCTGACCTTGGTTAAAAAATGTCACAGATTTATGCATTGTAGGCGACTTCTGCCTATATACTGCGCGGCTGATACTATGCCTTAGGGACTCTGGAGAAAATGTCATATTGCTCTTGTCCAATTCTGTGGTGCTTTCATGAATATTTATAAGAGCAAATATTGCAGAATATATATTTTGCAGAAGGTTGCTCAAGATATACGGAACACGGTGTTTTTTGCAAAGAACTTAAAAGAACTTAGTCATGTATGGATGCCTGAGTACATATATCTGTACTTTCATACGTAATGTGTACATATATACATGCATTAGTATCACATATATACACAAACATACATACATACATACATACATACATACATACATACATACATACATACATACATACATACATACATACATACATACATACATACATACATACATACATACATACATACATACATACATACATACATACATACATACATACAAAATAAAATGTCATACATATATACATGCATACGTACGTACGTACGCACGCATGCACGCACGCACGCACGCACACACACACACACACACACACTTACATACATACATACAACACATACTCACATACATACATACATACATACATACATACATACATACATACATACATACATACATACATACACACACACACACACATACATACATACATACATACATACATACATACATACATACATACATACATACATACATACATACATACATACATACATACATACATACATACATACATACATACATACATACATACATACATACATACATACATACATACATACATACATACATACATACATACATACATACATACATACATACATACATACATACATACATACATACATACATACATACATACATACATACATACATACATACATACGCACATGCCTACATGCACATGTAAATTGTCGCGCACAATCATTATCCTGAACAATGAGTAGTTTTCAAGATGATTGTGGTGAGAGATGTATTATTGCTAAAGGATCTCGAGACTGCCCTTGGGATTGAGGTAAGTGACCTCGGAGGAGGATGTGAGCATTGCAGGCTGATGCTATTCCGACGAGAGCTAAGTAGTCCGATGTTTACAGTTTTCCCGCCATTGACATGGGTGTGTGCAAGCATCAGCAGCAGCATCAGCATCAGCAGCAGCAGCAAATCTGGCAGTTGCCGACAGCCAGTGCTCACTGCTCACTGCTCAGCGAAAACGCAGCGGGATGTTATCCTGAGCAATGTTATAAATGCAGCATTACTGTTAGAAGCACTACTGCCTACAGCGTTCAGACTTCAAAAAGTGAAAACTGCATTTTTGAGTTATTTATTTAGCTTTTGCAGAACGCGTCCAGCCACTGAACAGCAGCATCATCAGCCATGATGAGTAACTAGTAGTCAATGCTTTTCATTCATGAGAAATCACAAGTCATTTTTATTCACGATAGTAAGCCGAACGCGTTCCATGTTTACGACTCATTGGATCTTCCACATTCCAATTTTCCACCTAAACGTCACCTTAACAGCTACTGCTACTAAAGTACTATTAACAGCTAATGCTGACTACTATTAACAGCTACTGCTGACTACTATTAACAGCTACTGCTAACTACTATTAACAGCTACTGCTAACTACTATTAAGAGCTACTGCTGACTACTATTAACAGCTACTGCTAACTACTATTTACAGCTACTGCTAACTACTATTAACAGCTACTGTTGACTACTCTTAACAACTATACTATTAACTACTCTGCCACCTCTGATCCTTCGGTAACCGGACTACGACCTCCTTCGGAACCTTCTGACTAGATACAGCGCTCGTGAATAAGCTGTTGCCATGCACTTGGCTTTCGAGTGGCGCTCTATAAATTTGGAGATTACGAATACGATTAAGAGTTGATTTTCGAAAGAGTAAACACAGTGAAGTCTGGTCTCGTTGCTGCCAGTACAAACTACAAAGCCACTGTGTTGCCTACCGCCATGGCAGAGCGGCCACAGAGTCTGCCTATGTATATCATCAGAGAGAAGCTGAGTATTTGTAAACTAAAGAGCTCTAGTGTGCCTTGAAACCAGAAATGTGGAACCTTTCTAGACAGAGAAATGTCTGTATTTTTATGAAACATTGTATACTGTTCGGGTGTATGCCTGCAGTTATTTTGAAAATTGCAAAGTGCATTCATAATCAATGTTTGATCCAGACGTCTCTGGTGGGGAAGCGGGGGGGGGGGGTTTCCCCTCAGGAACAACATTCCCAACAGAAAAATTGAAAAGCTGCTTTTTACATGTAAAGTAAACAATGGTTGACTGGTAGAATTAAGGAAGAGAGATAAAACAAGAGGAATAGTTGATATACTAAAAAAGTATTCCTGAGATAAAAAGAGTTGACTACAGGAGTAAAAACACCTCTAACTGGTCAACGCCATGCGTCTCAGCCTCGGTTGTTTGTCCTTACGCCCCCCCCACCCCCAACGCACTCCTATCACCAACCTGGTTTTCTCAAAGCGGGGCCTGGGCGGCTAGATTCAACACCGATTCACAATTATTAATGTGAAGTTGTTAATGAATGGCATCATTCCATTGCAACTCGCATACTTGTCATTCAATTGCAATTCACATACTTGCCATTCCATTGCAACTCGCATACTTAAGTCATTCCATTACAATTCGCATACTTAAGTCATCATATTGCAATTTGCATACTTGTCATTTCATGGCAATTCACATACTTAGCATTCCATTGCAATTTGCATACGTGTCATTCAATTGCAATGCACATGCTTGCCATTGGACTGCAATTCGCATACTTGCCACTTCGTTACAATTAGCATAAGCCTACTTAAATAATTCCATTGCAATTCGCATACTTGTGATTCCGTTGCAATTCGCATACTTGTCATTCATAGGCTTTCAATAAACTGGCCTCGCCGACGCACGTATAGCCTACATTGATCTGTGCGCTTTCAATATAACTGTTTACACGCGCATATTCACGCTTCCCATGTATACATGTACACCGTGATTAATTTGCATCTATTTACGTACCAACCGTGCTAAGTTGCACAGCTTTAGCGGTCTTCCCGGTCGTTGCCAGCGGCAGAGGCGGCTCACAATGTAAAGGCAATTCGTCAAGATCCATGGGGGGGATGGCCATGCTTTAGAGCTGCCAGGTCTAATCTCTCCTGGGTCAATCATTTGGGGGCCTGCTTCATTGGACGTTCCTCCTTAGCGGTGACATTCGGATGTTTTATATGTTGCGCTACTTATCCGGCTGCCCACTGGGTATCGATCACTGTACCCATACACACGCCGATGCGAGGATACGTGGTGTGTCTCTGTAAGTCGTACCATTAATTAGTAAATCACGCCGAGATCCCGTGATGCAAACCAATTCGTCGTTATGTGTAGGCGTGGTTATAATATATCGTCAGCGCTGCCGTTAAGCTTCTGTTGGTGTATTCGGTTGCTGTCCCATGATGCAAGGGTGGATCTGGACATGAACTCATATCATATGTGCACAGACTCCTGTTGTGTTAGTGCGACCTATAGAGTAGACTCATGACACTCGTCAGTGTTTAACAGGCTCCTGGATACCCATTTCTATCACCATGATTGAACTGGGAGCGCCTCTGTGTGGGCTTGCTGAAGGTGCGCTATATGAATTCTTGCTATGAATGAATGCATGAACAAATTTAGGAGCCAATGAATCTGAGGAGGGGGTCTGAAGATGCTTAAACCCACATCTGAGTGTGGAGGGGCCGTTGTTAGTTGCTATTTCAAGCTGCGTGATTGGGGTAAAATTTTATATCTGGATGGATGGATCCGATTTGACCAGGGTCTATGACAACAGAGGCCGTTGCCCTGGACAGAAATTTGCTTGGCCTATTACAGCACTTAATAATTATAAGCTGCTAAACTTTAAAAAGTTTAAAGGTTAAACGGTGACTAAAACCGAGAATGTAACAACACACCTTTTAAACACTCAGAGTAAAAGTTATGTAATAATTTATAGAAATGCAGTTATAGGCTCATTGTAGAGTTAGTTTTCTATGTGATATTTTGCAAGACAGCAGATCCCAAGGATGATCTGATCATGATAATGATATGGGAGCTGCTGAAGCTCTGAATAATAATTTCAGCTGAGTAGACCCCCCCCCAAACAGAGTCCTGGCTAAGGCCTCGCGTCAAGTACTTTATTTCGGAAGTCTGAGCCTTTAATGCGGTACGCTTTTAACGTTAAGTAGTGGCCTACTTAAGAAATTTTTAGCTCGCAATTACGTTTCAGCGTTTAGCTTTAGAGCGTTGGTGGCACCGTCTGTCACGTGTGGCGTGGATGGAAATGACCCGTGAGGATTTCGCATTGTGAATCAGGCGCATTTACATAGGAAGGAAGTCAGGAAGGAAGTTGACCGGAGTCAATAGCGCCTTTCGAGTGTGTGTGTGTGTGTGTGTGGATCGATGCTCGCCAATGACATCCTGGGGACCCGTTTGATGACCACGCGGCTTTGCGGCTATATCGTCAAAGCACGTCTCCTGCGAACAGACCAGGCGGTTTGGATTCGCCATATATAAGCCTACCTATAGTCCCTGGCATAATGGCCACAGATTTATTTAATACCACCTTGAGAAACTGTGCAGGGGAGACCCTTTCACGTCAGCTCAACGGCTTTAGGTCTTTCTATAGATATATACTTGCGTATAAGTCGAGGACTTGCCGCCGCGACCTGTTTCTGATTTTAGAGTGCTGTGAATATTGCAGTGATATTGTCGTTAACCTTAATTGCGAATGATCGGCGTGTAGCGCTTATATGCGGGATGTCTAGTTTTAAAGAGTTTGTTGTTGGACCTGGACATCCTGTTTTTGACTGAGATTGTCCAGTTCGGCTTTGGTAGAATGATGAATGATGGGCTGTAAATGTAAATGCTAGAAAAAAGTGCACACGGGTTTTACGGGTATTTTCTCACAGGGTCTTAGCTATGGATGTGGGCCTAAGCATGTTGTCTGTTTGTTGAAAATCTTTTGAGCATCAGGGCAAAGTGTAACCAATATACATGCATCTTCCTCAATCTATATATGCTGTTAAAAGAGCCGTATGTTCATTGAAATACCCAAGTTCGGGTATAAGTCTAGAGTTATAAGACCGCGCGATTATATAGATCTATTCATGCATAAATTATCACACAATATGATTTTATTCAGATGCTAATTTTTTTATTTTATATTTATAAAAGCATAAAATTTATTCAAAAGCCTTATAATAGCCTAACTTTCCATCCGTCGAGCCCCCTATAGAGATCGCCACGCAGGCGCCTGGAATTTTCCTCTCTGCTTCGAACCCCTCTCCTGATGGACTTGACACTACACCGGTATTTCAAGGGACAAATCCGTAGACCAACAGCAGGATTTTCACGGGACTGAATTAATAAACCATCCGGATTCCGGGGAGCCGAGCACCCCCCCCCCCAACCCCCCACCCCCACCCCCCACCCGTGGTGTTCGCTGAGGCTTGGCTGTTTGCATTATACGGAGGACATGTGGTTCCGCGTCGATTAGATCTCCGGGGGATCCTCGTTCGTCGTCCTCGTCGTCGTCGGCTATCGGTCAGTGGACCACCGACTGCCCGCCGAGATCTCCATTCCCGTATAGTATTGATCATGTAAAACTCTCCCGGTCAACGGCGCTCGACCGACGCCGCGGAGCTGCAGAGTCCTAATTCTGAGCAATGTCCGTCGACCGTGGCGGCGCGCCGACGACCGTATACGGTACACTCCGTAACTCTCCGTTTCTGCTTTAGTTGCGGGCCGTTGGTCTGTCGTGGAAAAAGAAGATGACGACGACGAGGTGGGGGAGGATGTAGAGGAAGTGGACTCTGATTATGAGGATCGATTCTGCGCGGAATTCGGAATAATATTATTCTCGACGATGATGTGTGTGTGTGTGTGTGTGTGTGTGTGTGTGTGTGTGTGTGTGTTATTTTTCCAAGTTTCTTCTGATTACGGCAGGGATTTTTTTAGTGTTGTGCGGTTCTGCATAAAATATGCAGTTGTAAATGGATTTGCGCAGTTGTATTATAGAAGCACTTCTGCGCGGTTAAAAATGGTGAAAACAAGTTTATTGTCATCCGATTGGGAATAATTTATTATGGAGGATGGAAGGGAAAGAAGAGGCTGTGCAGTGTGCACTGCCAGTGAGTGTACACATGCATGGGCGGAGTTTGGTTTACGTTCGTGGGGGGGGGGGATAATGCCTTCTTGGGGAGGGGGCTAAGCCCGGAAAAATATACAATTTTCATGGTGAAAAAGCTGAATCTGGACCTTCTTTGGTGGGCTTAGCCCCCCTAGCCCCTGATAAACTCCGCCCATGAGTGTGCAGTTCTAAAAAATCTGTAAAGCGCTCAGGCTTACGGAACTGATCGTAATCGTAATCATAATCTCAAAACTTCTGAAGCACTACTCGAAAATCAACCACGGGGCACCAGTTTATTCATGAGCGCTTCACTGAGTCACAATTTGCCTCACCTCAACAAATGAGACTAATATCAGGAAGCAAGTAGGCCTAGAGCCAACTTTCAACAAAAAGCTGAGTTACTACTGACGCTTCATACTAAGGCTGTCTCGAGAGAGACTATAGTGTATTAAAGGACTCTTCTCTATTCTGGGCAACTCCCGTATGCGTCCGTAACGTGCAAAGTGACCGTTGATGCTGGCATCTTTCGCCGATTGGCTGGAGACAGTGCTGACAGTTTCTGAATAATGTATACACGTTTACTAGGGCTGCAGCTGTGCAAAAACTGAAGAGTAGATATGGAACTGAGAGTTTAAGCTCAGTGTCTAATCATTACAACAAGAGTCATCGCTTCGAGTGACGTCATAACATGGAGTGATAATTGCCACGAGTAGTCAGTTCCTTATAGATCTACTATGAAGTCATCTAGAAATGAGACTGATCAACAGCTGTGTGGGTTTACTACTCAAAAGAGAATTAAATTCCTCATTTGATGAGAAAGATTGAGACTGCATGTGAACTGCTGTTTAAGTTGTAAGCTATTGTAAACATTTGGCATTACTATGACAGCTGTTAGATTACTATAACAACTGTTAGATGCTCAGGACAAAATCATTATTTGACTGTTTTTAGTCTAAACAATGTTAGTTAGGTTTATGTATGTTTATAATCACATTGACGTTTATAATTGTATCGATCGCAACAAATTGTTTAGTCATGCATGTCTACATCAAATTAAAAAGGGACCAGCTCTGTGTTGGCAGATTTTCTTATCCTTTATGGTTATCCTGTTGATGACATCTGCAGATTATCTTGAACTTTTTGTGTGTGTTTCATTTCTAAGTTTGTAAACCTGAGATTTCTGTTGTTGGCAACTTGCTGCTATGTCAATAAAAGGCTGATTGATTGATTGATTAACTCTGATTTTCAGAATTCTAACTTCCAGGAGTCTTACTGTATGTATGTATGTATCTTACTGTCGTACATATAGCCTAACTCTTGCACACAGAGATGTTTTTAATGTAAAAAGCATACAATAGGCTCTAGTTAATCAACAATAATAAATTGCGTAGGGTAAAAATGAAATGTTTATAAATTTCGGTCTGCTGCTCAGGAAGTCCACTAGTCTGATCTTACACACCTTTAAAAACTAAAACTAAGAGTAAATATAATAAAATACGATATATTTTCTTTTTCATTTTATTTCGGTATCTCTGTCTCGCCTAGTTTTCTAAATCCACTTTCTGCATGTTTATGCAGGACTATTATAAACCGCTTTGCACATCTATCATCTGAGGTTAGTTCAATATTGGGATTATCTTCCTCGAGTAAAACTAATTTTCCGTCGGTCGGAAGCATTGGTATACAGAGGAAAAGATTGAACGATTTTCTGCCTGGGCTGGAAAGCGCGGTGAGTTGCGATTGGAGGGAGAGTGCATTGTGTCTGGTGGCCAGTCTATATTATAATTATTGATCAGTGTCTGGGCAAATGTTCGCTGCTGGCAATCCCTATGATTTATTCCAGTTGTTTGGTTTTTAAGCGAGACCAACGGTTGGTAGGATCAGTCAGTCGGGCAGACGGTCTTGTAGTCACACAGCAACAAGTGAGGATGTGTTGTATGAATGTACGTGCATTCATAACATTCTGAGAGTATATACACAAATTGTAAATACAAAGCGATTCAATACGACTACGTTAAAATTGTGCTTGATAATAATAAATGATGATAATAGTTGTGATAGTAATTATAATTGTAGTAATAGCAACAATTTATATTTAATTATTGATAATTTGCCGTCCCTCCGCCATTCAGAAGTACCGGTACACACACGACAGTGTGAATAAATACGGATGGTGCTGAGCATTTGTAGGTGAAGGATTTGCTCAAGGTCTCTACCAAACAATTACCTATATGGTATAGGGGGCCTAGGGGTGTGGGGCTTGGACCATTACTCTCTATGTTCATGCCGAGTGTTATAACCAATCTCTTTGGTGTCGAGTAAACTCGTAATGAATGAATGAATTAAACTTGGTACGTGCTCCATATACGGTTTACGGATAATATGAGGAAGTGTATCAAGCGTGCACTGGTTACTTTGTCTGTGCTGGACACTGCTGGTACCAGTCTTATCTAATCTAATCTAATCCAATAGCATCTATAACTAGCTTACTTACCGAGTACTAACTACTTAGTCATTCCAGTACAGGGCAGCACAATGGGCAATTAATCTCTTCTCCAGTCGTTTCTATCCATCAACTTTCTTCCACGCCATTTCAAGCCATGCATCTCAAGTCGTCTCTGATTGTTTTTGACCTTTGCCTCCGTCGTCTTTGTCTCCTTCTTCCGCCTCCAGAATTTCAGGACATCGCTTTTTGACTTTTCAATCAATCAAGCAATCAATCAATCAATCAGTCAATCAATCAGTCAATCAAGCACTCACTCACTCACTCAATCAATCAATCAGTCAATCAACCAATCAATCAATCAATCAATCAATTTATTCAATCAATCAATCAATCAATTATTCAATCATTTCATTCTTTTTATTGAAGCCATTGATAAGCAAAATACAAATAGCATAACTATTTTTCATGATTTGCAACCAAGTGGACCCAGAAAGGACACTATAATAATTATAGTCCTGATATCTTCAACCACACAAGAAAAAACCCCATCCATTGCCATATTTTCGCGAACAATGTTTTCTATATCTTCTTGTCCCATTTTTTTGGGCACGGTATCTTTTCGGCCATGATATTCGTAAAATTTCTCAGCCGCGTATGACACTATCTCCCGGCTTTTGTAGCGCTATGATGCCAGAAACATTAGGCGATGACTTTGCACGTCAACTTGCAGAAGAAAATCATAATCAATTTAGAGGGGCCGTGTCAAAATCCAATAGTCCAGAGAAGCCATCAGAAGCCAGGCTATCGTTAGTATGCAAGTTGAAGGCCACAGAGCATAAGTCCTAAGTTAAGACCTGAATGACAAATAGCTGACCTCTACAGCTGCTGTCTGCCACTGTAGCTGCAATTTATCATAAAAATGGAATCTCCTTCTGGCAAATGAGATATATTTTCTGCTGTAGCGTTTCGCTAACTCTGCCTCATGGCAAAGTCATATTAATTAATAATCTTCGTATAATAAAAAACATGAGACTCATCCGGTTGACACAGTTATGTCAATCATTTTTGCATAAAATATTGATATAAAACGATACATGCACTTCTGACCTAAACTTTTACTTAGTCAAAAATCCTTTGTATTCTAGAAATTCCAGGACTTACTCTACTGACTGCTCGACCGGACCATCTTTGGACTATATATGATATATATATATATATAATATATATATATATATAATATATGTTATTTACATAGTGTCTAATACAGAGACATATCGATTTTCAGCGCATTACATATACCATAATATTTATTATATATTATAATCATACTAGCCTATAGACTATAATTTTTATAATCATTTTATATTATGCATATGCATATGCATATATATATATATTATAGATCTATAAGATATTTACATAGTGTCTAGTACAGAGCGAGATGGGCTTAAGAGGATTTTCAGGATCTGAGAGAAGGCAGGCTTATAGTAAGTATAGGCTGGGGAGCGTTTTATGTTCTTGGGAATAAATGAGTGATGCATCTCTCGCGTCACCTCGGCTGGTAATCTGTTTTTGTGTCCAGATTACTGCCACTTCTGCCGATGCCGAACATATTTATTACGCGGGTGGGGGGGGGGGGGGGTCGGAGAAATGTGCCATGAAACCGGCAGATCCTTTGGGAAGACCTGACGTATGCCGGACCGGTGAGACACTGCTATCTTGATGCGCAAACACCACCACCACCACCAACACGACCACCACCACTACCACCACCACCGCCACCACCACTAACACCAACACCACTACCACCACCAACACCACCACTACCACCGCAAGCAACACCAACACCGCCGCCACCACCACCACCACCACCACCACCACCACCAGCACCGCCACCACCACGCCCCCACCACCACCACCACCACGACCACCACCACCAACACCGCCACCACCACGCCCACCACCACCACGCCCACCACCACCACCAACACCACCACCACCATCACCACCACCACCACGACCACCACCACCATCACCATCACCACCACCACCTCCACGACCACCAACTCACCCACCACCACCATCACCCTCACCACCACCACCACCACCTCCACGACCACCAACTCACCCACCACCACCACCAACACCATCACCACCGACTCAACCAAGCACGAACCCTGTCATGGCGCATCGCATGCATGCGCTATAAACGTTTCTCATTTCGTTGCTGTTGACTTGATGGCTGTCGGCTGGCTATTATACAGTATACACAATATGTTTGACACGGACTCCGAGACCTCTGTGTGTCAAACGCAGAGTATTGATATTTTCCCTTATGAACCGATTGCATGCTGTATTTTAGCCTGGTTTGGCGGTATATGTTGACTTATGGTTGCAGGCCAATTTCCCCGGACAATTTCCCCGGACAATAACCCCCGGACAATAACCCCTCGGACAATGAACCCCGGACAATCACCGCTAAACAATTAGGCCCATGCTGAAAGAATGAACAAACAACAATGACAACAATGACAACAGCAACAACAACAACAACTCATTGTTAGACATGATTATTGATTAAGCTACAATTATAATGATATTAATGCATAATATTTATTCAGTTTGTATATTAATTTATTAGACATACGATATAATTAGAGAAGCTTGCAACATGACAATATGGAATGAAATGCGTTAAAATAAAATATGTCGATGTCTAAAGAAAATGCTGATTAGTGTCAATAAAATTTATTCAGCTTAAAGAAAGGTTGTGATCTAGCTACTCTACGAATAGGCTATAGTCAATAACAATGCACTCATTGTAGTTGTGAACGATGATGAGAATCCTTGTTTGTGTGTTTGTATGTGCACTTGTTGTATAGCGCCCCTTCATGCTCTCACTACTCAGAGGCGCTCTAGAATGCAGAACGGACACTGCATCTGAGTTTCACGCCGAAGCGCTGAGCAATTGTGAGTGAAAGACTTGCCCAAGGTCCTTACGTGGCGAGGTTGATTCGAACCTCGAACCTTCCGGCTCCACGGCAACGACGCCACCGCTACACCACCGCGTCCCTTGAGTACCTTGGTTCCTATTGTTTAACTTAGTTACTGTTTGGTCATTCTTTCATTCTTCCAACTCAAATGTATATTCTTGTTCCGATTATTTATCAATTAACAGTTATTGTTAAAATCTTTTATGTGTGGCAGGTCTTTCACGTCTAAAACTTAGTTGTTGTTTGGTCATTATTTCACTCTTTCAATGCCCATGAATGTATTTCATCAGCAAAAATGTTTTCCCCTAATAATTGTCTAATAATTAATTAGTTTTTGACAATTATTATTAGTCTTTGATGTGTGGCAAGTCTTTTGTGTCTATCGGTTTTTGTTTAGTCATTTTTACAGCATTGGGGGGGGGGTTATTTTCCAGGGGTTATTCGCACGGGGGTTTATTGTTGTCCGGGGGTTATTGTCCGGGGTAATTGTCCGAGGGATAATTGTCCGAGGGATAATTATTGTACGGTGGAGGTGATTGCCCTGTTACTATTGACTTTCAGTATCATGATGAAATCTGAATGGTGTTGGGCTTTGCCATATTCTGACTCTTTGACTACGAGCTGCATGCATTGTTTTTATTCCCAGTCGCTGTTAGTACACAGTCGTCATTGATGTGTTAAACCCAGTACTGTTGTGAACCACGTGACGACTTGTCGTTCTTTATTCTGCTATAACTGGCGTTCTGTTGTGAACCGTGAATGGTAATATACTAGGTGTTGTCCGTGTTTTTAACCAGGTAATTTACTTTCATTGTTAATTGATTCCTTGCTCTGTTTATCGTACTTATATTATACTGTATTGTACTGTACAGGGTGGGCACAAAAAAGTAATCCCCTACGGATTTGACAAATTCTTATTTTGGCCAAGATATTGAAGAAAAAACCGTAGGGGATTACTTTTTTTACCCACCCTGTATATTACCATTTATAAAGCGCTTTGATCATCAAAATTCCATGTAGAAGCGGTCCACAGTGTGACCAACCCCAAGAGAAAAGACAGGATTTGAGGTGAGAGAAAGATGAAGAAATACTATAGCCTACCCGAGAGAAAAGTGGAGCGAACTGAGGGTGGAAGTCCATTCTGTAGAGGCAATGACTATGGAAGCAAAGCGTCTGGAATGAGCTATGGCAGTCCTTACTTTAACCTACTATGCTAACTTGCTGTTCTGAATGTTGGTCATATTTCAGACTGGCTATATCCCTCTTTAACACTGTGAACTAATGTCTCTGCCATAGATGTCTTTAACCTGACATGCTGTCTTTCCGTATTCTGAAATGTGTGCTGTACTTGATCAATATTGTGAACAGTGAGTGCTGACCACACATTTCGAACCATGGATGTTTTTACTTTCCATCATTAACTATGAATAGAAGCTTGTATTGGATAGGTTTGGTCAGCTAGTCTAAGAATAGGCCTAAACTCCCTCTCTGTCTCTCTGTCTCTCTATCTCTCTGTCTGTCACTCTGTCTCTCTGTCTCTGTCTCTGTATCTGTCTCTGTTTCTCTCTGTCTCTGTCTCTCTCTGTCTCTCTGTCTCTGTCTCTGTCTCTCTGTCTCTCTCTCTCTATGTCTGTCTCTCTCTCCGCCTCTTTCTGTGTCTGTCTGTCTCTCCCACCATCCCTCTCTCTTCCTCTCTCCCTAAGTCTAAGAATACAAACTCTCTCCCCTCTCTCTCTTTGTCCAGCAACGCCAACCAGTCCGTCCAGAATTGCAGCCATGGCTGTTCGTCGCGATAAAGCAGGACGCGGTGGATTGCGAAGGACTTTCATCAGTCCGAAATGGATGAAAAAGGAGAATTTACGGTCCCATAAGCGGACGACCGGCTCGGCTCATCCCTCCCGTCTTTGATCTATATTTGTTTGCCTGGCCTTTCCTTTTTTATTGACCAGCTTTGCGGTGCGTGATTCCCGTGGCAATCTCTGGAGACCCGCGGACCGCCGCGCTGCCTCCTGAAATCTCTCATCCTATATTCGGATGAGAGATACATGCTCTCTTTCTGCGCGTTTTGCGAGATCTCGGTGCACGCCATGAGAGTCTTTACTGCTTCGAATCTGAATTATAAATGAAAACCCGGGTTTAGTCGTCCGTAGTAAGTTTCTGCGTAGGCGCTGTAGTGTATATACGGAGCTGCTGTAGGGGTCCCGTGTGGGAAAAACTCATTCGTTTGGTCGTATCGGTCTTTGTCAGAATGTCAGGGATCTTTTATATAAATACTTCAAGTACAGTGTATACTCTGCCCACGCGGATATATCGTGACTGATTGTATTATATGGTTGTATATATGCTTGTGTGTGTATGTTGATATGCAATGCGTATGCACTATGCAGGGTTTGAGGTGTGTATGTATTTATGTATATCATTTGTTTATTGGTTCATTCATTAAGTGCTTTTGTATAGCGCCTCTTCAAGAGGGACTACTCAGAGGCGTTCCCAACCCCAGCGCGGCCATATAAAACGGTCTTAAGATGAGAATGTATGTGCAATGAGCCTATGGATGTAAGCTTATAATATATGGTTTACTGTCAATACCGCGCACACAATACCGCGCACACAACACCGCGCACACAATACCGCGATTTTCAATACAGCGCACGATCGTTACCGCGCACGATCGATACCGCGAATTTGTTCAATACAGCTTATATTTCACACCTATAAATACCTCCATCCAGCTTCTATTTCTCGCTTGTTATTTTAGTCAATCCAGCTTCTATTTCATACATAAAAAAACTCTCATCCAGCTTCCATTTCTCATGATTAATTCTCGTCAATCCAGCTTCTATTTCAGACATAGAAGTACATTAATCCAGCTCTTATTTATCATGCTTTATTTTCGTCAATCCAGCTTGTATTTTATATATAAAAATACCATCATCCAGCTTCCATTTTTCATGCTTTATTTTCGTCAACCCAGCTTCTGTTTGACACATAGAAATACCTTCATCCAGCTCTTATTTCTATGTATTTCTATGTCGGAAATAGAAGCTGGATTGACGGGGAAAAAGCATGAGAAATAAGAGCTGGATGAAGTTATTTCTATGTCTGATATAGAAGCTGGATTGACGATAATAACGAGCGAGAAATAGAAGCTGGATGAAGGTAGATATAGGTATGAAATAAAAGCTGGATTGAACAAATTCGCGGTATCGATCGTGCTCGGTAACGATCGTGCGCGGTATTGAAAATCGCGGTCTTGTGTGCGCGGTGTTGTGTGCGCGGTATTGTGTGCGCGGTATTGACCGGATACCATAATATATATATTACATAATTATATATATTCTCTGCATGTATGCACATTATGTATGCATATATGCATGTACATGTATACGCATGTTTGCCTGTATGTATGTTGCATGTGCGTGTATGTATTTCTAACATAACATTTCTGTATAAGACAAGGTTTCTCGTGTTGTATGAGCAATAGTGTGCATGCATGTGTTTGTGGTGTATTTACCAATGCATTGAAAGGTGTTATTTGTGCACTTGTTTGCCTGCATTGTATGCATGCATGTCTGCACACGTGCGTATCATGTATACATTATAAGAAGCACTTTCATGTCTTTGTCTCTTTTATATGCGAAACGTGTCGTTGCTAGTGTTTGTCCCATCCCATCCATGTATACTCTTCTTCACGGTATCATCCATTGCGTCGTTTGCTCTTCTCCTCTTTAGCCTCTCGTTCAAGCGAGTTTGTTTGATCAGCAGATAGATCGTGCGTCATTTCTTCCACCTCTTCAGACAGTCTCATCCCCTCCTCTTCCTTATCCTCCTCTTCCTCCTCTTCCTTCTCTTCCTCCTCCTCCTCCTCCTCCTCCTCCTCCTCCTTTTCCTCCTCCTCCTTCTCCTCGTACTTTTCCTCCTCTTCTTTCTCCTCCTCGTCTTCCTCCTCCTGTTCTTCTTCTTCCTCCTGTCTTCTTCTTTCTTCTATTCTTCTTCTTATTCCTACTCCTCTTCCTTCTCTTCCTCCTCTTCTTTTTTGGTCACCATCCTCCTCTTCTTCGTCTTCTTTTCATTCTTTTTATTCCTCCTCCTTTTCCTCCTGCTCTTCCTCTTTTTCTTCTTCCCCTCCTCATCCTCGTCCTTCTCCTTTTCCTTTTCTCCCTCCTCTACGCTCTCCTACTCCTCCTCCTACTCCTCCTCCACATCCTCCTCCTCCTTCTCCTCCTTCTCCTCCTCCTCAACGTCTTCCTCCTCCTCCTCCTCCTTCTCCTCCTCCACACCCTCCTCCTCCTCGTCCTCCTCCTCCTCATCCTCCACCTCCCACTGAGTTATTGTGCGTGTATCGTCTATAACCAGCAGCAGCAATAGCAGCCGCATACTCTATGGCGGTGCACGCAGAGGCGGACGCACTAAAGCTTCCTTCTCCTCTGATTTTTCTTTGGTCGCTCGCTCTCTCTCCTTTCAGCGCTTCAACAAAGACGATGTCCGTCCGCTGGTCTGATGAATTTCCTGGTATAGCGGCCGAACCTGGAGCCAATCTCGACGGGGCGGATGGGGGGAGGGCGTCGGGGGATGGGTGGTGGTGGCGGCGGATGGACAGAAGAGGAAGCGGCCCGTCAATCATGCCGTAGATACCTTGAATGAATTGTCCGGCGGTCTGCTCTGGCATCTCGAGTGTACAGCTGCTGCTGCTGCTGCTGCTGCTGCTGATGCTGCTGCTGATGCTGATGCTGCTACTGATGCTGAAGCGCAGAACTTGGTGTAAATGTTCGTCTCGACGTGTCTACAGCGGATGCGTTAGCAGCTCTTGATATTTATCGTTTCGAGCATCCTTTTTCTGTCATCTCCTCTCGTCCGCTTTTCTTTCATAGACAGCGCGCTGGTAGCGGAAACGATGGTGTGGGAAATGGTGGTATAGGGAAAATGGGAGTGGGGGCGTTTTACAGTTTTTCGGAGATGCTGCACTGAGCAATGAGCATGCACAGCATCCTCGTGTGTTTCTGTGGTGTCATAAATTACGACTTGTGGTTTCCTTAGATGCAGACAGATTCTGTAGAACAAATAAATGCAAAATATTCCGAAAACTGGCTTTGTGTGTCTGCCTGTCTGTCTATCTCTCTGCCTGTTTGTCCGTCTGTCTGTGTGTGTCTGTCTGTCTGTGTGTGTGTCTGCCTTGTCTTGCTATGCTACAATTATTATTGTTGTTACAAAGTAGGCTACGACATCTGACGTCAATTCTCTTTATAAAGGCTAAGCATATGAAATCTCTAACACACTTCAGACTCAATTACCATTCGATGCCTCAGGACTAGCTCAATTGAGTGCTTGTTGCTTTTAACAATACTGTGACATGACAAAGATGATTAGTGTCGCCCTCCTCCTTTATCGAGGCTTGGGACTGGGAATGTCAGAATGCGTGTATACAGTGGCGGTGCCTTGCGCAAGAGACTAACTCCGCCACTGGTTGCACTCTGCCAGTGCCAGTCCCAAGCCTAGATAAACGAGGAGGGCGACACTAATCATCATTGATAATTCAGTGGCGTTGAAAAGTAACAGACGCAAGTGACTACTCTTCTTCTACAACTACACGTATACACGTATTAGTCGTGGCTGGGCTGGGAGCGCCTCTTAGTAGTTTCTTGAAGAGGCGCTATATAAATTCTAATAATGAATGAATGAACGAATATATTGTGTACTTTTGCAGCAAACGTTTCTAGAGTCTTTTTTCAGAATTATTCGGCAGAATATGAGTGTTGTTACATGTTTAACGACACTGCCATATCGAAGATGACTAGTATCGCCACGCCATTTAGGTCCCCATGGACGGACCGTGCTAGCCCGAGATTTGAATCTCTGAAATAGCCACCTTCGGGAATCGAACCACGGCCCGCACGCTCTCTTTCACAAAGTAGCGTGCAGACGCGCGGCCATCGACCTTGCCTGTGTAGCCAGGCGAGCCAGTGGCAGAATATGAGTTGTTGTTGTTGTTGTATTCGGGCTTAACGACACTGTTTCAAATCGAAGATGATTAGTGTCGGAGGCAGAGTACAATCTCTCTCCACGTTTATATTGCGACCGAGCCATACGCAGTAAAGATCCGAGAAATTAATCTCTGATAAACCGACCGACCGGGAATCGAACCCGGGCCGCCGGCGTGGCGAGCGGGCTACAAACCCATTCGGCCACTCAGGATATCGGACAGAATATGAGCCACGACGCGATCATTTATTTTATACGCTACGAAAAAGGAGACCAAAGAGGTTAGTGGAACGGATGGAGAAATCTGACAAGGTCAAGCAAGGTGGCAGAGATGTATGTCAGGGAGTGACCTGCGTGACAGCCGCCTGAAGTGGCAGGTGATGGGGGAAAATTGGGTGTCACTGACCGCGATTTGGGGAACGTTAGGCGATTAACGGATTTATGGGTATAGCGCTGCAGTGTGTTCATGGTAAAGCTTCCCTCTATAATATCATGTCCGTTCAATTTGTTCGGATGATTTGTTTTATGGCTTCCGCGCGGATGAGGTGGGAAAGCGAGGGAGATGTTTTTGCCATATCTTAGATCTTGGCGTAGATATTAGGCCGAATCCGCAGGAACGAAAAGACTTACAGATAAAGGTTATCTTCTGTGTCTAATGTCTGTGTGGATTTTTTATCCTTTCTTTTTTCTTAGTCTGAATCTCAGAGCTTGCGTGTATGTATGTATGTATGTGTGCATTGTATGTGGGCATTGATGTGTATGTGTGTATGTATGTTTGTATGTATGTTTGTGTGTCTGTCTGTATGCATGTATGTATGAATGTATGTAGGCCTATGTATGTCTGTATGCATTGAGAAACTCAATATAATGCATTTGTAAGTATCTCATGCACAAGGAGCTTTCTACCTGCCAGTCTACAAGATGTCAAAAATCCTTTACAACTGATAGCAAAACAATGCACAGTAAACTAGAAAGAGCCGCCAATGGGTGGGCCCACGCTCACATGTGGAGCCAAACAGTCCGTATCAGTTGATAGATGGTATTGATGTTCAGAGTTTCTTGACCATGTTGCTTCCTTAATTTTATGGTCTGTGGTTTTCATTTCCTTATTCTTTGGCTTCTGACAGGACAAGATTGTTTTGTGGATTTATAGGGAAAGGGTTGGTTTTTTGGTAGATCTATTTATATTCACCCTGGTTGTTTTTTGGTGTTTATGTTCAACCTGCATCATCTATGTATCAAACAGTTTGTCTCTGATGTTGATCTCTGCCAGTGCTTCTTCATTAAGCTCCTGTCATCTTAAAACCATGGACGGGATTTCGTCAATCATCAGAGTGATTTCGTGTGTGTTCTGTTGCCTGTTGGCCACATTTATGCGCTTTTGATCTGGCTTTTGGTTTTTGGTTTAGTCTCTGGTTTGGTCCTGTTTGGTCTGGATTGCTTTAGTATGGTCTTCGTTTGTTTGATCTGGTCTGGATTGCGTTTGTGTTATCTGGATTGGTCTGTCTGGTATGATCTGGTCTGGGTTGCAGAAATGCAGAATGGATTCCTGTATTATGCTTGGTCTGGTCTTCTTGTGTATGTGTCTGGCATGGACATATGCCTGGTGTGGTCTGATGCTTATAGGTCTTGATCAGTTTTTGTCTTGTCTGATCTTGTGTATAGTCTGGTCAGATTATATCTATAGTCTGATCTGATTAATCATCATCAGTGTGTGTGTGTGTTTGTGTGAGTGTGTGCGTACGTGTGTGTATGCTTGTTTGTGTGTGTGTTTGTATGTATGTTTGTGTGTGTGTGTGTGAGTGAATGTTTGTGTATGTATGTATGTATGTATGTATGTATGTATGTATGTATGTATGTATGTATGTATGTATGTATGTATGTATGTATGTATGTATGTATGTATGTATGTATGTATGTATGTATGTATGTATGTATGTATGTATGTATGTATGTATGTATGTATGTATGTATGTATGTATGTATGTATGTATGTATGTATGTATGTATGTATGTATGTATGTATGTATGTATGTATGTATGTATGTATGTATGTATGTATGTATGTATGTATGTATGTATGTATGTATGTATGCATGCATGCATGTATGCATGTATGTATGTATGTACCGTCGCGAATATGCTGGTGTGGGGCCCATATACGCACAGATTATCCAGCAGACAACCCACATCAATGCCTCCTTCTGGTCGACTGGCGGTCGACCCATACACTCAGCCTTGCAACTGTAGTGACAGTGGCCTATAGTCTTGGGCATGACGTTAAACTGCATCCATCCTCTGCCACAGGGAACCAACAACGTCCCTGTGCCGGTCCTAAGCCCGGACAAAATGAGGAAGGTTTGCCAGATGGGTGGCGATACACTAGCAGTGAAAAACCAAGACGATTGTAATCCGCCAAAACCACGTCACAAGTAACATAGCTACCCAGATGCTTCAAGGTGTCATGATGTGAAGCAGACATGCACAGGCGGTCAGGACAGACCGTTGGAGAGGGTCGGGGGAGAGAGCGTGGGACACAACGGGCATTGACCCACGTTGTCCTTCGTGCCTTTTTTTCACGATTCTCTTCAATCAGACAAGGGGGTTTAGATGCTCCAAGGTGTTAATGGTATGGAGCAGACCTGCTGACCGGACCGGTTGAAGCTGGGCAACATGGCACGAGACAGACTCAGACAGAGAGTGGCATCGGACTCCTACGGGCATTGAGCCTAAGGATATTGATGATGATGATGATGATCTTAGCCTAAGTACTGACTGAACGCTATGCTGCGACTAGTGAAGACGTGTCTTAGAGTTTTCGACGTGCGGTATTCATAAGACACGCTTAATTAAGTGGTCGCTTACTTAGTCAGCGACTAAATCATGGATATAGTTACCACGTGATCTGTTCAGTTATGATAATCAAAGAACACGAAATAACCGGGCGATATGAAGACCGATAATTAACCTAGCGATGACGTTGATCACCGCTGCAGGAAAGGTGGTAGTCTTCTGGAGGGAAGCTATATTAACTGAAATACGCGGAAGAGAGGAGTTCGTTGTATACACCAGTTGTAGTGGATTGATTCATCGATGGAAGTGGGCAATAAAGAGGATGTAGTTGGTCCATTACAGGACCCGTATGGATCTTGATGGGGGTGTTGGGGGGGGGTGGTGGGTGGGGGGGAACAATCAAGTCAATGGCTTTTAAACGGTGGAGCCTCGGTTCTTACGGCGTCTCGTCTCGCTGAGAGTGGTCCATCGAGATTGTCTGCGTCAGGAATGAGAAAGCTTGGGATGTCTGCCAGAATGTAACAGCAAACTTTTAACCCTCAATAATAATAATAATAACATCAATGACAACAGCAACACCAATAATGATGATGATGATGATGACGACAACAACAGCAACAACAACAGTTTTGTTCTTGCATTCAATTGCACATATTTTACAATGTATATTGCATAGACTAGTTCTGTAATGCATTGTATTATAATGTATAAATATATTGTATTATAAATATTGTACTGTTTGCATTGTATTGCATTGTATGGTAAATCAATCAATCAATCAGTAAATCAATCAATGGATCAATCAGTGAATCAATCAATCAGTAAATCAATCAACCAACCAATCAATAAAGCAACCAATATATCAATCGATCGATCAGTCAGGATTTGTAAAGCACCCCTTAAAGATTCCTACTCAGAGGTACTCCTGGCCCAAGTTAAGCGAAGAAAACAATCTTCAACAGTCGGTGAAACTGAGAAGGGTTTGTGAGGTGTCGTATGTCGTATAATCAGCCAGAATCCTCTTGAGATAGATAATCTATCAACAACACGTATGAAGAGGAATCTACACTGGCTTCCTATAACCGTGTTTGAACGAAGGGAGGAGGATTCGTGTCAAGATCCTTCTAATTGGACTTCGACGATGGTCGACACTGCCGCGGCGGCATACATCAAGGGCATTCGACTTCCGGTTGTGAGTCAACAGAACTTCCGGTGATCACCGCTGTACCCTGCCTCCTCCTCCGGAGTAGATTTACTGGTCCCCCCCCACCACTTCCGCACACATCGTTGCGAGCTCATCGAGTTCCGTCGTGCAGTAAACCTTCCTATTGGAACAGTCTTGCTTTACACACACACACACACACACACGCACACACACACACACACACACACACATGCACACACACACACACACACACACTGACACACACACACACACACAGCCCACACACACACACAGCCCACACACAGACACGCACACACACACAGCACACATACACACACGCACACATACATACACACTGCATACACGCACACACAAACAAATAAATACAAACACACACACACACACACACTCCCTTTTCAATTATTTCAGCCCAACACAGATGTTCACTCACTGGTCTGTATAATCCAAGGTTGCACTGCGATACTATTGGTGCGCATGATTGTGGACAAACGTGCAAACATACTTACATACATATGCTCCTTGATAGATCATATCTAGATGAGTAATTATCGTTTTATTTGATTAATTAACCATTCATTATACACAGATAACGATTTTTGATTTCCTTAATTTTTTATTACTGTTTATCTTTTTCTCCCAAATGATTTCCATAAATGTACGTTATGTGTTTTAGTTGTATAGGCCTACTGTGATTATAGAAAATTGCATATTTCGATTTTTGTATGAATGTACATGCTATGTTCTGTTCTCATATAATGTTCATGCAGTGCGTTTGCAGGCGGTTCAATAAAGCAAATACTTACTTACTTTACTTACTTAATGATAAGCGTGGTTGACTATTATAATACTTCCTTTTCAATCCGACTGATCTATGTCTGTAGGGGCAGCTTCTCTATGAAACTGGGTATCTTGTTTAACCCTTTAATGTCGAGATGGTAGTAAATGGTATGGGAAATCCTATACCCTCTGGCATTAAAGGGTTAATGCGCGTGTAGGCATTTTTATATCACGGTGAGCCTGGTGCGCCGGTTCTGGGAACGCAAAAATACACGACCGGTAATGGCAGATCTAATGCCCTTCTTTAATGTGCTGTGTAACCTCTGGTATTTGATGTATGTATGACTGAGATGATCAGTGATATTTGAGATGAAAGCGGTAAAAGCGGAGTCGAATCTGAAAGTACCGCTGGTGGGGATTGAGACGAGACACACGTGGAATGGAAAAAGAATACAGAGACGTTGCCATAGGATGCAACTGAAGACTTGTTTAGTTCAGGATTGCCTTCCGTTTAGAGGGGCGAAGGCGGCATGGGCGGAGTTTGGTTTCCGTTCTGGGGGGGGCTATATTTTTGAGTCTGGGCCTTCTTGTGGGGGGGGGGAGGGCTAAGCCCAGGAAAAGGTACCATTTTCATGGTAAAAATATGAATCTGGGCCTTCTTGGGGGGGGGGGGGGGGGCACTTAGCCCCCTAGGCCCTGATAAAATTCGCTCCTGGTAGGCGGATCAGAAAATATATGGACACTGCATCGGAGTTTCACGCCGAATCGCACGAGCAATTTCGAATGAAGGACTTGCCCAAGGTCCTTAGGAGGCGGTTTCAGATGGATTCGAACCTGCAACCCTCCAGCTGCAAGGCAACGAACATACCCACTACTGTAACCACCGCTCTCCAGTAATAGCACTAAACGCCAGTGAAGGCAGTGAACGCTAGTCAATATAGTAATGGCATTAACAGACTTTTAACTTCATCAATTATAGTTTACTGTGAGATTGAGATCAACGACTTCGAACGGAGTGTCTGAGGTTGCTGTCTAGTCAGTCAGACTGTCGGTCATTTGGGGAAGAGAAGTGGGGGGCGTGGGGGAAGGTGATGGTGTGGTGACAGGAGGATGGCCATACGTCATGATTATCTATCTATCGTTAAACCACTGACCTTATCAGCTCTAAGTGCTGCTGTCGGTGTTTGTGCACGGTGGAAGTTGGTTGAACTTTGTTTCACCAAGTGCATGTCGACAGGTTGAGGATTGGTATAGGAGTGATGTACCATTAACGCTGCATGGGGTGCTGAGGTTGAGCCGCGCCAAAGGTAGTTCCTGCATGTTTATACGGTCCATGCATTCATGAGTATTGAGTAAGTCCTTTGCACGCTATTGCTCTGCACCTTCGTCGTATTCATTCATTCATTCATTCATTCATTCATTCATTCATGCATTCATTCATTCATTCATTCATTCATTCATTCATTCATTCGTCCATACATTCATCCATTTGTCCATACATCCATTCGTTCATCCATCCATTCATCCATTCATCCATACATCCATCCATCCATTCATCCATTCATCCATTCATCCATCCATTCATCCATACATCCATCCATTCATCCATCCATTCATCCATTCGTCCATACATCCATTCATCCATCCATCCGTTCATCCATCCATTCATCCATCCTTTCATCCATTCATCCATACATCCATACATCCATCCATCCATTCATCCATCCATTCATCCATTCGTCCATCCATTCATCTATCCACCCACCCATCCATCGTGCCGTGTGTCAGTCTGTCAGTTCTTGTGAGCAGTATTCGTGAAGACCGCTTCCAGTCGCCCAAGCATTGGTTCTGCATTCAATGTATTGTCACTGTGCATGCGTGTAAGTAAGTTGAAGTGACATCCATATAACGTCGCTTTATCGAATCCATTGAACATCACGGTCAGTCAGACATGGGGGATGGGTAGGATGGGGGATGGGTAGGATGGGGGATGGGTAGGATGGGTAAGATGGGGGATGGGAATAGGATGGGGTGGGGTGGTTATGGGGGTTATGCTCGGGTGCGTCGCTCTAAGCAAAGATCGATTCACGTCAATCTACGATACGACACACCCGCATGCAGACACGCACACAGACACCCACGCACATATAAACACTTGCGCACCCATAACGTACGCCCACGCGCAGACACACGTGCGCACACAGACATACACGGACAGACACACATACTTATACACGCATGCAGACACACACTTATACACACATACATAGAGACAGACACGCCCACACACACACACACACACACACACACACACACACACACACACGCACAAACACACACACACACACTGCCAGAGAATGGCTGACTGCAGCATCGGAAGAGATTCCTATCTCAGTCTCTTCATTATCATCATCATCATGGTCGTTGTCCTCGTCGCCATAGTTGACTATACAGACGACAGACAATGAACAGCAGTGCATGGCTATAATAACTGCTATTTCCTATTCTATATATAATATGTATTATATTAATATAGAATATATATATAATATATATATTATATATATATATATTATATATATACTGTATACATATCTATATAATTATATACATATATATAATATATATTATATATACTTTATATATATATCTGCTTTTGATAATCATGCGATCGACGGGATTATATTAAAGGATCAACTACAGACTATCATCAGCAGCTGAATAGATTCGCTATCTATCAGCTGAATAGATTCGCTATCTATCAGCTGAATAGATTCGCTATCTATCAGCTGAATAGATTCGCTATCTGTCAGCTGAATAGATGCGCTATCTGTCGGCTGAATAGATTCGCTATCTGTCAGCTGAATAGATGCGCTATCTGTCAGCTGAATAGATTCGCTATCTGTCAGCTGAATAGATGCGCTATCTGTCAGCTGAATAGATTCGCTATCTGTCAGCTGAATAGATGCGCTATCTGTCAGCTGAATAGATTCGCTATTGTCTCCAGCTCTCCATCATCAGCTTCGTCATCATTATTCAAGCGCAGACCAACCGGCTGGCTGCAACCAAATGGATACTACCGGATATATACAATATATATTTTTATATATAATTTATATCTAATGTATGTATAATTGTATATATATATATATATATTATATATATATATATATCTACATGTACATGTATGTATATTGTATATAATTATATAATTATACGTACATTAGCTACCAGCTGCGGACAAAATGGATACGGTGCAACATCTCCGTTCATCCGATGAAGATAAAAATATAAGCAGTTGAATAAATTAAATCCATGTTTGTTGCAGATATAACGGACGAAGTCGTCTTTCCAGACCAACAGTACAACAATTCCAGCTTTCCACTTGCATACCAGAACAACTCCACATCTGCAGCCTTAAGCAACAACCGAAGACGGACCACTTCGCGATGGAGGACGACTGACCCAGGACCGACAACAACGCCAGCAACGACGACGACAACGTGGCACGATGAACAACGTAGACCGCTGTCAGATGCTGGACAGGTCCCCGTCACGTTGCTCTGGGCCAGCAGTGGGGCCACGGTCCACTCGCCCCAGTCTGGGGATGTGGCCCAACAATCGTGGACCATAAGACCAAGACCTCGGACTGGTGCCGGGGACCATCGGGATGCAGTGACCTCTGTCAGTCCCAGGTGGACGAATCGGGTGCTTCCGGTGGTCGGCGGCTCTGAGAGTCCGCTGGAGACGGGGAGCCAGCGCAAAACCTCCGAGGTTGCCATGACGACGGTTGCGAACGATGGAGAGCAGACTGTGTCGGATTCATCTTTCTTGAGCACAACAGTTGCCGCTGATGTGAAATACACGAAGAGCAGTCACGGTTAGACAATAGCATTGTTATTAGTATATAGGCCATGGATGGGCGGAGACTTGGGGAAGGGGACAGCGGGTCACGGTCCCCTCCAAAGTGTGTGGTAGGGGACAGAGATGTTTATATCCCCCAATATTTCAGAAATATCATTATAAATTTTCTTCAGTGTTATCCACTGTTTATCCATAATGAGCAATTTTTTTAAGCTTAAAGTGTTGCCATTACAACAGTTTGCAAATTGAAAATATTTTAAACAAAGGGATGGGACATTTTATTGAAGTCTTAAGCCTTGTCTCTGAGCACTGAAATCATGAATAATTTTGTTTACTCAGAAGCGCTCCCGACTACAGCGCGGACACTGAATCGGAGTTTCGCGCCGAAGCGCTGAGCAATTGCGAGTGAGGGACTTGCCCAAGGTCCCTAGACTCCCTACGCGGCGGCTTGAAGTGAATTAGAACCTGCAACCTTCCGGCTGCAAGGCAACAAACATACCCACTACACCACCGCGCCCCACAAATACTCAGTGTCCAGTCTCAGTGGGGACTCGAATCCGCACTCTCCGCGTTGCAAGCCGAGCCCCATAACCAGTTCGTTGCGTTTGTTATTGCATATCCGGTTTATGGTCTAATTATTTCCTTCTCATAAAGTTCATTATTATGTTCATCGTTTATGTTGATTTGTTTTGTAGACGACCCAGATGATGGTGGCACAGATTATGTCAGTGATTACAACGACCACGAGGGCGATGAGGATGATGATGGTGGTGATGATGACGAGGATGATGAAGATTACGATGATTACGACGATGATGATGATGAAGATGACGATGATGATGAGAGAAATGAATTCTACGACTATGATGAGGATTATGATGAAAACGACAATAGAAGGCACCGAGGTAAGTTTAACAATGCCAGAACAATGACAGGAACAACAATAGCAGCAATAGTCGCAAGAACAATGACAACACAACAACTGCTACAACTATTACCTCTTATTGTTTAGGGTTCTATACAGTGTTTTGTAATTTAAATTAATTGCATTCCATAATTGAAATTAATTGCAGTTTGAAATTTAAATTAACTGCATTTGTTGTGGTATGCTATTTTTTGTATTGCAATATTGACTTTTATTCTTTAATATCTATTTCTCCACAGTCGCACTGTCGCAGAAATTTGTTTCGAGAGTTCCGCTTGACTAGCGCCCTCTAGTGAACTCAAATATAACGAGTACACTGACCGTACACTGCAGTTAGATCAGACCACGTGCAAGTGGCCTAGCCATCACGTTATATGCTGAGGCTAAGAAAATGAAGGAGCTAACACTATAATATAGCCTACATGTAAAAGGTTGACCATCAGGCTCTACTTTTGATGGTCCACCCTTCTTTGTTTTATTGATCAAGATTGTGCTGTTGTGCTCAGTTTCTCTTAGTTGAATAGGTATTTGAAACTTATCTGACGTGATTCATACATGTATTTCCTGATGGTAGATTACGTATTGCCCAGTTTCTGATAGTTGATAAGGCATTTGAAACTTATCTGTAGTGATGCATAATTCCTGTTTCGTTGATCACGCGTTGCAGAGCTTATCTGGCATAATGCATGATTTCTGATGGCAGATCACAGCTCTGATATTATATCTTCGAAACTTATCCGGCCTGATGCGAATTTGTTTGGTGCAGATTCGGACAGTTACGAGGGTGGGGAATACCCAGATGGGAGCGATACCGACGTCCACCAGTACGGCACCGGAGACGGCAATATGCGCAAGCCATTCAATTACACCGGTTGGTCCACTGAGTCCTCCGTGTTTATTCCGGTTTCTGTTTATATCCGCGTTTTAACGTTTGTTATCTGCTGTCCCTGCTTTGACGTTATTCTCGTTTTTATGTGCATGGATGCATTGGATGGCTGGCATGTTGTGTAGTGAGTGCGGTATTTAAGTATGCGCACTTTTGCGCAGGCCACAGTTTGGAAATAGGACTGCTATAAATTGTCAAAATATATAATACTACTATGGCTATATTATGTTATCATCATTGTCATCGTCGTCGTCATCGTCATCGTCGTCGTTGTCGTTGTCATCGCCATAGTCGTCATCATCATCATCATCATCATCATCATCATCATCATCGTCGTCGTCGTCGTCGTCATCATCATCATCATCATCATCATCATCATCATCATCATCATCATCGTCGTTATCATCGCCATCGTCGTCGTCGTCGTCGTCGTCGTCGTCATCATCATCATCATCATCATCATCATCATCATCATCATCATCATCATCATCATCTTTGGCAAGACAAAATGCATGCTGCATGCACTTGGGATCCCCTTTACATGTGTGTGTGTTTGTGTGTGTTTATAATTATATTCTATATTGATTCAAACGATTTTTCTGGCAAGTAATTCCTCCGCAAAGCCATAAATAAAATTCTGCATGCTTGTCTGCGCCTTGTTCAGACGCTTTTCCTGACATATCCGTCTGCTGTGCGTGTCAACACCCTATGCTTTTAGCGCTTCCTTTGCGCTAACTTATGAGCAGAGGGTGCACCCTGGTGTTAAGTCATGAGTTATAATGGTGATACTTTATGTCGCCTTTCGAAAGTGGGATTGGAGCGGGCGAGCATGGAGACCGTACAGAGGTCGTCAGTGATTAGATTAGATTTTGCATTAACTGATTGATTCAAACGGGTTT